>JARQOC010000003.1:872996682-873596682 GCA_033576535.1 Allobates femoralis | reverse complement strand
TATAGTCCTTATGTTCTTCCAGACTATGGATATCACGACCATAGCACATGTATCCAGCTCCACAATAAACCTTAGGATAGATCCTCAAATCCTGACAGTAGATATCACAACCAAAGCGCATGTGTCTAACCCCAAACTCTATAGACCATCCATAAGCTCAGGACCTCAACACAGATTCTTTTACTTCCAATCCATAGTACTAATTACCTCCCCCCAAGCATGTGTCTTCTTCTTTTCTGCCCTTTCTTCTTTTCTGCCCTTTCTTGGTATCGGCCTCCTAGAGATCAGCACACACAACCCCTTTACCCATCAGGTACATTCAATTCCAAAAGTAAAAGAAGTTCAATGAAGTCTCCGTCCAGTCTGCACAGTTGTGTACCCAGGAGACCCCCTGCAGGGAGGAACAATGACTCACAACCCCCCACCAGATTCAGGACATTGAATGGTAATATAGTCCTCATTACACTGGAGTCCAGGGACCAACTAGGATGACACATTGTTACCACTCCTTCCCCTTTTGTACCTTAAACTGACAAGCCTGAAAATCTCCAATAAAACACAGTAATAATATCAATGTAACCAGCGCTCCGTGCTGTAAAATGTCCGCTAGTCATCAGTCTATGGCCGGCTCCGGACGTAACTATACATCATGTTTGTCTGAACCTCTTCCTGATCATGACGTACAGTTACATCATGTGTTGTGAAGGGGATAAAGGGAGCCTGAAATTAGGATTTACACCCTTAATGTATCTCGGGTGCTTTTTCAGTCTCCTAAAGTTTCCTATCCTTCCCTTAGGTATGGTGTGGACATGATCACTGTGGCTGGAGCTCCACTGCTCCTGGATGTAGGGCCTCCTCTGTGACTAGTCAATCTCATTGTCATACGGTACTGAAATATGAAAACTCTATTTTTAATTGCATGAACACTTTCCTACACTAAGGGCATAATAGGAATCTGCTACGAGGGTGAAATGGCACTGGTGGTACATTAAGGGGGGAAATCCTGGCGTCAGGTTCCATTTAAGAACTATCCACATAGGCAAGATACCAAACTATAGAATTTATTTATATATTTTTTGAAACTATCTTGTTAAGTAATGCATATATATGTTAATAAACTGTTGATTTACAGTCTGATCTATGCCATCCCTGACTTGTGCCCATGTCACCAGTGTATAAGTGTTACTCACTTTACCCATCATTGTGTTAATGTTATGACATGTAATTGTCTTCCTTATTACAGACTTTCACTGACTAGAGTCTTCATTCTGAGCTCCATAACATAAATGTAGAAATCTCTGTTGTATCGTAGAATAAAATCACATTTAATCTATCTTTCATCCTTATAGGAAATCCTTGTGAGGATAACAGTTTATCACTAAATTGTAAAGAAGAAGAGACCAGGAAGCCATCTAATGGAGAAAACCTCATTACCCTTCAATTACATCCTGGACTTCACAGTACTTCACTATCATATAACCCCCCTAATCATGGGGAGCCCTCTCCTGAGCAATCTCAGATCGTTACCACAATTCCAGGTGATGAAGTGAAGACAAGATTTCAGTGTGACGAGCAACTTACTAAAAGCTCAGATTCTTCTACACAAAGAAAAGATAAAGGAGAGAAGCCGTACTCCTGTTCTGAATGTGGGAAGGCTTTCACATATAAGTCACTTCTTGTTAGACATGTGAGAAGTCACACAGGAGAGAAGCCGTACTCCTGTTCTGAATGTGGGAAGTCCTTCACATATAAGTCAGACCTTGTTAAACATGAAAGAAGTCACACAGAAGAAAAGCCATACTCCTGTTCAGAATGTGGGAAACGCTTTACAAATAAATCAAGTCTTGTGACACATGAGAAAAGTCACACAGGACAGAACCTGTACTCCTGTTCTGAATGTGGGAAGTCCTTTGCATATAAGTCACATCTTGTTATACATGAGAGAATTCACACAGGAGAAAAGCCGTATTCATGTTCTGAATGTGGGAAGGCCTTCACATATAAGTCAGAGGTTGTAATACATGAGAGATGTCACACAGGAGAGAAGCCGTATTCATGTTCTGAATGTGGGAAATGCTTTAGACATAAATCAAGTCTTGTGACACACGAGAGAATTCACACAGGAGAGAAGCTGTATTCATGTTCAGAATGTGGGAAATATTTTACGCACCAATCCTATCTTGTGACACACAAGAGAATTCACACAGGAGAGAAGCTGTATTCATGTGCAGAATGTGGGAAATATTATTTGAAAAAATCAAATCTTGTGATACATGAGAGAATTCACACTGGAGAGAAGCCGTATTCATGTTCAGTATGTGGGAAATGTTTTGTACATAAATCAAGTCTTGTGACACACAAGAGAATTCACACAGGAGAGAAGCCGTATTCATGTTCAGAATGTGGGAAATGTTTTATAAATAAATCACATCATGTTAGACATCAGAGAATTCACAAAGGAGAGAAGCCATATTCATGTTCAGAATGTGGGAAATGTTTTACAGCTAGATCAAGTCTTGCAAAACATGAGAAAATTCATGCAGGAAAGAAATTGTAATTATGTTCAGTATCATTCTATATTGTATATCCAGGACATAAGTATCATTACTAAGTGATTGTTGCTGTCCATTTTGTTCTCTGCATGTGACATTGTGATCTATGTAATATTACTTAAGTACAATACAGTACTGTGCAAATACTAACTATTGTTATTCTAATGAGGATTATGCATTGATGTTGTCACGGGTGTGTCAGGAGACACGGGTGAGACTGTAGAGGTCACTCGCAGAAGGTCCCAGCGTTTGGCAAAACAGTCCACATCCTAAATAAAAAATATCTGTCGCTTTAAGAGGCATTTCCCTTTTGGTTAAAGCTGGAGGTCACTAGGACCCAGCTGATTCCTTACCTTGGAGCTGCCTATATATTTCCATTGACTCCCAGAATGCACTGCTGGTGATAGTCTCAGGTGTTCCTGATTGTGTCTTGGATCAAAGCAGTGTTTCTTGGAGCCTGCTGGTTTGCTGCTTGGATCTGCTAAAGCTAAGTGCATCTCTTCCCAATTTGTATGTTTTTCCTTGTGTGTTTTCTAGTTGGCAGCCGGGTTCACTAGTGATCACCCGCTCTGACCCCTGTGTAGTGGTAGTCCAGGGCACAGTCAGGGAATAGGTATCCTGGCCGCGACAGTTGCGGAAACTGTATAGGGACGTTAGGGGAGCCAGGTGTCAGCGCTAGTTGTTCTAGGGGTCACCATCAGAGGTGGATTAAGGGTAGCCCGGGCCCGGGGCTGTTCAGACTCTGTGGGCCCCCCGGTCATGTGACGGGTCATCATATACCTGAAACAGATTAGCTGTGTTCCATTTACCGGTAAGTTAAAAAAAATAAAAGCAAATGAAATCATGACAAACCATACAAAATAAAATGCTGCAAAAACATCCTGTGTGAACAAAACTTAAAGGGAACCTGACCCCTACAAATTAGCCCCCAGTCTCTTAAGACCTGTCCCTGCACCATTCTTAGACTTTTCTAGCCATCCCTTTGTGCTAAAAAAGTGTATTTGTAAAGTTCATAAAAGTGACTTTATTACCTGCACCCACTGCGGCTTTGACGCCGCCAAAGGCATTGCTTTGTGCTTCTCCCCGCCGCCTGCACGCTAATTATTCACATGCTGATGGATGTGCTAATCAGCAGAGAGCCACCTCGTCACATTACATAGGTGGTATAGCTGCTATGACGCGTTTAGAGTAATAGCGGCTATACCGCCTATGTAATGTGACGCGGCGGCTCTCTGCTGATTAGCACGCCCATCGTGGCGTGAATAATTAGCGTGTAGGTGGCGGGGAGAAGCACAAAGCGCAGCGTCACATTACATGGGGGGTATAGCCGCTATGACTCTAAATGCGTCGTAGCGGCTATACCGCCTATGTAATGTGACGCGGCGGCTCTCTGCTGATTAGCACGCCCATTGGGGCGTGAATAATTAGTGTGCAGGCGGCGGGGAGAAGTACGAGGCAACACCTTTTGCGGTTTCGAAGCCGCAGTGGGTGCAGTTAATAAAGTCACTTATGAACTTTACTAATGCACATTTTTAGCACAAAGTGATGGCTAGAAATGTCTAAGAATGGTGCAGGGACAGGTCTCAAGAGACTGGGGGCTAATTTTTAGGGGTCAGGTTACCTTTAAATACTGAGGTAAAGAAAACTCACCAAATACTCAGCGTGTGCTTGAGGCCTTACAAATACTGAGGTAATAACTCACCAAATACTCAGCGTGTACACGAGGCCTTACAAATACTAAGGTAAAAACTCACCAAATTCTCAGCGTGTGCACGAGGCCTTACAGATACTGAGGTAAAAAACTCACCAAATACTCAGTGTGTGCACGAGGCCTTACAGATACTGAGGTAAAAACCTCACCAAATACTCAGCGTGTGCACGAGGCCTTACAGATAGAGGGAAAAAACTCACCAAATACTCAGCGTGTACACAAGGCCTTACAAATACTGAGGTAAAAACTCACCAAATACTCAGCGTGTGCACGAGGCCTTACAGATACTGAGGTAAAAAACACCAAATACTCAGCGTGTGCACGAGGTCTTACAAATACTGAGGTAAAAATACACGTGTACAGATATATACATAATGTAATGTCCCCTGAGCAGATTGCGGGGGACAACATGGCAACACAGGCTGTGATACCCTTATCGGTTTAAGCATTGAGGATTCAGGTGTTGCCATGGACTTATGGTCAGTGCATGGCAACTAGTGGTGATTGGCTGGAGTCCAGCCAATGGTTTAGCCTGATGGCTAATGTTTACTGATTGGTCAGTAATGTTTGTGTGGCAGTGTGGATATAAATAGAGATTTTCTGTCAGAGGGTCAGTCAGACCTCTGACAGAATTTGAGATGGAAGCCCTAATGGCTGAACTTATAGCTAAGGCCGGGCAGCCGGGCGGCGAGGCTTGGTTGCGGTCCTGCTTGTCACTCGTACCATCAGTTACCTCGGATGTCTCGGGGGCTGCAGGAGCTGAAGCATTGCCTCCGTCTTTGTTTGGTGCGGAGCTGCCGCCAGCTGACGGGCGCAGCCTCCGCACTCACCGCAGGGCCAGCAGGCGATATTCCCCATCACCTCCACCACAGAGGGGAACCGGCGTTTCCAGTCGGCCGTCCGGTTCCAGAAAGAAGAAGGCGACACCTCGAGGAGTTCCCTCATCCCGCGATAAGAGACCGGTATGTGGTGATGGCGCCCCCTCTCGGCAGTCCAGGAAGCGGACACGGGACTTTACATATGTTTCAGCAGCTGCTGGCCCCGGGAATGTTGATTTGTTAAGGGTGGCTGCTGGGCAGAATAGGAGCCTGGTTTTTGAGCAGCCAGGTGCAGAGCTGGCCCCAGTTACCCAGACACAGTTTACCCCTTTGGACTTGTCTGCTTGGGACAGGAATGCAGGTCCCTGTTCTCAGTCAAGTGCTGCTAGTGCATCTGTTGCGTTTAACCCAGCTGCTGCCAGTCGCCCTGTGCAAGTACTGTCTATACCAGGAGTATCTTCTCTACCCATGCCACCGATGCCAGCGTCTGATGAAGCTCACCGGGTTTGGTCATCGTCAGAGCCGTCTTCAGAAGAGGAACTTGTCTGCGGATCTGCTTCTCGTCCTGCAGTGCCTCCTGCTGCTCCTGATGTCCGTCAGGCGTCTGAACTACCTTCTTCTCGTCCGTCGATCTTGCAAGCTCGTCATGGTGAGACTGTTGCTTTTTCTCATCCACAGGTTAATTTAGATTCAGTTAAGTCTTTGGTGGCCAGAGCTGTCGCTGAAGCTCTCGGGCTACCAGAAAAAACTGGGGAGAGAAGGGTGGGGGTAGTAATTGACCATGCTGATGTGCGGTCTTCGGCTGTGTCCGATCTCGCATTTAAGGAAGCTCTCGTCTGCGATGTTTCCCCTTTGGGGTTCCATTTTCTCTTGCTGTTAAGGAGAGAATTTGGAACCGGGAGTATGTTGATATCTTTTCTCTCCTTCCAGTGTCCAGGGATCTTCCGCATAGGGGCGAGAGAAAAGATGACAAATCTGAACATGATTTGGATAAACGCAAACCGTACAAATCCTTTCATAATTGGTTGCAAGCATTTGCAATTTATTCTGCGGTTTTGGGTGAAAAATCGTCTTCGTGTTGTACTGGCCTTTTCCAGCACCTTGATATTATTCTGGAAGCCTACAGGAATTTTGGGGGGTCGGCATGGCTACACTATGATGAGTCATTCCGTCAGAAGCTTGCCGTACACCCCACCATTTCTTGGGGCGTGAAGGATGTTGGACTTTGGCTTAATTTAATGCTGCCGCAGCGTACGCAATCCAGTAAACCTGCTGCGCCCTCGGCTTCGCGCAAAGGAGTATGTTTTGCGTTTAACGATTCTTCGTGTAAATGGGCTAATTCCTGCCGCTTTAAGCACGAATGCTCGTTTTGTGCCGGTAGTCACCCTGCTGTCAAATGTTTTCGTAAACAGAATATGTCTGCCCAAGCCAATGCCTCAGGCGGGAATCCTACGGTTAAAAGCAGTGACTCCGGTGATACTGGAAAACATGCTTCCATGGCTAAGCAATTTTCCAGACAGGGAGACGGCAATTTTGCTAATTGACGGTTTTCGTGATGGTTTCTTTGTTCCCCCCTTTTCGGGTACTGGGTGTGTGGTGGGAAAGAACTTGGTCTCTGCCCTTCAGCATCCTTCGGCAGTGGAACGTCATATTGCGAAGGAACTGTTGTTGGGTCGGATAGTTGGTCCTTTTTCTGATCCTCCGTTTGAGGATTTTAGGATTTCCCCTTTAGGGGTGGTCCCTAAAAAGGAACCTGGTTCTTTCCGTATTATTCATCACCTATCTTTTCCGAAAGGGGATCCCTCAACGACCAGGTTGATCCTTCTACAGCTGCAGTTAAGTATATTCGTTTTGAATACACGATTGATTTATTACGTCGTTTTGGATCAAATTGTTTGTTAGCCAAGTCAGACGTTCAGTCGGCTTTTCGGCTTTTGCCTGTCCATCCGACGGGGTTTAATTCGTTGGGTTTTTATTTTGATGGTGGGTTTTATTTTGATCGCTGTCTCCCCATGGGTTTTTCCCTTTCTTGTTTTTATTTTGAATCATTTTCGACTTTTTTATCTTGGGCAGTGGGGTCGGATTTTACGTCGGCCGCCGTATTACACTATTTGGATGATTTCCTGTTCGTGGGCCCGGGGGGTTCTGATGATTGTCTTCGTCTTCTTTCTCGTTTTTTACAGCTAATGCAGCATTTCGGAGTCCCTTTAGCCTCGGATAAAACGGTTTTTCCTTGTACGAAATTGGAATATTTAGGGATCACGATTGATTCTGTTAGGATGGAGTTTAGTTTATCTGCTGAAAAGTTGGGAAAATTGAAAAGTTTGGTAGCCAATATGTTGGGGACAGAGAAAGCAACATTACGGGAATTCCAGTCCTTGTTGGGTAGTTTGAACTTCGCGTTGCGCATTTTACCGATGGGTCGTCCATTTTTACGGCGCCTTTATGACGCTACCAAAGGCGTCTCGTCTGCGGGTTGTCATATTCGTGTGACTCGTTCGCTGAAAAACGATCTTTCAGTGTGGCATGAGTTTTTATCTACGTTTACTGGTATATGTTGTTTGCAGGATGATTTTGTTTCGGCTTCTTCTTTATATTTGTTTTTTCCTGTGGACTCCCTTTGCGGCTTTGGGTTATTGTACGGACAAGAATGGTGTGCTTCTCAGTGGCCTGTCTCGTTTGTCGAACGGGGTTTCTACAAGTCCCCTGTACTTTTGGGTTTGGTAGTGTTATTAATAATTCTGGAGCTTTGGGGCCCTAGCCTGGCCAATAGACGTATTATGTTTTCTTTTCCCACCCCTGGGTCAGTTTTTGTAATTAATTCGCTTTCTTCAAAATGCAAGTTTATTTCCTGTCTTCTTCGTAGGTTGGTTTTGTCTTGCCTTCAGTTTAATATCTGGCTGAAGGCGACTCATGTTTCTGAGTCTATTAATATACCAGCACTGTTTCTTTCCCGGCAGCAATGGGCGGATTTCCGCGGGTCCTTTCCGGCAGCGGCTCACTGCGGGAGGGATTGCCCCTCGGGTCTCTGGACAGTCTTGGAGGACCAATAACAGGTTTTCTTAAGAATTCTGTGGCTCCCTCAACATGGGCCTCGTATGCGGCCGCATGGCGGGACTGGTCTTCTTTTTGTTCAGCAAAACGCATTCCTGTAGTTACTCACGATGCCGGTGTTGTGTTGAAATTTTGCGAAGAACTTATGCAATCGGGTCGCAGTCACTCCAGCTTGCCGAAAATCATTTATGGGGTGTCCTTTTTTCATCAACTATTTGGAGGCGATTCTTTGTCGGATATGTTTCTCGTTCGCCAGTTTTTGAAGGGCGTTCGTAAGGGGACTTCTATGCCGGATACTCGGCGTCCGATTTCGTTGGAAGTGCTAAAGAAATTGTGGTTTATATTAAAGGATTTTGTTTTAATGAATACGAAGTCTCTTTATTTCGCACTTGTTTTATTCTAATGTTTTTTGGAGCTTTTAGGATCGGTGAAGTGGTGTCGTATAGCAAACTCAAATTTTCTGGACTGAGAATCGAGGATGTCTCATTGTTCAACAATTATATCTTGGTTTTTGTCCGTAGATCCAAGACGGACCAATTGGGTACGGGTATGTCAGTTAAGCTCAATTCACTTCCAAATTCCTTTCTCTGCCCTTGTCATAACATGCGTCATTGGCTGGAGACCCGTCGCCCTATGCAGGGTTCTCTGTTTATTCATGAGGGTGGTGATCCACTGACGGTATTTCAATTTTCTTCAGTTCTTAAAATATGTTTTCATAGGTTGAACATGAGCCATCTTCGCTTCTCATCTCATTCTTTTAGGATCGGAGCTGCCACAATGGCGGCTTGTGCAGGGTTAAGTTCCCAATCCATTCAGCGTTTGGGGAGGTGGAAGTCGCATAGAGCAAGATTGTATGTTCGCCCGAATTTGTTGGTTTAACTTTGTTATCATCTTTTTTAGGACCACTGATAGTTTGGATAGTAGGTCATTCCTACGTTTATTGGGCCCAGAAGAGGGCGTCTCGGAGAAGTTACACAGAAAACCTATCATTTGATTCTACACAGGCCCTGATTTTTTGGTTTGGTTTTAGGGGATTACGACTTCGGGATTTATGTAAGTATTTAAGTGAAATTTCAGTTGCCTTCCCGCTTCCGGATCTTCTAGTGATACACATAGGAGGTAACGATATCGGAAAAATACCAACTTTGGACCTGCTGAGTAACTTTAAGAGAGATGTTGGTCTCATTCGTTCCATGTTTCCTTTTTCGGAGCTGGTTTTTTCCGAGATCGTTCCTCGTTTGGTGTGGAAAACGGAGCCGTTCAAATTTATGGAAGGTATCCGGAAGCGGGTCAATCGCTTCTGGAAAGGTTTATTTCGTGTTCTGGGGGACGGTCTTACCGTCATGTCGATTTGGAAGGTTTTCTTTCAGGAATGTATCGGAATGATGGAGTTCACTTGAGTGATATCGGATGTGATATTTTCAACCTTGGTTTACAGACTATGGTTGAACAAGGTCTTGGGCGTGTTTGGGGGGGCTGCACATAGCTATGTGCTGCCCGGGTGGGATGGTTTTGGTATATTTCATGGTATTTATATAACAAAGTTTTATATGGATGTAATGCTATTAAAATATAGCTTTGGTTCATTTTGGAAAATGAAATTAAATGGTTATTATTTAATTTAATAATTTATTTAAACCTTAATAAAGCCCACGGCCTTGTTTATCCATCCGGTTGTAGCGTCAATTTATTTACTCTATAATTAAGTATGTACAGTATACCAGTCAGCCTTGTGTTTCCATGTAATGTCCCCTGAGCAGATTGCGGGGGACAACATGGCAACACAGGCTGTGATACCCTTATCGGTTTAAGCATTGAGGATTCAGGTGTTGCCATGGACTTATGGTCAGTGCATGGCAACTAGTGGTGATTGGCTGGAGTCCAGCCAATGGTTTAGCCTGATGGCTAATGTTTACTGATTGGTCAGTAATGTTTGTGTGGCAGTGTGGATATAAATAGAGATTTTCTGTCAGAGGGTCAGTCAGACCTCTGACAGAATTTGAGACCCACCCTCCCTCCCTATGATTATGGTCTGTTTTATAAAAAAAAAAAAAAAAATTTTTGTTTTTTCACTGAAACCTTTTGTAACGAATGGCCTATGATATTATTGAGGCTGAGCTCGTAAAGGTATTTTATCAATTGTTTTTGTCAGTTATTTTCTAATTGTCGTGAGGCATTATTAGAGGAGTAAAAATGTTCCAATATGTGTTGGGATGGTTTTGGTATATTTCATGGTATTTATATAACAAAGTTTTATATGGATGTAATGCTATTAAAATATAGCTTTGGTTCATTTTGGAAAATGAAATTAAATGGTTATTATTTAATTTAATAATTTATTTAAACCTTAATAAAGCCCACGGCCTTGTTTATCCATCCGGTTGTAGCGTCAATTTATTTACTCTATAATTAAGTATGTACAGTATACCAGTCAGCCTTGTGTTTCCATGTGTGTATATATATTAATATATATGTGGGTAAATATATATGCATACACGTGTGTATATATATATATATATATATATATATATATATATATATCTACACATATATACATTTACGTACATATATACATAATGTGTAATTTACTACATATTTCTGTATATATATATATATATATATAAATGTGTAAAAAAAAATATATATATATATATATATATATTATGCGCATTTTTACACGCCCTCAAATAAGCAGTAACCAGTCTATTCAAATAGAAAAAGCAGGGCGGAACTCACGACATATTCTGCGGGGAGAGGGAGTCAAATACTCAGCGTGTGCACGAGGCCTTACAAATACTGAGGTAAAAACTCACCAAATACTCAGCGTGTGCACGAGGCCTTACAGATACTGAGGTAACAACTCCCCAAATACTCAGCGTGTGCACGAGGCCTTACAAATACTGAGGTAAAAACTCACCAAATACTCAGCGTGTGCACGAGGCCTTACAGATACTGAGGTAACAACTCACCAAATACTCAGCGTGTGCACGAGGCCTTACAGATACTGAGGTAACAACTCCCCAAATACTCAGCGTGTGCACGAGGCCTTACAGATACTGAGGTAAAAACTCCCCAAATACTCAGCATGTACACGAGGCCTTACAAATACTGAGGTAAAAACTCACCAAATACTCAGCGTGTGCATGAGACCTTACAGATACTGAGGTAACAACTCTCCAAATACTCAGCGTATGCACAAGGCCTTACAAATACTGAGGTAAAAACTCACCAAATACTCAGCGTGTGCACGAGGCCTTACAGATACTGAGGTAAAACCTCCCCAAATACTCAGCGTGTGCACGAGGCCTTACAGATACTGAGGTAAAAACACCAAATACTCAGCGTGAGCACGAGGCCTTACAAATACTGAGGTAAAAACTCACCAAATACTCAGCGTGTGCACGAGGCATTACAAATACTGAGGTAAAAACTCACCAAATACTCAGCGTGTGCACGAGGCCTTACAAATACTGAGGTAAAAACTCACCAAATACTCAGCGTGTGCACGAGGCCTTAAGGCCACTTCACACACACAGATATCTGAGTCCAATATCTGAACAGATCTCTGGTTGCAGTGAAATCATGGATACATTGCTCCATGTTGTACACAGCCACAAAATGGAGCAATGTATCCATGATTTCACTGCAACCAGAGATCTGTTTAGATATTGGACTCAGATATCTGTGTGTGTGAAGTGGCCTTTAGAGATACTGAGGTAAAAACTGACCAAATACTCAGCGTGTGCACGACGCCTTACAAATACTGAGGTAAAAACTGACCAAATACTCAACGTGTGATATGTCATATGATTAGCACACAGTTGCAGATCCATGAAAGCAAACCAAATAAAAAACTGTGGCACGCTATACATGACATAGATAGAACTATATATAACAGAGTAGGGGTGGGAAATTAAGGTAGCAGGACCTCACACATAGCACCCAGTAGGAGCCCACAAATAGCCCCCTGTATGCAGCAGGAGCCCACAAATACCCCCTATATACAGCAGGAGCCCACACATAGCCCTGTGTATACAGGAGCCCACAAATAGCCTCCTGTATGCAGCAGAAGTCCACACGTAGCCCTGTGTATACAGCAGGAGCTCACAAATAGCCTCCTGTCTGCAGCAAGAGCTCACACATAGCCCCATGTATACAGCAGAATCTCACACATAGCTCTCTGTATACCACAGGAGCCCTCAAATAGCCTAAAGTATGCAGCAGAAGCCCACAAATAGCCTCATGTATGCAGGAGCCCACAAATAGCCCTGTGTATACTGCAGCAGCCCACACATAGCCCATTATACACAGCAGGAGCCCACACATAACCCCCTGTATGCAACAGGAGCTAACACACAGTCCCCTGCATATAGCAGGAGTCCACAAACAGCCCCCTGTATACAGCAGGAGCCCATACACAGCCCGCTGTATACAGCAGAAAACTACACACACAAAAACGCAAATAGGCACACTCAAGAAAGCAGACAGGACGCATGCGCAGGCAAAAGAACGCAAACAAGCATAAGCACGCAAAAGAGCGCAGACAGGTACATGCACAAGAATGCAGACAAGGAGCAAACGCAGGCACAAGAACACAAACGCATACATGCATAAGAACACAGACAGACACACACATGCACAAGAACACAGACAGGAACACGCATGCACAAGAACACAGGAAGGCATACATGCACAAGAACACAGGTAGGCATACATGCACAAGAACACAGACAACCACATGCATGCACAAGAACACAGACAGGCATACATGCACACGCATGCACAAGAACACAGGAAGGCATACATGCACAAGAACACAGACAGGCATACATGCACAAGAACACAGACAGGCACATGCATGCACAAGAACACAGGCATACATGCACAAGAACAGACTGCACACACAACACACATGCAGAAGAACACATGGGGCAAATGCTGGTCCCACATACCGTGCCCCTCCTATTGCTTGTATCATCATTTAAGTAATAGATATATAAATGCATGATGTGAGCAAAATATCCAGATGGAGTGAACACACAGTGTGCTGCAGGCACACGCATGCACATGAACACAGACAGGCACACGCATGCACATGAACACAGACAGGCACACGCATGCACAAGAACACAGACAGGCATACATGCACAAGAACACAGACAGGAACACGCATGCACAAGAACTCAGATAGGCACATGCATGCACAAGAACACAGATTGCACACACCACACACATGCAGAAGAACACATGGGGTAAATGCTGGTCCCACATACTGTGCCCCTCCTTCTAGATATATTGCTTGTATCATCATGTATGTAATAGATATATAATGCATGATGTGAGCAAAATATCCAGATGGAGCAAACACACAGTGTGCTGCAGGCACACACATGCACAAGAACACAGACAGGCACACGCATGCACAAGAACTCAGGCACATGCATGCACAAGAACACAGGCACACGCATGCAAAAGAACACAGACAGGCATGCATGCACAAGAACACTGACTGCACACACCACACACATGCAAAAGAACACATGGGGCAAATGCTGGTCCCACATACCGTGCCCCTCCTTCTAGATATATTGCTTGTTTCATCATGTATGTAATGGATATATAAATGCATGAGTGAGCAAAATATCCAGATGGAGCAAACACACAGTGTGCTGCAGGGGCCTGGGACATTTGAAATGATGCATCGTTTCGAGCACACCAGCCCCCCAGCACAAGTGTGCACTTCACCCTCCATCTTGGATACAGTTGCATGATGCATCATTTCAAATGTCCCAGGCCCCTGCAGCACACTGTGTTTGCTCCATCTGGATATTTTGCTCACATCATGCATTTGTATAACCATTACATACATGATGATAGAAGCAAAATATCTAGATAGAGGGGCACAGTGTGCAGCACCAGCACTTGCCCCATGTAGTTTTGAACAGTCCTAGCACTGCCTGTAGTCTCCCCATAACAGACCCCCACTGTGACTTGATCACATTACATACGGAGCTTCCTGCTGCTGCCCGTGCATTGCTGTGAACTGAAGTGCAGGCACAGCAGCAGGAGTACCACAAATATACAATAGATCAGGCTGAGGCAGCCTGGGCACCTGCTCTCCTGTCGCCGTCGGGTCTGTGAGTGCAGGCTGGGCTCTCCGCCTCCCAGCACACTCAGAACGAAGCAGCTCCTCTCTGGCAGAGAGGTATGTGTGGACGGTGGCTCCAAATGCTGCACATACCCGCGCTGTGCCCTGCCGCCAGCGGTGCCGCATATTAGTAAGCGGGCGGCCCTGCCCCCAGCATCTTTTAAATCAGCGCTGGCGCCGCGATGCTGGCACTGCTGATGATTATAATGGGGACATTGGAGGATATTTACTTTTTGCAACTTGGGCCCTCCAGGAGACCTGGGCCCGGGGCGGTAGTCCCATTTGACCTCCGCCACTGGTCACCATCCCCCCTTTTCGCCCTTAGCATCAGGGACTCCTTTCCCCTCCCCTGTCGTCGTCCAGCGCTGGGTGTCTCCCTACACCCAGCGTAACATTATCACCAGCAGTGCATTCTGGGAGTCAATGGAAATATATAGGCAGCTCCAAGGTAAGGAATCAGCTGGGTCCTCGTGACCTCCAGCTTTAACCAAAAGGGAAATGCCTCTTAAAGTGACAGACATGTTTTATTTAGGATGTGGACTGTTTTGCTAAACGCTGGGACCTTCTGCGAGTGACCTCTACAGTCTCATCTGTGCCTCCTGACACACCCGTGACAGATGTGCTGTTGAATTATTTTTATATATTACTTTTTTATTAATATTATCTATTTTATCATTATATATTGATTTGTACTTCAGTAATATCAGTAATATCTCTTTGCTGATGTATGTAAAGCGCTGTGGTATTAATATCACTATAGAAATGAATAAATACAGTACTGTGCAAATTAATTGGGACAAAGCAAAAAAACTCATATTTTCCTTGTGTTTCTCGCATTAATGTTACTATTTCTGATCAGTGTTTTATCAGTTCTTGGTGTTGTTTTCCCTTTTGGTTTTGGAGAAAAACGATCCAGTCTCATTGTGCAGTGAATTATTCTAGAAGCGGTAGATTTTCCAATACCAACGGTGGAAGTGATTTCTCTTACAGTCAGACTTGTCTGGTCATTAAGAGTAATAATTCTACACCTCTTCCGTGGAGGAACATCCATTATTACAGGCACGAATCACAATGAGAGAAGAAGTAACTAAACCACTCCTCACAGAAACAAGCTCTCACCTGAAGCTGAGGGGGCAGCAGCTGGTATTGTCTGACTAAAACCAGTCACACCACATTTTGTTACACAAGGTTGTACACTCACACCTGTTCAAAGCAGTTAAAACAGCTTTGAATCACTGACTGGTAACCAACTTACCATTTTACTTAAAAAATCCTTTGTCCCAATTAATTTGCACAGCACTGTATTATTATTACTAGATGGGCGTTCGATGCTATCGCATCGGGTGGGCGGTGACATCACAATGGGGGCTGACCATGGTGCGGGCTGAGTGAGTGCGGGGTGACCATGGTGTAGGCTAAGTGAGTGCAGAGTGAGTGTGGGCTGACCGTGGTGTGGGCTGAGTGAGGGCATGCTGACAGGGCTGAGAGTGAAGGCTGTGGGGTGGTGTGAGTGAGTGCAGGCTGTGGGGGTGAGTGCTGGCTGGGCTGAGAGGGGGTGAGTGAGTGCAGGCTGTGGGGTTGGGTGTGAATGAGTGCAAGCTGTGGGGGTGTGAGTGAAGGTGAGGGGGGGTGTGAGTGCGGGCTGTGGGGGGCTGAGTAAGTGAAGGCTGTGGGGCTGACTGTGGACTGGAGGGGGTGAGTGCGGACTGTGGGGGGGTGGGAGTAAAGTCTGGAGGGCTGAGAGTGCAGGCTACAAGGTGTGAGTGCAGGCTGTGGGAGGTATGAGTGATGCAGGCTGTGGGGGATGAGTGGCGGCTGTGGGGGGATGAGTTTGTGCGGGCTGTGGGGGGGAGAGGGGTGAGTGGGGACATTGCAGGGTGAGCGGGGGCATTGTGGGGGGGGCGGTGAGTGGGAGCAGGGGCATTGGGGGTGAGTGGGTGCAGTGGGAGGTGAGTGGGGGTATTTGAAGGTGTGCGGGGGCAGTTGGGGGTGAGCAGTGGGATGGAATGGCTCCGGTCCACGCCCCTCCTTCATGCTCCAGTCCATGCTCCCGCTCACCCCAGCATTATTCTTGCGGAATTGACGTCGGAGAGTCAATGGTCATGAGGGGCGGAGTTAACTGAGTGGTGTCAATGGGAGTGGCCAAGCGCATTGCTTTGATATGGTGGGCGTGTTCTCTGTCCCACCAATTATGACGCCATTGACTTTCCAATGTCAATTCCGCAAGAATAATGCCAGGGTGAGCGGGAGCAATGACTGGAGCATGGAGGCGATGGGAGGTCAGAAGCGTGGACTGGAGCATGGAGTGGGGGAGCGGGTTGGTGCATGGACCGGGCAGCGTGTGCATCCCCGCCAGCCTGCGCCATATTACCATACCCATCACTTGGGTAGGCTAATATGGCAGGCGGAAATGACTGCCCCTTCATCTCTCTTCCTGTCACCGCTTCTCCTGTCACTGCTCCTCTGTGTCTCCTCCTGTCACCACTCCTCCTGTCCCCTCTCCTCTGTTTCTCCTCCTGTCCCCGCTCCTCCATCTCTCCTCCCTCTCTCTTCCTGTCACCGCTCCTCCATCTCTCCTGTCACCGCTCCTCCTGTCCCCACTCCTCCGTCTCTCCTCCAGTTCCCACTCCTCTGTCTCTCTTCCTGTCACCGCTTCTCCTGTCCCCACTACTGTTTCTCCTCCTGTCCTCGCTCCTCCGTCTCTCCTTCTGTCCCCGCTCCTCCTGTTCCTGCTCCTCCATCTCTCATTTTCCTGTCACCGCTCCTCCGTCTCTCCTCCTGTCACCGCTCCTCCGTCTCTCCTCCTGTCACCGCTCCTCTGTCTCTCCTCCTGTCACCGCTCCTCCGTCTCTCCTCCTGTCACCACTTCTCCTGTCACCGCTCCTCCATCTCTCCTCCTGTCACTTTTCCTGTCCCCGCTCCTCCATCTTTCTTCCTATCACCGCTCCTGCTGTCCCCGTTCCTCCGTCTCTCCTCCTGTCACCTCTCCTCCGTCTCTCCTGTCCCGGCTCCTCTGTCTCTCCTCCTGTCCCCGCTCCTCCATCTCTCTTCCTGTCACCGCTTCTCCTGTCACCGCTTCTCCTGTCACCGCTCCTCCTGTCACCGCTCCTCCATCTCTCCTCCTGTCACCACTTTTCCTGTCCCCTACAACAAGAGAAGCGACACACAATAAAAGAGCGATCACCAAAATAACATGCAAATTTTCAAACTTTATTCTTATTACAGAGAAAAAAAACACACAAACTGTGTATGTTAAAAACAATTAAAAAGGAGGTGTGGGAAAACTCCCAATGACACATCAGGGTACCCTGTCCAAGCTACAAAATCATGTGACAAAAAGCTCCATATATAATGTTTCACAGTACAAGTTAGTTCTAATAATAAAGAAGTCTATACAATTTAAACCATATAACAAAGAATTGTCACACATACCAATAAAGTGCCAGTGCAATGGTGTAAACAAGCAATAAATCAAGATAGATTGGTAGGTGCTAAGCACATCACCTTAACCAAGTCCTCACCTGGTCACAAGCCACAGTCTAATAATAAGCAGTATTGTAGAACCTGCTAACAATCTCCAGTAGTGTCCTAAAAGAACAGGATACGACCTGGGGCAAAGCACACCTTACTCTCAAATCACTTCAATATCCACCCATCACACCTGGCAACTAAGTCAAGAGTAGCAAGTAAGGGGTCCCAGCAGAGCCCTACGCGTTTCGTCGCCACTAAGGGCGACTTCGTCAGGGGTACAGAATGTAGGCAGCTTCCCTGATGTATATTATCACGAACACATGTGGATAGGCGGCATTGCGGCTCGTTATAGTAGTTCCGGCATCGAAAAGCCGGATGCGCGTCACCGGATACGACCTTCCGGGAGCACTAATTCCGGGTCAGACCGCGGCGCTAATGCGCAAGCGCGGGAGAAGTAATAGGATCTTGTGGGTGCACAATCATGGCGGTGGGAGCATGCGCAATGCATCCCCAGCCGAAAGTAATCAAACACCGCAGTGTGAACTTGGCAGAAGATAATAGGATTGTTCCATGAGGGCAAGGAATAATGAAAAATATAGATCTATGGCGGGAAATAGGTACTAGATGGGCACCAGAGAAAACTAGGGACGCTATGGATCTATAGCAGAGGATAACAGAAGAGTCTCTAATTACCATTGTAAGTATCAGAAACAATATTTTTTATTGTTTTAAGGAAGAGATATATAAGAATTTTTAATTTTTTTTAGAAGTTGTCAATAGACGGACAAACTGAACAGGTATCCACTGCTATATTTTTATTGTAACCAAAGTGCCAATTTTAGCATACATATTGATTTAACAAACCCACCCCCTCCCTCCCGTCTACTCCCAACCTAAATCGTATTATAGGTACCATACATTAATAATCCATCAAAGATAGAGCGTAAGATCGAATCCTAAATAAGCCCAGCGCCAAGTCAAAGCCCGGAAAGACTCAAAAAGGCCAGATCAAGCTTGCCCCAGGTCAACCACCATGACAAGACGCTCCACCTAACAAGGCAAAAACTATTTAGATTGAACTATACAGAGACAAAAACAAACACAAAGTGGCCTGACCTGGTGCAGGGTTCTAATCCATTCAAGGAGATCCATCAATAGAAAAAGAAGGGAACAAAGTATCCTCCATTCATTATTTAAAGGACATAATATGAGTCCATTGAGTCCAAAGTATTCATCAGGTCCAAGGATCCAATAGATCTGTTGTGGGGTTCTCCACCCAGTTCTGAAGAATGTTATTCCACCACTAGTACCAGTCAGGTGTCTAGGAGGTGTATCCATGGATCAAGCCTCTAAAGGTATTACCGTTGGTACTAAGAAGCAGGAATAGATGCAAAATCTAGAGGTTAGCAATAGTGAAGGGTCCATTACGTTTGTTTATAAAACCCGTTATATAGAAGATCCTCATTAAGACCTCTTGGGGCCAAACATTTCAATTCATATATCCATTTGGATTCTATTTTGAGAAGTTCTCGGGTAATATTTCCTCCGCGGATATTAGGTTTCACGTTTTGTAATCCAAGGAGGCGAATGCTCCTCCAAGAAATGTTTTGCCACAGAAGTGAGGGGATTACCTTTCTCCAAATCCTTCTCAGCGGTATTGATGGTGGAAATATGTTGTTGAGTCCTGCGTCTGAGCTCTTGAGTCGTTTGGCCAACATAAATCTTATCACAGCCACGTACGATAGCATATACCAGATTCCGAGAACGACGATTGAAGTAGGTCTTACTGCTCACTTCAAAGGGAAAATTGGTTAATGTAAGGCTTTCAGCAGAAATCATAAAAGGGCAGATGTTACATCCCCCACATGCATACCATCCTTTTAATCTGTTACCTCTGCCCGTTCTCCTCGTAGGTCTGGTATAGTGGCTGCTGATGATGGCACCTTTCAGATTCGGGCTCCTCATTGCCGTCAACCTCGCTCTATCGGACAGAAGAGGTTTCAATTTCCCATCACTTAAAAGAATGTCCCAGTTAAGGTTCAGGATCCTCCTCACTTCCTCCCACTGGTTATGGTAAGGTGTTATCGCGCCCAATGACTCACTTTTCCCTTTAGTTCGTGGTTTGAGCGCTTCCTCTCTGGTAACATTTATGACCTGCTGAAAAGCTCCTGCCACCGATTTATATCACTAAAATCTCAGCGATTGTCAAACGAAACTGGGAAACCTTACATGCTGATATTAGGAGGGAGATTGATGGTCTTTCGGGGTTGCAGTTATCTTGGATTGCTAGGATTCAAACTATCAAGATGTCCATTCTCCCGAAGATTCTCTACTTATTGCGGTGTCTTCCTCTGAACTTCCCAAGCAGTTTTTTAAAAACCCTACAGGCCACCCTGGATCGCTTTGTGTGGAGTGGCAGACCCCCCCGAATTGCTAGGCGGGTCCTCTTCCTTCCTTACTCTAGGGGAGGAATGGGGCTTCCAAGTATTTCAACATATGCGAGAGCTGCTGTTTTACAGGCAGCTGAAGATTGGTGGTCTGATGTCCCCTCATCCAGATGGATGCAAATGGAATCCTACTTTTCTCCGGGGGGCTCTACCCGTCTACTCCTGGAGATGAACCTACTTAAGTATCGGCCTCCGCCTACCTCCCTTAGGGTTATGTCCACCTTTTTGGGAGTTTGGGCGAAGGTTGGTAGATCCCACTTTCCCTTCCTTTATCGATATGTCTCTCTGACTGCTGCTGAACATCTGGTGCCCGATCTGTCTCTCCTGGAATGGAGGAAAAGGGGGATCCGGTACATTTCGGAACTGATGGACTTGTCTGGCCGCCTCCAGCAATTTTCCACCCTATCTTTGACCTTTGCCTTACCGAAGACCACTTTTTATCGGTACTTACAGCTTCGACACTTCCTGACCACTTTGGTATGGCCCGTTCCGGACCTGACCTCCATAGATCCAGGACTACAAGCTTTCATGAAAGCTGGGAGCTCCGCCCGACATGGAGTATCTATCATGTACAAGGCTTTACAGTGCTCCGAGGGGAATCTTAAGCTTCCTTACATGCTGAAATGGGAGGCTGTCCTGTCCTTCTTTGCCTCTTGTGAGGAGTGGCGAACGGCTGCAACACACGCTTCTCATTATTCTTCCTGTGTGACTCATTTAGAACAGTAAAAAAAAAAACAAATGCAATGGTACCACACTCCTGAGCGCCTGGCACGCTTTGCCCGGGATTCCCCTCGGACTACTTCCTGCTGCTGGAGGGGTTGTCAGGTTCTTGGTGATACTCTGCATATGTGGTGGGGCTGTCCTGTGATCCGGAATTTCTGGAAGGGGGTGGAGTCTTTGTTGCTGGAGCTGGCCGGATTTCCCACCTCCTTTCCCCCCCAATTGGCAATACTGGTCATTGGCCTGGAAAACATTCCTGCTCCAATACGTCCTATTCACACTAATGTTCTTATCGCAGCTAGGCAATGCCTTGCGGCGAAGTGGAGATCAACTGTAGCTCCTTCCTTTGCGGACTTGGTGGTTAAACTCAATACCCATTTCCTGTCTCATTCACTATCTAAAAGGAATAGCGTTCTTAACTGGTGGGACCCTTGGGTCTCTTCTGTACACAATACTGTTCATGTATAATTGTTTTCTTGACAACCTCCCTCTGCTTCCCTTCCCCCCCACACCCCTCCTTTTCTTTCCTACCTCTCCCCGCACCCCCTTCCCCTTTACCTTTACTTTCATTGCTAATTGTTGGGCCTAACTGTTATTGGTCCCTTTGCTGATTGACTTCAATTGTCTCTGTTTTATTTGAAAATCTCAATAAAAACTTATTGGTTAAAAAAAAAAGCTCCTGCCACCAATTTCTCAGGATAGCCACGTGCCGTAAATCTCTTAGTTAATTTGAAAGCCTCATCTCTGAAATCTGTCTCCTCACTACAGTTTCTGCGGACACGCAAGAACTGTCCCTTGGGAATACTTCTGCAAAGGTGTAATGGATGTGAGCTGTTAAAGTGCAATAAACTATTGGTCGCTGTAGGCTTTCTGAACAGAGTGGATTGTATCCTGTTGTTTACCTTGGTTAGTTTTAAATCCAGATAACTCAGATATCTCAGACGTCAACGGTTGGTGTTTAAATCATCTATGAACTCATGGCATTCTTCGTATGTTCCTGTCCAGAGAAAGAGGACATCGTCGATAAACCTAAACCATTTGAGTACGTTGTTCTTGTACTGTTCCAGAATGTATACATGGGTCTCCTCCCACCACCCCAAAAATATTCGCATATGAAGGCGCGCATCGCGCCCCCATTGCCGTACCAGATGTTTGGACATAGTAGACTCTATCAAAAACAAAATAATTATTTTCCAAAACCATCCTCAACAGATCAAGAAGAAAAGAATCATGAAGCCTGTTGTGAGTGAATGTTTTGTCTAAAAAATAAGCAACCGCACCAATTCCCAACTTATGCACAATGGATGTATATAAAGACTCTACGTCCATGGAAACCATAAGGGTCCCATCTGGAATTGTCAAAGATTCTAGTTGCTGTATGAGATGTGTCGAATCCCTTACATAAGATGTAAGCTCCATGGCAATAGGCTGTAGGTAAAAATCCAAGGTCGTTCAAAAAGTCCCCCAATGCCGGAAATAATAGTCCTACCTGGAGGATCTTGAAGATTCTTATGAACCTTAGGCAACATGTAATAGGTAGGGATCTTTGGATGGTCATTGGTCAAAAAGTCCCGTTCCTTCTTATTGATTAGGGCTAAGCCGAATGCCTTTGAAAGTAGCTGGTCAATCTTTCTTTTAAACACTTGTGTTGGATCTGAAGGCAAAATAGCATAGTTAGCTTTATTATTCAGTTGTCTCTTTGCCTCCCTAACATACATGTCTCTAGGCCAGAGAACAATGTTACCGCCCTTATCCGCCTCTTTTATTAAAAAATCCTCATGGTTCTTCAAACCTCGGAGTGCTTTTTTCTCATCAAGTGTTAAGTTAGCATTCCTACCCGGAGTGAGCTTGAGGGTATCGATGTTCTCCTTGGGGCTGATTGGGCTTATCGGGTCCAGGTGGTCTATTAGGGAGACCCCCTCTCCCCCCCCCAAAAGCACCGGGTGCTCGAGGATTACGTGCATTGCCTTGATGGGACCAACGGTAGGCTTTACCTTTTTCAAAGTCTAATTTGTCCCTGGTGTACTTGCGTTTTTTGCTTGCCAAAATTGTAGCCTGATATTTATGTACTGGGTTTTTAAGACGTTTTTGAAATGGTTCAACTAGTGTGACAAAATCAAAGGTTTCAAGTTTGTCCTCCTTCTCCTTGATTTCTTTTTTTAGGATCTCTATTGATTTATAGTCCTGCTGAAGAAGCATATCCATCAAAACTCCTGAACATTTATTGAGGCCAGTTTCCCACAGGTCGCGGAAATCAGGGTCTGGTTATCAAGGTTCATAATTAAGAATCGTGCCTCTCTTGGAGAGAGATGACTGGAATACCCAGACAAAATAGGGAAAAACAAATTAGGATTCCAAGGGCACCGTAAATAATAATTGGGATCCGCTCATGTGTGTCATGTCCTCCGTCTCTCCTCCTGTCACCGCTTCTCCTCTCACCGCTCCTCCATCTCTCCTCCTGTCACTTTTCCTGTCCCCGCTCCTCCATCTTTCTTCCTATCACCGCTCCTCCTGTCCACGTTCCTCTGTCTCTCCTCCTGTCACCTCTCCTCTGTCTCTCCTCCTGTCCCGGCTCCTCCGTCTCTCCTCCTGTCCACGCTCCCCCATCTTTCTTCCTGTCACCTCTCCTCCTGTCCCCATTCCTCTGTCTCTCCTGTCACCGCTCCTCCTGTCCCCGTTCCTCTGTCTCTCCTCCTGTCCCCTCTCCTCCGTCTTTCCTTCTGTCACGGCTTATCCTGTGACTGCTCCTCCTGTCCCTGCTCCTCCGTCTCTCCTCCTGCCCCGTGCTCCTCCTCCCCCGTGTTCCTTCTGCCCCCCACTCCTCCTGTCTCCCCACTCCTCCGTCTCTCCTCCTGCTCCCCGCTCCTCCTCCCCCGAGTTCCTCCTGCCAGTGTCGAGCCCACTGGGATGGGGTACTTGCCACCGGACCAGGTCGCTGCTGGGGATGTCACAGAGGTCCTGGTTCGGACCGTGTCCTGGGCCCACACAAGTAAAAGGGGATATTTACAAGGGATAAATGTTTGTCGTGACGCCACCCATGGTGTGTGGTCAGTAATGGGACCACCGCTACTGCAGAACCTCCGGGGATGATGTTAGGCAGCTGTAGATGGAATAGCTCTCCGCGGGTAGAGCTGGGTTCCCCAGGGCAGTGATAGTTAAAGTGTATGATCGTTGGTTGTAATAGGTGCAGTTCACTTTCCTGCTGCTGCAGCCTTCTTCCAGCCAGTGTCCAGAGCTGACAGGCTGTGGCTCTCCAGGTGGGAACTTTCTGCTGCCCTGCTGAAATAAGTTAGTCACAGGCAAGGGGGTAATGGTATCATAAAGTTCTGGTTGCAGATAATCATACAAGGGAGTCAGAAGCAGGGTTCACCGGATTTACTGTGCAGTTCTTTCAGTACAACAGTTACAGTTACAGTTCAGTTCTTACACGGGTTACAGACTTTCCCCTCCGGGTTCCTTTCTACTCCCTTCTCTGTCTCCGTGTGTGTCTCTGGACAGTGTAGCGGTGTCTCGGACCCTTGTCGGTCCTCGTGGTCACCACTAAGCTGCCTGTCCTTTGGGTGGGAACTCCAACCTAGAATTGGAGCTTCCCGTCGGTGAATCTGGGGAAACCGGGTAAATCTTCGGTCCCCTTCAGAGCCGACACTCTGCATTCAGCCTAGCCTCCAATAGTCCTCTCCCGCAAGGCTCTATCAGGCTCCCTCCTGACCCGTGTGACTCTGGTTTCAATATGCAAGGCTACTCCGCCGGGAGTTCGTCAGTGCTGCCGTATTACCTCTATACAAGTCACTAGTGCGACCACACTTAGAATACTGTGTACAATTCTGGTCTCCGGTGTATAAGAAAGACATAGCTGAACTAGAGCGGGTCCAGAGAAGAGCGACAAAAGTCATTAGAGGACTGAGGGGTCTGCAATACCAAGACAGGTTATTAAACTTGGGGTTATTTAGCTTGGAAAAACGAAGGCTTAGGGTTCTCCTAAGGGGGCTCCTGCTCCCTCTGCTCCTCTTGCCCCCTCCACTTCTCCGGCTCCCTTTGCTTCTCCTGTTCCTCCTGCCCCCTCTGCTCCTCCTGCCCCCCGCTCCTCCACAGTAATAATAAATATAAAAAAGTCCTCAGTGAGGATACTCACCCGTCCGCCGGCTCGCTCCACCTCCGATGCGTCTTCTAGCTCCAGGGCAGGACCTGTCATTGCCTGGGAAACCGATCAGCTGATCGGTCACATGACGCGGCGCTCATTGGTTGCCGCAGCTGGCGGCAACCAATGAGCGCTGGCACACGATTTCAGCCTCAAGAGCTGGATAGTGACTTAAGGGCTACTAATGCCCTGGCCTAGGTCCTTCCCTGGTGGGATAACTGGCTGGTGTCCATGTTGTAGACTCTTAACCGAGGCTCCATGGACTTCATCTGCATATTCAAATTCTAGGGAGCAATGCACCTTGGGTTTCACTGTGTTTGAGTGCTTTAACTGGTGCCCGCAGTGTTATCCTCCACTGATCTCCACAAGGTCAGTGGGTGCTTTGTGATGTCTGTCTATCAAGCATTGCTCCCACCCAGCCAGAATCCTACGCCACACTGATGAGGGGCGACAACCCCGAAACAGCTGTCTGTGGTTGGATACCTAGTCCATGGTAAACCCCTGGCCATATCTTCAAGCTCGCAAGGGCTGGATAGTGACTTAAGGGCTACTAATACCCTGGGCTAGGTCCTTCCCTGGTGGGATAACTGGCTGGTGTCCATGTTGTAGACTCTTAACCGAGGCTCCATGGACTTCATCTGCATATTTAGATGGAAGTGGCCACAAGGCAATTATATAGTAGATGGGTGATATTACCATGTCTGGGCATATAATGTAGGATAATGCAGGATCTATTACCTCACACATGCAAACAGTATTTTTATGGCAAAAGACTGTAAAACACGGGGTTAAAATATCACCTCAAATCACATCTATGATGTTCCCTGAGTCAAACGAGGGTGTGTGCAAAATGTCATGATTGTAGGTGCGAATCCCTTTAGTGGACACACACACACATTCACATGCATACATACACTCTGCTTTATATATATACTAGTAAAAAGGCCCGATGCAATTGCATTGGTAGCGCAGTGAAATGAATTGTGTGTATACAGGCGGGTCAGTGGGTAGCAGAGTATACAGAGGGCTCTGTGGATAGCAGAGTATGATGTGACGGGAGGCTGGAGGGCTGAGGAGAAGTTCGGCTGGAGGGGTGAGGAGAGGTGCGGCTGGAGGGGTGAGGAGAGGTGCGGCTGGAGGGGTGAGGAGAGGTGCGGCTGGAGGGGTGAGGAGAGGTGCGGCTGGAGGGGTGAGGAGAGGTGCGGCTGGAGGGGTGAGGAGAGGTGCGGCTGGAGGGGTGAGGAGAGGTGCGGCTGGAGGGGTGAGGAGAGGTGCGGCTGGAGGGGTGAGGAGAGGTGCGGCTGGAGGGGTGAGGAGAGGTGCGGCTGGAGGGGTGAGGAGAGGTGCGGCTGGAGGGGTGAGGAGAGGTGCGGCTGGGGGGGTGAGGAGAGGTGCGGCTGGAGGGGTGAGGAGAGGTGCGGCTGGAGGGGTGAGGAGAGGTGCGGCTGGAGGGGTGAGGAGAGGTGCGGCTGGAGGGGTGAGGAGAGGTGCGGCTGGAGGGGTGAGGAGAGGTGCGGCTGGAGGGGTGAGGAGAGGTGCGGCTGGAGGGGTGAGGAGAGGTGCGGCTGGAGGGGTGAGGAGAGGTGCGGCTGGAGGGGTGAGGAGAGGTGAGGATGGAGGGGTGAGGAGAGGTCTGGCTGGAGGGGTGAGGAGAGGTCTGGCTGGAGGGGTGAGGAGAGGGTGGAGGGGTGAGGAGAGGCGCGGCTGGAGGGGTGAGGAAAGGCGCGGCTGGAGGGGTGAGGAGAGGCGAGGCTGGAGGGGTGAGGAGAGGCGAGGCTGGAGGGGTGAGGAGAGGCGAGGCTGGAGGGGTGAGGAGAGGCGCGGCTGGAGGGGTGAGGAGAGGCGAGGCTGGAGGGGTGAAGAGAGGTGCAGTTGGAGGGGTGAAGAGAGGTGCAGTTGGAGGGGTGAGGAGAGGTCGGGCTGGAGGGGTGAGGAGAGGTCGGGCTGGAGGGGTGAGGAGAGGTCGGGCTGGAGGGATGAAGAGAGGTGAGGCTGGAGGGGTGAGGAGAGGTGGGGCTGGAGGGGTGAGGAGAGGTCGGGATGGAGGGGTGAGGAGAGGTCGTGCTGGAGGGGAGAGGAGAGGTCGTGCTGGAGGGGAGAGGAGGGGTGAGGAGAGGGTGGAGGGGTGAGGAGAGGGTGGAGGGGTGAGGAGAGGTGCGGCTGGAGGGGTGAGGAGAGGTGAGAGTGGAGGTGAGGTGGGGGTGGAGGGGTGAAGAGAGGCGAGGCTGGAGGGATGAGGAGAGGTCGGGTTGGAGGGGTGAGAAGAGGTCTGGCTGGAGCGGTGAGGAGAGGTGCGGATAGATGGGTGAGGAGAGGTGTGACTGGAGGGGTGAGGAGAGATGCGGCTGGAGCAGCGACATTACCGCTCGTCGGCAGGACGCCGAGTCCTGGCTAATGGGATGGGCGTCCTGTGTTTACAACACAGCGGCCAATCCGCTTGCAGGGGCGGCGGCAGCAGCCAATGGGAGTGAGCGGGGCGTGTCAGGCTTTGTAGCCTGACACGCCCCGCTCACTCCCATTGGCCGCCACCGCCCACAGGACGACGTCACTGGCTCTGGGCACCTGTCCACAGCCCCTACACCGCTACTCCACCAGCATGGCGACACCGAGGCCCCAGCGGTGAGAGAGCGGCGAGGGGCGGAAGGCACCGGCGGCATCCGGGCAGCGTCGACCTCGCTATTGCATCATCGCTCTCGGCGGGGCCGACGGTTTCCAGGATGGCGGCGGTGTCAGCTAGTGCGGCTGCGGCTCGCAGTGCAGCAAAGGATTTTGGGATTCGGCTACAGTGCCCGAATCCCAAACTCCCGATTATATAAGTAGATGTCCCCAATGATGGTATATATGTCACCCATTCTGGGCCCATCCTGCTATGTATGCTGCCATTCTGGGTCTATCGTGTTATTTATGTTCCTCATCCCTGGCCTATCCTGGTAAATATGTCCCCTATGATTGTTTATGTGTTCCTCGCTCTGCATACAAAAAGCCACTATGCTTTCCTTCCACTGCTCCTCCACCCTTTAATATAATAAATGTTTTACATAACAATTTGCCTCTTCCGAAAGGAAGAGGATGTAAGAATTAGTGTCACCTATTGGATGAAGTATTAGTGCGCTGATATAGTTAACAGTAGTCTAGGCCCTGTTATAGTGCAGGGCTATGCTACTACATCATTGGCATGCACCTCTAGTCACAGGCACACTTATTTCAGCTGCTGGCCCCTGATTGGCCAGCAGCGTGTATAGAGATATAGGAACCCGACAGTTCTCTGCATCATTACACACCTCAGCTGATTGTGTGTCCTCGGACGCATACTTAGCAGATGTATGTGCCGGAGTCCTGGCCAATGGGCTGGGCATCCTGTGTTTACAACACAGCAGCCAATCAGCTTGCAGGGGTGGCGGTGGCCAATGGGTGTGAGCGGGACGTGTCAGGCTTTGCAGCCTGACACGCCCCGCTCACTCCCATTGGCTGCCGACGCCACAGAACGACGTCACTGGCTCCCGACACCCGCCCACAGCCCCTACACCGCAACTCCACCAGCACCGAGGCCCTAGCGGTGAGAAAACGGCGAGGGGCGTAAGCCACCGCCGGCATCAGGGCAGTGTTGACCTCGCGGAGGCCGCGAGGCCGCTTGCGATGTCGCTATTGCGTCATCGCTCGCAGTGCCGCAAAGGATTTTGGGATTCGGCTACAGTGCCCGAATCCCAAACTCCCGATTATATAAGTAGATACAGGGGTTGGACAAAATAATGGAAACACCTGGAAAAATCAATAAAAGTTAGTTTAATATGGTGTAGGTCCACCTTCTGCAGTGATTCCAGCCTCAATTCTCCGAGGTATGGATTCATACAAGGTGATATCATTGGCAGGGTGGATCTCCATGAAATAGCACCACAGATCATCACAGACCCTCCACCATGTGTTACGGTTGGGAGAAGGCCGTCTGTTACACCAGCGCCTGCCATACCAGCACCAACAATCCGAGAGGTCTGCCATTGTACAAAACATTAACATGTGTCACGGTTTGCACGTTTATAACATCTTCCAAGATTATGATGCCAAAACATTAGGTGATTCCATTATTATGTCCAACCCCTTTATATATATATATATATAGTGAATAGAAACATCAGCTATTATTCCAGTCACATATTATCTGTATATGACACCGGATGTCTGTACATAGTATATTACACCCAGTATACAGGAGACGCCATGACTGGTTTATTACATACTGTGATACAGACATCTGATGGTATATAACAGGGGGTGTTCTGTAACATCTGCTGTCTGTATAAAGTATATCATACTAATCTGTACTCTGGATGTTAATATGTACACCAATTTACAATGCTGTATACTGGACACACCTGGACCTGCCTACATTACAACCATCATTAGACGTGGACCATACAGGAACCACAGTACTGATGAGACGTCGTCAGTATCTATTATAATACTTACCTTGTGGCGTCTGTCATCCACTTCCTCCGTATGTGTGTCCTACCATTACATGATTGGTCAGCACTACTTCCGGTGGTCATATTTGAACACCCAAGTGATGGGAGTGCAAATATGGCATGCGCTAGCAGTGCCGCCGATGCCAGGATCTCACTGCTCACGCCACCTGCAGCCCGATCACCCCCGGCCGATGTCCACATCCTGCAACCCCCTTCCCATAAATCTGTCGCCACTGTTCACCCGCCGCTGCATATATCACACAATTGTGGTGATGTCACGGTCATGTGCAGAGTCACAGATCACATGACAATGACATCATCAAGGGCCCTTTAGCAGACACGGAGTGGGGGAGCACAGAGAGCAGGTATATACAGTGATGTCCCCGGTCTCCACATGCTCCCCTGTCTCCCTGGTCTCTCTACACATTTCACTCTCCTGGTCTTCACACGCTCCGCTCCCCTCCCCCAGTCTCCACATACTACTCTCCCCCTGCCTTGATCTCCATACACTCCCCTTCCCCTGTCTCTGCATGCTCCACTCCCCTCCCCTGGTCTCTGCATGCTATGCTCCCCCTCCCATAGTCTCCACACACTCCGCTCTCCTCTCCCAGTCCTGCACTCCACATGTTCCGCTCCCATCACCTGGTCCCGTTCTCCGCATGGTCTGTTCCCCTCCTCTGATCCCACATATTCCCCTCCCCCGGTCTCCACAAACTCCGTTTCCCCGGTCTCCGCATTCTTCGCTCTCCTCTCCTGATCTCCGCACACTCCAAACTCCTCCCCCGGTGCCATTCTCCAAATGCTCCCCTTCCCTAGTACCGGTCAATGCACAATGCCCTTCCCTGAGTGCTGCATGCTCTGCTCCTCTCCCACGTCCTGTTCTCTGCACGCTTCATTTCCTTCCCCAGTCCTGGTCTCTGCACGTTCTGCTCCCTTCCCTTTGTCGCTGCACACTCCGCCCCCTCCCCTCTCCTGTCCCCTGGTCTCACCACAGGGGGCAGCAGAGAGAGTGTACACAGGAGGATCAGAGAGAGATCACTGGGAGAGCAGAGGGAGCACTCTGGGGACGGGGTGAGCGTATGTCGACCCCAGGTTGTGGGGTACTCAGGTATCAGGCCGTAAGGGTTAACGCTGCTGTTGTCATGAGGCGTGCTGGCCGCGACTGATCCCGTATCCAGGGGGACTATTCTTTATAAAAGGGGTTGTTATGTACAGGGGATTATATACAAAGTTTGTTGTCGTGACGCCACCTGTAGTTTCTGGTGATTTGCACCAGGGTCGCCACGGTCCGCCGGAGGTCGGTGGTATCGCGGCTGGGATGGTGAAGTCCTCCACAGGTAGGACGGGAACCTCCGGGGCAGCGTTACTGTAAAGGAATAAGTTCATGCAAAACAAAGGCAGGCCGAGTCCAAAGTGACTGTTCCTCCGGGTACTTTACTGGCAATTGTATTAGTGGCATACAAAAGTTACAGTGCAGTATACCTGAAGGTGTGAGGACAGGTAGCTGAACGGGTGTCTGCAGGCAGATCTTAGGTGGTATGGTGGACCCTCGGTGTGGGCCTTCGTGCTCTATTCCTGTATGTTCATTTCCTGCTTCCCAGTGGTGGTGAAGTCTGGTTCCATAAAGCCAACCTGACCTCCTGTTTTCTCTCTCCTTTGCTCCCGCTGGGTTTCCCTCGGCTGGCTGACCACTGAACCATCAAGCGGTGCCTGGTACCCTCTTCTGGTTGCTCAAGAGCCCGGAGAAGTATATACTCCACAGGTCTCCGGATTTTCTGTGGTCCGGAAGTATCCCACAGGTGCAGGCTCCGGTGCCCGGTAACCTTCTGCCTGGGAAGCTTTCCTTCCTAAACTCCTCTCTACTTCTCCGAGGTGAAAGACCAAAAGGACCCAACAGGCCTCCGGCGAAAGGACCTAAAGGTCAAAGACCTCCTTGTTCCCCCTGGAGGTGGTTTTATTCTCTCCCGGTTACCCTCCCACTGTGTAATCTAATGTGGGAGTGCTGGTTTGTGGGTTCCACCTACCATCCTATGATCCACCTGCACCTACGAGTGCAGTACCCCTCTGTGACGCCTGCTTGGCGGGGCGCCACACGTACAGGAGGAGAGAGACAGCAAAGATGAAATATTTTAGTTAGGTGAGATGTGACAGCCGAGGAGAGAGACTGAAGGAGATGTGAGGAAATAGGGTCGCTGGTGCAGGTAGTAGGGCGAGAAGATGCAAGAAGCCGGGTGACTTCTTCCTCTGTGACTGGATCAAAGACTGAAAGTGAGATGCAGGAGGCAAGAAAATGCATGATGTTCTGAGGCTGTGAGGAAATTTCCTGTCGTATGTGGTCAATTTTGTCCTTAAAATAGTTGGCCAGATCGTCAGCGCTGAGGCTGGTGGTTGGGGCCTGTACTGTGTCCAGATCGTCAGCGCTGAGGCTGGTGGTTGGGGCCTGTACTGTGTCCGGATCGTCAGCGCTGAGGCTGGTGGTTGGGGCCTGTACTGTGTCCGGATCGTCAGCGCTGAGGCTGGTGGTTGGGGCCTGTACTGTGTCCAGATCGTCAGCGCTGAGGCTGGTGGTTGGGGCCTGTACTGTGTCCGGATCGTCAGCGCTGAGGCTGGTGGTTGGGGCCTGTACTCTGTCCAGATCGTCAGCGGTGAGGCTGGTGGTCGGGGTCTGTACTCTGTCCAGATCGTCAGCGGTGAGGCTGGTGGTCGGGGTCTGTACTGTGTCCAGATCGTCAGTGCTGAGGCTGGTGGTTGGGGCCTGTACTGTGTCCAGATCGTCAGTGCTGAGGCTCGTGGTTGGGGCCTGTACTGTGTCCAGATCGTCAGCACTGAGGCTGGTGGTTGGGGCCTGTACTGTGTCCAGATCGTCAGTGCTGAGGCTGGTGGTTGGGGCCTGTACTGTGTCCAGATCGTCAGTGCTGAGGCTGGTGGTTGGGGCCTGTACTCTGTCCAGATCGTCAGTGCTGAGGCTGGTGGTTGGGGCCTGTACTGTGTCCAGATCGTCAGCGCTGAGGCTGGTGGTTGGGGCCTGTACTGTGTCCAGATCGTCAGCGCTGAGGCTGGTGGCTGGGGCCTGTACTGTGTCCAGATCGTCAGTGCTGAGGCTGGTGGTTGGGGCCTGTACTGTGTCCAGATCGTCAGCGCTGAGGCTGGTGGTTGGGGCCTGTATTGTGTCCAGATCGTCAGCGCTGAGGCTGGTGGTTGGGGCCTGTACTGTGTCCAGATCGTCAGCGCTGAGGCTGGTGGTTGCGGCCTGTACTCTGTCCAGATCGTCAGCGCTGAGGCTGGTGGTTGGGGCCTGTACTGTGTCCAGATCGTCAGCGCTGAGGCTGGTGGTTGGGGCCTGTACTGTGTCCAGATCGTCAGAGCTGAGGCTGGTGGTTGGGGCCTGTACTCTGTCCAGATCGTCAGTGCTGAGGCTGGTGGTTGGGGCCTGTACTCTGTCCAGATCGTCAGCGCTGAGGCTGGTGGTTGGGGCCTGTACTCTGAGACTGAGGAGGGAATGGAAAGTGTCAAAGAGTCGTTTAGGATTGTTGGCTAGTGATGTGATAAGGGTGTTGTAGTCGCTTGTTTGTAGAGGTGAAGGGCGGTGTTGTATGTTTTCAGAATAAACTTATAATGGATGCAATCTTTGACCAGGTTGGATTTTCTCCGCACACGTTCTGTGCACATGGAGAGAATGTGTTTGCATTACCCACTTAGGGTGCGTTCACACACAGTGTATTTGCTGCGTATTTTTACGCAAGTGCTGTTGCAGTTTTTGTAGCCAAAACCAGGAGTGGCTGACTAAAACCAGGAGTGGGTGATTAAATACAGAAGTAGATCACTTGTTTCTATGAAGGCCCCGTCACATGGGGAAACCTCGCTGGCGATATCAGCGGCATTTCGCGGAAGCGCGCATGACTCCCGACATCGCCGGCGAGGTGTCACACGCAGCAATGTTGCCGGCAAGTTGCCGCGGTTATCGCTCGCTGGGTTGTCAGCAATCCAGCGAGCGATAACCCGCAATGTTGCAAATAGGTGGCGTCGCCCTCAACATTGCGGTTGCCGTGTCACACAGGGCGATCTCGCTAGATCACCTGAGCAACATCGCCAGGTTTCCCAACATGTTGGGTAACCTGGCGATGTTGCTCAGGCAACTTATCGCCGTTCATATCGCCCTGTTACATGCGGCAATTCAGTTGCGAGGTTGCCGCAACTTAGCCACGCCCCTGAGTTGCCGGCGGTGTTGCCGGAGATATCGCCCCATGTGACGGGGCTCTTAGACATTTCCTCTGATTGTTCCACTCCTGGTTTTGGCTACAAAAACTGCAACAGCACTCGCATAAAAATACACAGCAAATACACAGCGTGTAAACGCACTCTAAGGCTACGTTCACACATTGTGCATTTTTGAGCGCTTTTTTACGAGCGCTTTTCCAAAATGCGCAATGTGTCTTGTGTCTGCCGGCAAAGTGAATGGGAAATTCACCGTACAGACACGGCGTAAAAGTACGCAGCGCTTTCATGGGAGAAAGCGCCGGCGTAAACAGAATTGACATGTCAATGCTTTACACAGCAGCGCCGGCGCTTTCTCCCATAGGGGCCGGCGCTGCAGGATCTGATGTCACAGAGGGGGAGGAAGAATCCTGGTTCCTCCTCCCCTCTGTGACTTGTGTGACCGCCCCCATTTGATTTCGCAATGTATTAATATACACTGAGAAATCTAAATGAAAGAAATCCAGATGTATTAAAAATAATAAAGATTGAATACTTACCCTTCCGCCGGCTTGTTCGGCCTATCCGGAGCTGAGCCAACGCCATGTAACGATGTGAAAGTACCTTGTATGATGTCATAGGGCGCTGATTGGCCGCTTGCGGTAATGTGATATGTGACATCATATGATGTTCACTGTCGGGGGCAAAGTACACAGCGCCCAGGGGGGAGACAGGCGCATGGGGAAGACAGGTACTGAGCGGGAGACAGCATGCAGGGGGAAGACAGGCGCAGGGGGGAGACAGCGCACTGGGAGGAGACAGGTACTAGGGGGATACAGGTACTGCGGGAGACAGCAAGCAGGGTGGAAACAGTGCTAAAGGGGAGACATACCATGTGGGGGGGGACAGTTGCAGAGGGGGAGAAAGGCGCTGGGGGGACAGCACACAGAAAGGAGAGAGGCGCAGGGGGAAGACACAGCATACAGGGGGGAGATAGCATGCAGAGGAGACAGGGGAATGGGAGTCAGAGTGTGCAGGGGGAGAAAGGCGCAGGCGGGGCACAGCACACTGGCAGGAGACAGGCACAGTGGGGAGATAGCATGCAGGGGAGAGACACAGAGCACAGGGGGGAGACAGGCACACAGGTGAAGAAAGGTGCAGGGGGGACACAGCACACAGGAAGGAGACAGGTGCAGGGGAGAGACAGTGCACAGGCGAGGGAACATGCGTAAGAGAGAGACAGGCTCAGGGGAGAGACAGCGCATAGGAGAGAGAGACTGCGCACAGGAGCAGACATGCACAGAGAGAGGAGAGACCGCGCATGGGGAGAGACAAGCGCAGAGAGTGGAGAGACTGCGCACAGGGGAGAGACAGTGTTCATGGGGGAAAGACAAGCACATGGGGGGGATAAACAGCACACAAAGGGGAGAGACAGCATGGTGGGGATAATATTTGTGGGGGATATTTATACTGTATATATATATATGTGTATGTGTGTGTGTATATATATATATATATATATATATATAAAGATCTCTGCAGCACTCAGCTACTAACATACATAACATACTTTTGAGTTTTTTGAAAAAACGTAAGTTTTTAAACTTTTTTCTCATATACATATAAGCTTGTTAGCAATTGTACGTCATTGGTAGTAGCTGAGTGCTGCAGAGAACTTTATATATATATATATATATAACACACATATATATATATATATACACATATATATATATATATATATACACACACACATATATATATATATATATATATATATATATATATATATATATACACACACACATATATATATATATATATATATATATATATATATATATATATATACATACATATATATGCATACACAGTGTTAGCCAAAAGTGTTGACACCCCTGCAATTCTGTCAGATAATGCTCAGTTTCTTCCTGAAAATGATTGCAAACCCATAGAACACCTGTGGAGAGATCTAACAATGGCAGTTTGGAGAAGGCGCCTTCACATATCAGGGACCTGGAGCAGTTTGCCAAAGAAGAACGGTCTAAAATTCCAGCAGAGCATTGTAAGAAACTCATTGATGGTTACCGGAAGCGGTTGATCGCAGTTATTTTGGCTAAAGGTTGTGCAACCAAGTATCAGGCTGAGGGTGCCAATACTTTTGTCCGGCCCATTTTTGGAGTTTTGTGTGAAATGATCAATGTTTTGCTTCATTCTCTTTTGTGTTTTTTCATTGAAGACAAATTAAATGAAGATAATAATAGCAAAGAATTTGTGATTGCAATCATTTTAAGGAAGAAACTGAGCATTATCTGACAGAATTGCAGGGGCGTCAATAGTTTTGGCCAACACTGTACACAGTATACACATACAGTATACACACACATACAGTATACACACACACACATACAGTATATACACACACACAGTATACATACACACACAGTATACACACACACAGTATACACACATATACAGTATACACACACATACACAGTATACACATACAGTATACACACATACAGTATATACACACACACATACAGTATACACACAGTATACAGACACACCCTACAGTATACACACACAGTATACACACACATATACAGTATACACACACATATACAGTATACACACACATACACAGTATACACACACACATACAGTATACATACACACAGTATACACACACACACATATACAGTATACACAAACATACAGTATACACACACATACAGTATACACACACATTCAGTATACACACAAAGTATACACACATATACAGTATATACACACATACAGTATACACACACATACAGTATACACACACATATAGAGTATACACACACATACAGTATACACACACACATACAGTATACACACACACATACAGTATACACATATATACAGTATACACACACATACAGTATACACACACGCATATACAGTATACACACAGTATACACACACACATACAGTATACAGACACACATATACAGTATACAAACACTCATACATATATACAGTATACACATTGTGATAGAGCCACTCACAGCTGCCAATTCCAGGTAGACACAGGAAGCCTTGCCGGGTAAACGTCTGGTTTATTTCTGGCATAAACCATATGAACACAACAAAACAGGGATCAGCTTCTTAGGCTCAGAGCTGCACACTGCTCTCCTCCACTCTAAACTCACACCAAAGAAAAAAAAACAGAGGTGATCATTTAACTTCTCTGACCACACCTCAAGGAGGGAGGAACATGCTGAATCAGCCCCAGCTCACATAACAGAGTTCATCAACCTGGCTGAAACATATCTCCCATCCCTTACGGTACCAGTAATCATATTACACATTCCCCCCCTCTGCCCAAAGCCGGAGGTTTGGGCACCATTGGACACCAAACAGGGGAACCTAGACAGGGCATCTGCATTCCCATGGAATTTCCCGAGCCTGTGCTCAACATGGAAAGTGAAATCTTGAAGAGCCAAAAACCACCGGGTCACTCTGGCATTCTTTCCCCGTCTGTCCCTCAGCCACGTCAGGGGCGCATGATCGGACACCAGCCTAAACTGTCGCCCTAGGAGGTAATAACGTAAAGTGTCCACCGCCCATTTGATAGCCAAACACTCCTTCTCAACAATAGCATAGTTCTTTTCGCAGGACGACAACTTTCTACTAAGGTACAGGATTGGATGTTCTTCTCCATGTACTACCTGTGACAGGACAGCTCCTAGCCCGACCTCTGACGCGTCGGTCTGGAGTACAAACTCCCTGCCGAAATCTGGTGCCATTAGGACCGGTCGGTTACACAGAGCGGACTTTAGGTCCTGGAAAGCCGTCTCAGCTTCCAAAGTCCACTTGGCCATGGAGGACTTCGTGCCCTTAAGGAGGTCAGTCAAGGGAGCGGCTTTCACAGCAAAGTTTGGGATGAATCGCCGGTAATATCCGACAAGTCCCAAGAAGGCTCTGACTTGCTTTTTAGAGAGGGGTTGTGGCCAACTCTGGATTGCCTCCACTTTATTTAGTTGTGGCTTGATCTGGCCTCTCCCGACAACATAACCCAAATACCTGGCCTCCTCCTTCCCGATGGCGCACTTCTTTGGGTTAATTGTGAACCCCGCAGTTCTCAGTGCCTCCAGCACCCTCTGGACCTTCTGCAGGTGACTTTCCCAGTCCGAGGTATAGATCACTATGTCGTCCAAATAAGCTGCAGCGTACCTCTTATGGGGTGCTAGGATTCGGTCCATGGCCCTCTGGAAGGTGGCCGGGGCTCCCTGAAGCCCGAATGGCATCCGTGTATACTGGAAACAACCATCAGGTGTAGAAAAGGCCGTCTTCTCCTTGGCACTCTGTGACATAGGTATCTGCCAGTATCCTTTTGTTAGGTCAAGGGTGGTGATGTACCTTGCTGGTCCTAACCTCTCGATGAGCTCATCGACTCGAGGCATCGGATAGGCATCAAACTTGGAGACTTCGTTCAACTTGCGATAGTCATTACAAAACCGCCATGATCCGTCCGGTTTCGGCACCAGTACGATGGGACTGGACCAGCCACTCTTTGATTCTTCGATAACACCGAGATTCAACATTCTTGTCACCTCCTTCGAGATCACTTCTTCAGGTTAACCCTCACGTGTGGTTCAGTGAGGATGTCGTGTTCCACAACCTGGGTACATCCCGGCAGGTCTGTGAAGAGATCCCTGTTCCGATGAAGCACCTCTTGACACTGTTGCTTTTGAGCCCTAGACAGTGTGTCCGCCACTGTGACCTCTTTGATGTCGGCCTCCATCTTCCCTACCAGACAGGGGTTTCCATAGGGTCTCTATCCCGCCATGGCTTCAGCAGGTTGACGTGGTATACCTGATAAGGCTTCCTTCTTCCAGGTTGGTGAATTTTATAGTTCACCTCGCCCACTTTGTCAACCACTTCATAAGGCCCTTGCCATTTGGCGAGGAATTTACTTTCAACTGTAGGGATCAATACCAGTACACGATCACCAGGACTGAACTGTCTCACCCTTGCAGAGCGGTTATACACCCTTGCTTGCGCCTCTTGCGCTCGGAGCAAATTGTCTCTTACGATGGGCATCACTTCGGCGATTCTCGCCTGCATCTGAGCGACATGCTCCACGACACTACGGTGGGGGGTCACCTCCGCTTCCCATGTCTCTTTTGCTATGTCCAAGAGACCTCGAGGATGACGACCATACAAGAGTTCAAATGGAGAGAATCCCGTTGAGGCCTGGGGAACCTCCCTGATAGAGAACATCAGATATGGGAGGAGACTGTCCCAGTCTCGACAGTCTTTCTCGACCACCTTCTTCAGCATGGACTTCAACGTTTTGTTGAATCTCTCCACGAGGCCATCTGTCTGCGGATGGTACACTGAGGTTTTCAATTGGGTTATCTGTAGTGCTTTACACAGTTCCCTCATAATCTTGGACATAAAGGGGGTTCCTTGATCTGTCAGGATCTCTTTTGGAAGTCCCGTTCTTGAGAAGACGTGCACCAATTCTCGGGCTATAGTTTTAGCAGAGGAATTTCTCAAAGGTATCGCCTCCGGGTACCGAGTCGCATAGTCCAGGACTACTAAGATGTACTGGTGGCCTCTTGCAGACTTGACCAGGGGGCCCACCAGATCCATGGCAATTCGATTAAAGGGCACTTCTATAATTGGTAATGGCACTAGCGGACTTCGGAAGTGAGCAACGGGGGCGGTCAACTGGCAGGTGGGACACGACCTACAATAGTCTACAATCTCCCGATGACACCCAGGCCAATAGAACCTCCGAAGGATCCGCTCCTGGGTCTTATCCACCCCTAGGTGACCACCCAGGACATGAGAATGGGCCATGTCTAATACTTTGCGTTTATAGGGCCCTGGAACCAACAGCTGTTCTATTACCTCACCTCTCACCTGGGTAACCCGATATAGCAACTCTCTATTTACTGCAAAGTGAGGGAACCTGGTGTCAGCCCCCGGCTCCTGGGCAACCCCGTTTATAACAGCCACATTTTCAAAGGCCCCTTTTAGGGTCAAGTCCCTCATTTGAGCAGTCCCAAAATTCCCGCTGGATGTCATCAACTCCGGGATGTCGGCTTCATGGGACTCCGGCTCATCGTCGTCACCAAGCAGCACTCCCAGGGGAAAATCATCTGCCTCCTGCAGCGGCACTGTCTCTGGCTGGGCTGCCTGTCCTTCACCAGGACCCTTCGATACCGCCCCCTTTTCCCACAAGTCCCAAAACAAAGTAAAGTCCCGCCCGATTATCACCGGGTGCAATAAGTTGTCCACCACCCCAACTTCATGTGACTTAGTCCCGCAGTTTGTTTTTATGGTCACAATAGCAATGGGGTAGTTCTTGGCATCTCCATGGATACAGCGGACACCCACCTTTTTTCCTGGTATCAGTCGATGGGGAAGTGTGGCCCTCACCAGGGTCACCAAACTTCCGGAGTCCAAGAGTCCCGTTACTCGGGCCCCATTCACTTCCACAAGACATGCCTGCGGGCCCTCTCTGGGTTCCCTGTCAATGCTGCAGACCGGGTAAGCATAATATGAGGAGCGCCGATCCAGGCTACAGTCCATTTGCTCAGTAGTCAGGGGACAACGGGCGGCTACATGACCAGGGCCTTGACACCTCCAACAGATTAACGGACCAGCTGGAGATTTTGTTACGCCTCCACTTGCCCCTTGTGACCTCGGGCTCCCTCCACCCGTGGCTCTATTACCCTTCCTTTGGGTGTCGGACGCGGTTTGTAGCCCCCAATATTTAGTTGGCAAGTCCCGTGGCTTCCCTTGGGTACTCTCCACCACCTGGTACCTCTCCACCAGTCCCACTAGGTCATCGGCATTCTGGGGGTCACCCTGAGCAACCCAGGTTTGCACTGGCTTTGGGAGGGCATGCACAAATCTGTCCATTACCACCCGCTCCACCATTTGCGCTGGTGTGGAGGTTTCTGGCTGCAGCCATTTTTGCACGAGATGTAGCAAGTCAAACATCTGGGAGCGAGGGGGTTTGTTGCCATGATAGGCCCATTGATGGACCCGCTGAGCTCTAACAGTCATAGTCACACCCAGACGTGCTAAAATCTCAGTTTTTAGCTTCCCATACTCACGAGCGTCCTGTAAAGCCAGGTCATAGTAAGCTTTTTGGGGCTCTCCCGTTAAAAATGGCGCCAACACCTCCGCCCACTGTGCCGGTGGCAGCTTTTCTCGCTCTGCGACCCTCTCAAAAATTGTCAAAAAGGCTTCAACATCACCCCCCGGGGTCATCTTTTGGAGCGCCCGTCTTACCGCCTTCCTGACGCCGGAATCCTCATCTGGACCTGGAGACGGGCCAGCTGCCCTTGCCCGGACGAGCTCAGTCAGGAGTTTCCTGTTGCTGCTCCCGCTGCTGCTGCAACTGCTGAATCAAGAGTTGATTTGTTTCCTGTTGCGCAAGCTGTTGTTGGTGTTGCTGCTGCTGCTGTTGCTGTTGGATCTGCACCAAGTGCTTAATCAGGTCCTCCATGCCGTCTGACTGTGTTTGCAGGCTTGTGGCTGCCTTCACCCAGGACATGCAGGTCGTTTGTAGTCAATCCAGGCGCTTCCTGGGGGTCTATGCCCGCATTCTCCACCAAGTGTGATAGAGCCACTCACAGCTGCCAATTCCAGGTAGACACAGGAAGCCTTGCCGGGTAAACGTCTGGTTTATTTCTGGCATAAACCATATGAACACAACAAAACAGGGGATCAGCTTCTTAGGCTCAGAGCTGCACACTGCTCTCCTCCACTCTAAACTCACACCAAAGAAAAAAAAACAGAGGTGATCATTTAACTTCTCTGACCACACCTCAAGGAGGGAGGAACATGCTGAATCAGCCCCAGCTCACATAACAGAATTCATCAACCTGGCTGAAACATATCTCCCATCCCTTACGGTACCAGTAATCATATTACAACATATATACAGTATACACACACACCTACAGTATACACACACACATATACAGTACAAACACACATATACAGTATACACACACATACAGTATACACACATATACAGTATACTCACACATACAGTATACACATATAGTATATACACACAGTATACACACACACATACAGTATACACACACATAATTAGTATACACACATATTCAGTATACACACACATACAGTATACAGACAGTATACACACACATACAGTATACACACACACATACAGTATACACACACACATACAGTATACACATATAGTATACACACACATACAGTATACACACACACATACAGTATACACACACACACATATAATCTCACTCTTCAGTGCAGGAGACTGTGTATGAAGAAGCCGCAGATCTCCTCTCTGTGTGTGATCAGAGCTGTCTCCTCAGCTCTGCAGCATTTCCGGTCCCCTGAGGAATACATCTCCCATCATGCACCGCGGTTCCTCCCCTGTGACGCCATGATCCTGGAAGCAGTGAGGAATATAAGGGGGAGGTGGAATTCAGCCTATTATCGTGTGATAGGGGTGGTCCCCTTGGGCTTGTTCCGGCCACCCCTGGGCTCAGCAGACACCTTAATGGATGCGGCTGGGGCCGGGTGTGTGGTGCGGACACGCCCCTTAGTTACGGCCTTGGTTACCAAGCTCTCCGGGGAGCATGGAGGGGAGACCGGGGGGAGCGTGGAGGAGAGACCGGGGAGGATGGAGGGGAGACCGGGGAGGATGGGGAGGAGCCGCGGGGGGGGGGGGCAGGACGTCTGAGAGCGGAACGTTCCTCGCCGGTCCCTGTAGCTGGGCGCCGCCCGGCTACCCCGCACTGGTGACGTCACCACCATGGTCCGGAGGCCATCACGGAAGTAACCTTCGGGTTTTCCGGAAGTGGCCTTCGGCTTTTATATTATAGATTGTGCTGTGACGTCACAGGAGGACTTTTGCTGTCTAGAATAACTAGACAAAAAAACTAGGGAATCAGGGGAGTCTCATAGGATAACTGCGCATGCGCCACATGCACGGCGCGGGGTCCCTTATGGCGGGGGCCGTGTATGGATAGATAGGGGGTCCCTTACTGTGGGGGGGCTGTTTATGGATAGATAGGGGGTCCCTTATGGAAGGGGATGTGTATGGATAGATAGGGGGTCCCTTACTGTGGGGGGCTGTTTATGGATAGATAGGGGGTCCCTTATGGCAGGGGACGTGTATGGATAGATAGGGGGTCCGTTACTGTGGGGGCTCAAGTATGGATAGATAAGGGGTCCCTTACTGCGGAGGGGGCTGTGTATGGATAGGGGGTCCCTTACTGCGGGGGGGGGGGCTGTTTATGGATAGATAGGGGGGGGCCCTTACTGAAGGAGGCCTGTGTACGTATAGAGGGGTCTGTGTATGATAGATCGGAGGGGCCGGTGTACAGATGGGTGGATGAAGACTTCCAGACAGCTGAATCCCTTCATTTTGCACATGCGTGGAATTGTGCGAGCTGATCTTTCTTTCGCCATAATCCTAGCGCTGGAGAGGATGTGTACGTAGGTACATAGGGGTCCTTACTGGGGGGAAGAGCTATGCAGGTACATAGGGGGCTATTGGGGGTCTGTGCAGATACATAGGGAGTCCTTCTTGGAGGGCTGTGTAGATACATGTGGATCATCACTGGGGGTGGGGCGCTGTGCAAATACCGTACATGGGGTGCTATGTGGATAGATGGGGAGACCTTACTGGGAGGCAATATGTGGATGTAGGTGCTATGCAGAAAAAAGGCGGGGTTCTTAGTGTGGGGAGCAATATGTGGATGAAAAGGTAGTCCTTACTGGTGGGCAATATGTGTATACATGGGTGGAGCAATACTGATACATGTGGAATTCCTGATCCCTGTATTTGGCAGGGGGCCCATTTTTGGTGTTTAACCGCTTCTGTAGGAAGGATGTGTCCGACGTGTCCTTAGCGTGAAGCAAAATATGAAAGCTGTTCCCGAAGGTCCCCGGGGACATCCAGCATTGCAAACCGGCAGGCTTAGGCTCCTGCCTCGGCCTGCCGGTATCCCGATTGCTGTCCCCAGCAGCGCTCCGATTGGCTCCCTTTTCCGGGGAGCCAATCGCAGCCTAATTACGCTGTTGAAGCGTCATCGGTTCCCGGGGGAAGCCCTCTGGAGCGCCTGAGTCATTCTCAGCTGTCCTAGAGGGGAGATCCAGGGCTGTGTGCGCTGATGCAGCGTGCACAACCTTGATGAGCATAGAGGGTTAAATGACTACTTTTGCTCTGAGCAGTGCTGCCTGTCACAGTACAATGGGTTTTAAATCCCTTGTGCCATGATCAGCAGAGACAAGTGCTGCTACACGCTGCAGCAGCTCTGCCTGACACGCTGGGGTCTTGTGGCCCCCACAAGCCCAGCGTCTTATGCATAAAAATAAGTAATTAACACAGGTCATTGCAAAAAATGGCATAGTAATTTGGGTCAAAACAGGCCTAGTATAGAACGAGTTAAAATGGCAAATAGGACATAATTTTATTTTTTCGGTCATTAACCCAAAGGAAATAAACGTGAGTCATGTAAGGGCCTGTTCACACTTGCGTCCAGGTCCGTTAGGAGGCGACCCGCACTGAATCTGACCTCCTGATGACCCCGGGCGAGGCTGGCGTGATGCCAGCATTCCATTACCCATTATCATTGAAGCGAGCAGACTGCTTCCGCTACTCACCGCCATCCGCTCGCTTCAGTTTTGCCGCGATCTGCTACATTAAAACAGAACTAAATGTAAAACAGCATTTATGTGAACGAGCAGCTTTCGCTACTCACCGCCATCCGCTCCGCTTCAGTCTTGCCGTGATCCGCTCCATTAGAACATGTTCTACTTTTCGTTCTGCTTCAATGTAGTGGATAGCGGCAAGACTGAAGCGAGCGGATGACTGCGAGTAGCAAAAACCGCCCATTTGCTTCAATGCTAAAAGCTGACAGAATGTCGTCATCCCGCCAGCCTCGCCCGGGGTCATCAGGAAGTCAGATCCATTGTGGAACCGGGTGCAAGTGTGAACGGGCCCTAACCTGTGTAATCGCATTTATTTTATGTGAATAATAAATCCTATTAGGCTCCATGACACATGAGCGTGTTACTTTCTGATTTAGCATACCTATTTTGTATGCAAACGCTCGAATTTGCATCCCATGCACCCCGCTGTCCCCCTGACATACAACCTTGTCCCCCCCAGACATGCACCCCACTGTCCCCAACATACAACCTCGTCCCCCCAGACATGCACCCCACTGTCCCCAACATACAACCCCCTGTACCCCCCAACATGCACCCCGTACCCCCCGACATGCACCCCGCTGTCCCCCCCACATACAACCCCGTCCCCCCCTGACATGCACCCCGCTGTCTCCCCCGACATGCACCCCGCTGTCTCCCCCGACATACAACCCCGTCCCCCCCAGACATGCACCCCGCTGTCCCCCCCGACATGCACCCCGCTGTCTCCCCCGACATGCACCCCGCTGTCTCCCCCGACATGCACCCCGCTGTCTCCCCCGACATGCACCCCGCTGTCCCCCCCACATACAACCCCGTCCCCCCCTGACATGCACCCCGCTGTCCCCGACATGCACCCCGCTGTCCCCCCGACATACAACCCCGTCCCCCCCAGACATGCACCCCGCTGTCCCCCCCGACATGCACCCCGCTGTCTCCCCCGACATGCACCCCGCTGTCTCCCCCGACATGCACCCCGCTGTCTCCCCCGACATACAACCCCGTCCCCCCCAGACATGCACCCCGCTGTCCCCCCCGACATGCACCCCGCTGTCTCTCCCGACATGCACCCCGCTGTCTCCCCCGACATGCACCCCGCTGTCTCCCCCGACATGCACCCCGCTGTCCCCCCCACATACAACCCCGTCCCCCCCTGACATGCACCCCGCTGTCCCCGACATGCACCCCGCTGTCCCCCCGACATACAACCCCGTCCCCCCCAGACATGCACCCCGCTGTCCCCCCCGACATGCACCCCGCTGTCTCCCCCGACATGCACCCCGCTGTCTCCCCCGACATGCACCCCGCTGTCTCCCCCGACATACAACCCCGTCCCCCCCAGACATGCACCCCGCTGTCCCCGACATACAACCCCCTGTCCCCCCCTGACATGCACCCCGCTGTCCCCCCCCTGACATGCACCCCGCTGTCCCCCCCTGACATGCACCCCGCTGTCCCCCCCTGACATGCACCCCGCTGTCCCCCCCTGACATGCACCCCGCTGTCCCCCCCTGACATGCACCCCGCTGTCCCCCCTGACATGCACCCCGCTGTCCCCCCTGACATGCACCCCGCTGTCCCCCCTGACATGCACCCCGCTGTCCCCCCCCCGACATACAACCCCGTCCCCCCCCCGACATGCACCCCGCTGTCCCCCCCGACATGCACCCCGCTGTCCCCCCGACATGCACCCCGCTGTCCCCCCGACATACAACCCCGTCCCCCCCAGACATGCACCCCGCTGTCCCCCTTAACATGCACCCCGCTGTCCCCCCGACATACAACCCCGTCCCCCCCTGACATGCACCCCGCTGTCCCCCCTGACATGCACCCCGCTGTCCCCCCTGACATGCACCCCGCTGTCCCCCCTGACATGCACTCCGCTGTCCCCCCTGACATACAACCCCGTCCCCCCCTGACATACAACCCCGTCCCCCCCTGACATGCACCCCGCTGTCCCCCCGACATGCACCCCGCTGTCCCCCCGACATACAACCCCCGTCCCCCCCTGACATGCACCCCGCTGTCCCCCCCCTGACATGCACCCCGCTGACCCCCCTGACATGCACCCCGCTGTCCCCCCCAGACATGCACCCCGCTGTCCCCCCCAGACATGCACCCCGCTGTCCCCCCTAGACATGCACCCCGCTGTCCCCCCTGACATGCACCCCGCTGTCCCCCCTGACATGCACCCCGCTGTCCCCCCTGACATGCACCCCGCTGTCCCCCCCCAGACATGCACCCCGCTGTCCCCCCTGACATGCACCCCGCTGTCCCCCCCCAGACATAAACCCCGCTGTCCCCCCCCAGACATAAACCCCGCTGTCCCCCCCAGACATAAACCCCTTACAATAAAACATGTACCCGCGCGAGCACTGTCGAGCGCGCGAGGGTGCAGGAGCAGGATTGGACTGCAGTGACCCGCTCGTGAGATGCCGCCCCTTGATGGGGAGAGGACAATTGATGACGTCATCACCATGCGACCAAGGGGCGGGCTAAGGCGAGAAATGCCTAGGAGCCTATGATGACGTCACTGTCATGTGATTAGTGCAGGAGAAGACAGAGCAGCAGGAGGAGCTTCTCTCCTGTGCCCGCCTCCTGGTCACATGACAGTGACGTCATCACAGGTCCTCCAGCTCTACTCTCCTGAGCTCCGCCTTCTGGTCACATGACAGTGACGTCACCACAGGTCCTCACGCTTTTGCCTCCTGAGCCCCGCCTACTAGTCGCATGGTGGTGACGTCATCACAGGTCCTCCAGCTCTCGGTGCAGCAGCTCTTGTTCTCTGTTATCAGCCGCAGTTTCCCGCCCTCAGGTGAGATCACAGGAGACTCTGCGGCTCCTCAGTGCTCGGGGTGCAGTGTGGGGGAGGGGGGCTCCTCAGTGCTCGGGGTGCAGTGTGGGGGAGGCTCCTCAGTGCTCGGGTGCAGTGTGGGGAGGGAGGCTCCTCAGTGCTCGGGGTGCAGTGTGGGGGAGGGGAGGCTCCTCAGTGCTCGGGGTGCAGTGTGGGGGAGGGGAGGCCGCTCAGTGCTCGGGGTGCAGTGTGGGGGAGGGGGTCCTCAGTGCTCGGGGTGCAGTGTGGGGTAGGGGGGGGCTCCTCAGTGCTCGGGGTGCAGTGTGGGGGAGGGGAGCTCCTCAGTGCTCGGGGTGCAGTGTGGGGGAGGGGGCTCCTCAGTGCTCGGGGTGCAGTGTGGGGGAGGGGGGCTCCTCAGTGCTCGGGGTGCAGTGTGGGGGAGGGGAGGCTCCTCAGTGCTCGGGGTGCAGTGTGGGGGGGCTCCTCAGTGCTCGGGGTGCAGTGTGGGGGGGCTCCTCAGTGCTCGGGGTGCAGTGGGGGGGGGGCTCCTCAGTGCTCGGGGTGCAGTGTGGGGGAGGGGGCTCCTCAGTGCTCGGGGTGCAGTGTGTGGGGAGGGGGGCTCCTCAGTGCTCGGGGTGCAGTGTGGGGGAGGGGAGCTCCTCAGTGCTCGGGGTGCAGTGTGGGGGGGAGGCTCCTCAGTGCTCGGGGTGCAGTGTGGGGGAGGGGAGGCTCCTCAGTGCTCGGGGTGCAGTGTGGGGGAGGGGAGGCTCCTCAGTGCTCGGGGTGCATGTGTGGGGGAGGGGGGCTCCTCAGTGCTCGGGGTGCAGTGTGGGGGAGGGGGGCTCCTCAGTGCTCGGGGTGCAGTGTGGGGGAGGGGGGCTCCTCAGTGCTCGGGGTGCAGTGTGGGGGAGGGGGCTCCTCAGTGCTCGGGGTGCAGTGTGGGGGAGGGGGGCTCCTCAGTGCTCGGGGTGCAGTGTGGTGGGGAGGGGGGCTCCTCAGTGCTCGGGGTGCAGTGTGGGGGAGGGGGCTCCTCAGTGCTCGGGGTGCAGTGTGGGGGAGGGGGGCTCCTCAGTGCTCGGGGTGCAGTGTGGGGGGGGGGGCTCCTCAGTGCTCGGGGTGCAGTGTGGGGGAGGGGGGCTCCTCAGTGCTCGGGGTGCAGTGTGGGGGAGGGGGGGCTCCTCAGTGCTCGGGGTGCAGTGTGGGGGAGGGGGGCTCCTCAGTGCTCGGGGTGCAGTGTGGGGGAGGGGGGCTCCTCAGTGCTCGGGGTGCAGTGTGGGGGAGGGGGGCTCCTCAGTGCTCGGGGTGCAGTGTGGGGGAGGGGGGCTCCTCAGTGCTCGGGGTGAAGTGTGGGGGAGGGGGCTCCTCAGTGCTCGGGGTGCAGTGTGGGGGAGGGGGCTCCTCAGTGCTCGGGGTGCAGTGTGGGGGGGGGCTCCTCAGTGCTCGGGGTACAGTGTGGGGGGGGCTCCTCAGTGCTCGGGGTGCAGTGTGGGGGAGGCTCCTCAGTGCTCAGGGTGCAGTGTGGGGGGAGGCTCCTCAGTGCTCGGGGTGCAGTGTGGGGGGGGGCTCCTCAGTGCTCGGGGTGCAGTGTGGGGGGGGCTCCTCAGTGCTCGGGGTGCAGTGTGGGGGGGCTCCTCAGTGCTCGGGGTGCAGTGTGGGGGAGGCTCCTCAGTGCTCGGGTGCAGTGTGGGGGGGGCTCCTCAGTGCTCGGGGTGCAGTGGGGGGGGGGGGCTCCTCAGTGCTCGGGGTGCAGTGTGGGGGGGGCTCCTCAGTGCTCGGGGTGCAGTGGGGGGGGGCTCCTCAGTGCTCGGGGTGCAGTGGGGGGGAGGCGGCGGTTTGTCTCTTGTCTCCATGTTTCTCTGGTTTTGACTGATTTTCTGTGACGTCTCTAGAAAAGGCTAAAAAATTATAGAGAAATTAGGAAAACCGACGTAGCAGAGAGGAGACTCCACACAATGACCCCAATATCATCATCAGCCCCATCCTCCTCCTCCTCTCCATCCTCATTATCCTCCTCTCCATCCTCATCATCATCATCATCCTCCTTTCTATCATCCTCCTCCCTCCCATCCTCATCCTCCTCCTCCTCCCTATCATCCTCCTCATCCTCCTCCTTCCTCCCCATCCTCCTCATCATCCTCATCCTCTTCTCCATCCTCCTTATCATCCTCCTCTCCATCCTCATCATCCTCCTCCTCTCCATCCTCATCAATGATGAGGATGGAGAGGAGGAGGATGATGAGGATGGAGAGGAGGATGATGATGAGTCATCATCATCCTCCTCTCCATCCTCATCATCATCCTCCTCCCCCTATCATCCTCATCATCATCCTCCTCCCCATCCTCATCATCATCCTCCTCCCCATCCTCATCATCATCCTCCTTCCCATCCTCATCATCATCCTCCTCCCCATCCTCATCATCATCCTCCTCCCCATCCTCATCATCATCCTCATCATCCTCCACATCCTCCTTCTCATCATCCTCCTCTCCATCCTCATCCTCCTCCTCCACAACCTCCTCCTCCTCCTCCTCCTCCTCATCATCATCATCATCATCATCATCATCATCATCATCATCATCCTCCTCCTCTCCATCCTCATCATCCTCCTCCCCATCCTCCTCATCATCCTCCTCCTCTCCATCCTCATCATCCTCCTTCCCATCCTCATCATCCTCCTCCCCATCCTCATCGTCATCCTCCTCCCCATCCTCATCATCATCCTCCTCCCCATCCTCATCATCATCCTCCTCCCCATCCTCATCATCATCCTCCTCCCCATCCTCATCATCATCCTCCTCCCCATCGTCATCCTCCTCCCCATCCTCCTCCTCCCCATCCTCATCATCCTCCTCCTCCCATCCTCATCATCCTCCTCCTCTCCATCCTCATCCTCCTCCCCATCCTCATCATCTTCCTCCCCATCCTCCTCCCCATCCTCATCCTCCTCCTCCCCATCCTCATCCTCCTCCTCCTCTCCATCCTCATCATCCTCCTCCTCTCCATCCTCATCATCCTCCTCCTCTCCATCTTCATCCTCCTCTCCATCATCTCATCCTCCTCCTCCTCTCCATCTTCATCCTCCTCCTCCTCTCCATCTTCATCCTCCTCCTCCTCTCCATCCTCATCATCCTCCTCCTCTCCATCCTCTTCATCATCCTCCTCCTCCTCTCCATCCTCATCATCATCATCCTCCTCCTCCTCTTCCATCCTCATCATCCTCCTCCTCCTCTCCATCCTCATCATCATCCTCCTCCTCCTCTCCATCCTCATCATCCTCCTCCTCCTCTCCATCCTCATCATCATCCTCCTCCTCCTCTCCATCCTCATCATCCTCCTCCTCCTCTCCATCCTCATCATCCTCCTCCTCCTCTCCATCCTCATCATCCTCCTTCTCCTCTCCATCCTCATTCATCCTCCTCCTCCTCTCCATCCTCATCATCCTCCTCCTCCTCTCCATCCTCATCCTCCTCCTCCTCTCCATCCTCATCCTCCTCCTCCTCTCCATCCTCATCCTCCTCCTCCTCTCCATCCTCATCATCCTCCTCCTCCCCATCCTCATCATCCTCCTCCTCCCCATCCTCATCATCCTCCTCCTCCTCCTCCCCCCCATCATCCTTCTCCCCATCCTGCTCCTTCCCATCCTCCTCCCCATCCTCTTGACCATCATCCTCCCCATCATCTCCCTCCTGCACCCCATCCTTCTCCTTTTCCTGCCATCCTCCTACTCCCCATCATCATCCTCCTCCTCTCAATCAATATCCTCCTCCCCATTCTCTTCCTCCCCATCATCATCCTCCTTCCCATCCTCCTCCTCATCATCCTCCTTATCATCATCCTCCTCCCCATCCTCATCATCCTCCACCTTCTCATCCTCCTCCTCCTCCCGTTTCCCATTATCCTGTTCCTCCCCATCATCCTTCTCACCATCCTCATCATCCTCCTCTTCCTCCCCATCATCATCCTCCCCATCCTCCTCCTTCTTCTCCCCATCCTCCTCCTTTTCCTCTCCATCATCCTCTTCCTTGTCCTCCTCCCCATCATCCTCGTCCTCCTCCCCATCATCCTCCTCCTCCTCCACATCATCCTCCTCCTCCTCAACATCATCCTCCCCATCCTCCTCCACCCCTTGCTCATCACTCCCCACACTCCTCCCCATCCTCCTCCTTCTATCATCATCCTCCTCTCCCCCATCATCCTCCTCTCCCTCATCATCCTCCTCTCCCTCATCATCCTTCTCTCCCTCATCATTCTCCTCTACCTCATCATCCTCCTCTTCCTCATCATCCTCCTCCCCCTCATCCACTTCCTCCTCTCCCTCATCCCCTTCCTCCTCTCCCTCATCCCCTTCCTCCTCTCCCTCATCCCCTTCCTCCTCTCCCTCATCATCCTTCACATCATCATTATTTGCCTCCCCATCATCCTCCTCCTCCCCATTATCATCCTCTCCATGATTCTCCTCCTCCCCATAATCCTGCTCATTTTCCTCCTCCTCATCCCCCTCATCCTCCTTTCCATCATCATACTCCTCCTCCTCCCATCCCATGATTATCTACTCCTCTAAATCAAATAGAAAGCGAAATCCTGTTTCTCTCTCTGCTCCGAATTTGTGGTGACGGAGACCCTGCTCCTCTGCTCCGTATTTGTGGTGACGGAGACCCTGCTCCTCTGCTCAGTGACTGATGTTCTGTATCTCACGTTCTATTCTCCTCTATGATTCCCATCTTCTCCTTTATCATAAGGACGAGATCCCTCCACTGATCCAGATCCCATCCCTCCTTCTCCTGAATGACCCCGAGGATGGACGAGGACGGGAATGAGATCAGCAGAAGATTATTCCACCTCACCCTGGAGATCATCTCCCTGCTGAGCGGAGAGGTAACTTCTCCACATCTCTATCAGCTTTATTGTATCATTGTAGTTACTGGGGGATTTCATGATGCCGCATCTCTCCATACACAGGATTACACCATAGTGAGGAAGACACCGGGGGACTGTGTGACTCCCATCATCCATCTCCAGGAGTCAGGAGGGCGGAGCCTCATCACAGCCCCTCCCCCACACTCCCCGATACATGAGAGGAACAAGAAGAAGATCCTAGAGCTCAGCAACAAGATGATTGAGCTGCTGAGCGGAGAGGTGACTGCTGGGACATTATACAGCACTGGAGGATTCTGGGTGATGAGCGGAGAGGTGACTGCTGGGACATTATACAGGACAGCACTGGAGGATTCTGGGTGATGAGCGGAGAGGTGACTGCTGGGACATTATACAGGACAGCACTGGAGGATTCTGGGTGATGACTGGAGAGGTGACTGCTGGGACATTATACAGGACAGCACTGGAGGATTCTGGGTGATGACTGGAGAGGTGACTGCTGGGACATTATACAGGACAGCACTGGAGGATTCTGGGTGATGAGTGGAGAGGTGACTGCTGGGACATTATACAGGACAGCACTGGAGGATTCTGGGTGATGAGCGGAGAGGTGACTGCTGGGACATTATACAGGACAGCACTGGAGGATTCTGGGTGATGAGTGGAGAGGTGACTGCTGGGACATTATACAGGACAGCACTGGAGGATTCTGGGTGATGAGCGGAGAGGTGACTGCTGGGACATTATACAGGACAGCACTGGAGGATTCTGGGTGATGAGCGGAGAGGTGACTGCTGGGACATCATACAGGACAGCACTGGAGGATTCTGGGTGATGACTGGAGAGGTGACTGCTGGGACATTATACAGGACAGCACTGGAGGATTCTGGGTGATGACTGGAGAGGTGACTGCTGGGACATTATACAGGACAGCACTGGAGAGGTGACTGCTGAGACATTATACAGGACAGCACTGGAGGATTCTGGGTGATGAGCGGAGAGGTGACTGCTGGGACATTATACAGGACAGTACCGGAGAGGTGACTGCTGGGACATTATACAGGACAGCACTGGAGGATTCTGGGTGATGAGCAGAGAGGTGACTGCTGGGATATTATACAGGACAGCACTGGAGGATTCTGGGTGATGACTGGAGAGGTGACTGCTGGGACATTATACAGGACAGCACTGGAGGATTCTGGGTGATGACTGGAGAGGTGACTGCTGGGACATTATACAGGACAGCACTGGAGGATTCTGGGTGATGAGCGGAGAGGTGACTGCTGGGACATTATATAGGACAGCACTGGAGGATTCTGGGTGATGACCGGAGAGGTGACTGCTGGGATATTATACAGGACAGCACTGGAGGATTCTGGGTGATGAGCGGAGAGGTGACTGCTGGGACATTATACAGGACAGCACTGGAGGATTCTGGGTGATGAGCGGAGAGGTGACTGCTGGGATATTATACAGGACAGCACTGGAGGATTCTGGGTGATGAGCGGAGAGGTGACTGCTGGGACATTATACAGGACAGCACTGGAGGATTCTGGGTGATGACTGGAGAGGTGACTGCTGGGACATTATACAGGACAGCACTGGAGGATTCTGGGTGATGAGCGGAGAGGTGACTGCTGAGACATTATACAGGACAGCACTGGAGGATTCTGGGTGATGACTGGAGAGGTGACTGCTGGGACATTATACAGGACAGCACTGGAGGATTCTGGGTGATGACTGGAGAGGTGACTGCTGGGACATTATACAGGACAGCACTGGAGGATTCTGGGTGATGAGCGGAGAGGTGACTGCTGGGACATTATAACGGACAGCACTGGAGGATTCTGGGTGATGAGCGGAGAGGTGACTGCTGGGACATTATACAGGACAGCACTGGAGGATTCTGGGTGATGTTGGTATCATTGTGTGTCAGGTTCCTATAAGGTGTCAGGACGTCGCTGTCTTTCTCTCCATGGAGGAGTGGGAGTATCTAGAAGGACACAAGGACCGGTACGAGGAGGTGATGATGGAGGAGCACCGGCCGGTGACATCACAAGGTGAGACGCGATGCTCCTTGTTGGCTCCGGTGGATGTGATGAAGTCTCTTATGTGTCGTCCTATAATACAATCATTGATACAAGATTGTTTTTTGCTTTTTATCTATAGAATTTATTTTTCTCAATGTTTAGAAAAGAGAAATCTGTAATCTCCTCCCTCCATCGCTGGTTTTCACTTTCTCTTCATTTTCCCTCGTTCTTCTCTTCTGATCTGAGAGTCACCATTTCTCCGCTGTCGTCTCGTCTTCATCAGTCTTCAATCTTCGTCCTTGTTTTTTTTCTTTCAGTCTTTTTCTCTTTCCTTAGAAGTGCAGATGTCCCAGCTCTTCTGTCCGCTCTCTCTCTCTCTGTCCGTGTCTCCGTTCTCTCTCTCTCTCCTGTCCGTTCTCTCTCTCTCTCCTGTCCGTTCTCTCTCTCTCCTGTCCGTTCTCTCTCTCTCCTGTCCGTTCTCTCTCTCTCTCCTGTCCGTTCTCTCTCTCTCCTGTCCGTTCTCTCTCTCTCCGTTCCGTTCTCTCTCTCTTCCTGTCCGTTCTCTCTCTCTCCTGTCCGTTCTCTCCTCTGTCGTTCTTCTCTCTGTCCGTTCTCTCTCTTCGCCTCTCCCTGTCCTCTCTCTCTCCTGTCCGTTCTCTCTCTCTCTGTCGTTCCTCTCTCTCCTGTCTCTCTCTCTCTCCCTGTCCGTTCTCTCTCTCTCCTGTCCGTTTCTCTCTCTCCTGTCCGTTCTCTCTCTCTCCTGTCCGTTCTCTCTCTCTCCTGTCCGTTCTCTCTCTCTCCTGTCCGTTCTCTCTCTCTCCTGTCCGTTCTCTCTCTCTGTCCGTTCTCTCTCTCCTGTCCGTTCTCTCTCTCTCCTGTCCGTTCTTCTCTCTCTCTTCCTTCGTCTCTCTTCTGTCGTTCTCTCTCCTGTCCGTTCTCTCTCTCTCCTGTCCGTTCTCTCTCTCTCCTGTCCGTTCTCTCTCTCCTGTCCGTTCTCTCTCTTCCTCCTGTCCGTTTCTCTCTCTCTCCTGTCCGTTCTCTCTCTCTTCCTGTCCGTTCTCTCTCTCTCCTTGTCCGTTCTCTCTCTCTCTCCTGTCCGTTCTCTCTCTCTCTGTCCGTTCTCTCTCCTGTCGTTCTCTCTCTGTCCGTTCTCTCTCCTGTCCGTTCTCTCTCCTGTCCGTTCTCTCTCCTGTCGTTCTCTCCTGTCCGTTCTCTCTCTGTCGTTTCTCCCTGTCCGTTCTCTCTCCTGTCCGTCTCTCTCCTGTCCTGTTCTCCTGTGTTCTCTCTCCTGTCCGTTCTCTCTCCTGTCCGTTCTCTCTCCTGTCCGTTCTCTCTCCTGTCCGTTCTCTCTCCTGTCCGTTCTCTCTCCTGTCCGTTTCTCTCTCCTGTCCGTTCTCTCTCCTGTCCGTTCTCTCTCCTGTCCGTTCTCTCTCCTGTCCGTTCTCTCTCCTGTCCGTTCTCTCTCCTGTCCGTTCTCTCTCTCCTGTCCTTTCCTCTCTCTTCCTGTCCTTCTCTCTCTCTCCTGTCTGTTCTCTCTCTCTGTCGTTCTCTCTCCTGTCGTTCTCTCTCTCCTGTCCGTTTTCTCTCCTTCTTCCTGTCCGTTCTCTCTCCTGTCCGTTCTCTCTCCTGTCCGTTCTCTCTCTCCTGTCCGTTCTCTCTCTCCTGTCCGTTCTCTCTCTCCTGTCCGTCTCTCTCTCCTGTCCGTTTCTCTCTCCTGTCGTTCTCTCTCTCCTGTCCGTTCTCTCTCTCCTGTCCGTTCTCTCTCTCCTGTCCTTTCTCTCTCTCTGTCCTCTCTCTCTCCTGTCCTTTCTCTCTCCTCCTCGTCCGTTCTCTCTCTCCTGTCCGTTCTCCTCTCCTGTCCGTTCTCTCTCCTGTCCGTTCTCTCTCCTGTCCGTTCTCTCTCTCTGTCCGTTCTCTCTCTTCCTCTCTCTCTGTCCGTTCTCTCTCTTCCTCTCCGTTTCTCTCTCTCCTGTCCTTTCTCTCTCTCTGTCCGTTCTCTTCTCTTCCTTCTCTCTCCTCTCCTTCTCTCTCTTCCTCTCTCCTCCGTTCTCTCTCCTGTCCGTTCTCTCTCCTGTCCGTTCTCTCTCTCTCTCCGTCTTCTTCTCCTCTCCTTCTTCTCTCTCTCCTCTTCCGTTTCTCTCTCTCCTCCTTCCGTTCTCCTTCTCTCTCTCTCCGTCTCCTTCTCTCTCCTCTCCGTTCTCTCTCTCCTCTCCGTTCTCCTTCTCCTTCTCCTCCTCCGTTCTCTCTCTCCTCTCCGTTCTCTCTCTCCTCTCCGTTCTCTCTCTCCTCTCCGTTCTCTCTCTCCTCTCCGTTCTCTCTCTCCTCTCCGTTCTCTCTCTCCTCTCCGTTCTCTCTCTCCTCTCCGTCTCTCTCCTCTCGTTCTCTCCTCTCTCTTCTCTCTCTCCTCCCGTTCTCTCTCTCCTCTCCTCTCTCTCCTCTCCTTCTCTCCTCCTCCGTTCTCTCTCTCCTCCGTTCTCTCTCGTCTCCTTCTCCTCTCTCCCTCTCCGTTCTCTCTCTCCTCTCCGTCTCTCTCTCCTCTCCGTCCTCTCCTCTTTCTCCCTTCGTTCCTCTCTCCTCTGTCCGGTCTTTTTTTCCTCCGTCCTCTCCTGCTTTCGCTCCCTTTCTGTTTTCTCCAGAATCGGGTGCAGTCTATGTTGTTTCCTGATCCACTGTTCGCGTCCCCTCATCGTCATCCTGTGTATTGGATGTCGCTTCTCTTGCTGACATTTTGATCTTCCTTTTCATTCTCCTTCTTCCATAAAGTCCTGTATAAATGTCCACCCCGGAGCCTCCCTCAGACCATGTAACACGAGCCGCTGCCCTGACATAGAGATGGGGCAGATCGGCCATCAGTGTGACATGGAGGTTTCCAGCAGTTCCCCGGCCCCCAGTGTTCATCACTCGCTCTGCAGGAGGAGAAGCACAGAACTTTCCATACTGGAGGAGAAGGTCGGGTCACCGGCCTCCTCTCTATAGAGGATAATGATTCTCCTCCAGGAGAGCGTCACTTCTGAGTACGGAGAGTTATAGGCCGTGCAATGCCACCTGGGAAATAACATATGCAAATGTCCTCTTCCCAGATGGAGAGTATGGGTCTCTAGCGCCACTCACAGGACATAGCAATGCTAGGAGTCATTATCAACAATTCAATCCCATCCAGGTGAAACAAAAAACAAAAAGAATGAAAATGCAAGACCACATATATTTATTTTCATGTCTTTTACCGTATGGGATAAATCCTGATGTGACGATGCCAAATATGTTTTATTCTTCATTTATTGAATTCCTTTCCTCTCATTTTTGGAGACAAACCAATAATAATGGGCTCTTGTACCTTGTTGTCCGTCCTTGTTCCAGTTTGATAGTCACTCACCGCTGTGTACCGGGTGACCCCACAACTCCGTCCTTCCGGCCGCTGTCCCTCCATCCGTTAGACCCCACAACTCCGTCCTTCCGGCCGCTGTCACTCCATCCGTTAGACCCCACAACTCCGTCCTTCCGGCCGCTATCACTCCATCCGTTAGACCCCACAACTCCTTCCTTCCGGCCGCTGTCACTCCATCCATTAGACCCCACAGCTCCGTCCTTCCGGCTGCTGACACTCCATCCATTAGACCCCACAGCTCCGTCCTTCCGGCCGCTGTCACTCCATCCGTTAGACCCCACAACTCCTTCCTTCTGGCCGCTGTCACTCCATCCATTAGACCCCACAGCTCCGTCCTTCCGGCCGCTGTCTCTCCATCCGTTAGCCGTACATCTGCCATCTTTTTATCCTCCAGAGACAAACTCAGAACTTTCTGTGCACTTATCGCCTGTTTTAGTATTTTTATATCGAGGCGGATGATTAGATTAATTTCTATGTAAAGAAGAATAAAAACGCAATAACTTGACTTGTAATAGGAGGACGGCAGGTTCTCTACCAGAGGATCCTGTCCTGGAGGGAGGCCGCGTCCTCATGGTGACATAGTCAGCTCTCAGAATACAATTACTGGTGAATAGTGATCGTCCTTCCCCCAATCTCCATAAGAAAGCGATGGATAGAAACGTGCAGCTTTCTCCAGGTCCTCGGTGGTCCCATCCCTGGTGGAGACGATACTTGGAGAAGTTGTGTTTGTTTCTCCTTCATCTGATGGACGAGGTCTTCTCTCTCCTCTCCTCAGGGTCCTCATCCTCCGAGTGCAGAGCAGAGAGCGTTAGGCTTTGTCCTCGCTGATTATCACTTCATACATGAGGTCCACAATGTGCTGGGACCTCGGCTCCGGTGGTGAGGAGCACAACTATGGACTTTACTCCCTGATACATAAACAGTTCTGGTGTTCAGAGAAGTGTCTCCTATATAGACAGATCCACGGCCGGTCATGTATTCAGTCTCTGTGTCTCCACAGATGGATCCAGGAGGAGAAATCCCCCAGAGAGATGTCCCCGTCCTCTGTATCCCCCAGAGAGATGTCCCCGTCCTCTGTATCCCCAGGACTGTCCAGAGGAGGATCACAATGTCCCGGAGAGTCACCAGGTAGATGGCGCTGAGCCCTGTATCTATATGGAGGGTTGGGGGCTTTCCTGCTCCTGCCGTCATAGAGGTCATAGATTTTGGGGGTCTCTTATATTGCACTGATTGTTACATCTGATCTATCAGGGGGAAGATCCGACTAATATTAAAGTGGAGGATGAGACAGAAGAAGTGATGACGAGGGGGGATCAGCCGTGTGTGAGTGACGGGAAGGAGGAGATTCCAGGAGATGTCACCACAGGTATGGAACGATGGTGGATGGGTGATGATGGCGGGCGGGTGATGATGACGGGCGGGTAATGATGGCGGGCGGGTGATGATGGCGGGCGGGTGATGATGATGGCGGGCGGGTGATGATGATGGCGGGCGGGTGATGATGATGGCGGGAGGGTGATGATGATGGCGGGAGGGTGATGATGATGGCGGGAGGGTGATGATGATGGCGGGAGGGTGATGATGATGGCGGGAGGGTGATGATGGCGGGCGAGTGATGACGACTGGCGTGGGACGATAGCAGTTGATGATGACCATTGTATGATATCACATGACCTGGAGGGTCATCATTAGGGGGTGATATGTGCAAAATAGGGCAGAATTTAAAAATAGGTTACATTATCCCAAACAATGATGCCTCCATTATTATAAGAGCACAGTGTGATGTTGGGACGCCCCTTTAGAATAATCTTCACTCTCGGTCTTTACAGACAAACAAAATGTCGTCTAGAAATCGTCCATCCGAGTCTCTAATGTGAATAAATACAGAGAATCCCACAGAAGGCTCCTAGTGATGTGCAGAAAATGTTTTCAATTCTTTTCCCCAATAAATAGGAATAAATTATTTTTTGATAAATATTGTTCGACCAATGAAAAAGAACTGCTTCACTGATGCTCGATTGTTCCTTCTACATTTATGAATAATATAACTGTGTGTTCCCATTCTCCAGGCAGAAGAGTGTGTCCCCGCACTGTCACTCTCACCACTGATTGGACAATATAGGGGAACACCCCTTTGACAGAGGGAATGGCAACGCCCAGTTGTCAGTGTTCTCTTACATTTATAGGTGGAATAGCAGAGGAGCTTCACAGATTAGAGAGAAATAAGATTGACTCCTAAAATATGAGGATGAAAAACATACAGAGGATAGTAGTGTTAATAGCCTTTCCTTACCTCGGCACCCCTGGTATCTCCAGAATTAGATCATTCAGATATGGTAGACAACAGTGTGAGCAGCCTCGTCCTACATCAGCACCCCTGATATTTCCAGTATTATATCAGATAGACAGGGAGGACTGCAGTGTCAGCAGCCTCTTCTTACCTCTTAACCCCTTATATCTCCACTATAAAATAAGATACTTAGGGGACAGAAGTGTGAGCAGCCTCTTCTTATCTCTTCACTTCTGTTATCTCCAGTATCAGATTAGCATATTCACATCCTACACATGAAAGGAGGTAGATGAGTTTATTACTGCACATGGTCACATGCACCTTCCAGTTATCTTGTAGGACAGGTTTGTGTCCTTATAACATCACAGTCATCTTGTTACTATAACAATTACAGTCCAAAAGAAAGAAAATGTGATTTGTGAATACTGAATCCTCAGTATCTATATTATTCTGTATATATACACTGCACAGCACCACTTCTCCTGTCCTGTATACTGGGTGTAATCCTCAGTATCTGTATTATTCTGTATATATACACTGCACAGTACCACTTCTCCTGTCCTGTATACTGGGTGTAATCCTCAGTATCTGTATTATTCTGTATATATACCCTGCACAGTACCATTTCTCCTGTCCTGTATACTGGGTGTAATCCTCAGTATCTGTATTATTCTGTATATATACACTGCACAGTACCACTTCCCCTGTCCTGTATACTGGGTGTAATCCTCAGTATCTGTATTATTCTGTATATATACACTGCACAGTACCACTTCTCCTGTCCTGTATACAGGGTGTAATCCTCAGTATGTGTATTATTCTGTATATATACACTGCACAGTACCACTTCTCCTGTCCTGTATACTGTGTGTAATCCTCAGTATCTGTATTATTCTGTATATATACACTGCACAGTGCCACTTCTCCTGTCCTGTATACTGGGTGTAATCCTCAGTATCTGTATTATTCTGTATATACACTGCTCAGTACCACTTCTTCTCCTGTCCTGTATACTGGGTGTAATCCTCAGTATCTGTATTATTCTGTATATATACACTGCACAGTACCACTTCTCCTGTCCTGTATACTGGGTATAATCCTCAGTGTCTGTATTATTCTGTATATATACACTGCACAGTACCACTTCTCCTGCCCTGTATACAGGGTGTAATCCTCAGTATCTGTATTATTCTGTATATATACACTGCACAGTACCACTTCTCCTGTCCTGTATACTGGGTGTAATGCTCAGTATCTGTATTATTCTGTATATATACACTGCACAGTACCACTTCTCCTGTCCTGTATACTGGGTGTAATCCTCAGAATCTGTATTATTCTGTATATATACACTGCACAGTACCACTTCTCCTGTCCCGTATACTGGGTGTAATCCTCAGTATCTGTATTATTCTGTATATATACACTGCACAGTACCACTTCTCCTGTCCTGTATACTGGGTGTAATCCTCAGTATCTGTATTATTCTGTATATATACACTGCACAGTACCACTTCTCCTGTCCTGTATACTGGGTGTAATCCTCAGTATCTGTATTATTCTGTATATATACACTGCACAGTACCACTTCTCCTGTCCTGTATACAGGGTGTAATCCTCAGTATCTGTATTATTCTGTATATATACACTGCACAGTACCACTTCTCCTGTCCCGTATACTGGGTGTAATCCTCAGTATCTGTATTATTCTGTATATATACACTGCACAGTACCACTTCTCCTGTCCTGTATACTGGGTGTAATCCTCAGTATCTGTATTATTCTGTATATATACACTGCACAGTACCACTTCTCCTGTCCTGTATACTGGGTGTAATCCTCAGTATCTGTATTATTCTGTATATATACACTGCACAGTACCACTTCTCCTGTCCTGTATACTGGGTGTAATCCTCAGTATCTGTATTATTCTGTATATATACACTGCACAGTACCACTTCTCCTGTCCTGTATACAGGGTGTAATCCTCAGTATCTGTATTATTCTGTATATATACTGTACAGCACCACTTCTCCTGTCCTGTATACTGGGTGTAATCCTCAGTATCTGTATTATTCTGTATATATACACTGCACAGTATCACTTCTCCTGTCCTGTATACTGTGTGTAATCCTCAGTATCTGTATTATTCTGTATATATACACTGCACTGTACCACTTCTCCTGTCCTGTATACTGGGTGTAATCCTCAGTATCTGTATTATTCTGTATATATACACTGCACAGTACTACTTCTCCTGTCCTGTATACTGGGTGTAATGCTCAGTATCTGTATTATTCTGTATATATACACTGCACAGTACCACTTCTCCTGTCCTGTATACTGGGTGTGATCCTCAGTATCTGTATTATTCTGTATATATACACTGCACAGTACCACTTCTCCTGTCCTGTATACTGGGTGTAATCCTCAGTATATGCATTATTCTGTATATATACACTGCACAGTACCACTTCTCCTGTCCTGTATACTGGGTGTAATCCTCAGTATCTGTATTATTCTGTATATATACACTGCACAGTACCACTTCTCCTGTCCTGTATACTGGGTGTAATCCTCAGTATCTGTATTATTCTGTATATATACACTGCACAGTACCGCTTCTCCTGTCCTGTATACTGGGTGTAATCCTCAGTATCAGTATTATTCTGTATATATACACTGCACAGTATCACTTCTCTTGTCCTATATGCTGGGTGTAATCCTCAGTATCTGTATTATTCTGTATATATACCCTGCACAGTACCACTTCTCCTGTCCTGTATACTGGGTGTAATCCTCAGTATCTGTATTATGCTGTATATATACACTGCACAGCACCACTTCTCCTGTCCTGTTGTCTGAGACGTGGTATTGGATTTTGATTTTCAGCATTTATCTGCTGTTTAAATGAATTATCCCCAATATGGAAATCATCACTTCTCTTCTGTATGTGTGACGACTTTCCCTTCGCTCTGGATCTGACCGCTGGGACCCCACAATCCCGAGAAACGTGGCTGTGAAGATCACCATGTGAATGGAGCTGCGGTTGATTATTCCCACTGCTGCACCATTCACATGTGGCTCTTCAAATAACTCCTTTAAGAAAGTGATGAGGCCACGACAATGTAAAAGTAAACTTCACTGATTGGGACTGATGGGTGATATAGTGTGTGGGCTGCTGGGGCTTGTTTTCCAGGGCTGTTTTTTGGTCCCAGTCTGGCCTTGTGTTGGTATAGTTTTGCCCCATGATAACAGGGGGCGTGGTATGCTCCATGCTGTTGGTATAAAACCATCCCCCTGATAACAGGAGGCGTGGTCTGTTCCATGCTGTTGGTATAAACAATCCCCCTGATAACAGGGAGGGTGATCTGCTCCATGCTGTTTGTATAATCCAGCCCCATGATAACAGGAGGCGTGGTATGCTCCATGCTGTTGGTATAAACCATCCCCTTGATAACAAGGGGTATGGTCTGCTCCATGCTGTTGGTATAAACCAGCCCCTGATAACAGGGGGCGTTATCTGCTCCATGCTGTTGGTATAATCCAGCACCCTGATAACAGGGGGCGTTATCTGCTCCATGCTGTTGGTATAATCCAGTCCCTGATAGCAGGGGGCGTGGTCTGCTCCATGCTGTTGGTATAAGCCAACACCCTGATAACAGGGGGCGTTATCTGCTCCATGCTATTGATATAATCCAGCACCCTGATAACAGGAGGCGTGGTCTGCTCCATGCTATTGGTATAATCCAGCCCCATGATAACAGGATGCGTGGTCTGCTCCATACTGTTGGTATAATCCTGCCTCCTGATAACACAGGGCATGGTCTGCTCCATGCTGTTGGTATAAGCCAGCCCCATGATAACAGAGGATATGGTCTGCTCCATGCTGTTGGTATAAACCAGCCCCATGATAACAGGAGGCATTGTCTGCTCCATTAGGTTGGTATAAGCCAGCACCCTGATAACAGGGGGCGTTATCTGCTCCATGCTGTTGGTATAATCCAGTCCCTGATAGCAGGGGGCGTGGTCTGCTCCATGCTGTTGGTATAAACCAGCCCCATGATAACAGGAGGCATTGTCTGCTCCATTAGGTTGGTATAAGCCAGCACCCTGATAACAGGGGGCGTTATCTGCTCCATGCTGTTGGTATAATCCAGTCCCTGATAGCAGGGGGCGTGGTCTGCTCCATGCTGTTGGTATAAGCCAACACCCTGATAACAGGGGGCGTTATCTGCTCCATGCTGTTGGTATAATTCAGCCCCATGATAACAGGGGGCATGGTCTGCTCCATGTTGGTATAATCCAGTCCCATGATAGCAAGGGGCGGGGTCTGCTCCATGCTGTTGGTATACGCCAGCACCCTGATAACAGGGGGCATGGCCACACACTGCACACAGCCACTGCAGCTATTATCAGGGGGCTCCTCATGATGAAGGATATGCTATAAGAGGAGCGAAATGTGCATTAGGAGTCCGGTCACAGGAGGATCCCTTCCTCCATTCCCCAGCACCTGCACTTTATGGTATGTCATGGACTAAACTTATGTTCATGTTCTGATTGGTAAATTGAGCACACCCAGGCGATACCCTGCTGGGCAGGTATACAATTGGCTACTATTGTAATCCATAGACAAAGCCTTTTATGAGATCCTATACAGGGACTTCATGTGCAATATGGAATAAAAAAGGTTGATCATTGGTCTGTAATCTTAGGGTTGAAATAGATTTACCTATGTATATAATTCATCCTGGAAATGTTATTTATAATGTGAACATATCAAGAACTTGTATACCATTGTAAAACTGTGAATGCCTTGTGCTACATGTGCTGCACTGATTGTATCACCTGTTTCCAACACAGTTGTGTTTAATTCTGTCTCCTCTTACTAATAATAAAATAAGTTTATTATATGCAATTGAAACACAGTTATGGCTCCACTTTGTTCTTTGCATTTGATTATTGTTTGTGTTTGAGCCGTTGAGCAAAACTGGGCATAGCCTAGTAGCTCTTTAACACATGCCATATGGAATTTTTGTATTTTATTATCAGGGGCTGTTTTATACCAACAACATGGAGCAGACCATGCCCTGTGTTATCAGGAGGCTAGATTATACCAACAGCATGGAGCAGACCATGCCCTGTGTTATCAGGAGGCTGGCTTATACCAACAGCATGGAGCAGACCATGCCCTGTGTTATCAGGAGGCTAGATTATACCAACAGCATGGAGCAGACCATGCCCTGTGTTATCAGGGTGCAGGATTATACCAACAGCATGGAGCAGACCATGCCCTGTGTTATCAGGGCCTGGCTTATACCAACAGCATGGAGCAGACCATGCCCTGTGTTATCAGGAGGCTGGCTTATACCAACAGCATGGAGCAGACCATGCCCTGTGTTATCAGGAGGCTAGATTATACCAACAGCATGGAGCAGACCATGCCCTGTGTTATCAGGGGCTGGCTTATATCAACAGCATGGAGCAGACCATGCCCTGTGTTATCAGGAGGCTAGATTATACCAACAGCATGGAGCAGACCATGCCCTGTGTTATCAGGGGCTGGCTTATACCAACAGCATGGAGCAGACCATGCCCTGTGTTATCAGGGGCTGGCTTATACCAACAGCATGGAGCAGACCATGCCCTGTGTTATCAGGGTGCTGGCTTATACCAACAGCATGGAGCAGACCATGCCCTGTGTTATCAGGGGCTGGCTTATACCAACAGCATGGAGCAGACCATGCCCTGTGTTATCAGGAGGCTGGATTATACCAACTGCATGGAGCAGACCATGCCCTGTGTTATCAGGGTGCTGGATTATACCAACTGCATGGAGCAGACCATGCCCTGTGTTATCAGGAGGCTGGCTTATACCAACAGCATGGAGCAGTCCACACCCTCTGATATGTGATGTAATGTCCCAGAGTGGATGGGGAGCAGAAGAAGAGCAGCTTCAGTGTCACCGAATTACAGGTACAGAAACCGCTCTGTGCATCTTATCATTATAGTATAAGGGCGGGGACAGGAGAAGAATTCTTTCATCTTTTGGAAGTAAAGGAGGAAAAAAACAGAAAATGGCTGGTTGGTGAAGGGGGTAAGGGTGAGGTCACATTGGCAGAGCCCCTGACATTCCAGAACAGCAGAGCCCCCATAAGTAATTACAATCCTCAATGATCTCATCTAGGGGTGCAGGGGCCATGTTCCCACCACAGGGGTCTCACACAATGTAATACCATCGGGCAGTGAAGAAAGAATAATGACATTTTTACCACTAAAATATTGTTTTCGCCTCCAATTTATCATTTTTATGAACGTAAAACTGGACCCTGCAGATTGTTTATTCTCCTGAGTGCGGCAGAAATCCCCCATAAGTGACCCCATTATATCAACCAAATTTTTCACTGAACTCATGTAGGGAGCAGTGATCATATTGGCCCCACAGGTGACACAGGACTCTATACCAGTGGGGGGCGCTATTCCACTCTTAGAGCTGAGATTTTCCTAGAATAGTTTGTGGACTCCATATATAGAGCCCCTAAGTGCCAGAAGAACAGAAACCCCCAAGTGGCCCCATATTGGAAATTACCCCCCTCTGGGACTGTTGCTACAGGTGTACGGTCAATTTTGAATCCAGAAACAAATGGCAATGAATGTCGCTGAGTGACAATTTCAAATCTGCCATTGTAGTGCCCAGTACATTGTAGTGCCCAGTACATTGTAGTGCCCTGTGCATTGTAGTGCCCTGTACATTGTAGTGCTCTGTACATTATAGTGCCCCGTACATTGCAGTGCCCCGTACATTACAGTGCCCTGTACTGTTACACGCTTAGATTGCGCTGACATAGCTGGATGCTGCTTTGTGTTGTTTTCCTTTTAGAGCTGCATGAGGAATAGATGTGAAGGTCTTGATCCTGACTTGCGTCCTGTGTTGTGCTCCAGAGCTGCACTCACTATTATGTTCAGTTGCTGGTTGAAAGGTTGATGTGTGAATCACCTGGAATCCCCTCCCCCTGGCTTTAAACAGCCTTCCCTCATCTCTGTCAGACGCTGTTAATAGTTATTTCACTCTTGGTCATTGAGCTGAGAAGGCGCCTTGCTGCTGTGCTGAAGTCTTTCCTGGAGTCCTCAGAAAAAGTATTGCCTCTGTCAGATCCTCCTTCATGGATGCCCTCAAATCTGATCTAATTATTTTGAGAGCAGAGAACAACCTCTCTACACTAACTTGGGTTGGTGGCAAAGCAGTAACCACTCGGGCAACATCTCTGACAATGTCAGGATACAGAGGAATTGCTTCTTGCACTGTTATTTTTGATGAACGGTCAAATTTCTCAATTTCTTTTAGTGCACATGAAAAATTCTGCTGAAATGTACTGGCTGTGTTCTTTGATGGGGATGACTCCTCTTCTATGCGGGAACGCTTTGCACGGTCCTTGTGATCCAAATACTTTTCGAAATTAAATTCTTCATCAGTTGATGATGAGGGTGAAGATGAGGCAGGACGATCAAATTCTTCTTGTTCCTCCTGACTGTTTTGCAATCCTTTCATCCTTACTGCTATTTCAGACAGAGCTTCTTTTCCTTTACTCAGCTGTTGATCATCTAGAAGAATCCGATGCATTGGGTCTACATAAACAGCTGCCAAAAGAATGTTATTTTGTAATAGTAGCTCCTCTCTCCATTTCATTGATGTAGCAATGCCACTTGCAATTAACCCTCCTCTTTGGGACAGGCGAAACATCAGGTTCTTCCACTCCTTTAAGAAAATACCTGGAGTTAAGTCCTCTGCTTGTCATTTTTTAGTCACTGTAAATGGGTGCTCTAGCAATTTTTCCAGCTCAGTCACCTGATTCCACTGACTTTCATTTAGCGTCAGTTGAGGGTTAGCCATGTCTACAAGAAAGGTTTTCAGTTCAACCAAGCGCTGAATCATTAAGTAAGTACTGCCCCATCGTGTGGCTTGATCAATAATTGCCCCTTTTCCAGCACGTCTCTTCAAAATTGAGTCAACTTTAGGGGTTCTGGCAACAGTAGCCAATTTTCTCACCTTTCCAATCAGTGCAGCAGCATGTCCTTCTTGCAGACTGTCTCTTATAGCCAGCTGTAGCGAATGCACAACACAGCGCATGTGATGAATGAAAGAACGTATCGACACAGTTTCAACAAGATCATCTAAACTATCATGTTGCTGATCATCTGAAGCAACTTCAGTTTGCTCCTCAGTTACAATACTGTGTTCCTCTATTTCAAACATTTCTGTGTCTGTGGACCCAGAATGTTCTTCTAGCTGCTGGTCACCATCATTACACTCATTCATTAGCTTAATAGCACTTATGTGTGAAGAACTTGCTCTTTTTTAAGTTCATAGTCTTGCAGAACCTTTTCCACCAAGACCTGGAGAAACTCACTGGTGTGATGAGCTTTGGTGTCTTTTACTGCCAATGTCTTGGTAACTATTTCATTCTTGTCACAAACAAATCGGACATTGATGGCAAAATAGTTCACTCTGTGATGTGTGCTGGCATCCATCTTAAGAAACAGAAAGCGTCTCTTGAGAGTTTTTTTAAGTTCTTCCTTTTGTTTAAAAGCTTCTTCGATTACTAATTTTCTAATACCGTATTTTCCGGCGTATAAGACGACTTTTGAAACCCTGAAAATCTTCTCAGAAGTCAGGGGTCGTCTTATACGCCGGGTACAGGGATCCACCTACTGGCAAAAAGACAGGGCGGCATATGCAGGGGGCCCGCAGCCCACGACATGTGCACTGGGGCCGGCCGCTCCCTGCCTTAATTCTCCAGGAGGTGAGAAACAGTAACAGAGCGACACTTTTGCAGCCTCCAGCATGAAGGAGCTGGACATACAATACAACCCACGACCGCAGGTACAGCGTCCGTCACTACTGTTTCCTCCCTCCTGGTTGTGAGGAGAGGAGGGTGGGGGTTGTGCTTGTGTTTATGGTGGGGTCAGTCACTGCTCAGTTTTTCAATCACCATAGTTATGTATGGGGGAGGGGATTGTCCTCCTCCGAAAGTTCCTCTTCTTCCAACCCAGCTTTGATGATTAAAAACAAGGAGCAGATGAGGGAGAAGATCCTATATCACACTCCGGGGATCACTGCGACCAGGAGGAATGGGTGGTTATAACCCCCCCACCCCCCCTCCCCTGCAGCAGCACAGACCTGCAAAATGGGGGGGGGACAGCTCACACTTTGTCACAGTTCACATTTGCAGTATAAACACCCAGATTCTGCTCAGACTGTCTCCTTTCACTACTGAGTGCTGAGTGTTTGTTACAGTGTGTCAGTATGGCCAACTCTCTGTGATCTCCAGACTGACACATTGTTACACACCTTCTGCTGTGATACTCCCCAGGCCAGTGCAGGTTTCCATTCATTGACAGCTGGCAGAGCTCCTGGAAATAGTTGAAATGAGATTCTCCTGTAGTTAGTTACTCTGTTATTATTTCCTCTGGGTGATATTGACAGGAAAGTTCATCCCATGTACCCCACCACCATTGACACGACCCTCTCTCCATGTCACCTACTCCCCTCCCCACCATTCTGGCACTTTCACCCCTCTCCATGTCACCTACCCCCCTTACCATGACGCTGGAACGTCCACCTCTCTCCATGTCACCTATGCCCCTCACCACGATGCTGGCATGTCCACCCCTCTCCATGTCACCTACCACTTTCCTTACTACGCTGGCACAGCCACCCTTCCCCGTGACGCTGGCATGTCCCCCTCTCCATGTCACCTACACTTTCCACCCACCCCAGCACTTGTACATTACTCTCTCTGTGTTTATATAATATAGAGGACTATGGGGGTGCATTATACTATATGGAGGACTATGAGGAGTGCATTATAATATATGGAGGACTATGGTGTGAATTATAATATATAGATTGCTATGGGGGTACATTTTAATATACAGAGGGGTATGGGGGAACATTATACTATATGGAGGCTGCATTATACTATATGGAGGCCTATGGGGTTGCATTATATGAGGACGACTATGGGGGTGCATTATGCTATATGGAGCACTATGATGGTGCATTATAATGGAAGCTATTATAATATATGGAGGGCTCTGTGGGAGGATGATAATACTTGAAGGGGTATGAGGATCCCTTTATACTTTATAGAGGGCTGTGTGGGGGTCATAATACAGTGTGAAGAGATGTAGGGGCCATTATTCTATATGTGGGTCCATTATACTGTATGTAGGGCTGTGTGGGGTCGCAGTGGGGATCATACCGTAGAAGAGGGGTAGTCTTATACGGTGAGTATATTCCAAACTCTATATTTTAACTGGAAAAGTTGGAGGTCGTCTTATACGCCCAGTCGTCTTATACGCCGGAAAATACGGTACTCTCTCTCTCCAGAGAAACGCCAAGCTTGCGGGCCATTTCCCCATTCAGACACATAAAAGCTGGTCGTGAAAATAATGAAATAGGCACACTATCCTTTACACCAAGCTCTATGATCTGTTTTTTAAATGTAGCTACGGTCATTGTCACAGTAACTTTGTCACTGACAAAATATTTTGCAACTGATGGCTGCAAAGTTCTCTGCTCCTTTGTTTTTCTTTGGAAGAGCTGGGCACTGGTTCCTTGGTTTGGATGCAGTCTTTCTCTTCCACTGCTTTCAGTACTTCTGGATGAAAGCCCTGTAAATGTCTCTTTAGATTAGAAGCTCTGGTAGGAGCATTTTTATCTTTGCCTGAATATGCACTGATCTTGGCTTGACAGCATCTGTTTTCGTCTGGATCATTTGTCATACACTGACAGACATATTGTTTTCCATCTTGAGTGATGGTGAAATGTTCAAATACAACTGATTTAATGTGATGCCTCTTTGACATTCTCATGTTTTTAATTCTGCATTCACAATCCAAATGACAATTGTTTTTCCTAAAAACAATTGTACAAAATTATTGCCAGGTCGTACAACTGATATTGTGGTCAGTAATACTGTTATTATTCCTCATGTACTCACAGTAAACTGATGCAAAGTTTGTTGAAAGGACAATACTTCTTACAGTCTTCCTCTTCTGAGTAGCAGGCAGCTGTGTGAGATGCTTGGGAGATGAACACCTAGTATGATCTAGTCTAGACGAGGAGGAGCTTTACTACTAAGAATTTGCAACACATTTTCACTTTCAGTTTCATACATTGTAAGTAGGGGGGTTGGGGCAGCATGAGGTTAACCAAGTATAAGAATAGATAAGGGCAGTGGAGAACAGTGACACACAAGAAGTAAGAAATGTCTCTATCTCCAGCAGAACTGCTTATCACTGTTGTTCATAGTTTGATAGAACATATATATTTGAGTAACATTTATAAAATTCATATGAAAGTTCAATTATGAAATATTAATACATTTTTTTAAAGCTGGAGTCGGTACATTTCTACCGACTCTGATTCCAATCAAAACTAACTCCGACTCCACAGCCCTGCATCTAATATATAAAGCTGAATGTGTGTATGTATGTATGTATGTCCGGGATTGGCATCTACACCGTCACAACTACAGCCACAAAATTTTGCACAGTCACATGTCTGGACCCCGAGAGCGTCACAGGCTATGTTGTGAGGCGAAATTTTAACCCTGCGCGTTCCAGTTCACCAAACAATTTTGCCCCTATCTACATAATGGAGAGAAAGTGACAGTTACCAGTTGACAGTTGTGAATGAGAGGGGCTTAATGACAGCACCAAAGGCTACCAGCACATACCAGCATATAGTCACTAAGGTTGGGCCCTGACATGGAATATTCACCACGCTGGGGGACATGTATACACACCATATGCACACAAAGGTGGAGCCCCAACATTGGTTACTCACCATGCACCCGAACACAAACACACACACCACAAAGAGACACACACAACACAGAGACACACAGCACACAGAACCCCCCACACAGGGACACACACATATATATAGATATAGGGACACATGCACTCACCCCACAGGACACACACACCACAGGGACATACACACATACACACCCCACAGGGACACAGAGACACACACACACCCCACAGGAACACACAGACCCCATAGGGATGGACACACACCACAGAGACACCCCTCCCCCACAAGGACACACACCACAGGGACACCCCTCCCCCCCCAAAAGGACACGCACCACAGGGACACCCCTCCTCCCCCCCCAAAAAGGACCCCCCCACAGGGATGTACGCACACCACTGGGACACGCACACCCCAGGGACACACACCACTCAGATGTGCACAACCCGCCTCATACGTCTGGTATCTTTAATTTCCGAAAATAAACATCTGATTAAAAACAGCCAATGTGCAACACATGTGCCATATAGGGAATTAAGGCAGATGTCAGTCACATGAGCTGTCTATTATGTGTATGTGTGAGGTAACATATACTGCCCGGCTGGGGGAGGGTTTACTGTTGACTGGAGATTTATTAGGCTGCCTATAGCAACCAATCACAGCTCAGCTTCTATTTTCCTACAGGTCATTAATATGACATATTCACATTCTACTTTGTTATAGCTAACAGCAGTTACTTATTAACCAGGGCGTAGCCAGGTACTACAGCTAGTATGTTAATAAACTGTTTATTTGCAGTCTGATCTATGCCATCCCTGACTTGTGCCCATGTCACCAGTGTATAAGTGTTACTCACTTTACCCATCATTGTGTTAATGTTATGACATGTAATTGTCTTCCTTATTACAGACTTTCACTGACTAGAGTCTTCATTCTGATCTCCATAACATAAATGTAGAAATCTCTGTTGTATCGTAGAATAAAATCACATCCAATCTATCTTTCATCCTTATAGGAAATCCTTGTGAGGATAACGGTTTATCACTAAATTGTAGAAAAGAAGAGATCAGGAAGCCATCTAATGGAGGAAACCTCATTACCCTTCAATTACATCCTGGTATTCCCAGTACTTCACTATCATATAATCCCCCTAATCATGGGGAGCCCTCTCCTGAGCAATCTCAGATCATTACCACAATTCCAGGTGATGAAGTGGAGACAAGGTTTCAGTGTGACGAGCAACTTACTAAAAGCTCAGATTCTTCTACACAAAGAAAAGACAAAGGAGAGAAGCCGTACTCCTGTTCTGAATGTGGGAAGGCCTTCACATATAAGGCAGAGCTTGTTAAACATGAAAGAAGTCACACAGGACAGAACCCGTACTCCTGTTCTGAATGTGGGAAATGCTTTACAAGTAAATCAAAATTTATTACACATGTGAGAATTCACACAGGAGAGAAGCCGTATTCATGTTCAGAATGTGGGAAATGCTTTAGCCATAAATCAAGTCTTGTGACACATGAGAAAAGTCACACAGGAGAGAAGCCGTACTCCTGTTCTGAATGTGGGAAATGTTTTACAGATAAATCAACATTTGGTAGACATGTGAGACTTCACACAGGAGAGAAGCCATATTTATGTTCAGAATGCGGGAAATCTTTTCATAATAAATCAAATCTTAATAGACATCAGAGACTTCACACTGGAGAGAAGCCATATTCATGTTCAGAATGTGGGAAATGTTTTTGGGAAAAATCAAATCTTGTGATACATGAGAGAATTCACACAGGAGAGAAGCCGTATTCATGTTCAGAATGTGGGAAATGTTTTATGCACCAATCACATCTTGTGACACACAAGAGAATTCACACAGGAGAGAAGCCGTATTCATGTTCAGAATGTAGGAAATGTTTTATAAATAAATCACGTCTTGTGACACACGAGAAAAGTCACACAGGAGAGAAGCTGTATTCGTGTTCAGAATGTGGGAAATGTTTTATGCACCAATCACATCTTGTGACACACAAGAGAATCCACACAGGAGAGAAGCCATATTCATGTTCAGAATGTGGGAAATGCTTTAGATCTAAATCAAGTCTTGTGACACACGAGAAAAGTCACACAGGAGAGAAGCTGTATTCGTGTTCAGAATGTGGGAAATATTTTTTGGAAAAATCAAATCTTGTGATACATGAGAGAATTCACACAAGAGAGAAGCCGTATTCATGTTCAGAATGTGGGAAATGCTTTAGATATAAATCATGTCTTGTGACACACAAGAGAATTCACACAAGGGAGAAGCCGTATTCATGTTCAGAATGTGGGAAATGCTTTATAAATAAATCACATCTTGTGACACATCAGAGAATCCACACAGGAGAGAAGCCGTATTCATGTTCAGAATGTGGGAAATGCTTTAGATATAAATCAAGTCTTGTGACACACGAAAAAAGTCACACAGGAGATAAGCTGTATTCGTGTTCAGAATGTGGGAAATATTTTTTGGAAAAATCAAATCTTGTGGCACATGAGAGAATTCACACAGGAGAGAAGCCGTATTCATGCGCAGAATGTGGGAAATATTTTTTGGAAAAATCAAATCTTGTGGCACACAAGAGAATTCACACAGGAGAGAAGCCGTATTCATGTTCAGAATGTGGGAAATGCTTTAGATATAAATCACGTCTTGTGACACACAAGAGAATTCACACAGGGGAGAAGCCGTATTCATGTTCAGAATGTGGGAAATGCTTTAGATATAAATCACGTCTTGTGACACACAAGAGAATTCACACAGGGGAGAAGCCGTATTCATGTTCAGAATGTGGGAAATGTTTTATAAATAAATCACATCTTGATAGACATCAGAGAATTCACACAGGAGAGAAGCCGTATTCATGTTCAGAATGTGGGAAATGCTTTACAGATAAATCACATCTTGTGACACACGAGAGAATTCACACAGGAGAGAGGCCGTATTCATGTTCAGAATGTGGGAAATCTTTTATACATAAATCAAGTCTTGTAAAACATGAGAAAATTCATGCAGGAAAGAAATTGTAATTATGTTCAGTATGTTTTAAAGATTTGAATAAACAATGCTTAGCATAAATGAGTACACCCCCTTTGAAAAGTATGATTTTAAGTCATCTCTCACTGAGCACAAGAACAATTTACAATATGCTGAAAACACTGAGTTTCATAGAACATTTTGTTAACCAATAACATGACAGAAAGGTTAATAATCGTCATTACAGAAGCTTCAGGTTTACTCAAATTAGAGGAAGCAAAACGAGAGGGTAGAACAGACTTACAATATATCATGTGATCATACATTTATATTACATTATTCATGACATTATAACAGACAGATCACATTGTGGTTAATTCTGCGGCAGCACACTGGTTATACAATGATGGGATGTTACACTGCACTACTTTATGTGACCTGTATAATGTCAGGATTACATTATGTCTATAAATACCAAACAGCTTTATGGAGACGACGATATTTCCATAAATAAGGAGAGTTTGTGATTTGTTTCTTTTTCTCTAGTCACCTTCCACGACAGCATAGCATAGGAGGTAGCCTCGCCACGCCCTAATGGGGACAGGAACACAAGAGAGGTTAAAAGGCCCCTCCCACCTCCCATTAGCCAGTGTCTTTCCTGTCCCCATGGGGCATGGAGAGTTTTTTTCCTGTGCTGTGGGGCCAGCGACTGCAGCATACCTGATGTTTAGCCGGGCAGCGTTGGTCGGTGCTGCGGTTCTCCTCCTCCAGCTGCTCCTACTGCACGTTTTTCGCGGTAGGACCATGCCCTGGTCCTCCGGATCCTCCTTGGAGGTGATGCGGGTTTGGGCGCACCGCCGGCGGCCTCTCGGTGCTCCCTGAGCCCGCTGGCTTCACCCTGCGCGCGCGCTGTCGCGCCGACCGGATGTGACGTCACGCGCGTCACTTCCGGGTCACGTGCTTCCCTGGGGGAGCGGCGCTTCCGGCGGTCGGAATCCGGAGGGACAGCATGCGGGGCACGCCTCTGCTACTACTGCAGGCCTGCCTGGGACCCTGCGTGGGGGGAAGGGGCACCTTGATTGGAGCGGTGGGGCAGGCTTAAAACATATAAGCTGCCCTGAAGACATCAGTAAGGTGAGCTGTACTATTGTCAGGATGGCTGATCTTGCTGCTGAGACCAGCTCTGCCCCAGCCACAGTGAGTCTGTGCCGAGGGGGGGGGGGGTCCGTGTGCCTGTATTCAGGCAGATTCTTATAGTGCCCTTTCTATTTCTTATAGGGAGAGAAGCCAGCTGTTAAAAAGCCCGGTGGGAAGCGATGCCCTGTCTGTAATAAGGAGTTTCCTTCCCCTTGGGACAAGAAACTATGCCAGGAGTGTACAGATCGTGTAGTTCGGGCTGAACACCCCTCCTTAGTGGAGGAATTACGCTCCATGGTGAAGCATGAGATACAGGCCTCTTTGGCTTCCCTGACTCCGGCTGCTCCCATCCCGATCCCAGGTCCTCCGTCTCCAAAGAAACGGAAACGGCAGCAGGACCTGTCTGACTCTGATGCCCAGATATCCAAGTCTGAGTCTAATTGGGATGATGGTTCTTCCCCCATGCCCTCTGACCCTAGCAGATTTCTGTTCTCCTCAGAGGATTTGGCTGAGCTCATTAGTGCAGCACTCTGGGTCTGGAGGAGGAACCGGTCCTCCACTCTGTCCAGGATGCTATGTTTGCTGGGCTTCGTCCGGTCAAACCGGTGGGATTTCCTGTCCATCCCAACATTCAGGATCTCATTGTTCAGGAGTGGGAATTTCCTGAAAAAAGGGTTAAAAGTGCTATGAAGAATAGGTTTCCCCTGGAGGACACCCCATTTTCTTGGGATGTCCCCAAGGTGGATGTCCAGGTCACTCGGGTGGCTAAAAAGACCTCGCTCCCTTTCGAGGATACGTCCCAGCTGAGAGATCAGATGGATAGGAAAATTGAGGGGCTGATGAAGCGCTCTTGGGAAGCATCAACATCTACCTTACAGGCGAATATTGCTTCCACCTGCGTTTCCCGGTCGATCCTCAGGTGGTTAGATCAGCTTGAGTGTCATATCTCCCAGGGTACTCCGAGGGAGGAGATTCTTGAATCCTTGCCTTTGTTGAAAAAGGCAACTGGATTTCTGGCTGACGCCTCTGCAGAATCAGTGCGCATGGCCGCCCATACCTCCGTCCTTTCCAACTCGGCTCGGCGTGCGCTCTGGTTAAAGATGTGGACGGGGGATTCCACATCTAAGATGCGCCTTTGTTCCATTCCCTTTAAGGGGGATTTGGTTTTTGGGCCTGCCCTGGATGACATCCTGGCCAAGGCCTCAGATAAGAAGGCTCTCCCCGAACAACGTGTGTGGCGAAAAAGTCGTTTTTTCGTCCCCAGGTGCCTCCGGCCTCCCAGCCCAGAGGTAAAGGGAAGGGGGGTCGTTGGTCCTACCCGAAAGGTAGAGGGAGGAACATCTTCGTTCCCCCCCCAACAACGTCCTCAACAGGACAGTGACTCGGTGCGGGTGGGGGGAAGGCTCTCCGCCTTTCTTCCCATCTGGCGCAGCATTACCAACTGCCAGTGGGTGCTCAACATTTTATCGGAAGATCTCTTGATAGAGTTTGTGTCTCCTCCCCCTCCGGGTCTTCGAGTCACTACCCTGCCCTCGCGGGGATCTCAGGATCTCCTGTTTTCCAACCTGCTGGAACTCCTGGTTTCCAATGTCATCTCCAGAGTTCCGGAGTCGGAATGCGGCAGTGGACATTACTCCCGGCTCTTCATGGTGAAGAAGCCTTCGGGGGCTGCCCGGATTATAATCAATCTGAGGCAGCTCAACCAATATGTCCGCTACCGCAGATTCAAAATGGAATCAATCAGGTCGGTGATCCCCTTGATAGGACCCCACTTCCAGATGGCCACCATAGATTTGAAGGATGCGTATTTCCATGTGCCGATTTATCCTCGGCACAGGAAATACCTGCGGTTTGCGGTGTCTTACCAGGGGGATATCCACCACTTCCAGTTCGACGTTTTGCCTTTCGGCATCTCCTCTGCTCCTTGGATTTTTACAAAAATCATGGGAGAGGTGGTGGCCTTCCTAAGGTTGCAAGACGTCTGTCTGATTCCATACTTGGACGACCTTCTTCTGGTCGCGCCCTCAGAGGAGGTCCTCAGGTCGGACGTGGACAGGGTGTTGTGCATACTTCGGTCGTTGGGGTGGCTCCCCAACCTGTTGAAGTCTCAGCTTCTCCCCTCCTCAGTCAGGAGATTCCTGGGGGTGCTTCTGGACTCAGACAGGCAGGTGTCCTTTTTGCCGGAAGATCACAAAACATCCCTTATGTCGAGAATCTCTTCCCTGAGAGCTCAACGGTCCCCCACGCTCCGGGAGTCCATGTCGGTCCTGGGGTCTATGACGGCGTGTATCCCTTCAGTCATGTGGGCCCAGGCGCATTCCAGGTGCCTTCAGGACCACATTCTGGTCAAGAGAGTTTGCTTGTCGGGGAGGGTGGTATCCTCCCTCAGATGGTGGTTGTCCCCTGTGAATCTGGCCAAGGGAGTCTCTTGGTCTCGGACTCCTCTGGTTACTGTGACGACGGATGCCAGCCAGCGGGGCTGGGGGGCGGTGGTATCAGGGTCCCCGTTTCAGGGTATCTGGGGTCCTCTGATAAGCTCTCGGTCCTCCAACTTCCGCGAACTCAAAGCGGTAGAGGAAGCTCTTCTGGCTGCGCAAGATCTGGTCCAGGGGTCACATGTGTTGGTGTATTTGGACAATGTGACCACTGTGGCCCATCTTCGTCATCAAAGCAGCACCCGGTTTCGCGACCTGAAGGTGATCTCCAGCCGCATCTTCCTCTGGGCCGAGAGGTCTCTACTGTCTCTCTCGGCGGTCCATCTCAAGGGAGACCTGAACTCTCAGGCGGATTATTTAAGGATCTCCATCCAGGGGAGTGGAGCCTCGACCAGGCGGTTTTTTGCAGCCTGGTAGGGCGCTGGGGAGTCCCGGAGGTGGATATATTCGCCTCAGGACTCAATTGCAAAGTAGGAACATTCTTCTCCCTCAACCCCAAGGACGGGGCAATCGGGGTGGATGCCTTCTCCCACGCATGGCTGTTTCGTCTGGCCTACGCGTTTCCTCCGCTCCCTCTACTAGCCCGGGTTCTGAGGAAAATCAGGGACGAGAGGGTTCCTACTATCCTAATTGCCCCTCTCTGGCCAAAGAGAAGCTGGTTCAATCTGGTCAGGTCTCTCCGGGTGGACGGTCCTGTGTATCTGGGGGAGGACCCGAGCCTCCTCTCACAGGGTCCGTTCTTCCATCCGGCTCCGCAGCGTCTCAGTTTGGCTGCCTGGCTTCTGAGGCCCGAGTGCTGAAAGCCCAGGGCCTTTCCGATCAAGTTATCGCAACCTTGCAGGATTGCCGTAAGCCGGTCACTAATTCCATCTACAATAAGATTTGGAAGAAGTTCTCCTCCTGGTGTGGGGCCCGGGTCCCGGACCCTTTTGCTCCGAATATTTCTCAGATTTTGGACTTCTTACAGCAGGGTTTGGATCTGGGACTTAAACCTAGCACCCTTAAGGTCCAGGTTGCAGCCCTGAGTTCTGTGTTTGATGTGAGACTGGCTGATCATCGTTGGGTCAAACGTTTCATGGTGGCGGCTTCCAGACGGTGTCCCTGTCGAAGGAGTGTCTCCCCCTCGTGGGATCTGAATATTGTGATTATGGGCCTGGCTCGTTCTCCTTAGGAGCCTCTGACGGATTGCTCCATGAGGTCCTTGTCTCACAAGCTCGCTTTCCTGGTGGCTATTACTTCAGCAAGGAGAATTGGTGAACTTCAGGCCTTGTCCATACGTGAGCCCTATCTGACGGTGCGGGATGACAGCATTGTTTTTCAGTTGGATCTGTCTTTTCTGCCTAAGGTGGTGTCGGAGTTCCATCGATCCCAGTCGATAGTTCTACCATCCTTCTGTCAACATCCTAGATCGGCGAAGGAGGTGGAGTTTCACTCTCTGGATGTCCGTCGCCTGGTGTTACACTACCTAGAGGTCACGGCTCCCTGGCGTATTGACCAGAATTTATTCATTCAGCATTTTGGTCGCAACAAGGGCCAGAAGGTGGCTAAAGGCACTATAGCCAATTGGATAAAAAGGGCAATCACGGATGCCTATGTTGGTCAAGGCCTCTCGGCTCCTACTGGTTTTACGGCCCATTCTACCCGGGCCACTTCGGTCTCCTGGGCTGAGCGTGCTGGGGCTTCTCCGGAGCAGCTCTGCAAGGCGGCTACGTGGTCTTCGCTACATACCTTCACCAAGCACTATCGTTTGGATGTGATGGCTGGCAGGGACTTGGCCTTTGGGCGGAAGGTCCTGCAAGCTGTTGTCCCTCCCTAGGTAAGGATTCGTGGGCATTCCTCCTATGCTGTCGTGGAAGGTGACTAGAGAAAAAAGAATTATTCTTACCGTTAATTCGGTTTCTAGGAACCTTCCACGACAGCACTTATTTCCCTCCCTAATTTCTTGTTTGTGGATTTTATGCTTGTTTCTTATGCGTTCTGGGTTCGTTGTAAGACACTGGCTAATGGGAGGTGGGAGGGGCCTTTTAACCTCTCTTGTGTTCCTATCCCCATTAGGGCGTGGCGAGGCGACCTCCTATGCGGTCGTGGAAGGTGACTAGAAACCGAATTAACGGTAAGAATAATTCTATTTTTTCGTCTTTTCCTTGCCAATTAATTAATTCTCCTAGGTCAGATCGTGTAGCCAAGATTAATAGTGTTTCCCTCCCTATAAAGCCCCTCTTTTCTCTGACCATATACCTATGACCAGGGGCTGGCTGGCACATTGTACCCTGGGGGCAGCACACAGCAGTGGCCCATGAGTAGCGGACCATCCTTAAAGGGGTTGTCTGATCTTAATCTACAGATCTACAATCCCTATATGTGACTGCAGACTTGTGACTCCTCTCATCGTGCGCACTGTCAGGATTCTCTGGGGCCTTTATGTCCTGGATATGGAAACTAGAATGATTCTCCACCCATGCTATATGTACATGCTATATAGTGAGCCACCGCACCCTACACGCCATGCTTCAGAGCATTGGTGACACGTGTCAGGAGCGTGGTGGGTCAGTATATGGCATGTACATATAGCATGGGGTGAGTATTATTCTATATTGTATATCCAGGACATAAGTATTATCATTACTAAGTAATTTGTTGCAGTCCATTTTGTTCTCTGCATGTGACATTGTGATCTATACAATATTACTTAAGTACAATACAGTACTGTGCAATACTAACTATTGTTATTCTAATGAGGATTATGGATTGATGTTGTCACGGGTGTGTCAGGAGGCACGGATGAGACTGTAGAGGTCACTCGCAGAAGGTCCCAGCGTTTGGCAAAACAGTTCACATCCTAAAAAAAAATGTCTGTTGCTTTAAGAGGCATTTCCCTTTTGGTTAAAGCTGGAGGTTACTAGGACCCAGCTGATTCCTTACCTTGGAGCTGCCTATATATTTCCATTGACTCCCAGAATGCACTGCTGGTGATAGTCTCAGGTGTTCCTGATTGTGTCTTGGATCAAAGCAGTGTTTCTTGGAGCCTGCTGGTTTGCTGCTTGGATCTGCTAAAGATAAGTGCATCTCTTCCCAATATGTATGTCACCTCCCACGCATGACATGTACATTGTAATGCTTGTACATTGTAGTGCCTGTACATTGCATTGCCCAGTATATTGTAGTGCCTATACATTATAGTATCCTGTACATTGTAATGCACATTGTAGTGCCTGTACATTGTAGTACCCAGTACAGTTTAGTGCCCTGTACATTGTAGTGCCCTGTACAATGTAGTGCCTATACATTATACTGCCCTGTAGATTGTAGCGCCCAGTACATTGTAGTGCCTATATATTATAGTGCCTGTACATTGTAGTACCCAACTCCTGCATCTGGAGATACACACTCTGTACATTAGGCGGGCTTCTTCACTACTAAACATGTGGATGATAAATGTGGTTTCGGCACACTGTGGGTCTCAGAAGGGAGGGGGCATTTAGATTTGGGAGTGTAGAATGCTCTGGATTTATTTTGGAGGGAGCTGTAGAGCTTTTCCAGAGCCTTTGTGCTACCAGTAACGTGAAATCTACAATATTTTCATTGACAGATGACGAACTTGAGCGGAGAATTGTTTTTGTGTTGTGTTGATTGAGTTGAAGCTTTTACTGGGAACATATTACATAAAAGTTTGGATCACATTTATCCTGGGCTCTATATTGAGCACTTACATCAGTGTTTCCATCTAAATGACGTGATTCAGATGACACCTCCAATGGATCCATTCACTATAATGAGGCAGCAGAGTTACTCTGGACTCCGTCTGGCCTTTGCTCAGTGATGTCCACCAAACTGTGGCCAACCACACTTATCTGCACCACTGAAAACACAGACACTGCCGGATCATAGGACAGACTGAGTCCAAGGTGAATCCCTCTGCCTCATTATAGTGAATCTACCATCAGGGGTGTGAGGATCTGAAGTTGTGGGTTGTAATAATCACCAAGGCAGGGTAACGATGGAACACGTTATATTTGTATCCGTACATGGTATTACTGTAACTCCAGGTAGATTGTCACATGGCAATACCCATTACACAAGATCAGAAACCAGCTGGCAATATAGTCCTTATGTTCCTCCACACTATGGATATCACGACCATAGCACATGTATCCAGCTCCACAATAAACCTTAGGATAGATCCTCAAATCCTGACAGTAGATATCACAACCAAAGCGCATGTGTCTAACCCCAAACTCTATAGACCATCCATAAGCTCAGGACCTCAACACAGATTCTTTTACTTCCAATTCATAGTACTAATTACCTCCCCCCAAGCATGTGTCTTCTTCTTTTCTGCCCTTTCTTGGTATCGGCCTCCTAGAGATCAGCACACCCAACCCCTTTACCCATCAGGTACATTCAATTCCAAAAGTAAAAGAGGTTCAATGAAGTCTCCGTCCAGTCTGCACAGGTGTGTATCCAGGAGACCCCTGCAGGGAGGAACAATGACTCACAACCCCCCACCAGATTCAGGACATTGAATGGTAATATAGTCCTGATTACACTGGAGTCCAGGGGCCAACTAGGATGCCACATTGTTACCACTCCTTCCCCTTTTGTACCTTAAACTGACAATCCTGCAAATCTCCAATAAAACATAGTAATAATATCAATGTAACCAGCGCTCCGTGCTGTAAAATGTCCGCTAGTCATCAGTCTATGGCCGGCTCCGGACGTAACTATACATCAAGTTTGTCTGAACCTCTTCCTGATCATGACATACAGTTACATCATGTGTTGTGAAGGCGATAAAGGGAGACTGAAATTAGGATTTACACCCTTAATGTATCTTGTGCTTTTTCAGTCTCCTAAAGTTTCCTATCTTGCCCTTAGGTATGGTGAGGACATGATCACTGTGGCTGGAGCTCCACTGCTCCTGGATGTAGGGCCTCCTCTGTGACTAGTCAATCTCATTGTCATACGGTACTGAAATATGAAAACTCTATTTTTAATTGCATGAACACTTTCCTACACTAAGGGCATAATAGGAAGCTGCTACGAGGGTGAAATGGCGCTGGTGGTACATTAAGGGGGAAATCCTGGCGTCAGGTTCCATTTAAGAACTATCCACATAGGAAAGATACCAAACTATAGAATTTAAAGACTTACCGTATATACTCGTGTATAAGCCGACCCGTGTATAAGCCGACCCCCCTACTTTTGCCCCAAAAATCTGGAAAAACCTATTGACTCGTGTATAAGCCGAGGGTGGACCCCAGCACAGGTATACAGCCCTCAACAGTGTGGTATACAGCAGCCCCAGAGGTATATACAGCCCCAGTGGTAGTATACAGCAGCCCCACAGGTATTATACAGCCCCAGTGGTAGTATACAGCAGCCCCACAGGTATATACAGCCCCAGTGTAGTATACAGCAGCCCCACAGGTATATACAGCCCCAGTGGTAGTATACAGCAGCCCCACAGGTATTATACAGCCCCAGTGGTAGTATACAGCAGCCCCACAGGTATATACAGCCCCAGTGTAGTATACAGCAGCCCCACAGGTATATACAGCCCCAGTGGTAGTATACAGCAGCCCCACAGGTATTATACAGCCCCAGTGGTAGTATACAGCAGCCCCACAGGTATATACAGCCCCAGTGTAGTATACAGCAGCCCCACAGGTATATACAGCCCCAGTGGTAGTATACAGCAGCCCCACAGGTATTATACAGCCCCAGTGGTAGTATACAGCAGCCCCACAGGTATATACAGCCCCAGTGGTAGTATACAGCAGCCCCACATATACCGTATATGCCCCAGAGGTATATACAGTGCCCCGTCATCTATATACAGCCCCCCGCCGCAATCCTGTAAAGGAATAGGTTAGTATACTTATCCATCCGCTGCAGCTGCCCCGCCGCCATCGCGATTCAGCATCTTCCGACTTCAGCGTCTCGCGTCTTCTTCCGGTTTCCTCCCCGGTCGCACAGGCAATGACGTCATTGCCTGCGACCATCGGAAGGAGACGCGAGACGCTGGAAGTCGGAAGATGCTGAATCGCGATGGCGGCGGGGCAGCTGCAGCGGATGGATAAGTATACTAACCTATTCCTTTACAGGATTGCGGCGGGGGGCTGTATATAGATGGGGCACTGTATACTGTATACATTGTATACAGTATACAGTGACTCGCGTATAAGCCGAGGGGGGGACTTTTCAGCCCAATTTTTGGGCTGAAAAACTCGGCTTATACGCGAGTATATACGGTATATGGTTTTTGAAACGATCTTGTTAAGTAATGCATATATATGTTAATAAACTGTTGATTTACAGTCTGATCTATGCCATCCCTGACTTGTGCCCATGTCACCAGTGTATAAGTGTTACTCACTTTACCCATCATTGTGTTAATGTTATGACATGTAATTGTCTTCCTTATTACAGACTTTCACTGACTAGAGTCTTCATTCTGAGCTCCATAACATAAATGTAGAAATCTCTGTTGTATCGTAGAATAAAATCACATCCAATCTATCTTTCATCCTTATAGGAAATCCTTGTGAGGATAACGGTTTATCACTAAATAGTAAAGAAGAAGAGATCAGGAAGCCATCTAATGGAGGAAACCTCATTACCCTTCAATTACTTCCTGGTATTCACAGTACTTCACTATCATATAACCCCCCTAATCATGGGGAGCCCTCTCCTGAGCAATCTCAGATCGTTACCACAATTCCAGGTGACGAAGTGGAGACAAGATTTCACTGTGACGAGCAACTTACTAAAAGCTCAGATTCTTCTACACAAAGAAAAGATAAAGGAGAGAAGCCGTACTCCTGTTCTGAATGTGGGAAGACCTTCACATATAAGTCAGAGCTTGTTAAACATGAAAGAAGTCACACAGAAGAAAAGCCGTACTCCTGTTCAGAATGTGGGAAACGCTTTACAAATAAATCAAGTCTTGTGACACATGAGAAAAGTCACACAGGACAGAACCTGTACTCCTGTTCTGAATGTGGGAAGTCCTTTGCATATAAGTCACATCTTGTTATACATAAGAGAATTCACACAGGAGAAAAGCCGTATTCATGTTCTGAATGTGGGAAGGCCTTCACATATAAGTCAGAGGTTGTAATACATGAGAGATGTCACACAGGAGAGAAGCCGTATTCATGTTCTGAATGTGGGAAATGCTTTAGACATAAATCAAGTCTTGTGACACATGAGAGAATTCACACAGGAGAGAAGCTGTATTCATGTTCAGAATGTGGGAAATATTTTACGCACCAATCCTATCTTGTGACACACAAGAGAATTCACACAGGAGAGAAGCTGTATTCATGCGCAGAATGTGGGAAATATTATTTGAAAAAATCAAATCTTGTGATACATGAGAGAATTCACACTGGAGAGAAGCCGTATTCATGTTCAGAATGTGGGAAATGTTTTATACATAAATCAAGTCTTGTGACACACAAGAGAATTCACACAGGAGAGAAGCCGTATTCATGTTCAGAATGTGGGAAATGTTTTATAAATAAATCACATCATGTTAGACATCAGAGAATTCACAAAGGAGAGAAGCCATATTCATGTTCAGAATGTGGGAAATGTTTTACAGCTAGATCAAGTCTTGCAAAACATGAGAAAATTCATGCAGGAAAGAAATTGTAATTATGTTCAGTATCATTCTATATTGTATATCCAGGACATAAGTATTATCATTACTAAGTGATTGTTGCTGTCCATTTTGTTCTCTGCATGTGACATTGTGATCTATGTAATATTACTTAAGTACAATACAGTACTGTGCAAATACTAACTATTGTTATTCTAATGAGGATTATGGATTGATGTTGTCACGGGTGTGTCAGGAGGCACAGATGAGACTGTAGAGGTCACTCGCAGAAGGTCCCAGCGTTTGGCAAAACAGTCCACATCCTAAATAAAAAATGTCTGTCGCTTTAAGAGGCATTTCCCTTTTGGTTAAAGCTGGAGGTCACTAGGACCCAGCTGATTCCTTACCTTGGAGCTGCCTATATATTTCCATTGACTCCCAGAATGCACTGCTGGTGATAGTCTCAGGTGTTCCCGATTGTGTCTTGGATCAAAGCAGTGTTTCTTGGAGCCTGCTGGTTTGCTGCTTGGATCTGCTAAAGCTAAGTGTATCTCTTCCCAATTTGTATGTTTTTCCTTGTGTGTTTTCTAGTTGGCAGCTGGGTTCACTAGTGATCACCCGCTCTGACCCCTGTGTAGTGGTAGTCCAGGGCACAGTCAGGGAATAGGTATCCTGGCCGCGACAGTTGCGGAAACTGTATAGGGACGTTAGGGGAGCCAGGTGTCAGTGCTAGTTGTTCTAGGGGTCACCATCAGGGGTGGATTAAGGGTAGCCCGGGCCCGGGGCTGTTCAGACTCTGTGGGCCCCCCGGTCATGTGACGTGTCATGTGACGGGTCATCATATACCTGAAACAGATTAGCTGTGTTCCATTTACCGGTAAGTTAAAAAAAATAAAAGCAAATGAAATCATGACAAACCATACAAAATAAAATGCTGCAAAAACATCCTGTGTGAACAATACTTAAAGGGAACCTGACCCCTACAAATTAGCCCCCAGTCTCTTAAGACCTGTCCCTGCACCATTCTTAGACTTTTCTAGCCATCCCTTTGTGCTAAAAAAGTGTATTTGTAAAGTTCATAAAAGTGACTTTATTACCTGCACCCACTGCGGCTTTGACGCCGCCAAAGGCATTGCTTTGTGCTTCTCCCCGCCGCCTGCACGCTAATTATTCACATGCTGATGGATGTGCTAATCAGCAGAGAGCCGCCGCGTCACATTACATAGGTGGTATAGCTGCTATGACGCGTTTAGAGTAATAGCGGCTATACCGCCTATGTAATGTGACGCGGCGGCTCTCTGCTGATTAGCACGCCCATCGTGGCGTGAATAATTAGCGTGTAGGTGGCGGGGAGAAGCACAAAGCGCAGCGTCACATTACATGGGGGGTATAGCCGCTATGACTCTAAACGCGTCGTAGCGGCTATACCGCCTATGTAATGTGACGCGGCGGCTCTCTGCTGATTAGCACGCCCATCGTGGCGTGAATAATTAGCGTGTAGGTGGCGGAGAGAAGCACAAAGCGCAGCGTCACATTACATGGGGGGTATAGCCGCTATGACTCTAAACGCGTCGTAGCGGCTATACCGCCTATGTAATGTGACGCGGCGGCTCTCTGCTGATTAGCACGCCCATTGGGGCGTGAATAATTAGTGTGCAGGCGGCGGGGAGAAGTACGAGGCAACACCTTTTGCGGTTTCGAAGCCGCAGTGGGTGCAGTTAATAAAGTCACTTATGAACTTTGCTAATGCACATTTTTAGCACAAAGTGATGGCTAGAAATGTCTAAGAATGGTGCAGGGACAGGTCTCAAGAGACTGGGGGCTAATTTTTAGGGGTCAGGTTACCTTTAAATACTGAGGTAAAGAAAACTCACCAAATACTCAGCGTGTGCTTGAGGCCTTACAAATACTGAGGTAATAACTCACCAGATACTCAGCGTGTGCACGAGGCCTTACAAATACTAAGGTAAAAACTCACCAAATTCTCAGCGTGTGCACGAGGCCTTACAAATACTGAGGTAAAAATCTCACCAAATACTCAGCGTGTGCACGAGGCCTTACAAATACTGAGGTAAAAACTCTCCAAATACTCAGCATGTGCACGAGACCTTACAAATACTGAAGTAAAAACTCACCAAATACTCAGCGTGTGCACGAGGCCTTACAAATACTGAGGTAAAAATCTCACCAAATACTCAGCGTGTGCACGAGGCCTTACAGATACTGAGGTAACAACTCTCCAAATACTCAGCGTATGCACAAGGCCTTACAAATACTGAGGTAAAAACTCACCAAATACTCAGCGTGTGCACGAGGCCTTAAGGCCACTTCACACACACAGATATCTGAGTCCAATATCTGAACAGATCTCTGGTTGCAGTGAAATCATGGACAGATTGCTCCATGTTGTACACAGCCACAAAATGGAGCAATGTATCCATGATTTCACTGCAACCAGAGATCTGTTTAGATATTGGACTCAGATATCTGTGTGTGTGAAGTGGCCTTTAGAGATACTGAGGTAAAAACTGACCAAATACTCAGCGTGTGCACGACGCCTTACAAATACTGAGGTAAAAACTGACCAAATACTCAACGTGTGATATGTCATATGATTAGCACACAGGTGCAGATCCATGAAAGCAAAACAAATAAAAAACTGTGGCACGCTATACATGACATAGATAGAACTATATATAACAGAGTAGGGGTGGGAAATTAAGGTAGCAGGACCTCACACATAGCACCCAGTAGGAGCCCACAAATAGCCCCCTGTATGCAGCAGGAGCCCACAAATACCCCCTATATACAGCAGGAGCCCACACATAGCCCTGTGTATACAGGAGCCCACAAATAGCCTCCTGTCTGCAGCAAGAGCTCACACATAGCCCCATGTATACAGCAGAATCTCACACATAGCTCTCTGTATACCACAGGAGCCCTCAAATAGCCTAAAGTATGCAGCAGAAGCCCACAAATAGCCTCATGTATGCAGGAGCCCACAAATAGCCCTGTGTATACTGCAGCAGCCCACACATACCCCATTATACACAGCAGGAGCCCACACATAACCCCCTGTATGCAACAGGAGCTAACACACAGTCCCCTGCATATAGCAGGAGTCCACAAACAGCCCCCTGTATACAGCAGGAGCCCATACACAGCCCGCTGTATACAGCAGAAAACTACACACACAAAAACGCAAATAGGCACACTTAAGAAAGCAGACAGGACGCATGCGCAGGCACAAGAACGCAAACAAGCATAAGCACGCAAAAGAGCGCAGACAGGTACATGCACAAGAATGCAGACAAGGAGCAAACGCAGGCACAAGAACACAAACGCATACATGCATAAGAACACAGACAGACACACACATGCACAAGAACACAGACAGGAACACGCATGCACAAGAACACAGGAAGGCATACATGCACAAGAACACAGGTAGGCATACATGCACAAGAACACAGACAACCACATGCATGCACAAGAACACAGACAGGCATACATGCACACGCATGCACAAGAACACAGGAAGGCATACATGCACAAGAACACAGACAGGCATACATGCACAAGAACACAGACTGCACACACCACACACATGCAGAATAACACATGGGGCAAATGCTGGTCCCACATACTGTGCCCCTCCTTCTAGATATATTGCTTGTATCATCATGTATGTAATAGATATATAAATGCATGATGTGAGCAAAATATCCAGCAAACACACAGTGTGCTGCAGACACACACATGCACAAGAACACAGACAGGCACACGCATGCACAAGAATTCAGATAGACACACGCATGCACAAGAACACAGGCACACGCATGCAGAAGAACACAGACAGGCACATGCATGCACAAGAATACAGGCATACATGCACAAGAACAGACTGCACACACAACACACATGCAGAAGAACACATGGGGCAAATGCTGGTCCCACATACCGTGCCCCTCCTATTGCTTGTATCATCATTTAAGTAATAGATATATAAATGCATGATGTGAGCAAAATATCCAGATGGAGTGAACACACAGTGTGCTGCAGGCACACCCATGCACATGAACACAGACAGGCACACGCATGCACATGAACACAGACAGGCACACGCATGCACAAGAACACAGACAGGCATACATGCGCAAGAACACAGACAGGCACACGCATGCACAAGAACTCAGGCACATGCATGCACAAGAACACAGGCACACGCATGCAAAAGAACACAGACAGGCATGCATGCACAAGAACACTGACTGCACACACCACACACATGCAAAAGAACATATGGGGCAAATGCTGGTCCCACATACCGTGCCCCTCCTTCTAGATATATTGCTTGTTTCATCATGTATGTAATGGATATATAAATGCATGAGTGAGCAAAATATCCAGATGGAGCAAACACACAGTGTGCTGCAGGGGCCTGGGACATTTGAAATGATGCATCGTTTCGAGCACACCAGCCCCCCAGCACAAGTGTGCACTTCACCCTCCATCTTGGATACAGTTGCATGATGCATCATTTCAAATGTCCCAGGCCCCTGCAGCACACTGTGTTTGCTCCATCTGGATATTTTGCTCACATCATGCATTTGTATAACCATTACATACATGATGATAGAAGCAAAATATCTAGATAGAGGGGCACAGTGTGCAGCACCAGCACTTGCCCCATGTAGTTTTGAACAGTCCTAGCACTGCCTGTAGTCTCCCCATAACAGACCCCCACTGTGACTTGATCACATTACATACGGAGCTTCCTGCTGCTGCCCGTGCATTGCTGTGAACTGAAGTGTAGGCACAGCAGCAGGAGTACCACAAATATACAATAGATCAGGCTGAGGCAGCCTGGGCACCTTCTCTTCTGTCGCCGTCGGGTCTGTGAGTGCAGGCTGGGCTCTCCGCCTCCCAGCACACTCAGAACGAAGCAGCTCCTCTCTGGCAGAGAGGTATGTGTGGACGGTGGCTCCAAATGCTGCACATACCCGCGCTGTGCCCTGCCGCCAGCGGTGCCGCATATTAGTAAGCGGGCGGCCCTGCCCCCAGCATCTTTTAAATCAGCGCTGGCGCCGCGATGCTGGCACTGCTGATGATTATAATGGGGACATTGGAGGATATTTACTTTTTGCAACTTGGGCCCTCCTGGAGACGTGGGCCCGGGGCGGTAGTCCCATTTGACCTCATTATAATCCGCCACTGGTCACCATCCCCCCTTTTCGCCCTTAGCATCAGGGACTCCTTTCCCCTCCCCTGTCGTGGTCCAGCGCTGGGTGTCTCCCTACACCCAGCGTAACATTATCACCAGCAGTGCATTCTGGGAGTCAATGGAAATATATAGGCAGCTCCAAGGTAAGGAATCAGCTGGGTCCTAGTGACCTCCAGCCTTAACCAAAAGGGAAATGCCTCTTAAAGCGACAGAGACATTTTTTATTTAGGATGTGGCTGTTTTGCCAAACGCTGGGACCTTCTGCGAGTGACCTCTACAGTCTCATCCGTGTCTCCTGACACACCCGTGATAGATGTGCTGTTGAATTATTTTTATATATTACTTTTTTATTAATATTATCTATTTTATCATTGTATATTGATTTGTACTTCAGTAATATCAGTAATATCTCTTTGTTGATGTATATAAAGTGCTGTGGTATTAATATCACTATAGAAATGAATAAATTCAGTACTGTGCTAATTAATTGGGACAAAGCAATAAAACACATTTTCCTTGTTTTTCTCACATTAATGTTACTATTTCTGATCAGTGTTTTATCAGTTCTTGGTGTTGTTTTCCCTTTTGGTTTTGGAGATAACGATCAAGTATCATTGTGCAGTGAATTATTCTTGAAACAGTAGATTTTCCAATACCAACGGTGGAAGTGATTTCTCTTACAGTCAGACTTGTCTGGTCATTAAGAGTAATAATTCTACACCTCTTCTGTGGAGGAACATCCATTATTACAGGCACGAATCACACTGAGAGAAGAAGTAACTAAACCACTCCTCACAGAAACAAGCTCTCACCTGAAGCTGAGGGGGCAGCAGCTGGTATTTTCTGACTAAAACCAGCACACCACATTTTGTTACACAAGGTTGTACACTCACACCTGTTCAAAGCAGTTAAAACAGCTTTGAATCACTGACTGGTAACTTACGATTTTACTTAAAAAATGCTTTGTCCCAATTAATTTGCACAGCACTGTATTATTATTACTAGGTGGGAGTTCCATGCTATTGCATCGGGTGGGCGGTGACATCACAATGGGGGCTGACCATGGTGTGGGGATGAGTGAGTGCGGGGTGACCATGGTGTAGGCTAAGTGAGTGCAGAGTGAGTGTGGGCTGACCGTGGTGTGGGCTGAGTGAGGGCATGCTGACAGGGCTGAGAGTGAAGGCTGTGGGGTGGTGTGAGTGAGTGCAGGCTGTGGGGGTGAGTGCTGGCTGGGCTGAGAGGGGGTGAGTGAGTGCAGGCTGTGGGGTTGGGTGTGAATGAGTGCAAGCTGTGGGGGTGTGATTGAAGGTGAGGGGGGGTGTGAGTGCGGGCTGTGGGGGGCTGAGTAAGTGAAGGCTGTGGGGCTGACTGTGGACTGGAGGGGGTGAGTGCGGGCTGTGGGGGGTGGGAGTAAAGTCTGGAGGGCTTAGAGTGCAGGCTGTGGGAGGTATGAGTGATGCAGGCTGTGGGGGGATGAGTGGCGGCTGTGGGGGGATGAGTTTGTGCGGGCTGTGGGGGGGAGAGGGGTGAGTGGGGACAATGCAGGGTGAGCGGGGGCATTGTTGGGTGGGCGGGGGCGGTGAGTGGGAGCAGTGAGCAGGGACATTGGGGGTGAGTGGGTGCAGTGGGGGGTGAGTGGGGGTATTTGAAGGTGTGTGTGGGGCAGTTGGGGGTGAGCAGTGGGATGGAATGGCTCCGGTCCTCGCCCCCCCTTCATGCTCCAGTCCATGCTCCCGCTCACCGCAGCATTATTCTTGCGGAATTGACGTCGGAGAGTCAGTGGTCATGAGGGGCGGAGTTAACTGAGTGGTGTCAATGGGAGTGGCCAAGCGCATTGCTCTGATATGGTGGGCGTGTTCTCTGTCCCACCAATTATGACGCCATTGACTTTCCAATGTCAATTCCGCAAGAATAATGCCAGGGTGAGCGGGAGCAATGACTGGAGCATGGAGGCGATGGGAGGTCAGAAGCGTGGACTGGAGCATGGAGTGGGGGAGCGGGTTGGTGCATGGACCGGGCAGCGTGTGCATCCCCGCCAGCCTGCGCCATATTACCATACCCATCACTTGGGTAGGCTAATATGGCAGGCGGAAATGACTGCCCCTCCATCTCTCTTCTTGTCACCGCTTCTCCTGTCACTGCTCCTCCGTGTCTCCTCCTGTCATCGCACCTTCTGTCACCGCTCCTCGTGTCCCCGCTCCTCCGTCTCTCCTCCTGTCACTGCTCCGCCTGTCCCCGCTCGTCCGTCTCTCCTCCTGTCACCACTCCTCCTGTCCCCTCTCCTCTGTTTCTCCTCCTGTCCCCGCTCCTCCATCTCTCCTCCTGTCCCCGCTATTCCTGTTCCCGCTCCTCCCTCTCTCTTCCTGTCACCGCTCCTCCATCTCTCCTCCTGTCACCGCTCCTCCTGTCCCCACTCCTCCGTCTCTCCTCCAGTTCCCACTCCTCTGTCTCTCTTCCTGTCACCACTCTTCCTGTCACCACTTCTCCTGTCCCCACTACTGTTTCTCCTCCTGTCCTCGCTCCTCCGTCTCTCCTTCTGTCCCCGCTCCTCCTGTTCCTGCTCCTCCATCTCTCATCTTCCTGTCACCGCTCCTCCTGTCACCTCTCCTCCGTCTCTCCTCCTGTCACCGCTCCTCCGTCTCTCCTCCTGTCCCCGCTCCTCCATCTCTCTTCCTGTCACCACTTCTCCTGTCACCGCTCCTCCATCTCTCCTCCTGTCACTTTTCCTGTTCCCGCTCCGCCATCTTTCTTCCTATCACCGCTCCTCCTGTCCCCGTTCCTTCGTCTCTCCTCCTGTCACCTCTCCTCCGTCTCTCCTCCTGTCACCTCTCCTCCGTCTCTCCTCCTGTCCCCGCTCCTCCATCTCTCTTCCTGTCACCGCTTCTCCTGTCACCGCTCCTCCATCTCTCCTCCTGTCACCACTTTTCCTGTCCCCTACAAGAGAAGCGACACACAATAAAAGAGTGCTCACCAAAATAACATGCACATTTTCAAACTTTATTCTTATTACAGAGAACAAACCACACAAACTGTGTATGTTAAAAACAATTAAAAAGGAGGTATGGGAAAACCTCCCAATGACACATCAGGGTACCCCTGTCCAAGCTACAAAGTCATGTGACAAAAAGCTCCGTATATAATGTTTCACAGTACAAGTTCTAATAATAAAGAAGTCTATACAATTTAAACCATATAACAAAGAATTGTCACACATAGCAATAAAGTGCCAGTGCAATGGTGTAAACAAGCAATAAATCAAGATAGATTGGTAGGTGCTAAGCACATCACCTTAACCCAGTCCTCACCTGGTCACAAGCCACAGTCTAATAATAAGCAGTATTGTAGAACCTGCTAACAATCTCCAGCAGTGTCCTAAAAGAACAGGATACGACCTGGGGCAAAGCACACCTTACTCTCAAATCACTTCAATATCCACCCATCACACCTGGCAACTAAGTCAAGAGTAGCAAGTAAGGGGTCCCAGCAGAGCCCTACGCGTTTCGTCGCTACTAAGGGCGACTTCGTCAGGGGTACAGAATGTAGGCAGCTTCCCTGATGTATATATCAAATAAAGTATCTTATTATTACGAACACGTGGATAGGCGGCATTGCGGCTCGTTATAGTAGTTCCGGCATCGAAAAGCCGGATGCGCGTCACCGGAAATGACCTTCCGGGAGCACTAGTTCCGGGTCAGACCGCGGCGCTAATGCGCAAGCGCGGGAGAAGTAATAGGATCTTGTGGGTGCACAATCATGGCGGTGGGAGCATGCGCAATGCATCCCCAGCCGAAAGTAATCAAACACCGCAGTGTGAACTTGGCAGAAGATAATAGGATTGTCCATGAGGGCAAGGAATAATGAAAAAAATAGATCTATGGCAGGAAATAGGTACTAGATGGGCACCAGAGAAAACAAGGGACGGTATGGATCTATAGCAGAGGATAACAGAAGAGTCTCTAATTACCATTGTAAGTATCAGAAACAATATTTTTTATTGTTTTAAGGAAGAGATATATAAGAATTTTTTTATGTTTTTTTAGAAGTTGTCAATAGACGGACAAACCGAACAGGTATCCACTGCTATATTTTTATTGTAACCAAAGTGCCAATTTTAGCATACATATTGATTTAACAAACCCACCCCCTCCCTCCCGTCTACTCCCAACCTAAATCGTATTATAGGTACCATACATTAATAATCCATCAAAGATAGAGCGTAAGATCGAATCCTAAATAAGCCCAACGCCAAGTCAAAGCCCGGAAAGACTCAAAAAGGCCAGATCAAGCTTGCCCCAGGTCAACCACCATGACAAGACGCTCCACCTAACAAGGCAAAAACTATTTAGATTGAACTATACAGAGACAAAAACAAACACAAAGTGGCCTGACCAGGTGCAGGGTTCTAATCCATTCAAGGAGATCCATCAATAGAAAAAGAAGGGAACAAAGTATCCTCCATTCATTATTTAAAGGACATAATATAAGTCCATTGAGTCCAAAGTATTCATCAGGTCCAAGGATCCAATAGATCTGTTGTGGGGTTCTCCACCCAGTTCTGAAGAATGTTATTCCACCACTAGTACCAGTCAGATGTCTAGGAGGTGTATCCATGGATCAAGCCTCTAAAGGTATTACCGTTGGTACTAAGAAGCAGGAATAGATGCAAAATCTAGAGGTTAGCAATAGTGAAGGGTCCATTACGTTTGTTTATAAAACCCGTTATATAGAAGATCCTCATTAAGACCTCTTGGGGCCAAACATTTCAATTCATATATCCATTTGGATTCTATTTTGAGAAGTTCTCGGGTAATATTTCCTCCGCGGATATTAGGTTTCACGTTTTGTAATCCAAGGAGACGAATGCTCCTCCCAAGAAATGTTTTGCCACAGAAGTGAGGGGATTACCTTTCTCCAAATCCTTCTCAGCGGAATTGATGGTGGAAATATGTTGTTGAGTCCTGCGTCTGAGCTCTTGAGTCGTTTGGCCAACATAAATCTCATCACAGCCACATACGATAGCGTATACCAGATTCCGAGAACGACGACTGAAGTAGGTCTTACTGCTCACTTCAAAGGGAAAATTGGTTAATGTAAGGCTTTCAGCAGAAATGATAAAAGGGCAGATGTTACATCCCCCACATGCATACCATCCTTTTAATCTGTTACCTCTGCCCGTTCTCCTCGTAGGTCTGGCATAGTGGCTGCTGATGATGGCACCTTTCAGATTCGGGCTCCTCATTGCCGTCAACCTCGCTCTATCAGATAGAAGAGGTTTCAATTTCCCATCACTTAAAAGAATGTCCCGGTTAAGATTCAGGATCCTCCTCACTTCCTCCCACTGGTTATGGTAAGGTGTAATCACGCCCAATTACTCACTTTTCCCTTTAGTTCGTGGTTTGAGCGCTTCCTCTCTGGTAACATTTATGACCTGCCACCAATTTCTCAGGATAGCCACGTGCCGTAAATCTCTTAGTTAATTTGAAAGCCTCATCTCTGAAATCTGTCTCCTCACTACAGTTTCTGCGGACACGCAAGAACTGCCCCTTGGGAATACTTCTGCAAAGGTGTAATGGATGTGAGCTGTTAAGGTGCAATAAACTATTGGTCGCTGTAGGCTTTCTGAACAGAGTGGATTGTATCCTGTCGTTTACCTTGGTTAGTTTTAAATCCAGATAACTCAGATATCTCAGACGTCAACCTGATGTTCCAACAGTTGGTGTTTAAATCATCTATGAACTCATGGCATTCTTCGTATGTTCCTGTCCAGAGAAAGAGGACATCGTCGATAAACCTAAACCATTTGAGTACGTTGTTCTTGTACTGTTCCAGAATGTATACATGGGTCTCCTCCCACCACCCCAAAAATACATTCGCATACGAAGGCGCGCATCGCGCCCCCATTGCCGTACCAGATGTTTGGACATAGTAGACTCTATCAAAAACGAAATAATTCTTTTCCAAAACCATCCTCAATAGATCAAGAAGAAAAGAATCATGAAGCCTGTTGTGAGTGAATTTTTTGTCTAAAAAATAAGCAAAATCATGCACAATGGATGTATATAAAGACTCTACATCCATGGAAACCATAAGGGTCCTATCTGGAATTGTCAAAGATTCTAGTTGCTGTATGAGATGTCGAATCCCTTACATAAGATGTAAGCTCCATGGCAATAGGCTGTAGGTAAAAATCCAAGGTCGTTCAAAAAGTCCCCCAATGCCGGAAATAATAGGCCTACCTGGAGGATCTTGAAGATTCTTATGAACCTTAGGCAACATGTAATAGGTAGGGATATTTGGATGGTCATTGGTCCAAAAGTCCCGTTCCTTCTTATTGATTAGGGCTAAGCCGAATGCCTTTGAAAGTAGCTGGTCAATCTTTCCTTTAAACACTTGTGTTGGATCTGAAGGCAAAATAGCATAGTTAGCTTTATTGTTCAGTTGTCTCTTTGCCTCCCTAACATACATGTCTCTAGGCCAGAGAACAATGTTACCGCCCTTATCCGCCTCTTTTATTAAAAAATCCTCATGGTTCTTCAAACCTCGGAGTGCTTTTTTCTCATCAAGTGTTAAGTTAGCATTGCTACCCAGAGTGAGCTTGAGGGTATTGATGTTCTCCTTGGGGCTGATTGGGCTTATCGGGTCCAGGTGGTCTATTAGGGAGACCCCCTCCCCCCCCCCAAACCACCAGGTGCTCGAGGATTACGTGGATTGCCTTGATGGGACCAACGGTAGGCTTTACCTTTTTCAAAGTCTAATTTGTCCCTGGTGTACTTGCGTTTTTTGCTTGCCAAAATTGTAGCCTGATATTTATGTACTGGGTTTTTAAGACGTTTTTGAAATGGTTCAACTAGTGTGACAAAATCAAAGGTTTCAAGTTTGTCCTCCTTCTCCTTGATTTCTTTTTTTAGGCGGCAACCAATGAGCGCTGGCACACGATTTCAGCCTCAGATGGAAGTGGCCACAAGGCAATTATATAGTAGATGGGTGATATTACCATGTCTGGGCGTATAGTGCAGGATAATGCAGGATCTATTACCTCACACATGCAAACAGTATTTTTATGGCAAAAGACTGTAAAACACAAGGTTAAAATATCACCTCAAATCACATCTATGATGTTCCCTGAGTCAAACGAGGGTGTGTGCAAAATGTCATGATTGTAGGTGCGAATCCCTTTAGTGGACACACACACACATTCACATGCATACATACACTCTGCTTTATATATATATACTAGTCAAAAGGCCCGATGCAATTGCATCGGTAGCGCGGTGAAATTAATTGTGTGTATACAGGTGGGTCAGTGGGTAGCAGAGTATACAGACGGCTCTGTGGGTAGCAGAGTATAGAGGCAGCTCTGTGGATAGCAGAGTATGATGTGACGGGAGGCTGGAGGGGTGAGGAGAGCAGAGGCTGGAGGGGTGAGGTTCGGTTCGGCTGGAGGGGTGAGGTTCGGTTCGGCTGGAGGGGTGAGGGGAGGTTCGGCTGGAGGGGTGAGGGGGGGTCTGGCTGGAGGGGTGAGGGGGGGTCTGGCTGGAGCGGTGAGGAGAGGTCCGGCTGGAGGGGTGAGGAGAGGTCCGGCTGGAGGGGTGAGGAGAGGTCCGGCTGGAGGGGTGAGGAGAGATGGGGCTGGAGGGGTGAGGAGAGATGGGGCTGGAGGGGTGAAGAGAGGCGAGGCTGGAGGGGTGAGGAGAGGTGAGGCTGGAGGGATGAAGAGAGGCGAGGCTGGAGGGGTGAAGAGAGGCGAGGTTGGAGGGGTGAGGAGAGGTCGGGCTGGAGGGGTGAGGAGAGGTCGGGCTGGAGGGGTGAGGAGAGGTCGGGCTGGAGGGGTGAGGAGAGGTGAGGGTGAAGGGGTGAGGAGAGGTCGGGCTGGAGGGGTGAAGAGAGGCGAGGCTGGAGGGGTGAGGAGAGGTCTGGCTGGAGGGGTGAGAAGAGGTCTGGCTGGAGGGGTGAGGAGAGGTGCAGCTGGAGGGGTGAGGAGAGGTGTGGCTGGAGGGGTGAGGAGAGATGCGCTGGAGCAGCGACATTACCGCTCGTTGGCAGGACGCCGAGTCCTGGCTAATGGGATGGGCGTCCTGTGTTTACAACACAGCGGCCAATCCGCTTGCAGGGGCAGCGGCGGCAGCCAATGGGAGTGAGCGGGGCGTGTCAGGCTTTGCAGCCTGACACGCCCCGCTCACTCCCATTGGCCGCCGCCCACAGGACGACGTCACTGGCTCCGGGCACCTGCCCACAGTCCCTACACCGCTACTCCACCAGCATGGCGACACCGAGGCCCCAGCGGTGAGAGAGCGGCGAGGGGCGGAAGGCACCGGCGGCATCTGGGCAGCGTCGACCTCGCGGAGGCCGCGAGGGCGCTCGCGATTTCGCTATTACGTCATCGCTCTCGGCGGGGCCGAAGGTTGCCAGGATGGCGGCGGTGTCAGCTAGTGCAGCTGCGGCTCGCAGTGCGGCAAAGGATTTTGGGATTCGGCTACAGTGCCCGAATCCCAAACTCTTGATTATATAAGTAGATGTCCCAAATGATGGTATGTATGTCACCCATTCTGGACCCATCCTGCTATGTATGCTGCCATTCTGGGTCTATCGTGTTATTTATGTTCCTCATCCCTGGCCTATCCTGGTAAATATGTCCCCTATGATTGTTTATGTGTTCCTCGCTCTGCATACAGAAAGCCACTATGCTTTCCTTCCACTGCTCCTCCACCCTTCAATATAATAAATGTTTTACATAACAATTTGCCTCTTCCGAAAGGAAGAGGATGTAAGAATTAGTGTCACCTATTGGATGAAGTATTAGTGCGCTGATATAGTTAACAGTAGTCTAGGCCCTGTTATAGTGCAGGGCTATGCTTCTACATCATTGGCATGCACCTCTAGTCACAGGCACACTTATTTCAGCTGCTGGCCCCTGATTGGCCAGCAGCATGTATAGAGATATAGGAACATCATTACACACCTCAGCTGATTGTGTGTCCTCGGACGCATACGTAGCAGATGTATGTGCCGGAGTCCTGGCCAATGGGCTGGGCGTCCTGTGTTTACAACACAGCAGCCAATCAGCTTGCAGGGGTGGCGGTGGTGGCGGCTTAACATGTTGAGAAGCCTGGAGATGTTGCTCAGGCAACTTATCGCCGTTCATATCGCCCTCTTATACACGGCAACTCAGTTGCGAGGTTGCCGCAACTTAGCCACGCCCCTGAGTTGCCGGCGATGTTGCCGGAGATATCGCCCCATGTGACGGGGCACTTAGACCTTTCCTCTGATTGTTCCACTCCTGGTTTTGGCTACAAAAACTGCAACAGCACTCGCATAAAAATACACAGCAAATACACAGCGTGTAAACACACTCTAAGGCTACGTTCACACATTGTGCATTTTTGAGCGCTTTTTTACGAGCGCTTTTCAAAAATGTGCAATGTGTCTGGTGTCTGCCAGCAAAGTGAATGGGAAATTCACCGTACAGACACGGCGTAAAAATACGCAGCGCTTTCATGGGAGAAAGTACCCGGCGTAAACAGAATTGACAAGTCAATGCTTTACACAGCAGCCCCGGAGCTTTCTCCCATAGGGGACGGCGCTGCAGGATCTGATGTCACAGAGGGGAAGGAAGAATCCTGGTTCCTCCTCCCCTCTGTGACTTGTGTGACCGCCCACATTAGATTTCGCAATGTATTAATATACACTGAGAAATCTAAATGAAAGAAAGCCAGATGCATTAAAAATAATAAAGATTGAATACTTACCCTTCCGCCGGCTTGTTAGGCCTATCCGGAGCTGAGCCAACGGCATGTAACGATGTGAAAGTACCTTGCATGATGTCATAGGGCACTGATTGGCCGCTTGCGGTAATGTGATATGTGACGTCATATGATGCGCATATCACATGACCACGAGCGGCCAATCAGTGCCCTATGAGGTTAGAAGGAAGAGGACAAGGACAGCGTTCATGGGGCCCCTGGGGGTGGGGGGGGCAGCGCTCAGGGAATCCTGTCAGGGGCAAAGTACACAGCGCCCAGGGGGTCCACTGTTCACTGTCGGGGGCAAAGTACACAGCGCCCAGGGGGGAGACAGGCGCATGGGAAAGACAGGTACTGAGCGGGAGACAGCATGCAGGGGGAAGACAGGTGCAGGGGGGAGACAGCGTGTGGGGGGAGACAGCGCACTGGGACGAGACAGGTACTAGGGGGATACAGGTACTGGGGGAGACAGCAAGCAGGGTGGAAACAGTGCTAAAGGGGAGACATACCATGTGGGGGGACGACAGGTGCAGAGGGGGAGAAAGGCGCTGGGGGGCAGCACACAGAAAGGAGAGAGGCGCAGGGGGAAGACACAGCATGCAGGGGGGAGATAGCGTGCAGGGGAGACAGGGGAATGGGAGTCAGAGTGTGCAGGGGGAGAAAGGCGCAGGCGGTGCACAGCACACAGGAAGGAGACAGGCGCAGTGGGGAGATAGCATGCAGGGGAGAGACACAGAGCACAGGGGGGAGACAGGCGCACAGGTGAAGAAAGGTGCAGGGGGGACACAGCACACAGGAAGGAGACAGGTGCAGGGGAGAGACAGTGCACAGGCGAGGGAACAAGCGCAAGGGAGAGACAGGCTCAGGGGAGAGACAGCGCATAGGAGAGAGAGACCGCGCACAGGAGCAGACATACACAGAGAGAGGAGAGACCGCGCAGGGGGAGAGACAAGCGCAGAGAGTGGAGAGACTGCGCACAGGGGAGAGACAGTGTTCATGGGGGAAAGACAAGCACATGGGGGGATAAACAGCACACAAAGGGGAGAGACAGCATGGTGGGGATAATATTTGTGGAGGATATTTATACTGTATATATATATATATATATATATATATATGTGTATGTGTGTGTGTGTGTGTGTGTGTGTGTATATATATACATATATATATATAAAAAAAACTCTGCAGCACTCAGCTACTAACATACATAACATATTTTTGAGTTTTTTGAAAAAACGTAAGTTTTTAAATTTTTTTCTCATATACATATAGCTTGTTAGCAACTGTACGTCATTGGTTGTAGCTGAGTGCTGCAGAGAACTTTTTCTATATATATATACACACACATATATATACATACACAGTGTTGGCCAAAAGTATTGACACCCCTGCAATTCTGTCAGATAATACTCAGTTTCTTCCTGAAAATGATTGCAGTCACTAATTCTTTGCTATTATTATCTTCATTTAATTTGTCTTCAATGAAAAAAACACAAAAATAATTGTCCTAAAGCCAAATTGGATCTAATTCCACCAAACATAAAAAAGGGGGTGGACAAAAGTATTGGCACTGTTAGAAAAATCATGTGATGCTTCTCTAATTTGTGTAATTAACAGCACCTGTAACTTACCTGTGGCACCTCAACAGGTGTTGCCTATAAGTAAATCACACTTGCAGCCAGTTGACATGGATTAAAGTTGACTCAACCTCTGTCCTGTGTCCTTGTGTGTACCACATTGAGCATGGAGAAAAGAAATAAGACCAAAGAACTGTCTGAGGACTTGAGAAATCAAATTGTGAGGAAACATGAGCAATCTCAAGGCTACAAGTCCATCTCCAAAGACCTGAATGTTCCTGTGTCTACCGTGCACAGTGTCCTCAAGAAGTGTAAAGCCCATGGCACTGTGGCTAACCTCCCTAGATGTGGACGGAAAAGAAAAATTGACGAGAGATTTCAACACAAGATTGTGCGGATGGTGGATAAAGAACCTCGACTAACATCCAAACAAGTTCAAGCTGCCCTGCAGTCCGAGGGTACAACAGTGTCAACCCGTACTATCCATCGGCGTCTGAATGAAAAGGGACTGTATGGTAGGAGACCCAGGAAGACCCCACTTCTTACCCAGAGACATAAAAAAGCCAGGCTGGAGTTTCCCAAAACTTACCTGAGAGCCTAAAACTTTTGGAAGAATGTTCTCTCTTTTTGGGCAAAGGCATCAACATAGAGTTTACAGGAGGAAAAAAGAGGCATTCAAAGAAAAGAACACGCTCCCTACAGTCAGACATGGCGGAGGCTCCCTGATGGTTTGGGGTTGCTTTGCTGCCTCTGGCCCTGGGACTGCTTGACCGTGTGCATGGCATTATGAAGTCTGAAGACTACCAACACATTGTGCAGCATAATGTAGGGCCCAGTGTGAGAAAGCTGGGTCTCCCTCAGAGGTCATGGGTCTTCCAGCAGGACAATGACCCAAAACACACTTCAAAAAGCACTAGAAATGGTTTGAGAGAAAGCACTGGAGACTTCTAAGGTGGCAGCAATGAGTCCAGACCTGAATCCCATAGATCACCTGTGGAGAGATCTAACAATGGCAGTTTGGAGAAGGCGCCCTTCAAATATCAGGGACCTGGAGCAGTTTGCCAAAGAAGAATGGTGTAAAATTCCAGCAGAGCATTGTAAGAAACTCATTGATGGTTACTGGAAGCGGCTGATCGCAGTTATTTTGGCTAAAGGTTGTGCAATTTTTTCTCAGCTGGACTCAGAGGTTGCAGAGCAGGCAAGAAGATCAAGTCCTGGAGGAGAAGGTTTAAACCTGCGGTCCCATCCATCATCATGGGTAATGTACAATCGCTTGGTAACAAGTCGGATGAACTGCTGGCTCTGAGTAAGACCCAGAAGGAGTTCAGGGAATGCAGTCTCATGTGCTTTACAGAAACCTGGTTGCATAAGGACGTCCCAGATTCATGTGTATCGGTACCAGGGTTTCATATGGTTCGGGCTGACAGGGACAGAGTGAAGTGCGGTAAGAAGAAGGGTGGAGGAGTGATACTGTACATTAACAACAGATGGTGTAATCAGGGGCATGTAACAGTAAAGGAGAGACATTGTTGCCCAAACATTGAACTATTAGCAGTGGGCCTCAGGCCTTACTATCTGCCTAGAGAATTCTCTCTTGTTATTGCAGTGGTGTCGTATATACCACCATCTGCAAATCCAGAGGCAGCTGGGGAAGTACTGTCTGGGGTGATTGCCCAGCTTCAGACGAAACACCCTAACTCTCTAACTGTCATTTCTGGGGATTTTAATCGAGCCAAGATCTTATTACCAAAGTTCTATCAATATGTCAAATGTTCTACACGGGACAATTATATATTGGATCTCCTCTATGCCAGTGTTAAGGATGCTTACGCATCATCTGCATTGCCCCCCTGGGGAAATCTGACCACTACCTCATACTATTGTCTCCAGCCTATCAACCAGTTGTCTGCAAACAACCAGTGACAATTAAACAGATAAGGAAGTGGTCTCCGGCAGCAGAGAAGAGGTTACAAGACTGCTTTGATTGCACAGACTGGGAGGTGTTATGTGCCAGGGAACATAATGATGATGTTAATGAGGTTACCGGGAGAGTTACTGATTACATCAACTGTTGTACTGACAATATTGTACCTATTCATGAGATTCGGTGTTATGCAAACAACAAGCCTTGGATTACAAAAGAATTGAAACATCTAGTAAACAGAAAAAAAAAAAGCTTTTAACAGCAAAGACAAGGAGGAGATGAAAATTGTACAGAGAGACTTAAAGGGCAAAATTAAAATTGCCCGTGAAGCATTTAGAATTAAATTGGAAAATAAATTGTCACACAACAACTCCAGAGAAGTGTGGGCGGGAATGAAGCTATTGACTGGGGTTAAGGCAAGGTCAGATCAGGGGGATGGGGGGCTGATCATGGCTAATGAAATGAATGAGTTTTTCAACAGATTCAATGATAAATGTGCAATGTCAACAGGGGAGAAGGCCGGGGAGCAACAAGCAATATCAACTGGGGGAGGAAGGTAGAGACTTTCTTGATCTCAGAAAATGATGTGAGGGAACAGTTTAGTAAGCTGGTCATTGGTAAAGCAGCAGGGCCTGATGGTATCTGTCCACGTGTCCTCAGATTGTGTGCAAATCAGTTGTGCACTGTCTTCCAGCACCTGTTTAACTGGAGCTTACAATCACAGAGAGTACCAGTTCTATGGAAGACTTCTTGCCTGGTGCCGGTTCCCAAGACTACCTTCCCGAGCTCCCATAATGACTATAGACCGGTGGCCTTAACATTTCATGAGATGAAGTCCTTGGAGAGACTTGTACTTGCCTACTTGTGTCCGAGGGTGTCTGCTTTTACGGACCCCCTTCAGTTTGCGTTTCGGCAGAGTCTGGGGGTGGACGATGCTGTAGCGTATCTGCTACAAACAGTACATTCCTTTCTGGACAATGATGGAACCACTGTGCGTGCCATGTTCTTCGATTTCTCCAGTGCATTCAATACCTTACAGCCACTATTATTACGTACAAAGCTGGTTGAAATGGCGGTTGATGAGGGATTAGTGAATTGGATCATTGATTACCTGTCGGACAGGCCACAGTTCGTAAGGTTGGGGGCGGCCGTATCGGATAGTGTTCGGAGCAGTGTTGGAGCCCCTCAGGGAACGGTGCTGTCGCCATTCCTTTTTACGTTATACACAGCTGATTTTCAGTATAAATCAGACCTTTGTCACCTTCAGAAGTACTCTGATGACTCAGTGATAGTCGGAGGTATTGAGAGAGGCCGGGGGGAGGAGGAATACAGGATGGTGGTCTCGGACTTTGTTGACTGGTGCCAGGCTAACCATTTAGAACTCAACGTAAAGAAAACCAGGGAGTTGGTGTTGAGTTATGGAAGGTGCATGAAGGATTGCTTACCTATCACTATTGATGGTCAGGATGTGGAGATGGTGGAGAATTTCAAATATTTGGGGGTTCACCTGGACAGCAAGCTTGATTGGAGGTGCCATATGGAGAAGGTTTGCAAGAAAGGGATGAGTAGACTTTACTTCCTAAGGAAATTAAGGTCGTTTAATGTGTTGTTGAGGTGTAGCGGCGTCAGGGAGGCAAAGACACGAGATCCAGGCACCACTGGTCACAGCACACGGGTTTATTTGGCCCCAAAATGTAGGAAACACAATAGTCCACAAAGAGCATTCCTTATTCCCCTTACTTCAGGGGCCGCTACTTAGCTTCCAGCCACAATGTCTCAGGCCTGGCTCAGGGATGCTTCTCTCCCAGAAACTCAGGAAGTTGTCTTCACTCTCACACTCAAGGAACCACACCCAGTGTTCCTGCTTCCTCTTAACCCCTTCTGCTCTGAGAAGAGGAATCCCGTCTAATACCTGGTATGGAGTACGTCCTGTGGAACTGGAGGACGCACCCAGGGAGGCACATACCGGTCGCAGCATACCGACCCGGCCGGTGCCTCACATAACCCCCCCCTATGTTCAAGCATACGGGTTTGAACACAAGGCCATAACCCTGGGCCCTGTGAGGGGACCACGTGACGGCGCGGAGCACCGGCGGAGCCAAGCAGGGGCACCCGGGGGTACCAGTGGTGCCAGACCCCACGAGCAACCAACCCGTTCGGGCCCCCGGCACCCACTAACCCCGGACGGGTACCAACGACAGAGCCCCGGGACCCTCCGAGGAAAACGGGGTCGGCACGCGGCACTGCTGCACCGTTCCGGACGGGGAGTCGGCGCGGCCGGCGCACGGGTCTCTGCACCCGGGGTTTAGTCACATCAAGTCCACTGGGTATCCCGGTGGCGGGATCCTCGGGCTCCGGGCCCTGTCTATCCTTCATCCGAGGGGCCATATACCCGTTCCACAATACCCGGAACAAGGGCATATCCCTCCCCAGCACAACATCATAAGGGAGATCCTTTACCACCCCCACGACATGTTGAACCCTCCTGGCTGAGGTAGCAAACGTGACACACTTCGTCGGATACCTACGATGATCCCCATGGACACTCATCACCCTGACCTTCCGGTCGGTGGGTTTGGTCCTGGAGACCAAGGAGGCACACACGAGGGTCACATTGCTCCCTGAGTCCAGGAGAGCCGCCACTTCGTGACCATTAAGCCGAACGCGGCACAGTACATTCCCAGTGTCCCTGGGGTCCGAGCGCCCTTTTCCGGCGAGGTGGGCGAACATAGACCGCCTATGTGAGTAGTCGCAGTCCATGGGTTCCCCGTTGAGGGGACACTGTGCCATCATATGTCCAACTTCCTGACACCTCCTACATCGGGGTTGACCTCCTTTATACCAGGGGCTGAATGGCGGCAGTCCGGAACGCCGCTTTGCCGCAGGGGAAGGGCCGTTCTTGGCCTGAGCCGGGTCCTCGCTCACCCGGGGTCCGGATTGGGGGTCCCTGCTTTCTGGTGTGGTGGGCGCGGCCTTGCGGTTGGTTCGCAGTGTCCCCGTGTCCCTGATCAAGTCCTGTGTGGCCACATGGCACTCCACCACATTCACCACCTGGTCTAGGGTACCCGGGTCACTGTGTCCCACCCACCGTTGTATGGGGATGGGCAGCGTACGCACGAAGCGATCCACCACCACCCGCTCTACCATCTGGGCCGGGCTCAGTGCTTCAGGCTGCAGCCATTTCCTAACCAGGTGTAGCAAGTCATAGGCCTGAGAGCGCACAGGTTTGCCTTCCTCGTAGGCCCATTGGCTCACCCGTTGTGCCCTCACGTAAGTGTTAACCCCGGTACGGGCCAATATCTCCCCCTTCAGGGCTCCATAGTCCAGGGCATCCTCGGTACACAAGTCTATGTATGCCTTTTGGGGATCACCAGTCAAATAGGGCGCCAGCACCTCGGCCCACTGGGCGACAGGCAGTCTCTCCCGTTCGGCCACCCGCTCAAACACTGCCAGGAATGCCTCCACATCATCCCCCGGCGTCATCTTTTGCAGCGCTTGTCTTACCCTTTTCCGGACGCTGCCGTCATCACCTGGGCCTTGGGGCGGTTCCCACGGTCTGGCACGAACAGCCTCGGTCAGCAGGGCCATCTGTTCCTGGTGTCTTTGTTCCTGCTGCTGCAGTGCTTGGAACTGCTGCTGCTGAGCCTGAACCAGGTGTTTGAGTACCTCCTCCATGCTGGCGGTGGGCTCGTACTGGAATTTAGCCGCTTGGATCCTAGACATGCGCTGCCGGGCACCCTGCAAGAGACTGGTAGCTATAATGACCGCTGCTCCTCTCACTTAGCCGCCGCTCATTAGCCTCTTGAAGTCACTTTCACCAGCGGTTCCGGAAGAAAGGGCGACAGTAGCGCGGGCTTCACCAGGAACGATTGCTACACCTCACCGGGCCGGCATTGCCCGCATTCTCCACCATATGTGAGGTGTAGCGGCGTCAGGGAGGCAAAGACACGAGATCCAGGCACCACTGGTCACAGCACACGGGTTTATTTGGCCCCAAAATGTAGGAAACACAATAGTCCACAAAGAGCATTCCTTATTCCCCTTACTTCAGGGGCCGCTACTTAGCTTCCAGCCACAATGTCTCAGGCCTGGCTCAGGGATGCTTCTCTCCCAGAAACTCAGGAAGTTGTCTTCACTCCCACACTCAAGGAACCACACCCAGTGTTCCTGCTTCCTCTTAACCCCTTCTGCTCTGAGAAGAGGAATCCCGTCTAATACCTGGTATGGAGTACGTCCTGTGGAACTGGAGGACGCACCCAGGGAGGCACATACCGGTCGCAGCATACCGACCCGGCCGGTGCCTCACAGTGTGTAGCAAAATGCTTGAAATGTTCTACCAATCTATTGTGGTGAGTGCAATCTTTGCTGCAATAATATGCTGGGGTAGTAGTGTGCGCACAGCTGACGCTAATAAGCTGAATAAACTTATCAAGAAGGCTAGTGCGGCGGTGGGTCTACAACTTAGGACTTTCGAGGAGGTATTAGAGGATAGAATTAATAAGAAATGCAAGGCTATAATGAGCAACAATACACACCCGCTCTCTGAACTGTTTGCGAAGCAGAAAAGCACATTCAGCAAGCGTCTAATCCAACTAATGTGTAAAAAGGAAAGATACAGAAAATCGTTTGTTCCGACAGCCGTGTGGATGTTTAACAAATGTATAAGTGTAAAGTGTCCCAAGACTATGTGAAGTTCTATGTGTATGGGGGGAATAGGTGAGGTACATGTACCAGTCTACCCGCATCTGCTGTCTATATAGGCTTATTTTGTAAAGTGTGAAATGTTCTTGATCTTTGTTCTGCTGCTGTAATACTGTAATCTCCTCCGGGATCAATAAAGTTTATCTTATCTTATCTTATCAACCAAGTATTAGGCTGAGGGTGCCAATACTTTTTGTCCAGCTCATGACGCTGGGAAGGTCGATTCTTGTGACCTACCCACTAACATCGATCTTACCTCTCTATGGTCGTTCCACCCAACCTTCCCCCAAGAATAAAAGCTCAGACAACAATCCAATTTTCTTGGATAAAAATGGCCACAGCAGCCAATTTATTTATAAGAAAAACATATAAATCCAACCATTGGTGAGGTCCTCGAAGATACAAAAATCTGGTGATTTTCCCCATGACATTGCCCCTCCCCTCCCTTACCCCTAGCCGTGTTCACTGGCTCAGGAGCACCGTGAAACTGAGGGAAGAGGTTGTCCTCCAATACTGTTAGGATGAACCCGACGTTCCATCGCCGGGTATCACCCAAAATTTTCTGTCCATTGATCCGAGGACAAAGAGGACCCTCAACCTTGGTCATCTCTATTTATGCTTCCCCCCACCCCCCACCTATATCTATGTCATTTCCTACCTACCTTCAGACCACTACCCTTTGGATCACCTTTCATCCCACTCCCTACTGTCCCCTCTATCTTCCCACATGGTCACTTCTCCCTCCCCTCGTCATGTCAGGCTCCCATCACCACTCTGTGGGGTGTCCACCTGAGACTTTTTTGGAGCTTTGTGTGAAATGATCAATGTTTTGCTTTTTGCTTCATTCTCTTTTGTGTTTTTTCATTGAAGACAAATTAAATGAAGATAATAATACCAAAGAATTTGTGATTGCAATCATCTTCAGGAAGAAACTGAGGATTATCTGACAGAATTGCAGGGAGGGGTGTCAATACTTTTGGCCAACACTGTACACAGTATACACATACAGTATACACACACATACAGTATACACACACATACAGTATACACACACATACAGTATACACACACACATACAGTATACACACACAAAACGTATACACACACAGTATACACACACATATACAGTATACGCACATATACAGTATACACACACATACACAGTATACACATACAGTATACACACATACAGTATACACACACATATACAGTATACACATACAGTATACACACACACATATACAGTATACACAAACATACAGTATACACACATATACAGTATACACACATATACAGTATACACACACACACACAGTATACACACACATACAGTATACACACATATACAGTGTATGCACACACATATAGAGTGTAATACACAAACATACAGTATACACACATATACAGTATACACACACATACAGTATACACACACACAGTATATACACACACATATATACAGTATACACACACATATAGAGTATATACAAACATACAGTATACACACATATACAGTATACACACACACAGTATACACACACATACAGTATACAGACACACATATACAGTATACACACACACATACAGTATACACACACATATATATACAGTATACACACACATACAGTATGCACACACATATATACAGTATACACATACAGTATACACACACAAATATATACAGTATACACACACACAGTATACACACACACATACAGTATACACACACGCATATACAGTATACACACAGTATACACACACACACATACAGTATACACACACTCATACATATATACAGTATACACACATACAGTATATACACACATATACAGTATACACACACCTAGAGTATACACACATATACAGTATACTCACACACACACAGTATACACACATACAGAATAAACACATATAGTATATACACACATATACAGTATACACACACAGTATACACACACATACAGTATACACACACATATTCAGTATACACACACATACAGTATACAGACAGTATACACACACATATACAGTATACACACACACACAGTATACACACACACATATACAGTATACACACATATACAGTATACACATACAGTATACACACATATATACAGTATACACACACATATATACAGTATACACACACATACAGTATACACACATATACAGTGTATACACACACATATAGAGTATACACAAACATACAGTATACACACATATACAGTATACACACACATACAGTATACACACACACAGTATATACACACACATATATACAGTATACACACACATATAGAGTATATACAAACATACAGTATACACACATATACAGTATACACACACACACAGTATACACACACATACAGTATACAGACACACATATACAGTATACACACACACATACAGTATACACACATATATACAGTATACACACACATACAGTATACACACACATATATACAGTATACACACACAGTATACACACACATACAGTATACACACACATATATACAGTATACACACACACATACAGTATACACACACACATACAGTATACACACACGCATATACAGTATACACACAGTATACACACACACATACAGTATACACACACTCATACATATATACAGTATACACATATATACAGTATACACACATATACAGTATACACACACACAGTATACACACACATACAGTATACAGACACACATATACAGTATACACACACACATACAGTATACACACATATATACAGTATACACACACATACAGTATACACACACATATATACAGTATACACACACAGTATACACACACATACAGTATACACACACATATATACAGTATACACACACACATACAGTATACCACACACACATACAGTATACACACACGCATATACAGTATACACACAGTATACACACACACATACAGTATACACACACTCATACATATATACAGTATACACATATATACAGTATACACACATACAGTATACACACACATATACAGTACAAACACATATACAGTATACACACACAGAGTATACACACATATACAGTATACTCACACACACATACAGTATACACACACATACAGAATAAACACATATAGTATATACACACATATACAGTATACACACACAGTATACACACACATACAGTATACACACACATATTCAGTATACACACACATACAGTATACAGACAGTATACACACACATATACAGTATACACATACAGTATACAGACAGTATACACACATACTGTATACACACACACATACAGTATACACACACATATACAGTATACACACACAGTATACACACACATATACAGTATACACATATATACAGTATACACACATACAGTATACACACACATACAGTATACACATACAGTATACTCACATACATATACAGTACACACACACAGTATACACACACATATATACAGTATACACACACAGTATACACACACATATATACAGTATACACACACATATACAGTATACTCACACACATACAGTATACACATACAGTATACAGTACACACACACATACAGTATACACACACATACAGTATACATACAGTATACACACATACAGTATACACACACACATATATACAGTATACACACACGCATATACAGTATACACACAGTATATACACACACACACATACAGTATACAGACACACATATACAGTATACACACACATGCAGTATACAAACACACATATACAGTATACACACACAGAGTATACGCACATATACAGTATACTCACACACACAGTATACATACACATACAAAATAAACACATATAGTATATACACACATATACAGTATACACACACACACAGTATACACACACACAGTATACACACACATACAGTATACACACACACATAATCAGTATACACACATATTCAGTATACACACATACAGTATACAGACAGTATACACACACATATACAGTATACACACACATATACAGTATACACACATACAGTATACACACACACATACAGTATACACACACACATATACAGTATACACATATATACAGTATACATACACATATACAGTATACACAAACATACAGTATACACACACATACAGTATACACACACTCATACAGTATACACACACACACATACAGTATACACACACAGTATACACACATATATACAGTATACACACACATATACAGTATACTCACACACACATACAGTATACACACACACATACAGTGTACAGTATACACACACATACAGTATACACACACACATACAGTATACACATATATACAGTATACACACACATACAGTATACAGACACAGACACATACAGTATACACACACACATACAGTATACACACACACATACAGTATACACACATATAATCTCACTCTTCAGTGCAGGAGACTTTGTATGAAGAAGCCGCAGATCTCCTCTATCTCTGTGTGATCAGAGCTGTCTCCTCAGCTCTGCAGCATTTCCGGTCCCCTGAGGAATACATCTCCCATCATGCACCGCGGTTCCTCCCCTGTGACGCCATGATCCTGGAAGCAGTGAGGAATATAAGGGGGAGGTGGCATCCAGCCTATTATTGTGTGATTGGGGCGGTCCCCTTGAGCTTGTTCCGGCCACCCCTGGGCTCAGCAGACACCTTAATGGATGCGGCTGGGGCCGGGTGTGTGGTGCGGACACGCCCCTTAGTTACCCGACCGCGGCCTTGGTTACCAAGCTCTCCGGGGAGCGTGGAGGGGAGACCGGGGAGCGTGGAGGAGAGACCGGGGAGGATGGAGGGGAGACCGGGGAGGATGGGGAGGAGCCGCGGGGGGGGGGGGGGGGCAGGACGTCCGAGAGCGGAACGTTCCTCGCCGGTCCCTGTAGCTGGGCGCCGCCCAGCTACCCCGCACTGGTGACGTCACCACCATGGTCCGGAGGCCATCACGGAAGTAACCTTCGGGTTTTCCAGAAGTGGCCTTCGGCTTTTATATTATAGATTGTGCTGTGACGTTACAGGAGGACTTTTGCTGTCTAGAATATCTAGACAAAAAAACTAGGGAGTCAGGGCGGTCTCATAGGATAACTGCGCATGCGCCACCTGCACGGCGCGGGGTCCCTTATGGCGGGGGCCGTGTATGGATAGATAGGGGGTCCCTTATGGCGGGGGCCGTATATGGATAGGGCGTCCCTTACTGTGGGGGGGCTGTTTATGGATAGATAGGGGGTCCCTTATGGCAGGGGATGTGTATGGATAGATAGGGGGTCTCTTACTGTGGGGGGCTGTTTATGGATAGATAGGGGGTCCCTTATGGCAGGGGACCTGTATGGATAGATAGGGGGTCCGTTACTGTGGGGGCTCAAGTATGGATAGATAAGGGGTCCCTTACTGTGGAGGGGGGGCTGTTTATGGATAGATAGGGGGGGTCCCTTACTGAAGGGGGCCTGTGTACGTATAGAGGGGTCTGTGTATGATAGATCGGAGGGGCCGGTGTACAGATAGATGGGTGGATGAAGACTTCCAGACAGCTGAATCCCTTCATTTTGCACATGCGTGGAATTGTGCGAGCTGACCTTTCTTTCGCCATAATCCTAGCGCTGGAGAGGATGTGTACGTAGGTACATAGGGGGTCCTTACTGGGGGGAAGAGCTATGCAGGTACATAGGGGGCTATTGGGGGTCTGTGCGGATACATAGGGAGTCCTTCTTGGAGGGCTGTGTAGATACATGTGGATCATCACTGGGGGTGGGGCGCTGTGCAAATACCGTACATGGGGTGCTATGTGGATAGATGCGGAGACCTTACTGGGAGGCAATATGTGGATGTAGGTGCTATGCAGAAAAAAGGCGGGGTTCTTAGTGTGGGGAGCAATATGTGGATGAAAAGGTAGTCCTTACTGGTGGGCAATATACATGGGTGGAGCAATACTGATACATGTGGAATTCCTGATCCCTGTATTTGGCAGGGGGCCCATTTTTGGTGTTTAACCGCTTCTGTAGGAAGGATGTGTCCGACGTGTCCTTAGCGTGAAGCAAAATATGAAAGCTGTTCCCGAAGGTCCCCGGGGACATCCAGCTTAGGCTCCTGCCTCGGCCTGCCGGTATCCCGATTGCTGTCCCCAGCAGCGCTCCGATTGGCTCCCTTTTCCGGGGAGCCAATCGCAGCCTAATTACGCTGTTGAAGAGTCATCGGTTCCCGGGGGAAGCCCTCTGGAGCGCCTGAGTCATTCTCAGCTGTCCCAGAGGGGAGATCCAGGGCTGTGTGCTGATGCAGCGTGCACAACCTTGATGAGCATAGAGGGTTAAATGACTACTTTTGCTCTGAGCAGTGCTGCCTGTCACAGTACAATGGGTTTTAAATCCCTTGTGCCATGATCAGCAGAGACAAGTGCTGCTGCACGCTGCAGCAGCTCTGCCTGACACGCTGGGATCTTGTGGCCCCCACAAGCCCAGCGTCTTATACATAAAAATAAGTAATTAACACAGGTCATTGCAAAAAATGGCATAGTAATTTGGGTCAAAATAGGCCTAGTATAGAACGAGTTAAAATGGCAAATAGGACATCATTTTATTTTTTCGGTCATTAACCCAAAGGAAATAAACGTGAGTCATGTAAGGGCCTGTTCACACTTGCGTCCAGGTCCATTAGGAGGCGACCCGCAATGGATCTGACCTCCTGATGACCCCGGGCGAGGCTGGCGTGATGCCAGCATTCCATTACCCATTATCATTGAAGCGAGCAGACTGCTTCCGCTACTCACAGTCATCCGCTCGCTTCAGTCTTGCCGTGATCCGCTCCATTAGAACATGTTCTACTTTTCGTTCTGCTTCAATGTAGTGGATAGCGGCAAGACTGAAGCGAGCGGATGACTGCGAGTAGCAAAAACCGCCCATTTGCTTCAATGCTAAAAGCTGACAGAATGCCAGCATCCCGCCAGCCTCGCCCGGGGTCACCAGGAGGTCAGATCCATTGTGGAACCGGGCGCAAGTGTGAACGGGCCCTAACCTGTGTAATCGCATTTATTTCATGTGAACAATAAATCCTATTAGGCTCCATCACACATGAGCGTGTTACTTTCTGATTTAGCATACCTATTTTGTATGGAAACGCTCGAATTCGCATCCCATGCACCCCGTTGTCCCCCTGACATACAACCTTGCTGTCCCCCCTGACATGCACCCCGCTGTCCCCCCCGACATGCACCCCGCTGTCCCCCCCGACATGCACCCCGCTGTCCCCCCGACATACAACCCCGTCCCCCCCCGACATACAACCCCGTCCCCCCCGACATACAACCCCGCTGTCCCCCCTGACATGCACCCCGCTGTCCTCCCTGACATACAACCCCCTGTCCCCCCCAGACATGCACCCCGCTGTCCCCCCCAGACATGCACCCCGCTGTCCCCCCCGACATGCACCCCGCTGTCCCCCCCGACATGCACCCCGCTGTCCCCCCGACATACAACCCCGTCCCCCCCCGACATACAACCCCGTCCCCCCCCGACATACAACCCCGCTGTCCCCCCTGACATACAACCCCCTGTCCCCCCCAGACATGCACCCCGCTGTCCCCCCCAGACATGCACCCCGCTGTCCCCCCCAGACATGCACCCCGCTGTCCCCCCCAGACATGCACCCCGCTGTCCCCCCTGACATGCACCCCGCTGTCCCCCCTGACATGCAACCCCCTGTCCCCCCTGACATGCACCCGCTGTCCCCCCGACATGCACCCCGCTGTCCCCCCTGACATGCAACCCCCTGTCCCCCCTGACATGCACCCCGCTGTCCCCCCGACATGCAACCCCCTGTCCCCCCTGACATGCACCCCGCTGTCCCCCCGACATGCACCCCGCTGTCCCCCCTGACATGCAACCCCCTGTCCCCCCTGACATGCACCCCGCTGTCCCCCCGACATGCACCCCGCTGTCCCCCCGACATGCACCCCGCTGTCCCCCCCGACATGCACCCCGCTGTCCCCCCTGACATGCACCCCGCTGTCCCCCCTGACATGCACCCCGCTGTCTCCCCTGACATGCACCCTGCTGTCCCCCCTGACATGCACCCCGCTGTCCCCCCGACATACAACCCCGTCCCCCTCTGATATGCACCCCGCTGTCCCCCCCGACATACAACCCCGTCCCCCTCTGATATGCACCCCGCTGTCCCCCCCGACATGCACCCCACTGTCCCCCCTGACATGCACCCCGCTGTCCCCCCGACATACAACCCCGTCCCCCTCTGATATGCACCCCGCTGTCCCCCCCGACATGCACCCCGCTGTCCCCCCTGACATGCACCCCGCTGTCCCCCCTGACATGCACCCCGCTGTCCCCCCTGACATGCACCCCGCTGTCCCCCCTGACATACACCCCGCTGTCCCCCCTGACATGCACCCCGCTGTCCCCCCTGACATGCACCCCGCTGTCCCCCCTGACATGCACCCCGCTGTCCCCGACATACAGCCCCCTGTACCCCCAGACATAAAACCCTTACAATACACCATGTACCGCGCGAGCACTAAATTAGAGGCGCGAGCACTGTCAAGCGCGCGAGGGCGCAGGACCAGGATTGGACTGCAGTGACCCGCTCGTGAGATGCCGCCCCTTGATGGGGAGAGGACATTTGATGACGTCATCACCATGCGACCAAGGGGCGGGCTCAGGCGAGAAATGCTTAGGAGCCTATGATGACGTCACTGTCATGTGATCAGTGCAGGAGAAGACAGAGCAGCAGGAGGAGCTTCTCTCCTGTGCCCGCCTCCTAATCACATGACAGTGACGTCACCACAGGTCCTCCAGCTCTTCTCTCCTGAGCTCCGCCTCCTGGTCACATGACAGTGACGTCACCACAGGTCCTCACGCTTTTGCCTCCTGAGCCCCGCCTACTAGTCGCATGGTGGTGACGTCATCACAGGTCCTCCAGCTCTCGGTGCAGCAGCTCTTGTTCTCTGTTATCAGCCGCAGTTTCCCGCCCTCAGGTGAGATCACAGGAGACTCTGCGGCTCCTCAGTGCTCGGGGTGCAGTGTGGGGGAGGGGAGGCTCCTCAGTGCTCGGGTGCAGTGTGGGGAGGGGGGCTCCTCAGTGCTCGGGGTGCAGTGTGGGGGAGGGGGGCTCCTCAGTGCTCGGGGTGCAGTGTGGGGGAGGGGGGCTCCTCAGTGCTCGGGGTGCAGTGTGGGGGAGGGGGCTCCTCAGTGCTCGGGGTGCAGTGTGGGGGAGGGAGGCTCCTCAGTGCTCGGGGTGCAGTGTGGGGGAGGGGAGGCTCCTCAGTGCTCGGGGTGCAGTGTGGGGGAGGCTCCTCAGTGCTCGGGGTGCTAGTGTGGGGGGAGGGGGGCTCCTCTGTGCTCGGGGTGCAGTGTGGGGGAGGGGAGGCTCCTCAGTGCTCGGGGTGCAGTGTGGGGGAGGCTCCTCAGTGCTCGGGGTGCAGGTGTGGGGAGGGGAGGCTCCTCAGTGCTCGGGGTGCATGTGTGGGGGAGGCTCCTCAGTGCTCGGGGTGCAGTGTGGGGGAGGGGGCTCCTCAGTGCTCGGGGTGCAGTGTGGGGGGGGCTCCTCAGTGCTCGGGGTGCAGTGTGGGGGAGGGAGGCTCCTCAGTGCTCGGGGTGCAGTGTGGGGGAGGGGGGCTCCTCAGTGCTCGGGGTGCAGTGTGGGGGGGGCTCCTTAGTGCTCGGGGTGCAGTGTGGGGGAGGGGGGCTCCTCTGTGCTCGGGGTGCAGTGTGGGGGAGGGGAGGCTCCTCAGTGCTCGGGGTGCAGTGTGGGGGAGGGAGGCTCCTCAGTGCTCGGGGTGCAGTGTGGGGGAGGGGGGCTCCTCAGTGCTCGGGGTGCAGTGTGGGGGGGCTCCTTAGTGCTCGGGGTGCAGTGTGGGGGGGGCTCCTCAGTGCTCGGGGTGCAGTGTGGGGGAGGGGGGCTCCTCTGTGCTCGGGGTGCAGTGTGGGGGAGGGGAGGCTCCTCAGTGCTCGGGGTGCAGTGTGGGGGAGGGGAGGCTCCTCAGTGCTCGGGGTGCAGTGTGGGGGAGGGGAGGCTCCTCAGTGCTCGGGGTGCAGTGTGGGGGAGGCTCCTCAGTGCTCGGGGTACAGTGTGGGGGAGGGGGGCTCCTCAGTGCTCGGGGTGCCGTGTGGGGAGAGGGGGGCTCCTCAGTGCTCGGGGTGCAGTGTGGGGGAGGGGGGCTCCTCAGTGCTCGGGGTGCAGTGTGGGGGAGGGGAGGCTCCTCAGTGCTCGGGGTGCAGTGTGGGGAGGGGAGGCTCCTCCGTGCTCGGGGTGCAGTGTGGGGGAGGGGAGGCTCCTCAGTGCTCGGGGTACAGTGTGGGGGGGGCTCCTCAGTGCTCGGGGTGCAGTGTGGGGGAGGGGGGCTCCTCAGTGCTCGGGGTGCAGTGTGGGGGAGGGGGGCTCCTCAGTGCTCGGGGTGCAGTGTGGGGGAGGGGGGCTCCTCAGTGCTCGGGGTGCAGTGTGGGGGAGGGAGGCTCCTCAGTGCTCGGGGTACAGTGTGGGGAGGGAGGCTCCTCAGTGCTCGGGGTGCAGTGTGGGGGAGGGGGGCTCCTCAGTGCTCGGGGTGCAGTGTGGGGGAGGCTCCTCAGTGCTCGGGGTGCAGTGTGGGGGAGGGAGGCTCCTCAGTGCTCGGGGTGCAGTGTGGAGGGAGGCTCCTCAGTGCTCGGGGTGCAGTGTGGAGGGAGGCTCCTCAGTGCTCGGGGTGCAGTGTGGGGGAGGGGGGCTCCTCAGTGCTCGGGGTGCAGTGTGGGGGAGGCTCCTCAGTGCTCGGGGTGCAGTGTGGGGGAGGCTCCTCAGTGCTCGGGGTGCAGTGTGGGGGGGCTCCTCAGTGCTCGGGGTGCAGTGTGGGGAAGGGGAGGCTCCTCAGTGCTCGGGGTGCAGTGTGGGGGAGGCTCCTCAGTGCTCGGGGTGCAGTGTGGGGGGGCTCCTCAGTGCTCGGGGTGCAGTGTGGGGGAGGGGGACTCCTCAGTGCTCGGGGTGCAGTGTGGGGGAGGGGGGCTCCTCAGTGCTCGGGGTGCAGTGTGGGGGAGGGGGGCTCCTCAGTGCTCGGGGTGCAGTGTGGGGGAGGCTCCTCAGTGCTCGGGGTGCAGTGTGGGGGAGGGGAGGCTCCTCAGTGCTCGGGGTGCAGTGTGGGGGGGGCTCCTCAGTGCTCGGGGTGCAGTGTGGGGGGGCTCCTCAGTGCTCGGGGTGCAGTGTGGAGGAGGGGGGCTCCTCAGTGCTCGGGGTGCAGTGTGGGGGAGGGGGGCTCCTCAGTGCTCGGGGTGCAGTGTGGGGAGGGGGGCTCCTCAGTGCTCGGGGTACAGTGTGGGGGGGGCTCCTCAGTGCTCGGGGTGCAGTGTGGGGGAGGCTCCTCAGTGCTCGGGGTGCAGTGTGAGGGAGGGGGGCTCCTCAGTGCTCGGGGTGCAGTGTGGGGGAGGGGGGCTCCTCAGTGCTCGGGGTGCAGTGTGGGGGAGGCTCCTCAGTGCTCGGGGTGCAGTGTGAGGGAGGGGGGCTCCTCAGTGCTCGGGGTGCAGTGTGGGGGAGGGGGTGCTCCTCAGTGCTCGGGGTGCAGTGTGGGGGGCTCCTCAGTGCTCGGGGTGCAGTGTGGGGGAGGGGGACTCCTCAGTGCTCGGGGTGCAGTGTGGGGGAGGGGGGCTCCTCAGTGCTCGGGGTAAAGTGTGGGGGAGGGGGGCTCCTCAGTGCTCGGGGTGCAGTGTGGGGGAGGGGGGGCTCCTCAGTGCTCGGGGTGCAGTGTGGGGGAGGGGGGCTCCTCAGTGCTCGGGGGTACAGTGTGGGGGGGGTCCTCAGTGCTTGGGGTACAGTGTGGGGGGGGCTCCTCAGTGCTCGGGGTGCAGTGTGGGGGAGGCTCCTCAGTGCTCAGGGTGCAGTGTGGGGGGAGCTCCTCAGTGCTCGGGGTGCAGTGTGGGGGGGGGGCTCTCAGTGCTCGGGGTGCAGTGTGGGGGGGGCTCCTCAGTGCTCGGGGGTGCAGTGTGGGGGGGGTCCTCAGTGCTCGGGGGTGCAGTGTGGGGGGGGTTCCTCAGTGCTCGGGGTGCAGTGTGGGTGGGCTCTCTAGTGCTCGGGGGTCCAGTGTGGGGGGGGCTCCTTAGTGCTCGGGGTCCAGTGTGGGGGGGGGCATCAGTGTCGGGGGTGCGTGTGGGGGGGCTCACTCAGTGCTCGGGGTTGCAGGTGGGGGGGCATGGCGCGGGTTTACGGGTCCCAGTTTCTGGGGGGTGGTTTTCGGGGTGTGTAGGTGTATTTAGGCGTTCTTTTGTGTGTGTTTGAGGTTTACCGTAGGTGATGTGTGGTGTCGACATTATTGGTAAACTTGTGATGATGTGCAAATGAGAGAAGAAGAAGAGAATGAAGATGGGTGAGAAGAGAATGAAGATGATGAAGATGATGAAGAAGGGAGTGATGAAGAAGAAGAGAAATGAGATGATGAGAAGAAGAGAAAGTGATGAAGAAGATGAAGAAGAAGGAAGAGAATTGAAGATGATGATGAAGAAGAAATGAAGAAGATGATGAAGATGAAGAGGAGAATGAAGAAGGTGATGAGAAGAGATGAAGATGATGAAGAAGAAGAGAATGAAGATGATGATGAAGAAGAGAATGACGATGATGATGAAGAAAATGATGAAGATGATGATGAAGAAGAAATGAAGATGAGATGAAGAAGAAAATGAGATGATGATGAAAAAGAAATGAAGATGATGAAGAAAGAATGAAGATGATGATGAAGAAATGAAGATGATGAAGAAAGATGATAGAAGAATATGAGAGAGAAAAGAATGAAGATGAAGAAGAAGAAATGAAGATGATGAGAAGAATGGATGAATGAGATGAATGAAGAGAAGAGAATGAAGATGATGAAAAGAAAATGGGATGAAGAAGAGAAATGAAGAAGATGATGAAGAAGAGAGAGAATGAAGATGATGAAGAAGAAAGAATGATGATGAAGAGAAAATGAAGATGATGATGAAGAAGAAAATGAAAGATGATGATGAAGAAGAAATGAAGATGATGATGAAGAAGAAAAATGAAGATGAGAGAAGAAGAAATGATGAGAAGGAAGAAAATGAAGAAGAAGAAGAAATGAAGATGATGAAGAGAAAGCAATGAAGATGTAGAAAGAGAGAAGATGAAGAAGAAGAAGAAAGAGAAGTAGGAAGAAATGAAGAGACGAAGAAGAAGAGAAGAAATGAGATGATGAAGAGAGAAATGAAGCTGATGAAGAAAGAAAGAGGAATGAAGAAGAAGAAGAAATGAAGAGAAGAAAATGAAGAGAATGAAGAAAGAAAATGAAGATGAAGAAGAAAAATGAAGATGATGAAGAAGAAGAGAATGAAGATGATGAAGAAGAAGAGAATGAAGATGATGAAGAAGAAGAGAATGAAGATGATGAAGAAGAAGAGAATGAAGATGAGAAGAAAGAAGAATGAGATGATGAAGAAGAAGAAGAGATGATGAAGAAGAAGAGAATGAAGATGATGAAGAAGAAGAGAATGAGGATGATGAAGAAGAAGAGAATGAAGATGAGATGAAGAAGAAGAAGAGAATGAGATGATGAAGAGAAGAAGAGATGAAGATGATGAAGAAGAAAGAGAAGAGAAGAATGAGAATGGAAGAAGAAGAAGAGAAAATGAAGATGATGAAGAAGAAGAGATGAGAGATGATGAGAAGAAGAAGAGAATGAAGATGTAAAGAAGAAGAAATGAAGATGATGAAGAAGAAGAGAATGAAGATGATGAAGAAAGAAGAATGAAGATGAGAAGAAGAAGAAATGAAGATAGAAGAAGAAGAGAATGAAGATGAATGAGAAGAAGAAAATGAAGATGATGAAGAAGAAGAGAATGAAGATGATGAAGAAGAAGAAATGAAGATGATGAAGAAGAAGAAATGAGAAGATGATGAGAGAAAGAGAATGAAGAGGAGAAGAAGAAGAAATGAAGATGATGAAGAGAAGAAATGAGAATGAAGAAGAAAGAATGAAGATAGGAAGAGAAATGAGATGAGAGGAAGAATGAAGGAAGAAGATAAAGAAGAAAAAGAGAAGAAGAAGGAAGAGATGATGAGAAGAAGAGAATGAAGATGATGAAGAAGGAAGAGAATGAAGATGATGAGAAGAAGAGAATGAAGATGATGAAGAAGAAGAGAGATGAAGATGAGAAGAAGAAGAATGAAGTGATGAAGAAGAAGAATGAAGAGAGAAGCGAATGAGAAGGAAAGAAGAAGAAGAGAATGATGAGAAGGAAAGATAAGTGGAAACGAAGAAAGAGAATGAAGAAGAATGAGAAAAGAAAGCCATCATCATCCTCCAAGCAAACTGCAACATCACTGAAAAACAATACCATCACTCAATAACTGCATCGATACCTCATCAGCACTCCCTCCTCTCATCCTCATCTCACTCCATCCTCTCATCTCATCATCATCCTCCTCTCCATCCTCATCATCCTCCTCCCATCCTCATCATCCTCTCCTCCTCTCCATCCTCATCATCTCCTCCTCTCCATCCTCATCATCCTCCTCTCTCCTCTCCTCCTCATCATCCTCCCTCCTCTCTCCATCCTCATCATCCTCCTCCTCCTCTCCTCATCATCCTCCTCCTCTCCATCTCATCATCCTCCTCCTCTCCATCCTCATCATCCTCCTCTCTCTCTCCATCCTCATCATCCTCCTCCTCTCCACCTCATCATCTCCTCCTCCTCTCCATCCTCATCATCCTCCTCCTCTCATCCTCATCATCCTCCTCCTCTCCATCCTCATCCATCCTCCTCCTCTCCATCCATCATCATCCTCCTCCTCCTCCTCCATCCTCATCATCCTCCTTTCCTCCTCCTCTCCATCCTCATCATCCTCCTCCTCCTCTCCATCCTCATCATCCTCTCCTCCTCTCCATCCTCATCATCCTCCTCCTCCTCCACCTCCATCCTCATCTCCTCCTCCTCTCCATCCTCATCATCCTCCTCCTCCTCTCCATCCTCATCATCCTCCTCCTCTCCATCCTCATCATCCTCCTCCTCCTCTCCATCCTCATCATCCTCCTCCTCCTCTCCATCCTCATCATCCTCCTCTCCTCTCCATCCTCATCATCCTCCTCCTCTCCATCCTCATCATCCTCCTCCTCTCCATCCTCATCATCCTCCTCCTCTCCATCCTCATCATCCTCCTCCTCCTCTCCATCCTCATCATCCTCCTCCTCTCCATCCTCATCATCCTCCTCCTCTCCATCCTCATCATCCTCCTCCTCTCCATCCTCATCATCCTCCTCTCTCCATCCTCATCATCTCTCCTCATCTCTTTCCCTCCTCATCATCCTCCTCCTCTCCATCCTCATCATCCTCCTCCTCCCATCCTCATCACCTCCTCCCATCCTCTCATCTCCTCCTCTCCATCCTCTCATCCTCCTCCTCCCCATCCTCATCATCCTCCTCCATCCTATCCCTCCTCTCATCTCATCCTCCTCCTCCCCATCATCATCCTCCTCCTCCTCCTCTCATCATCCTCCTCCTCCTCTCCCCATCATCATCCTCTCCTCCTCCTCTCTCTCTCCTCCTCATCATCCTCCTCCTCCTCTCCATCATCATTCCTCCTCTCCTCCACCTCATCATCCTCCTCCCTCTCCCATCATCATCCTCCTCCTCCTCCATCTCATCATCTCCTCCTCCTCCCTCTCATCATCATCCTCCTCCTCTCCCATCTCATCATCCTCCTCCTCCTCCCCCTTCATCATCCTCCTCCTCCTCATCCTCCTCCTCATCCTCCTCCCCATCTCATCCTCTCACCTCCTCCTCTCCATCCTCATTCATCTCTCTCTCCTTCTCCATCCTCATCATCCTCCTCCTCCATCTACCATCCTCATCATCCATCCTCCTTCCTCCCATCCTCCTCATCCTCCTCCTCCCATCCCTCTCTCCTCCTCCTCCTCCATCCTCTCTATCCTCCTCCTCTCCTCCTCCCCCCATCATCCTTCTCCCCATCCTGCATCCTCCATCCTCTCCATCCTCTGACCATCATCCTCCCCATCATCTCCTCCTGCACCCCATCCTTCTCCCTTTTCCTCCATCCTCCTACTCCCCATCATCATCCTCCTCCTCCAATCAATATCCTCCTCCCATTCTCTTCCTCCCCATCATCATCCTCCTTCCATCCTCCTCCTCATCATCCTCCTTCATCATCCTCCTCCCATCTCATCATCCTCCACCTTCTCATCCTCCTCCTCCTCCTTTCCCATTATCTCTTCCTCCCATCATCCTTCTCACCACTCATCATCCTCCTCTTCCTCCCCATCATCATCTCCCCATCCTCCTCCTTCTTTCCCCCATCCTCCTCCTTTTCCTCTCCATCATCCTCTTCCTTGTCCTCCTCCCATCATCCTCGTCCTCCTCCCCATCATCCTCCTCCTCCTCCCCATCATCCTCCTCCTCCTCCCCATCATCCTCCTCCTCCTCCCCATCATCCTCCTCCTCCTCAACATCATCCTCCTCCTCCTCAACATCATCCTCCCCATCCTCCTCCACCCCTTGCTCATCACTCCCCACACTCCTCCCATCCTCCTCCTTCTATCATCATCCTCCTCTCCCCCATCATCCTCCTCTCCCTCATCATCCTCCTCTCCCTCATCATCCTCCTCTCCCTCATCATCCTTCTCTCCCTCATCATTCTCCTCTACCTCATAATCCTCCTCTTCCTCATCATCCTCCTCTCCCTCATCCCCTTCCTCCTCTCCCTCATCCCCTTCCTCCTCTCCCTCATCCCCTTCCTCCTTCTCCCTCATCCCCTTCCTCCTCTCCCTCATCCCCTTCCTCCTCTCCCTCATCATCCTTCACATCATCATTATTTGCCTCCCCATCATCCTCCTCCTCCCCATTATCATCCTCTCCATGATTCTCCTCCTCCCCATAATCCTGGTCATTTTCCTCCTCCTCATCCTCCTCCTCCTCCTCTCCCTCATCATGCTCCTCCTCCTCCCCATCCCATGATTGTCTACTCCTCTAAATCAAATAGAAAGCGAAATCCTGTTTCTCTCTCTGCTCCGTATTTGTGGTGACGGAGACCCTGCTCCTCTGCTCAGTGACTGATGTTCTGTATCTCACGTTCTATTCTCCTCTATGATTCCCATCTTCTCCTTTATCACACAGACGCCGCAGGACGAGATCCCTCCACTGATCCAGATCCCATCCCTCCTTCTCCTGAATGACCCCGAGGATGGACGAGGACGGGAATGAGATCAGCAGAAGATTATTCCACCTCACCCTGGAGATCATCTCCCTGCTGAGCGGAGAGGTAACTCCTCCACATCTCTATCAGCTTTATTGTATCATTGTAGTTACTGGGGGATTTCATGATGCCGCATCTCTCCATACACAGGATTACACCATAGTGAGGAAGACACCGGGGGACTGTGTGACTCCCATCATCCATCTCCAGGAGTCAGGAGGGCGGAGCCTCATCACAGCCCCTCCCCCGCACTCCCCGATACATGAGAGGAACAAGAAGATCCTAGAGCTCAGCAACAAGATGATTGAGCTGCTGAGCGGAGAGGTGACTGCTGGGACATTATACAGGACAGCACTGGAGGATTCTGGGTGATGAGTGGAGAGGTGACTGCTGGGACATTATACAGGACAGCACTGGAGGATTCTGGGTGATGAGCGGAGAGGTGACTGCTGGGACATTATACAGGACAGCACTGGAGGATTCTGGGTGATGAGTGGAGAGGTGACTGCTGGGACATTATACAGGACAGCACTGGAGGATTCTGGGTGATGAGCGGAGAGGTGACTGCTGGGACATTATACAGGACAGCACTGGAGGATTCTGGGTGATGAGCGGAGAGGTGACTGCTGGGACATTATACAGGACAGCACTGGAGGATTCTGGGTGATGACTGGAGAGGTGACTGCTGGGACATTATACAGGACAGCACTGGAGGATTCTGGGTGATGAGTGGAGAGGTGACTGCAGGGACATTATACAGGACAGCACTGGAGGATTCTGGGTGATGACTGGAGAGGTGACTGCTGGGACATTATACAGGACAGCACTGGAGGATTCTGGGTGATGAGCGGAGAGGTGACTGCTGGGACATTATACAGGACAGCACTGGAGGATTCTGGGTGATGACTGGAGAGGTGACTGCTGGGACATTATACAGGACAGCACTGGAGGATTCTGGGTGATGACTGGAGAGGTGACTGCTGGGACATAATACAGGACAGCACTGGAGGATTCTGGGTGATGACTGGAGAGGTGACTGCTGGGACATTATACAGGACAGCACTGGAGGATTCTGGGTGATGAGCGGAGAGGTGACTGCTGGGACATTATACAGGACAGCACTGGAGGATTCTGGGTGATGACTGGAGAGGTGACTGCTGGGACATTATACAGGACAGCACTGGAGGATTCTGGGTGATAACTGGAGAGGTGACTGCTGGGACATTATACAGGACGGCACTGGAGGATTCTGGGTGATGAGCGGAGAGGTGACTTCTGGGACATTATACAGGACAGCACTGGAGGATTCTGGGTGATGAGCGGAGAGGTGACTGCTGGGACATTATACAGGACAGCACTGGAGGAATCTGTGTGATGAGCGGAGAGGTGACTGCTGGGACATTATACAGGACAGCACTGGAGGATTCTGGGTGATGAGCAGAGAGGTGACTGCTGGGACATTATACAGGACAGCACTGGAGGATTCTGGGTGATGTTGGTATCATTGTGTGTCAGGTTCCTATAAGGTGTCAGGACGTCGCTGTCTTTCTCTCCATGGAGGAGTGGGAGTATCTAGAAGGACACAAGGACCGGTACGAGGAGGTGATGATGGAGGAGCAGCGGCCGGTGACATCACAAGGTGAGACGCGATGCTCCTTGTTGGCTCCGGTGGATGTGATGAAGTCTCTTATGCGTCGTCCTATAATACAATCATTGATACAAGATTGTTTTTGCTTTTTATCTGTAGAATTTATTTTTCTCAATGTTTAGTAAAGAGAAATCTATAATCTCCTCCCTCCATCGCTGGTTTTCACTTTCTCCTCATTTTCCCTCGTTCTTCTCTTCTGATCTGAGAGTCACCATTTCTCCGCTGTCGTCTCGTCTTCATCAGTCTTGAATCTTCGTCCTTGTTTTTTTTCTTTCAGTCTTTTTCTCCTTCCTTAGATCTTTGCTCCACATTTTCTGTGCAGATGTCCCAGCGCTTCTGTCCGTTCTCTCTCTCTCCTGTCCGTTCTCTCTCTCTCTCCTGTCCGTTCTCTCTCTCCTCTCCGTTCTCTCTCTCCTCTCCGTTCTCTCTCTCCTCTCCTCTCCGTTCTCTCTCTCTCCTCTCCTCTCTGTTCTCTCTCCTCTCCGTTCTCTCTCTCCTCTCCGTTCTCTCTCTCCTCTCCGTTCTCTCTCTCCTCTCCGTTCTCTCTCTCCTCTCCGTTCTCTCTCTCCTCTCCGTTCTCTCTCTCCTCTCCTCTCCGTTCTCTCTCTCCTCTCCTCTCCGTTCTCTCTCTCCTCTCCTCTCCGTTCTCCCTCTCCTCTCCGTTCTCTCTCTCCTCTCCGTTCTCTCTCTCCTGTCCGTTCTCTCTCTCCTCTCCGTTCTCTCTCTCCTCTCCGTTCTCTCTCTCCTCTCCGTTCTCTCTCTCCTCTCCTCTCCGTTCTCTCTCTCCTCTCCTCTCCGTTCTCTCTCTCCTCTCCTCTCCGTTCTCCCTCTCCTCTCCGTTCTCTCTCTCCTCTCCGTTCTCTCTCTCCTGTCCGTTCTCTCTCTCCTCTCCTCTCCGTTCTCTCTCTCCTCTCCGTTCTCTCTCTCCTCTCCTCTCCGTTCTCTCTCTCCTCTCCATTCTCTCTCTCCTCTCCGTTCTCTCTCTCCTCTCCGTTCTTGAATCTTCGTCCTTGTTTTTTTTCTTTCAGTCTTTTTCTCCTTCCTTAGATCTTTGCTCCACATTTTCTGTGCAGATGTCCCAGCGCTTCTGTCCGTTCTCTCTCTCTCTCCTGTCCGTTCTCTCTCTCTCTCCTGTCCGTTCTCTCTCTCTCTCTCTCCTGTCCGTTCTCTCTCTCTCTCTCCTGTCCGTTCTCTCTCTCTCTCTCCTGTCCGTTCTCTCTCTCTCTCCTGTCCGTTCTCTCTCTCTCTCTCCTGTCCGTTCTCTCTCTCTCTCCTGTCCGTTCTCTCTCTCTCTCCTGTCCGTTCTCTCTCTCTCTCTCCTGTCCGTTCTCTCTCTCTCTCTCTCTCTCCTGTCCGTTCTCTCTCTCTCCTCCTGTCCGTTCTCTCTCCTGTCCGTTCTCTCTCTCTCTCCTGTCCGTTCTCTCTCTCTCTCCTGTCCGTTCTCTCTCTCTCTCCTGTCCGTTCTCTCTCTCTCTCCTGTCCGTTCTCTCTCTCTCTCCTGTCCGTTCTCTCTCTCTCTCCTGTCCGTTCTCTCTCTCTCTCCTGTCCGTTTCCTCTCTCTCTCTCCTGTCCGTTCTCTCTCTTCTCTCTCTCTCTCCTGTCCGTTCTCTCTCCTCTCTCTCTCTCTCCTGTCCGTTCTCTCTCTCTCTCTCTCTTCTCCTGTCCGTTCTCTCTCTCTCTCCTGTCCGTTCTCTCTCTCTCTCCTCCTTCTCTCCTGTCTTCTCTCTCCTCTTCTCTCTGTCCGTTCTCTCTCTCTTCTCATGTCCGTTCTCTCTCTCTCTCCTGTCCGTTCTCTCTCTCTCTCTCCTGTCCGTTCTCTCTCTCTCTCCTGTCCGTTCTCTCTCTCTCTCTCTTCTCCTCGTTTCTCTCTCTCTCTCTCTGTCCGTTCTCCTCTCTCTCCTCCGTTCTCTCTCTTCCTGTTCTCTCTCTCTCTCTCCTGTCCGTCTCTCCTCTCTCCTTCCGTTCTCCTCTCTCTCTCTCTCCTGTCCGTTCTCTCTCTCTCTCTCCTCTGTCCGTTCTCTCTCTCTCTTCCTTCTTCTCTCTCTCTCCCCTGTCCTTCTCTCTCTCTCTCTCTCCTGTCGTTCTCTCTCTCTCTCCTGTCCGTCTCTCTTCTCTCTCTCTCTCTCTCTCCTCCTTCTCTCCGTTCTCTCTCTCTTCCTCTCCTCTCCGTCTCTCTCTCCTCTCCTCTCCGTTCTCTCTCCTCCTGTTCTCCTTCTCTCTCTCTCCTCTCCGTTCTCTCTCTCCTCTCCTCTCCGTTCTCTCTCTCCTCTCCTCTCCGTTCTCTCTCTCCTCTCCTCTCCGTTCTCTCTCTCCTCTCCTCTCCGTTCTCTCTCTCCTCTCCTCTCCGTTCTCTCTCTCCTCTCCTCTCCGTTTCTCTCTCCTCTCCTCTCCGTTCTCTCTCTCCTCTCCTCTCCGTTCTCTCTCTCCTCTCCTCTCCGTTCTCTCTCTCCTCTCCTCTCCGTTCTCTCTCTCCTCTCCTCTCCGTTCTCTCTCTCCTCTCCTCTCCGTTCTCTCTCTCTCTCTCTCCTCTCCGTTCTCTCTCTCCTCTCCGTTCTCTCTCTCCTCTCCGTTCTCTCTCTCTTCTGTCCGTTCTCTCTCTCTTCTGTCCGTTCTCTCTCTCTTCTGTCCGTTCTCTCTCTCTTCTGTCCGTTCTCTCTCTCTTCTGTCCGTTCTCTCTCTCTCCTGTCCGTTCTCTCTCTCCTCTCCTGTCCGTTCTCTCTCTCCTCTCCTCTCCGTTCTCTCTCTCCTCTCCTCTCCGTTCTCTCTCTCCTCTCCTCTCCGTTCTCTCTCTCCTCTCCGTTCTCTCTCTCCTGTCCGTTCTCTCTCCCCTCTCCGTTCTCTCTCTCCTCTCCGTTCTCTCTCTCCTCTCCGTTCTCTCTCTCCTCTCCGTTCTCTCTCTCCTCTCCGTTCTCTCTCTCCTCTCCGTTCTCTCTCTCCTCTCCGTTCTCTCTCTCCTCTCCGTTCAATTCAATTCAATTCAATTCAATTCAATTCAATTCAAATGAGCTTTATTGGCAGGACTAAGTACATATCAGCATTGCCAAAGCAAATAGTAAAAATAGGGGGACGGGAGTGGGGAGTGGGTAGGCATATTGAAGTCCATGATATATCGGGATCCTTTTAGGGGGTGGGGACATGTCCAGGGTGGGGTATATAAGTCCATGGCATATCAGGATCCTTTTAGAGGATGGGGACATGTCCAGGGTGGGGTATATAAGTCCATGGCATATCAGGCTCTTAGTTGGGGGATAGGGAAGTGTTCAGGGTTGGGGTACAGAAGTCCATGACATATCAGTCTCCTCTTAGTCTGTGGCAGGCACTGACATATTGCGCTGCTATGGCCGCTGCACTTTCCTCTTCACCCAGTAGTATCGGCAGTTTCTCTTCCTCCTCCATGGAGGTGAAGTCTGGGAGGAGATCAGACAGTCTCTTGAAGTGAGTGTCCCTCACTGCGGAGTACTTAGGGCACCTCAGTAAGAAGTGGGCCTCATCCTCCACGACCTCCTGGGGGCACTGCTGGCACAGTCTGCTCTCTCGGGGCTTGTAGCTCTGTCGGTGCCGCCCGGATTCGATGAGTAGGCTGTGGGCGCTCAGTCTGTACCGGCTCAGGATCTGTCGCTCTTTGGGGTTTTCCAGTTTCTCTAGGTATGGCGCCAGTTTGTACTCCCTCTGTAGGTTCTGGTATATCGTCAGTTTCTGTGATTTGTTTATGTCGTTCCTCCAGATGCTGAGATATTCCTCTTTGCCTTTGTGCACCATCTTCTGGATTTCGCCTTTTGTCAGGCCATGTGAGTTGGTGGCTTGGTCAGGCTGTCTTTGGGTACTTTGTGTTGGGAGGTTTCCTGGGGCTTCCTGGTGCAGGAGGGCTTTGTGGTGGTAGGAGCTGGGACTGCTACTTTGTAGATGAGCCTTGAATGACAGCGCCTTCTTCTGGATCTCGAGGTGTAGAGGGAGTCTCCCCAGCTCTGCTCGGCAGGCGCTGTTTGATGTGCTCCGATGGACTTGGAGAAGATGCTTGCAGAATTCTAGGTGGAATATTTCAGTCGGCCCAGCATCCCACTTTGACCAGTTTGGGTAGGAGACTGGACCCCAGACCTCACTGCCGTAAAGAAGGATTGGGGCAATGATGGTGTCAAAGACTTTTAGCCAGACTGTTACTGGTGCCTTGAGATGATACAGACGTCTTCTTATGGCATAGAAGGCTTTGGAAGCCTTGTCTTTCAGTAACTCTATGGCTTGCTTGAAGCTCCCTGATTGGCTGAGTTCTAGGCCCAGGTAGGTGTACCTGTTGGTTTCTGTAAGTGGGCAGTTGTCTATCGTGAAGGGGGGATGTCCAGCAGGTTTCTGCTTTCTTTTCTGGAACACCATGGTATTAGTTTTCTTCTGGTTGATTGGCATTGCCCATGTGCTGCTGAAGGTCTCTAGGATTTTCAGATGATCTTGGAGGCCTTTTGCGGTTGGGGATAACAGCACGAGGTCATCGGCATACAGCAGAAATTTCACCTGGGAGTCATGGAGAGTGAGTCCTGGTGCTGAGGAGGACTCCAGGGCCACCGCCAGCTCATTGATGTAGATGTTAAAGAGCGTTGGACTGAGGCTGCAGCCCTGTCTCACTCCTCGGCTTTGTTGGAAATAGGCCGTCCTCCTTCCATTGACCCTCACGCTGCAGCTGTTCTCAGTGTAGGAGCTTCGGATGACATCATATGTTTTGCCTCCTATTCCGCTCCCCAGCAGTTTTAGGAATAATCCTGGGTGCCACACTGAGTCAAAAGCCTTTTTGAAGTCCACGAAACAAGCGTAAATCTTCCCATTCTTTGTATTGTGGACGTGGCTCTTGATGAGGCTGTGCAGAGTGTAGATGTGGTCAGTGGTGCGGTGCAGAGTGTAGATGTGGTCAGTGGTGCGGTGGTTCGGCATGAACCCTGCTTGGCTCTTGCTGAGGACGTTGTGCTCGGTGAGGAAGGTGAGGATCCTCTTGTTCAGGATGCTGTTGAAGAGTTTGCCCAGGTTGCTGCTGACACATATCCCCCGGTAATTTGCTGGATCGTACTTGTCCCCGTTTTTGTGTATTGGGGTTATGAGGCCTTGGTTCCAGATTTTGGGGAAGTAGCCAGCCTGCAGTACGATATTAAATAGTTTTGTTATCGCAGCCAGGATGTCTGGTGGGCTGTATTTTAGCATTTCTGGGAGGATCCCGTCTGGACCGCTGGCTTTTTTACCTCTTATCTTTGTGATCCTTTCTGCTATTTCTGGCATTGTGAATGGTGTATCCAGAGGATTTTGGAAATCTTTGATCTTTTCCTCCATATCTTTCAGTTTTCTCACAAGCTCTTCTTGTGCCGGGCTCAGGTCTTCACTTGGGATGTCTTTGTAAAGGTCCTTGAAGTACTGGAGCCAGATGTGGCCGCTCTGGATGTGGAGGCTGTTGCTTTTCTGGTTAGAACCAAGTTGATTCCACAGTTCCCAGAATCTGTTGTCTTCCAGGGCGTCTTGAAGTTGGAGTAGTTTGGTGGAGATGTGGTTTTGCTTTTTCTTCCTGAGGATGGCTTTGTAACTTCGTTGTATGGTGTGGTAGGCTTCTCTCACAGTGGGGTTGTTTGGGTCTCTGTGTTTTTCATTTGAGGCCATTCTTAGGGCCTTCCGTATGGTCTTACATTCTTTATCAAACCAGTTGTTGGGATTTGGTTTACTCGGCCTCTTGTTGATGCTTTTTTTTCAGGTCGGACATTTCCGCCATGGCATACAGAATGTTGTTGAGGTCCCTTACCGCCAGTTCTGCTCCTTCTGGGTTAGGCTCATACACATCAGTATGGAAGTGTTGGAGCTTCTTCTTGATCTCTGGTCTATTGATGGCATCTTTATATTTTGGGGCCGGCATCTTGGACCATTTGAAGGATGGCGGTAAGTTAAAGAGACCGGTCTTTTGCGCGGTTGGTGAGGATGATTTGTTTGTGGATTTGATGTATAGAAGCAGTTGGTTGTGGTCTGACAGGTGTGTTTGTGGGGTGGACTATGAGGGCACCAATATTTGTAGGGTCCATATCTGTGATGGCATAGTCTATCACACTGCTGCCCACATGGGAGTTTAGGGTTTGTCTTCCCAATGAGTCTCCCTTGGTGCGGCCATTGAGGATACGAAGTCCCAGGCTTCGGCATAGGTTCAGCAGTGTTCTGCCGCTTTTGTTGACTGTACAGTCATAGCTGTTCCTGTCGGTGTGCACTGGGTTGTCACAGTCGGTATCTGCTCCAAATATATGGATGTTTCCATCAGTGGTCAAGTAGTCTCTTTCCCTTCCAGTCCTTGCATTGAGATCTCCATAGATGAGAACAGTGCCCAGAGTCTGGAAGTGGGCAGCTTCAGTTTTTAGGGTCTCAAAGCTGTCTGGGTTGAAGTATGGAGACTCAGGAGGAGCCACGTACGCTGCACACAGGTAGATGTCAGCCTGGGAGGTGAGGATGGAGCGGCTTATCCTTATCCAGATGTGGCTGTCTCCTCTCTTCACGGCTCTGATATGTTCATGGAGCTCCTCTTTGTACCAGACTAATATTCCTCCTGAGCTCCGGCCCTGTTTGATGTTTTTGTTTTTCAGGGCGGAGACAGAGAATTCCCTGTATCCGGTGGGGACATAGGATTCATTATTTGCCTTAGTCCATGTTTCAAGGAGGATCTGTATATCAATGTTTTTCAGTCTCTGATTAAAGTCTGGGTCGTTTGTCTTACATCCGAAGGCAGAAGCGTTCAGGCCCTGGATGTTCCAGCTACTAATGATGAGGGTTGACATGGTGTAGCTGTGTACCTTGTAATGGGCTGCCCTGCATAGGACATCTTGGATTTCTGACTGGTGACCTTGTTGTAGGTGATTGGTCCAGTCGCATGAGTGCCTTGTGCACAGAGCTGAGCATGGTCTTTATGTCTGCCAGGTCTCTGCTCTGCTTCACTCTGTGTGGGGCGGGTGGTGTCTTCCATGGTTTGTGTCTCTCATGGGCTTGTTTTACATACTTGTTGCGGTTTTCAGTTTGTTGAGCGTATTCCATTTTAGGTCTGTCGGTTGTTGGTGATCTTTCTACCGGTTTTCGGTCTGCATGGTTTCTTGGTCTGGGGACTCTGTTGAATACTATGTCTTTTAGTTCTTTGGCAAAAACGCTGACTCCTTGGTTGTTGAGATGCTTCTCATCATACAGGTGGTGGGTGTTAATGGCGGGATGTTGTGCCAGGGTGATGTCTAGCGTAGTGGTGATCTTGGCTGCCAGCTCTCTGTTGACGTCTTGGGTGACGTCTTGGGTGACGTCTTGGGTCTCTGTTGACGTTCCTTCTCTCTCGTCCTCTCCCCTCTCGTTCTCTCTCTCCGTCTCTCTTCTCTCTCTCTCCTCTCCGTTCTCTCTCTCCTCTCCGTTTTTCTCTCTCTCCTCTCCGTTTCTCTCTCCTCTCCTCTCCGTTCTCTCTCTCCTCTCCGTTCTCTCTCTCCTCTCCGTTCTCTCTCTCCTCTCCGTTCTCTCTCTCCTCTCCGTTCTCTCTCTCCTCTCCGTTCTCTCTCTCCTCTCCGTTCTCTCTCTCCTCTCCGTTCTCTCTCTCCTCTCCGTTCTCTCTCTCCTCTCCGTTCTCTCTCTCCTCTCCGTTCTCTCTCTCCTCTCCGTTCTCTCTCTCCTCTCCGTTCTCTCTCTCCTCTCCGTTCTCTCTTCTCTCTCTCTCCTCGTTCTCTCTCTCCTCTCCGTTCTCTCTCTCCTCTCCGTTCTCTCTCTCCTCTCCGTTCTCTCCGTTTCTCTCTCTCTCTCCTCTCTGTTCTCTCTCTCTGTTCTCTCTCTCTCTCTCTCTCTCTCCTCTCCACTCTCTTCTGTCTGTCAGTCCCTTATCCTGTTGTGGATTATTACACAGGCAGATCCGGGGTGATTTATAGCTGATTTTCCCCCTGATCCGCTGTCGCTCGTCCGTCCCTCAGAATCGGTGCAGGCTCCATGTTGTATTTGGATGTTCGGCTTCTTCTTGGCTGACACTTGTGTGATCTTCCTTTTCATTCTCCTTCTTCCATAAAGTCCTGTATAAATGTCCACCCCGGAGCCTCCCTCAGACCATGTAACACGAGCCGCTGCCCTGACATAGAGATGGGGCAGATCGGCCATCAGTGTGACATGGAGGTTTCCAGCAGTTCCCCGGCCCCCAGTGTTCATCACTCGCTCTGCAGGAGGAGAAGCACAGAACTTTCCATACTGGAGGAGAAGGTCGGGTCACCGCGCCTCCTCTCTATAGAGGATAATGATTCTCCTCCAGGAGAGCGTCACTTCTGAGTACGGAGAGTTATAGGCCGTGCAATGCTCCCTGGGAAATAACATATGCAAATACCCTCTTCCCAGATGGAGAGTATGGGGTCTCTAGCGCCCCCTACAGGACGCAGCAATCCTAGGAGTCATTATCAACAATTCAATCCCATCCAGGTGAAACAAAAAAACAAAAAGAATGAAAATGCAAGACCACATATATTTATTTTATGTCTTTTACCGTATGGGATAAATCCTGATGTGACGATGCCAAATATGTTTTATTCTTCATTTATTTAATTTCTTTCCTCTCATTTTTGGAGACAAACCAATAATAATGGGCTCTTGTACCTTGTTGTCCGTCCTTGTTCCAGTTTGATAGTCACTCACCGCTGTGTACCGGGTGACCCCACAACTCCGTCCTTCCAGCCGCTGTCACTCCATCCATTAGACCCCACAACTCTGTCCTTCCGGCCGCTATCACTCCATCCGTTAGACCCCACAACTCCTTCCTTCCGGCCGCTGTCACTCCATCCATTAGACCCCACAGCTCCTTCCTTCCGGCTGCTGTCACTCCATCCATTAGACCCCACAGCTCCGTCCTTCCGGCCGCTGTCACTCCATCCGTTAGACCCCACAACCCCTTCCTTCCGGCCGCTGTCACTCCATCCGTTAGACCCCACAACTCCTTCCTTCTGGCCGCTGTCACTCCATCCATTAGACCCCACAGCTCCGTCCTTCCGGCCACTGACTCTCCATCCATTAGACCCCACAGCTCCGTCCTTCCGGCCACTGTCTCTCTATCCGTTAGCCGTACATCTGCCATCTTTTTATCCTCCAGAGACAAACTCAGAACTTTCTGTGCACTTATCGCCTGTTTTAGTATTTTTATATCGAGGCGGATGATGAGATTAATTTCTATGTAAAGAAGAAAAAAACGCAATAACTTGACTTGTAATAGGAGGACGGCAGGTTCTCTCCCAGAGGATCCTGTCCTGGAGGGAGGCCGCGTCCTCATGGTGACATTGTCAGCTCTCAGAATACAATTACTGGTGAATAGTGATCGTCCTTCCCCCAATCTCCATAAGAAAGCGATGGATAGAAACGTGCAGCTTTCTCCAGGTCCTCGGTGGTCCCATCCCTGGTGGAGACGATACTTGGAGAAGTTGTGTTTGTTTCTTTTTCATCTGATGGACGAGGTCTTCTCTCTCCTCTCCTCAGGGTCCTCCTCCTCCGAGTGCAGAGCAGAGAGCGTTAGGCTTTGTCCTCGCTGATTATTACTTCATACATGAGGTCCACAATGTGCTGGGACCTCGGTGCCGGTGGTGAGGACCACAACTATGGACTTTACTCCCTGATACATGAACATTTCTGGTTTTCAGAGAAGTGTCTCCTATATAGACAGATCCACGGCCGGTCATGTATTCAGTCTCTGTGTCTCCACAGATGGATCCAGGAGGAGAAATCCCCCAGAGAGATGTCCCCGTCCTCTGTATCCCCCAGAGAGATGTCCCCGTCCTCTGTATCCCCAGGACTGTCCAGAGGAGGATCACAATGTCCCGGAGAGTCACCAGGTAGATGGCGCTGAAGTCTCCACAGCATCTGACCATAAAGTGATTGGACCGGAGCTCGTTTTACATTTCTCTTTTTAGGGTGAAGATCTGATGGATATTAAGGTTGCAGTTATACATGGAGCACAAGAGGCGATCGGACTATGGGCCGATCCACAGGGTAAGGAGGAGACTGTCATGTCTGTTCTGGGGTCATCTACTACTACTCCCATCATCCCATCACATGACACAATCTATTCCATCACTGTGTGTGTCCTACAGATGAAAGAAATTCCCCAGAGAGATGTCCCCGTCCTCTGTATCCCCCAGAGAGATGTCCCCGTCCTCTGTATCCCCAGGACTGTCCAGAGGAGGATCACAATGTCCCGGAGAGTCACCAGGTAGATGGCGCTGAGCCCTGTATCTATATGGAGGGTTCGGGGCTTTCCTGCTCCTGCCGTCATAGAGGTCATAGATTTTGGGGGTCTCTTATATTGCACTGATTGTTACATCTGATCTATCAGGGGGAAGATCCGACTAATATTAAAATGGAGGATGAGACAGAAGAAGTGATGACGAGGGGGGATCAGCCGTGTGTGAGTGACGGGAAGGAGGAGATCCCAGGAGATGTCACCACAGGTATGGAATGATGGCGGGCGGGTGATGATGGCGGGCGGGTGATGATGGCGGGCGATTGATGATGGCGGGCGATTGATGATGGCGGGCGGGTGATGATGGCGGGCGGGTGATGATGGCGGGCGGGTGGGTGATGACGGCGGGCGGGTGATGACGGCGGGCGGGTGATGACGGCGGGCGGGTGATGACGGCGGGCGGGGTGATGACGGCGGGCGGGTGATGACGGCGGGCGGGTGATGACGGCGGGGGGTGATGATGATGGCGGGCGGGTGATGATGATGGCTGGCGGGCGGGTGATGATGGCTAGCGGGCGGGTGATGCTGTTGGCGGGCGGGTGATGACGACTGGCATGGGACGATAGCAATTGGTGATGACCAATGTGTGATATCACATGACCTGGAGGGTCATCATTAGGGGGTGATATGTGCAAAATAGGGCAGAATTTAAAATAGGTTATATTACCCCAAACAATGATGCCTCCATTATTATAAGAGCACATTGTGATGTTGGGACGCCCCTTTAGAAGAATCTTCACTCTCGGTCTTTACAGACAAACAAAATGTCGTCTAGAAATCGTCCATCCGAGTCTCTAATGTGAATAAATACAGAGAATCCCACAGAAGGCTCCTAGTGATGTGCAGAAAATGGTTTCAATTATTTTCCCCAATAAATAGGAATAAATTATTTTTCGATAAATATTGTTCGGCCAATGAAGAAGAACTGCTTCACTGATGGACGATTGTTCCTTCTATATTTATGAATAATATAACTGTGTGTTCCCATTCTCCAGGCAGAAGAGTGTGTCCCCGCACTGTCACTCTCACCACTGATTGGACAATATAGGGGAACACCCCTTTGACAGAGGGAATGGCAACGCCCAGTTGTCAGTGTTCTCTTACATTTATAGGTGGAATAGCAGAGGAGCTTCAAAGATTAGAGAAAAATAAGATTGACTCCTAAAATATGAGGATGAAAAACATACAGAGGATAGCAGTGTTAATAGCCTCTCCTTACCTCAGCACCCCAGGTATCTCCAGAATTAGATCATTCAGATATGGTAGACAACAGTGTAAGCAGCCTCGTCCTACATCAGCACCCCTGATATTTCCAGTATTATATCAGATAGACAGGCAGGACTGCAGTGTCAGCAGCCTCTCCTTACCTCTTAACCCCTTATATCTCCACTATAAAATAAGATACTTAGGGGACAGAAGTGTGAGCAGTCTCTTCTTATCTCTTCACTTCTGTTATCTCCAGTATCAGATTAGCATATTCACATCCTACACATGAAAGGAGGTAGATGAGTTTATTACTGCACATGGTCACATGCACCTTCCAGTTATCTTATAGGACAGGTTTGTGTCCTTATAACATCACAGTCATCTTGTTACTATAACAATTACAGTCCAAAAGAAAGAAAATGTGATTTGTGAATACTGAATCCTCAGTATCTATATTATTCTGTATATATACACTGCACAGTACCACTTCTCCTGTCCTGTATACTGGGTGTAATCCTCAGTATCTGTATTATTCTGTATATATACACTGCACAGTACCACTTCTCCTGTCCTGTATACTGGGTGTAATCCTCAGTGTCTGTATTATTCTGTATATATACACTGCACAGTACCACTTCTCCTGTCCTGTATTCTGGGTGTAATCCTCAGTATCTGTATTATTCTGTATATATACCCTGCACAGTACCATTTCTCCTGTCCTGTATACTGGGTGTAATCCTCAGTATCTGTATTATTCTGTATATATACACTGCACAGTACCACTTCTCCTGTCCTGTATACTGGGTGTGATCCTCAGTATCTGTATTATTCTGTATATATACACTGCACAGTACCACTTCTCCTGTCCTGTATACTGGGTGTAATCCTCAGCCTCTGTATTATTCTGTATATATACCCTGCACAGTACCACTTCTCCTGTCCTGTATACTGGGTGTAATCCTCAGTATCTGTATTATTCTGTATATATACCCTGCACAGTACCACTTCTCCTGTCCTGTATACTGGGTGTAATCCTCAGTATCTGTATTATTCTGTATATATACACTGCACAGCACCACTTCTCCTGTAATGTATACTGGGTGTAATCCTCAGTATCTGTATTATTCTGTATATATACACTGCACAGTACCACTTCTCCTGTCCTGTATACTGGGTGTAATCCTCAGTATCTGTATTATACTGTATATATACACTGCACAGCACCACTTCTCCTGTCCTGTTGTCTGAGACGTGGTATTGGATTTTGATTTTCAGCATTTATCTGCTGTTTAAATGAATTATCCCCAATATGGAAATCATCACTTCTCTTCTGTATGTGTGACGACTTTCCCTTCACTCTGGATCTGACCGCTGGGACCCCACAATCCCGAGAAACGTGGCTGTGAAGATCACCATGTGAATGGAGCTGCGGTTGATTATTCCCTCTGCTGCACCATTCACATGTGGCTCTTCAAATAACTCCTTTAAGAAAGTGATGAGGCCACGACAATGTAAAAGTAAACTTCACTGATTGGGACTGATGGGTGATATAGTGTGTGGGCTGCTGGGGCTTGTTTTCCAGGGCTGTTTTTTGGTCCCAGTCTGGCCTTGTGTTGGTATAGTTTTGCCCCATGATAACAGGGGGCGTGCTATGCTCCATGCTGTTGGTATAAACCATCCCCCTGATAACAAGGGGCATGGTCTGCTCCATGCTGTTGGTATAAACCATCCCCCTGATAACAAGGGGCATGGTCTGTTCCATGCTGTTGGTATAAACAATCCCCCTGATAACAGGGAGGGTGATCTGCTCCATGCTGTTGGTATAATCCAGCCCCATGATAACAGGAGGCGTGGTATGCTCCATGCTGTTGGTATAAACAATCCCCCTGATAACAAGGGGCATGGTCTGTTCCATGCTGTTGGTATAAACAATCCCCCTGATAACAGGGAGGGTGATCTGCTCCATGCTGTTTGTATAATCCAGCCCCATGATAACAGGAGGCGTGGTATGCTCCATGCTGTTGGTATAAACCATCCCCTTGATAACAAGGGGTATGGTCTGCTCCATGCTGTTGGTATAAGCCAGCCCCTGATAACAGGGGCGTTATCTGCTCCATGCTGTTGGTATAATCCAGCACCCTGATAACAGGAGGCGTGGTCTGCTCCATGCTGTTGGTATAATCCAGCCCCATGATAACAGGAGGCATTGTCTGCTCCATGCTGTTGGTATAATTCAGCCCCATGATAACAGAGGATATGGTCTGCTCCATGCTGTTGGTATAAACCAGCCCCATGATAACAGGAGGCATTGTCTGCTCCATTAGGTTGGTATAAACCAGCACCCTGATAACAGGGGGCGTTATCTGCTCCATGCTGTTGGTATAAACAATCCCCCTGATAACAGGGGGCGTTATCTGCTCCATGCTGTTGGTATAATCCAGTCCCTGATAGCAGGGGGCGTGGTCTGCTCCATGCTGTTGGTATAAGCCAACACCCTGATAACAGGGGGCGTTATCTGCTCCATGCTGTTGGTATAATTCAGCCCCATGATAACAGGGGGCATGGTCTGCTCCATGTTGGTATAATCCAGTCCCATGATAGCAAGGGGCGGGGTCTGCTCCATGCTGTTGGTATACGCCAGCACCCTGATAACAGGGGGCATGGCCACACACTGCACACAGCCACTGCAGCTATTATCAGGGGGCTCCTCATGATGAAGGATATGCTATAAGAGGAGTGAAACGTGCGTTAGGAGTCCGGTCACAGGAGGATCCCTTCCCCCATTCCCCAGCACCTGCACTTTATGGTATGTCATGGACTAAACTTATGTTCATGTTCTGATTGGTAAATTGAGCACACCCAGGTGATACCCTGCTGGGCAGGTATACAATTGGCTACTATTGTAATCCATAGACAAAGCCTTTTATGAGATCCTATACAGGGACTTCATGTGCAATATGGACTAAAAAAGGTTGATCATTGGTCTGTAATCTTAGGGTTGAAATAGATTTACCTATGTATATAATTCATCCTGGAAATGTTATTTATAATGTGAACATATCAAGAACTTGTATACCATTGTAAAACTGTGAATGCCTTGTGCTACATGTGCTGCACTGACTGTATCACCTGTTTCCAACACAGTTGTGTTTAATTCTGTCTCCTCTTACTAATAATAAAATAAGTTTATTATATGTAATTGAAAACAGTTATGGCTCCACTTTGTTATCTGCATTTGATTTTTGTTTGTGTTTGAGCCGTTGAGCCAAACTGGGCATAGCCTAGTAGCTCTTTAACACATGCCATATGGAATTTTTGTATTTTATTATCAGGGGCTGTTTTATACCAACAACATGGAGCAGACCATGCCCTGTGTTATCAGGAGGCTAGATTATACCAACAGCATGGAGCAGACCATGCCCTGTGTTATCAGGGTGCTGGCGTATACCAACAGCATGGAGCAGACCATGCCCTGTGTTATCAGGGTGCTGGCTTATACCAACAGCATGGAGCAGACCATGCCCTGTGTTATCAGGGTGCTGGCTTATACCAACAGCATGGAGCAGACCATGCCCTGTGTTATCAGGGTGCTGGCTTATACCAACAGCATGGAGCAGACCATGCCCTGTGTTATCAGGGGCTGGCTTTATACCAACAGCATGGAGCAGACCATACCCTGTGTTATCAGGGTGCTGGCGTATACCAACAGCATGGAGCAGACCATGCCCTGTGTTATCAGGAGGCTAGATTATACCAACAGCATGGAGCAGACCATGCCCTGTGTTATCAGGGGCTGGCTTATACCAACAGCATGGAGCAGACCATGCCCTGTGTTATCAGGAGGCTGGATTATACCAACAGCATGGAGCAGACCATGCCCTGTGTTATCAGGAGGCTGGATTATACCAACTGCATGGAGCAGACCATGCCCTGTGTTATCAGGAGGCTGGATTATACCAACTGCATGGAGCAGACCATGCCCTGTGTTATCAGGGTGCTGGCTTATACCAACAGCATGGAGCAGACCATGCCCTGTGTTATCAGGGTGCTGGCTTATACCAACAGCATGGAGCAGACCATGCCCTGTGTTATCAGGAGGCTGGATTATACCAACAGCATGGAGCAGTCCATACCCTGTGTTATCAGGAGGCTGGCTTATACCAACAGCATGGAGCAGTCCACACCCTCTGATATGTGATGTAATGTCCCAGAGTGGATGGGGGCAGAAGAAGAGCAGCTTCAGTGTCACCGAATTACAGGTACAGAAACCGCTCTGTGCATCTTATCATTATAGTATAAGGGCGGGGACAGGAGAAGAATTCTTTCATCTTTTGGAAGTAAAGGAGGAAAAAAACAGAAAATGGCTGGTTGGTGAAGGGGGTAAGGGTGAGGTCACATTGGCAGAGCCCCTGACATTCCAGAACAGCAGATTCCCCATAAGTAATTACAATCCTCAATGATCTCATCTAGGGGTGCAGGGACCATGTTCCCACCACAGGGGCCTCACAGAATGTAATACCAACGGGCGGTGAAGAAAGAATAATGACATTTTTACCACTAAAATATTGTTTTCTCCCCCAATTTTTCATTTTTATAAAGACAAAACTGGACCCTGCAGATTGTTTGTTCTCCCGAGTGCAGCAAAAATCCCCCATAAGTGACCCCATTATATCAACTAAACCTCTCCCTGAACTCATCTAGGATGCAGTGATCATATTGGCCCCACAGGTGACACAGGACTCTATACCAGTGGGGGGGCGCTATTCCACTCTTAGAGCTGAGATTTTCCTAGAATAGTTTGTGGACTCCATATATAGAACCCCTAAGTGCCAGAAGAACAGAACCCCCAAGTGGCCCCATTTTGGAAATTACACCCCTCTGGTAATGTTTCTACAGGTGTACTGACAATTTTGAATCCAGAAACAAATGGCAATGAATGTCGCTGAGTGAAAATTTCAAATCTGCCATTGTAGTGCCCTGTACTTTGTAGTGCCCCATACATTACAGTGCCCTGTACATTGTAGTGCCCTGTACATTGCAGTGCCCTGTACTGTTATGCGCTTAGATTGCTCTGACCTTGCTGGATGCTTCTTTGTGTTGTTTTCCTTTAAGAGCTGCATGAGGTATAGATGTGAAGGTCTTGATCCTGACTTGCCTCCTGTGTTGTGCTCCAGAGCTGCCCTCACTATTATGTTCAGTTGCTGGTTGAAAGGTTGATGTGTGAATCCCCTGGAATCCCCTCCCCCTGGCTTTAAATAGCCTTCCCTCATCTCTGTCAGACGCTGTTAATAGAGTTAGTTTACTCTTGGTCATTGAGCTGAGAAGACGCCTTGCTGCTGTGCTGAAGTCTCTCCTGGAGTTCTATTTCCTTGGGAGTAGCTGTGATCCCTGACCCGAGGGTGGAGGTATGGGCCCTCAGCCTAGGGATAATAAGGAGCTTAGGGTAAAAGGGTGGCGGCTCGGACCTCCTCACCATCAGTGGTACCTTCGAGATCAGAGTGAGCGAGAGACCTCAGCATCAGGGTCAGATTAGGCTCCCCTGACCCCCTATGCCCATCACACCATCTAGTTACCTGATTGCCTCATCTCCCACGCATGACATGTACATTGTAATACTTATACATTGTAGTGCCTGTACATTGCATTGCCCTGTACATTATAGTGCCTTGTAGATTATAGTGCTCAATACATTTAGTGCCTGTACATTATAGTGCCCAGTACTTTGTAGTACCCAGTACAGTTTAGTGCCCTGTACATTGTAGTGCCCTGTACAATGTAGTGCCTATACATTATAGTATCCTGTACATTTTAGTTCCCAGTATATTGTAGTGCCTATACATTATAGTATCCTGTAAATTGTAATGCACATTGTAGTACCCAGTACAGTTTAGAGCCCTGTACATTGTAGTGCCCTGTACAATGTAGGGCTTATACATTATACTGCCCTGTACATTGTAGTGCCCAGTACATTGTAGTGCCTATACATTGTAGTATCCAGTACATTGTAGTGCCCAGTACATTGCAGTGACTATATATTATAGTGCCTGTACATTGTAGTGCCCAGTACATTGCAGTGCCTATATATTATAGAGTCTGTACATTGTAGAGATAGACACTCTGTACATTAGGCGGGCTTCTTCACTACTAAACATGTGGATGATAAATGTGGTTTCGGCACACTGTGGGGCGCAGAAGGGAGGGGGCATTTAGATTTGGGAGTGTAGAATGCTCTGAATTTATCTTGGAGGGAGCTGTAGAGCTTTTCCAGAGCCTTTGTGCTACCAGTAACGTGAAAACCACAATATTTTCATTGACAGATGATAAACCTGAGCGGAGAATTGTTTTTGTGTTGTGTTGATTGAGTTGAAGCTTTTACTGGGAACATATTACATAAAAGTTTGGCTCACATTTATCCTGGGCTCTATATTGAGCACTTACATCGGTGTTTCCATCTAAATGACGTGATTCAGATGACACCTCTAATGGATCCATTCACTATAATGAGGCAGCAGAGTTACTCTGGACTCCGTCTGGCCTTTGCTCAGTGATGTCCACCAAACTGTGGCCAACCACACTTATCTGCACCACTGAAAAGACAGACACTGCCGGATCATAGGACATACTGAGTCCAAGGTGAATCCCTCTGCCTCATTATAGTGAATCTACCATCAGGGGTGTGAAGATCTGAAGTTGTGGGTTGTAATAATCACCGAGGCAGGGTAACGATGGAACACGTTGTATTTGTATCCGTACATGGTATTACTGTAACTCCAGGTAGATGGCCACATGGCAATACCCATTACACAAGATCAGAAACCAGCTGGCAATATAGTCCTTAACTTCCTCCAGACTATGGATATCACGACCATAGCACATGTATCCAGCTCCACAATAAACCTTAGGATAGATCCTCAAATCCTGACAGTAGATATCACAACCAAAGTGCATGTATCTAACCCCAAACTCTATAGACCATCCATAAGCTCAGGACCTCAACACAGATTCTTTTACTTCCAATTCATAGTACTAATTACTCCCCCCAAGCATGTGTCTTCTTCTTTTCTGCCCTTTCTTGGTATCGGCCCCCTAGAGATCAGCACACCCAACCCCTTTACCCATCAGGTACATTCAATTCAAAAAGTAAAAGAAGTTCAATGAAGTCTCCGTCCAGTCTGCACAGGTGTGTACCCAGGAGACCCCCTGCAGGGAGGAACAATGACTCACAACCCCCCACCAGATTCAGGACATTGAATGGTAATATAGTCCTGATTACACTGGAGTCCAGGGGCCAACTAGGATGACACATTGTTACCACTCCTTCCCCTTTTGTACCTTTAACTGACAATCCTGCAAATCTCCAATAAAACACAATAATAATATCAATGTAACCAGCGCTCCGTGCTGTAAAATGTCCCCTAGTCATCAGTCTATGGCCGACTCCGGACGTAACTATACATCAAGTTTGTCTGAACCTCTTCCTGATCATGACCTACAGTTACATCATGTGTTGTGAAGGGGATAAAGGGAGCCTGAAATTAGGATTTACACCCTTAATGTATCTTGGGTGCTTTTTCAGTCTCCTTCTAAAGTTTCCTATCTTGCCCTTAGGTATGGTGTGGACATGATCACTGTGGCTGGAGCTCCACTGCTCCTGGATGTAGGGCCTCCTCTGTGACTAGTCAATCTCATTGTCATACGGTACTGAAATATGAAAACTCTATTTTTAATTGCATGAACACTTTCCTACACTAAGGACATAATAGGAAGCTGCTACGAGGGTGAAATGGCACTGGTGGTACATTAAGGGGGGAAATCCTGGCGTCAGGTTCCATTTAGGAACTATCCACATAGGCAAGATACCAAACTAAAGAAATTAAAGATTTATATTTTTATTGAAACTATCTTGTTAAGTAATGCATATATATGTTAATAAACTGTTGATTTGCAGTCTGATCTATGCCATCCCTGACTTGTGCCCATGTCACCAGTGTATAAGTGTTACTCACTTTACCCATCATTGTGTTAATGTTATGACATGTAATTGTCTTCCTTATTACAGACTTTCACTGACTAGAGTCTTCATTCTGAGCTCCATAACATAAATGTAGAAATCTCTGTTGTATCGTAGAATAAAATCACATCCAATCTATCTTTCCTCCTTATAGGAAATCCTTGTGAGGATAACAGTTTATCACTAAATTGTAAAGAAGAAGAGACCAGGAAGCCATCTAATGGAGAGAGAACCTCATCACCCTTCAATTACTTCCTGGTATTCCCAGTACTTCACTATCATATAATCCCCCTAATCATGGGGAGCCCTCTCCTGAGCAATCTCAGATCATTACCACAATTCCAGGTGATGAAGTGGAGACAAGATTTCAGTGTGACGAGCAACTTACTAAAAGCTCAGATTCTTCTACACAAAGAAAGCACAAAGGAGAGAAGCCGTACTCCTGTTCTGAATGTGGGAAGGCCTTCACATATAAGTCAGAGCTTGTTAGACATGAGAGAAGCCACACAGGAGAGAAGCCGTACTCCTGTTCTGAATGTGGGAAGACCTTCACATATAAATCAGAGCTTGTTACACATGTGAGAATTCACACAGGAGAGAAGCCGTACTCCTGTTCTGAATGTGGGAAGACCTTCACATATAAGTCACTTCTTGTTAGACATGAGAGAAGTCACACAGGACAGAAGCCGTACTCCTGTTCTGAATGTGGGAAGACTTTCGCATATAAGTCAGAGCTTGTTAGACATGGAGAATTCACACAGGAGAGAAGCCGTACTCCTGTTCTGAATGTGGGAAGGCCTTCACATATAAGTCAAAGCTTGTAATACATGAGAGTAGTCACAAAGGAGAGAAGCCGTACTCCTGTTCTGAATGTGGGAAGGCCTTCACATATAAGTCAAATCTTGTAATACATGAAAGAAGTCACACAGAAGAAAAGCTGTACTCCTGTTCTGAATGTGGGAAATGCTTTACAAACAAATCGAAATTTATTACACATGTGAGAATTCACACAGAGAAGCCGTATTCATGTTCAGAATGTGGGAAATGCTTTAGCCTTAAATCAAGTCTTGTGACACATGAGAAAAATCACACAGGACAGAACCTGTACTCCTGTTCTGAATGTGGGAAGACCTTTGCATATAAGTCACTTCTTGTTATACATGAGAGAAGTCACACAGGAGAAAAGCCATACTCCTGTTCTGAATGTGGGAAGGCCTTCACATATAAGTCAGAGGTTGTAATACATGAGAGATGTCACACAGGAGAGAAGCCGTATTCATGTTCTGAATGTGGGAAATGCTTTAGACATAAATCAAGTCTTGTGATACATGAGAGAATTCACACAGGGGAGAAGCCGTATTCATGTTCAGAATGTGGGAAATCTTTTATAAATAAATCAAGTCTTGTGACACACAAGAGAATTCACACAGGAGAGAAGCCGTATTCATGTTCAGAATGTGGGAAATGTTTTACAGCTAGATCAAGTTTTGCAAAACATGAGAAAATTCATGCAGGAAAGAAATTGTAATTATGTTCAGTATGTTTTAAAGATTTGAATAAACAATGCTTAGCATAAATGAGTACACCCCCTTTGAAAAGTAAGATTTTAATTCATCTCTCACTGAGCACAAGAACAATTTACAAAATGTTGAATACACTGAGTTTCATAGAACATTTTGTTAACCAATAACATGACAGAAAGGTTAATAATCGTCATTACAGAAGCTCCAGGTTTACTCAAATTAGAGGAAGCAAAACGAGAGGGTAGAACAGACTTACAATATATCATGTGATCATACATTTCTATTACATTATTCATGACATTATAACAGACAGATCACATTGTGGTTAATTCTGCGGCAGCACACTGGTTATACAATGATGGGATGTTACACTGCACTACTTTATGTGACCTGTATAATGTCAGGATTACATTATGTCTGTAAATACCGAACAGCTTTATGGAGATGACGATATTTCCATAAATAAGGAGAGTTTGTGATTTGCTTCTTTTTTTTCGTCTTTTCCTTGCCAATTAATTAATTCTCCTAGGTCAGGTCGTGTAGCCAAGATTAATAGTGTTTCCCTCCCTATAAAGCCCCTCTTTTCTCTGACCATATACCTATGACCAGGGGCTGGCTGGCACATTGTACCCTGGGGGCAGCACACAGCAGTGGCCCATGAGTAGCGGACCATCCTTAAAGGGGTTGTCTGATCTTAATCTACAGATCTACAATCCCTATATGTGACTGCAGACTTGTGACTCCTCTCATCGTGCGAACTGTCAGGATTCTCTGGGGCCTTTATGTCCTGGATATGCAAACTAGAATGATTCTCCACCCATGCTATATGTACATGCTATATACTGACCCACCGCACCCTACACGCCATGCTTCAGAGCATTGGTGACAAGTATCAGGAGTGTGGTGGGTCAGTATATGGCATGTACATATAGCATGGGGTGAGTATTATTCTATATTGTATATCCAGGGCATAAGTATTATGATTACTAAGTGATTTGTTGCTGTCCATTTTGTTCTCTGCATGTGACATTATGATCTATGCAATATTACTTAAGTACAATACAGTACTGTGCAAATACTAACTATTGTTCTTCTAATGAGGATTATGGATTGATGTTGTCACGGGTGTGTCAGGAGGCACGGATGAGACTGTAGAGGTCACTCGCAGAAGGTCCCAGCGTTTGGCAAAACAGTTCACATCCTAAATAAAAAATGTCTGTTGCTTTAAGAGGCATTTCCCTTTTGGTTAAAGCTGGAGGTCACTAGGACCCAGCTGATTCCTTACCTTGGAGCTGCCTATATATTTCCATTGACTCCCAGAATGCACTGCTGGTGATGGTCTCAGGTGTTCCTGATTGTGTCTTGGATCAGAGCAGTGTTTCTTGGAGCCTGCTGGTTTACTGCTTGGATCTGCTAAAGCTAAGTGCATCTCTTCCCAATTTGTATGTTTTTCCTTGTGTGTTTTCTAGTTACTAGCCGGGTTGACTAGTGTTCACCCGCTCTGACCCCTGTTTAGTGGTAGTCCAGGGCACAGTCAGGGAATAGGTATCCTGGCCGCAACAGTTGTGGAAACTGTATAGGGACGTTAGGGAAGCCAGGTGTCGGCGCTAGTTGTTTTGCCCTTTTCGCCCTTAGCATCAGGGACTCCTTTCCCCTCCCCTGTCGTGGTCCAGCGCTGGGTGTCTCCCTACACCCAGCGTAACATTATCACCAGCAGTGCATTCTGGGAGTCAATGGAAATATACTGGCAGCTCCAAGGTAAGGAATCAGCTGGGTCCTAGTGACCTCCAGCGTTAACCAAAACGTAAATGCTTCTTAAAGCGACAGAGACCTGTTTTATTTAGGATGTGAACTGTTTTGCCAAACACTGGGACCTTCTGCGAGTGACCTCTACAGTCTCATCCGTGCCTCCTGACACACCCATGACAGATGTGCTGTTGAATTATTTTTATATATTACTTTTTTATTAATATTATCTATTTTATTATTATATATTGATTTGTACTTCAGTAATATCAGTAATATCTCTTTGCTGATGTATGTAAAGTGCTGTGGTATTAATATCACTATAGAAATGAATAAATACAGTACTGTGCTAATTAATTGGGACAAAGCAATAAAACATATTTTACTTGTTTTTCTCGCATTAATGTTACTATTTCTGATCAGTGTTTTATCAGTTCTTGGTGTTGTTTTCCCTTTTGGTTTTGGAGATAACGATCCAGTCTCATTGTGCAGTGAATTATTCTAGAAACAGTAGATTTTCCAATCCCAACGGTGGAAGCGATTTCTCTTACAGTCAGACTTGTCTGGTCATTAAGAGTAATAATTCTACACCTCTTCTGTGAAGGAACATCCATTATTACAGGCACGAATCACAATGAGAGAAGAAGTCACTAAACCACTCCTCACAGAAACAAGCTCTCACCTGAAGCTGAGGGGGCAGCAGCTGGTATTGTCTGACTTAAACCAGTCACACCACATTTTGTTACTCAAGGTTGTACACTCACACCTGTTTACAGCAGTTAAAACTGCTTTGAAGGGGTGTGTCCTGCAGCTCATGGCACTGGACACACATTAGGAGAGCTCCTCACCCTGGACCGATAAAAGCAGCAATTTAACAGCACCACCGGGTTTCTGCATACCTGCAACTGACACCGGATCCCTCCTGGAGCAGCCCGACATGCCTAGAGCCTCTTCCCGACGTCGAGTCACTGAGAACAGATTGACAGACTATTTTGGAGCAGAGAAGCTGAGAACAGAGCCTGGAAACATGGTGCCGACTCCTGGGCACCCTCCCTCTCCACACAGAAACAATCACACTTCTCCTGCACAAGCCCGCTCTCCTCGCAGCCAGGACTCTGGAGGCACTGAGGGAGACGATCAAGCCCTGGTAACGCAGGGAGCTCTCAGGCTCATGTTAAGCTCTATGAGGAAGACCCTTACAGAAGACATAAGAGATCTTATCAGCACCCTGAGAGAGGATTTAGAAGCCTTGGGGGAGAGGACAACAAAGCTGGAAGGTAAAATGGTAGATTTTGCTACTGCACACAATAGTTTGGCTGATAGTCATGCAGCCTTGGACACTGAAATGGGGTGTGTTCAAGTGACTATAAACCACATGGAGGACAAACTTAGAAGAAATAACTTTAAGTTAAGAGGGGTGGAGGAGAGTGCAGGGGACTCTGATCTTACTACTTTAGTCACTGAATTCTTAGTGACTGCACTCCCGGAGACTCCCTTGGCTGACTTAGCTATAGAGAGAGCTTTTAGGATCCCCAAGCCTGCACACCTCCCCCCTGAGACACCGAGAGACATACTGGTGTGCCTTATACGACCTGGACTGAGAGACCACTTCCCTGCCTTGTCTCCTGGCACATTGTCACGCAGAAGAGGGTTTGCCTCTAGCTGCAGGATCCTCAGGGAAAGAGGTATCCTATACAGCTGGGGCTCGCCAGTTTCGCTCAACTTCAGACATAAAGGCAAGAGATTCTCCTTCGCCTTCCCAGCCCAGCTGCGCAAGACCCTTAAGACATGGAATTTGGCTTCCCCGAGCGGCAATCGATCCTCACCTAGGTCGGACTCTAACCACGACGTGGGCTCTCCTGAGGGGGAAGATGGTACCTGCTGACTGCCTGGAAAATGGATATGGGTTGGTCCCGGACGACTGGTCCTCTTTCCTTGATTGAACACTGTTGACTTTTTCCCAGGTGGGCCATATGACCTCGCCCCTCCGTGGACTGAAGCCCGTCTGCCCCTTTCAGCCCGACCCTGTTGGCACCCGGCTGGGTAGGAGGTACACAGTGTTTCCCCTCATTGGCGGTTGTTCTTATTTATCCCAATTTTAGGGATACTGTTTACATTTGTGTTAGTCTGTTTTCTTACCCCGTAACCAGTTTCCCCCCTTAACCCTCCAGTCCCTAGTGTGGTTTTGCCTTCCTCACATTTTCCTTGCTTTCCCCCGTCTGACTGTCTTCTCTTCTCTCTGCCTTCCTCTTTCCCCCTCTCCTCTCTCTCCTCCCCTCCATTCCCACTCTCCAGAATCCACTTCCGCAGGGTGAGAGGCACCTTGAGGGGGTGGTATTGAAAGGGTAATAGATGTCTCTAAAGGGGCCTCAACTCCCCTGTGAAGAGGTCCTTCCTCTGGCGGGAAGTAAAGTCAGCAGCGGCAGACATTGTATGCATACAAGAAACACATCTACTAGCGGGTGACAACTATAGGCTTCACCACACCACTCTGCATTCCCCAATGCCTTCTTTGCCAATCATGGAGAGAAGAGAGCGGGTGTTTGTATACTGGTGAGAAACACAGTCCAATTTCAACTTAAACAGGCTATCCCTGAGCCGGGAGGGAGATTTCTTATATTGATTTGCAACATAGCGGGAACGAGCTATACGATTGTGAATGTCTACGGCTCGAATCAGGGCCAGCTGAAATTCCTGCGCTCTCTGTTTAGGAGTTTAAGGGGGATAGCTGAGGGCAATCTTATTATTTGTGGTGACTTCAATGTCATTGTTGAAAGTAGGTTGGATTCCTCATCCCCGTCCGCGAGGAGGGGAGGAACCTTGGGTCCCCTTTGCCGGGAGTTCCACCTCCATGACATCTGGCGGTATCAACATGCGGAGGAGCGGGACTTCTCCTTCTTCTCGCATAGTCACGCCTCCTACTCCAGGATTGACCTTTTCCTTGTTAGTGATACCGTTCTGGAAGCCTGTTCGGCTTCAGAGATAGGTGTAATAACGTGGTCGGAAGTGTTAGATGACATTGGAGGGAAACTACGAGACTTCTTCTCCCTCAACGATAACGGGGAGGTCCCGGACGACACGCTGTGGTATTCCCACAAGGTGGTCCTCCGGGGCCTCCTCCTGCAAAAAGCGGCTCAGGCAAAAAGAAAAAGGGAACATCTGCGATTGGAATGGCTCGATAGCTTACAACGGCTTGAGCTTGAAAATAAAACAGCCCCAGCACCCCATCTCCTTTCCCGGATTCTAGAGATCAGGAATAAGCTCCGGGCTCTTTTCTTGCGCCAATACGAATCTGGCCTCCGGAAATTGAAGTCCAAGTATTATGCAGCCGGGGATAGGGTCGGTGCTCTTTTGGCCCGTAGACTAAAAAAGAAAGTGGCGAGGTCAATGATCACGTCCATGAATACCTCGGAGGGGGCGGTGGTCCGGGATCCAGCAAAAATTGTGGAGTCATTTGCTACTTACTATGAACAGCTGTACAACCTGAAAAATGACTCCGAGACCCCTCAACCACTAGAGCGCGTCAAAAGGAGTTTTCTGGGGGGATTAAGTCTCCCGACTGTTGGTCCGGAGGAGCTAGAGGTGTTGAATAGGCCCTTCGCCCTCTCTGAAATTCTGGCGGTCATCGGGTCCTTGAAGGCAAATTCGGCCCTTGGGCCTGATGGCTTCGCTAATGAATACTACAAATCTTTCGGGTCGGTCCTTGCTCCTTTCTTACTCCGACTATTTTTGGTGTGGCAAAATGAGGGCTCGATCCCCAAACCAGGCAAGGAGCCGGACCGTCCTGAAAACTACCGACTGATCTCCCTCCTGAACTCTGACCTCAAAATTTATTCAAAACTTTTAGCGTGTAGGTTGAGTGAAGTGATTCCTCAATTAGTGTGCTCGGACCAAGTGGGGTTTGTGCAGCGGAGACAAGCCCGGGGCGGCACCAGGAGAATGCTAAATTTGATTGAAGTTGCAGAAAAGAGAGGGGGCCCCTGTGTATTCCTGTCCCTAGACGCTGAGAAGGCGTTTGACAGGGTACATTGGGGCTACCTCCGTGAGGTGCTAAGCACCTTTGGTTTCTCGGGTCCCATATTGGGGGCTGTCCTGAGTCTGTACTCGCACCCTTGTACGAGAGTATTCTCTGCTGGTTTCCTGTCTCGGGTCTTCCGGATTACAAACGGCACTAGACAGGGCTGTCCCCTTTCCCCCCTGGTGTTTGCCCTACTCATGGAGCCTCTTGCGGCTTCTCTTTGGGCGGACCCGAGTGTGGAGGGTATCGTGGTGGGGGGGAAAAAACACGTTTGTAAGGTTTTCAGTCTTTTTTGCTATATCTGTTGTTATATTTGCATTTAGTGTATTTTGTCGGCCATCTTGTTTCCTGTCCTGTGCATTGACTTTTGCCCTCAAACAAGATGGAGTCCTCAGCTTTGATGTCCCTGCCCTGTTCCTTGCCAATTGCCCTTTTAATCAGTTTCAGATGATTTACCTGTGCTCCTGAATCAGGTCTGAAACCAGTTTGTGACTTGCTCTCTGAAGCCTGGATTCACTCTGTCTGGAATTATTTGTGGACACAGAATCTTCCTGTTTGAAATCAACATCTGACAGGAAAGTAATAGACTGAATGACTTGTGCTATGCTTTAATGCTCTGATGTCCTTGGTTGTTTGCCTTGCACTCTGCAGCTACATTTATGTTATCCTGTTGATGCACTAACTTGTATGAAGCAATACAAGAGCTGCTTAAGAAGCGTATGTCTCATGTGTCTCATTATACCCATGCATTAGACTCTATATAGACTGTATCATATATAACAACGTTGTTGGCCTTTATGCTGATGAGGTGATCATCTCCACTGCGAGCCCTTGCTCCTCACTTCCGGGAATTATGAGGTCCTTGACGATGTTTGCTCACCTCTCTTATTATAAGTTGAATGCGGGGAAGTCTGTTGTTCTCCCTGTACATGTACCGAAGGGGGAAGTGGAGCATTTGACCCAGAGCTTCCCCTTTAAATGGTGTCCGGGGGGGTATACCTTACTTGGGGGTTACCTTAGGCCCTTCGGCCTCCATGGCACGTAATAACCTCACGCTCCTTATGGAAAACCTAAGGGGAGCTCTGGGGTCATACCCACTTTCGTCCCTGTCTTGGATGGCAAGGGTGCAGGCGGTGAGAATGTTGTGGTTGCCTAAAATCATACCTGTTTCGCTGCCTTCCCTTGTTCTACCCCTCGGCCTTGCTCACTCGCCTCCAGGCCTTGCTTAATGACTTTGTATGGGCCTGTGGGCGCCCGAGGGTTCGGAAAGGGACCATGCATCTCCGTCTATCCAGGGAAGGCATGGGGGTCCCTGATGTGGTCGCCTACCTTAAGGCGGCCACGTTGGAAGCTGCTAAGGCCTGGTGGGGAGGGGACGGATCCGACAGGTGGCTACATATAGAGGAAAGTGAGACATCTGGTAATTCATTGAGGGATTTTCTGGCAGCGGAATCCTTGGGAACGACTCAGAAGAGTAGCTTACTAAAAACAGTGAGGGTGGAGCTGAAAGTTTGGGGGGAACTGCGGAGCAGCTGATCGAAGATTTCGCCTACTGAAATCCCTTTGAGGGCATTGAGACTGATTCCCTCCCTAAACATAAATTGGTCCCACTGGGGAGAATGTGGTCTAGAGAAATTGAGTGATCTACTTATCACGGGCAGATTGATGACCTTAGGGGAGTTTATGTCGGCGCACCCCTCACTTGGTCATTCCTTTTTACAGTTCTACCAGATCACGCACTTCCTTAGGTCGGATTCATGCTTCCACGATCTAGGCCCTCCATGTGTGTCCCCTTTACTGCGGTTCGTTTTCTCTGGCCCAGAGATCATCAAGGGTTTGTCAAGCATCTACTCAGTCTAATTGAGAGTGAAGCACCGACTAAATTGCCAAAATGGGAAAAATGGGAGAATGATTTCTCCTTTTCAGCAGATCCGGACGACTGGGAGGGGGCGGTTCGGTGTACAATGAAGGCTACTAGCTGCATAAATCACTTAGAGCTCTTGAAGAAGGTGCACCTTCGTTGGTATACACCCCCCTCCAGGTTGGCGAGGTTTGGGTCGGGCTCCTCGCCCTTGTGTTGGAGACAGTGCGGATGTAAAGGTGACCTGGCCCATATGTGGTGGGGCTGCCAGGGACTGGCTCCTTTTTGGAAACTGGTTGCAGGACTCCTGGGAACCCTCACGGGAATCGGGGGTCGGCTTTCCCCCCAAACCGCTGTTCTCCACTTGAGGGTGGAGGGCCTTCCTCCAATCCCTCGCCTTCTGTACACTTTCGTGCTGACAGCGGCCAGGATCTGTATTGCCGCAAAATGGAAGGACCCATCTCCTCCAACCATGAAAGAACTCGTTGACAAACTGAACTTGATTTTCTGTCATGAGTTCTATTTGGCAATGGAGGTCAAATCCAAGAGATATGTGGCCGAAGCTTGGTCTTGCTGGGCGGGTCACCCCCAGGCTCTCAGAATCCCTTTCTGACCATCTGGCCTCGTACGACTGCACTCCTGGGGATTGCCCTTGCTCTGCGGATTCCCCTTCCCCTTCCTTCGGCCTTTTACTCCCTTTCTCTTTTTCCCCTTCTCGCTCACTTCACTTCTATTCTTTTTTTCTCCTCTTGTCTCATCCTCTTTTTTTTTTTTTGTCTTGCCTGTTATGGCAATAAATAGTTAATAATTTTATTGGAATAATTGAAGCGATTTCAGAACCCTTCCAAAAACATGGTTATGTGATCCTTGCACTTTCCTCTAGAATTTTCTGTATTGTATAAATGTTTTGATTTAGAGGTAGCCGTATAGAAGCTCTTATCAGATTGTTCTGAACGTCTTGTACTACTTCAAGGCTAGTGTAAGCTAACTAACACACAGAATAAAATGTATATTCAGCATAATGTGACGCAATTATCTAGTCACACCCCTTTGCACATCCCTTTAAGGATAAGTAATAAAACTGCTAGCTTTTCCATTAATAAAGGTCTTTGTCATTAAGCTCTACACTGAGACAAATACTGTGTCAGCGTGGATTCTTTCCGGTGACGTGCACGCACCTATAGACAAAGCATCCAATTTGGCGGCAGACAATTAAGACGACAGCCTCACCCGAAAGGTGTGGGGCATCCATTACAGTTGGCGCCCAACGTGTTAGGACGAGACGTCCAGGGGACGACAGCCACAACTGAACCTTCATTCCTTGAACGGACCAGACACGAGGGGTAGACCTGCAGGCTATAATGAGGTAAGAAAATTATTTATCTTACCTACGACCCTTCTGTAACTCCGTGCAGGGATGATGAAGTTAGCTGGCTGTCAGACTCGGACATAGATGACCGGATCTGAGAAGTCCTAGCCCTTGCAACCCGGTCCTGAGAATTCCTTAATTGTCTGCCTTATTTGTGTTGTTGCAACCTGATCCTGACTGAGTTTGTCTGTGTTTGTGTCAGTGCTATCATTGCTACAGTTTCAGTAAATAGAAAACATAGAGAGAAAGAACGGAGAGACGGGGCTGAATAGGGAGATTTCTATTTCCCTGGTTGTCCGGCTCTATTCCCAGGGGATAGAGCTGATGCTTTGTCGACCCCTAATAGGGTTGATGGTTTCCGGCCCCTGAAAAGGGGGGCCGATGGGTTCTTCCACTACTGGTGTTCCAGCCTCTGATACGGCCGATGGTTTTCCCACCCCGCGCGCGCAAGCTAAGGACGGAGTGTGGTGTTAGTGTAGTCCTGGCTTCGGTGGTGGACGGGTACGTAATTTACGTAGATTTTGGTAGTGAGGAGACTTGAACCGTTCTCTCCAGATGACGTGCCGCTTATGTAAACAGGTATAGAGCTAGCAATTACGCCCGCTGGCTGGATAATAAATCGTGTTGTTGACATGCCATATGCACGGGAAGACACTGGTTATATAGCAATCCCTGGCACTTCTCCAGTACTCAAGGTTTCAGACAGAATATACGTGTCCAGTTAACGATAGTAATATAAGGAGTCTGGTTGCAAGAAGTATATGTAAGAAAGTTATCTGACCCAATTGTTGCCCCACTAAGGTGTAGAGGGGGCCGACACAGTTTGATGTTTATTTGTTTTATCTGTCTGGTGACCACCATCCCAGTCCTCAGACCAACTCTGACTGACTGACAAGTACTGAGTAGATGTGTATTTTTGCTTACAGTTATCAGGTCAATTTTCTAATTTGGAAACCCCTAGCAAATAGGTATTGACCCCTTAGTGTCTTCCCCGAAAATTGTTCTTATATTAGAGGTGATATGGCGGCTACAGGAGCCGTTGGGAAGCATGTCTGGATTGTTGGACATTCATATATCTATTGGGCAGAGAAGAGGGCCCACGGACGTCTGTATTCAGAGTATTTATTTTTTCACAAGGAGTTTATCCATATACGGTGGTACGGACTTGGGTTTAACTGTTCCACACGTGGTGTGTTCAAGGGCCACCTTAGAGTAAATACAATGGTTATTGTTCTGCATACTAAGTAAGCTTTAGTCATTTCACAACATATACCTTTTAGAGTTTTTATTATCCCCTGTGTAGAAAAATTTTGGTTATTAAGAGTGTTCAGAATAAACTTTAATGCCCGGCTCACTGAAGGTATCCCAGTTGACTCCCCTTTATACAACCCTGCTGACAGTGGTAGTCTTGAGGGGTGGACAGTTATAGCCAAGATAAAAGCATAGAGACTTGGGTTTAAGCTATAATATGGGTGTAAATCAGTCAAAGTCCAGATCCACAGGTTTACAAACAGAACTCCTATTTGGAATATATGTGAGTATATAGAGAACAGACAAAATATATTAATTTACATTGTACTAGAATCACTGCCTTTTGTTTTTCCTTTGGAAAGATTGTTTATGGGACAGTGGAGTCAATGGAATGCAGGAATGTTTGTGTGAAAGTTAATCACAGCAGCAGGGAAAGGGGGGGAATTGGGCTGGCAGCTACTAATTGTTATAAGTTATTGAGTCAGACTTCTGAAATTGGATGGAGTTTAAGAATATAATTATAATTGTTATGTTTGCACTGTGATTAGGAATCACAGACTGAAGTCATTTTGACTTGATTATTATTAGTATGATAGGTGACTTGATTATTGCATCTCTACTCGATCGAGACTGTGGTTTTGTGATTATTTGTTAGGATGCATTCGCTTTAAATACGGGAACGCAAGCTGTCAGTACAGGACGGGCGTCCTCTCCAAGAAGGAGGGAAGACTGGTGTCATGTGGCATAGAGACACCGGTATATAGTGATTAAAGATGTTGCGTCTTTTCAAGGAAAAACACATTAATATGGTCCGTGAAAGAGAAGAGAGAAAGTATGTTAAAAAAATGCAAACAAACAATTAGAAGACTGTGAGTGGTGCACATAAGTGTTGAATGAAGCTGTAATCGGGGCCCCTGTGTATACTGTATGTATGCTGAGATGTGAGATGTAATGTCAGGGTTGACTGCATGTTTTGACGTTGTGTATCACGTGTGATGTGAAGCAGGTGTGTAGTTATACATGTTGCCAGACAATTCCCTAGAGAAGAACGCTATCTTATAATGTGTGTATGTTTCCCCCGCTAGAAGGGTAGAATTGTACCTCCCATCAGTTACTATAGGGGAGGGGGGAAAGTCTGCGTTTTGTGTCTTTCATTTTTACATGCAGTAATGAGGAATCATCTCTTTAACGTTCTCCATGAGGAGGCAGGAATTTTTGGAATTTCTTTTCATTTTTGGCTGTGAACATTAAGAATCATAATTGTTTACTGTGTATTTAGTTGGAAGCTAGCAATATTGCCTATTATTGGGCGCAATAATAATTATTTTAAACAGTTTTTGATTTTCATTCAGGGATTATTCTATTTTATTGAGTCACACTGACACACTGTCTTCTTGTTTGTGTTGTGTTAATATTTTTTTAGACACTATGATAATTATTCGGGATAATTTTTGTATGTTTCTGCTTACATTTTACGAAGAAACAATAGTTTTTAGAAGAGGCATAGAGAACAGATAATAATACTTAGTATATGTGTGTTACATCTTCAGATTCTAATCCCATTGTTTTCTAAAATAGTTTTTATTGTTATGGCGCTGGCTCCGGGTGGGGGGTGGACTTGTTTTCAGATTCAGATAGAAAACCTCAGCTCAGAGTGTCCCCCCATCTTAGGGTACTTTCACATTAGCGTTTATTTGAAATCGCGGCAGATGCGGTGAAAAAACCGCATCTGCCGCGATTACCGCATACCGGCTGCACTTGCGGCACGGTTGCAGCACGGTTGCGGCAAGCCCCATACAATGTATAGGCGGGCTTGCGGCAGGTGCGGCAAGTGCGGTTGGCTGACCGTGTTTTTTTTCGCGGCCGCACCTGCCAAAACCGCACTTGCCGCACCTGCCGCAAGTCCGCCTATACATTGTATGGGGCTTGCTGCAACCGTGCCGCAAGTGCAGCCGGTGTGCGGTAATCGCGGCAGATGCGTTTTTTTCACCGCATCTGCCGCGATTTCAAATAAATGCTAGTGTGAAAGCAGCCTTAGGAATGTAAGACTTAGAGGAAGTTTTTCCCATCAGAACTTCCTGTGGCAGCCATTTTACCAGTTTATATATCCAGTTATGATTATACAAGAATAATGTATATATATATCTTTACTCGTTACTCTGAAATCTTCTGATTCCCTCATGCGTAGGGGGGGGAAGGTGGAGACATATATGGAGAAATATATGGGGTTTTTGGTTAAGCATCATACAGTTAGTTTATAAATATAGCGCTAATGGAGACATTTATAACACAATTTAAATGGGTTTTTGGTTAAGCATAAAACAGTCATAGTTTATAGCTATCAATATAATTAGTAGAGAATTGTAATAAGAATTTTGTTGAATAAGGTTTTCTGATTTTTGACGCTAATACGAATTCTCGAGTGTTTTATTCCAGATGTACGTATAGGAGAGATGATCTTACGCTGGACACCGGTAGGATCCTCGCATGAGGTCATCAGAGCAATTGATTCTGAGTTTTTGCACTTTTTCATGAGCAGGTGGAGCTTCTTCTAAGTACAATTCTTACAAAAACGGTAAGCATACAAAATGCAGAATTGGTAAATCACGGTGAGGTAGACACCATGTTATCAGTCTAGGATGGTATAACCACGCTGACAGTCACTACAGGTGACCCCTAGAGGTAGAGGGCAATGTACAATTTGAAGTTAAAATAAAGTCCGTCTAGGTAGTGGCGGGAGGTCATCCATCCCAGCCTTGTTACGTCTGGCTGCCTAAGCACCCTCTCGGTATCGGACTGCCCGGACAGAGCTAAATAAATACTAAAGGAACAAAAAGGGAGTTGTTCTGAAGGACGGGAAAAAGGACAGGCCATGATGACGTCCCTCTTCAACAAAAGTTAGAATAGTCTTTGCTTGGCCCCACATACACCTCGACCGGTCACAAGTGTAGTCAGATGAATACCTCCTGGTTCGCTCCTGGTTAAAGGTAAGGCCTCGTGTACAATCCTGCATTATTCTCACGCACAACACAACTCAGAAAGGTAAGAATATTAAGCAGCAGCCGCTCCACAAGCTTTAAGAATTGCAAATAGGGTGCGGACAAGGAGAGGAAAGTTATAAACATGTCCTAGTAGGTGTGGATCTCTCTCTCCTGTATAAGATACCATAAGATGTCGTCTAATATGTTGGTTAAGAATGTTCTGAAACAGAGTGAGTAGGTAAATGAGTGAATATACATGTAAATAAGAATATGACCTGTTTTTCAGAAAAGCAGAGAGACCACTGATGATAAGTATACAGTAATTATATTGTCCAATGTTATACTATATGTTATATTTGTTTGGCTTTACATTGTATCATATTGTTTTATTTGTGCTCTGACCGACCTGCTGAGACCTGTTTCAATTACAGACTATTGGCAGTGTATCTAGTGACCCTTATATATATATATATATATATATGTTGACTGAGCAATTGCTGTATATGTTTATGGAGGGTAATGGACTAAACAACACTTTACAAACAAGCTGAAAAAGGTATATAAGATCAGGGATAGGTTAGGGACAGATAGGGCGAGTCGACGTGGATCGGGGGCACCACGGGCGTTTCAAGAGGGTGCCGACCTCCGCTGGTTAGGTAGGTTTCCAGCTTTAAGGACATTACTAGGGTACTGTTAGGAGTGGGTATATCATTTATACATTGTGTAAATCTTATGTTTTTGTTTCCATGAACTATCTTGGGTGACAATTAATTTTGATCAATAGAAAATGATTTTTTTTTTTTTTTTTTTTTTCAGTAAATATATTTATTGAGATTTTCAACAGTAAAAACAATAGAAAGAACCAGTACAATGTCCAGGGCTTAATACAGAGATACATTACTTCCCGAAGAGCTCAGCACAGGAGTAGTCCAATAAGGACACTAGCACCTAAAGGGTACATGTTTCCCATCTTAAGAATCACCTCTGGACAAGGACATTATATAAAGAATATAGAACCTATGAAAAGGCAATTGTGGAAATAAAAAAAGAGGAGAGAAAGAGAAAAAGAGAAAAAAGGGGTAGGGGAGAAGGGGAGTAAGGAAGGAGAGGGGGGGGGGTAAGGGAGACCCAGCAATTTAAACGCCCACGAGTTGACAATTACGAATATGTACGCAGCCAAGTAAGGAACCCTGTGCTCTTAGAAAATGATTTTTGATAATAAGATGCTCAAGGGGGGTGACCTATATTCTTAAGGTTATATGTAAAATTTTGTGATTTGTTTTTGTGTTGCAGGGTATTACTATGTCATAGATAGTTATGAAAATGGTACAAATTTTTATGAGATTATGGTTGAAAATGTTGTCCAGGTAATAGATTCCCCGAGATAGGTTTTTCTTATGTTTTGACACTTATAAAGGGCTTGTCTAACATGTATTTTTTGAGCTTTCTCTCCCCCTTTAACATGCAGCTACTGTGGACCGAAGTCGCTTCCCACAGCTGGAGATGGAGTGATGGTCAGAAGAGACATCAGAAATTCTGCTGATGACTGAGACAGCTGAAGAGCTCAAATGGCCGCCCAACTAGATCCAAGATCTACACTACAAGGCAGACGAGCCCAGGAGAACTACCGAATGTCTCTTACTACAGACACTGGCCTATGTGTGATGGATATAAACATCCCAAGGGACACTGACCGCTTAGGACACCTTTATTTTTTTGAATATCAAGGACTGACTTATTTTAGATAAGACTGAAGCAACATTGACTTGGTACGAGGCCATGTCCTCCTGGATTAGACCGTATTGAGGACCGACTTATGGAGAATATCAAATATAATGACTAACAGTTGAGTGATAATTATGACCGGTATTTGATTGCAGCATTCGTATAGTTTCCCTGTTTGGCATGGTTTGTGAGTGTTTGTGTCCATCCGATGGGTGTAATGGGCAGACCTTTGTGGGGAATCCGGTGAAGTGGTGTAGGAAGACCGCCTCCTTCTACTAGGGGAGGAGAATGTACCTACCTGGGTAGGTCTGTGTGCATGCACTTTACTTGGAGCATTCACTCATTGCCACGGGAGAAGGGAACTGTGGGAGCAGCATTCATTTTTATTATATTTAGAACCTATTTTAGTAAATATAATCTCCATATTTTTGTGTGTATAACTTTTACTATGTATTTCAGTAGTATTAAATAGAGAGGTGAGACATCATCTTAGATAACAGTTTAGGGTGCGGCAAGACCAGTTATAAAGGCGTTATGATTGTCATTACGGTTAAACGTTATGGTTGTCTCCATATTGGTGAAGACTCCTTTCCCACTTTTCTTTACCTCTCCCCCTCTGTCACCTAGGGCAAGGATTTTGGGTAAGATTTTGAATGTCTTCAAACGGGGGAATGCTATGGGAATAAATAGTTAATAATGTTTTTGGAATAATTGAAGCCATTTCAGAACCCTTCCAAAAACATGGTTATGTGATCCTTGCACTTTCCTCTAGAATTTTCTGTATTGTATAAATGTTTTGATTTAGAGGTAGCCGTATAGAAGCTGTTATCAGATTGTTCTGAATGTCTTGTACGACTTCAAGGCTAGTGTAAGCTAACTAACACACAGAATAAAATGTATATTCAGCATAATGTGACGCAATTATCTAGTCACACCCCTTTGCACATCCCTTTAAGGATAAGTAATAAAACTGCTAGCTTTTCCATTAATAAAGGTCTTTGTCATTAAGCTCTGCATTGAGACAAATACTGTGTCAGCGTGGATTCTTGACGGTGACGTGCACGCACCTATAGACAAAGCATCCAATTTGGCGGCAGACAATTAAGACGACAGCCTCACCCGAAAGGTGTGGGGCATCTATTACAGTCTTGCATTTATCCCGTAGTCGGAGATGTTAATATGAGAATGTTACTCTGAACATGTTGCTCAGACACCTTACTTACCGACTGGATAATTAAGTCGGCTCTTGTTCCCTATACTTCTTCACAAGGCCTGATTAGGCAATGGTAACAATAATGTATCCTATCGAACACGACTAGATGATGCAAGATAGAACAACATACAGGGTTTGACAATGGCCCTGCATCCTGCATCCTGACGCCATTTTGCCTGGGATCTTATTTGAGTTTTGAATCCAGACAGTAGGGACAAGCGACGTCCGATATAAAGAAGGCATGATTCGCATGTGCCATCCACTTTGTGCGGTTTCCCTGTTTTCCCTTTTTGTAATGTTTCCTTGGTTACCTTAATGTCTTAATTCTACTATATCTGATATATGCAAATAAAAATCTATTGAAGTAAAAACAGCTTTGAATCACTGACTGGTAACCAACTTACCAATTTACTTAAAAAATGCTTTGTCCCAATTAATTTGCACAGCACTGTATTATTATTACTAGATGGGAGTTTGATGCTATCGCGGCTATCGCATCGGGTGGGCGGTGACATCACAATGGGGGATGACCATGGTGAGGGCTGAGTGAGTGCAGAGTGAGTGTGGGCTGACCATGGTGTGGGCTGAGTGAGGGCATGCTGAGAGGGCTGAGAGTGAAGGCTGTGGGGTGGTGTGAGTGCTGGCTGGGCTGAGAGGGGTTGAGTGCAGGCTGTGGGGTTGGGTGTGAATGAGTGCAAGCTGTGGGGGTGTGAGTGAAGGTGAAGGGGGGTGTGAGTTCGGGCTGTGGGGGCTGAGTAAGTGAAGGATGTGGAGCTGAGTGTGGACTGGAGGGGTGAGTGCAGGCTACAAGGTGTGAGTGCAGGCTGTGGGAGGTATGAGTGATGCAGGCTGTGGGGAATGAGTGGCGGCTGTGGGGGGCTGAGTTAGTGCGGGCTGAGTGTGGGCTGTGGGGGGGAGAGGGGTGAGCGGGGGCATTGCAGGGTGAGCGGGGGCATTGTGGGGTGGGCGGGGGCAGTGGGCGGTGAGTGGGAGCAGTGAGCAGGGGCATTGGGGGTGAGTGGGGGTATTTGAAGGTGTGTGGGGACAGTTGGGGGTGAGCAGTGGGATGGAATGGCTTCGGTCCACGCCGCCCCCTTCATGCTCCAGTCCATGCTCCCGCTCACCCCAGCATTATTCTTGTGGAATTGATGTCGCAGAGTCAATGGTCATGAGTGGTGTCAATGGGAGTGGCCAAGCGCATTGCCCTGATATGGTGGGCGTGTTCTCTGTCCCACCAATTATGACGCCATTGACTTTCCAACGTCAATTACGCAAGAATAATGCCGGGGTGAGCGGGAGCATGGACTGGAGCATGGAGGCTATGGGAGGTCAGAAGTGTGGATTGGAGCATGGAGTGGGGGAGCGGGTTGGTGCATGGACCAGGCGGCGTGTGCATCCCCGCCAGCCTGCGCCATATTACCATACCCATCACTTGGGTAGGCTAATATGGCAGGCGGAAATGACTGCTCCTCCATCTCTCTTCCTGTCACCGCTTCTCCTGTCACCACTCCTCCGTCTCTCCTGTCACTGCTCCTTCGTGTCTCCTCCTGTCATTGCACTTCCTGTCACCGCTCCTCGTGTCCCCGCTCCTCCTGTCACCGCTCCTCCTGTCATCGCTCCTCCTATCCCCACTCCTCTGTTTCTCCTCCTGTCACCGCCCCGCCTGTCCCCGCTCCTCTATCTCTCCTCCTGTCCCAACTCTTCCTGTTCCCGCTCCTCCCTCTCTCTTCCTGTCACCGCTCCTTCATCTCTCCTCCTGTCACCGCTCCTCCTGTCCCCACTCCTCCATCTCTCCTCCAGTTCCTGCTCCTCTGTCTCTCTTCCTGTCACCACTCTTCCTGTCCCCACTACTGTTTCTCCTCCTGTCCCTGCTCCTCCTGTTCCTGCTCCTCCATCTCTCATCTTCCTGTCCCTGCACCTCCTGTCACCTCTCCTCCGTCTCTCCTCCTGTCACCGATCCTCCGTCTCTCCTCCTGTCACCGATCCTCCGTCTCTCTTTGTGTCACCGCTTCTCCTGTCACCGCTCCTCCATCTCTCCTCCGGTCACCACTTTTCCTGTCCCCGCTCCTCAATCTTTTTTCCTGTCCCCTCTCCTCCATCTTTCCTTCTGTCACGGCTTATCCTGTGACTGCTCCTCCTGTCCCTGCTCCTCCGTCTCTCCTCCTGCCCCGTGCTCCTCCTCCCCTGCATTCCTCCTGCCCCCCATTCCTCCTGTCTCCTCAGTCTCTCCTCCTGCTCCCTGCTCCTCCTCCCCCGCATTCCTCCTGCCAGTGTCGAGCCTACTGGGACGGGGTACTTGGCACCGGACCGGGTCGCTGCTGGGGATGTCATGGAAGTCCTGGTTCGGACCGTGTCACAGGCCCACACAAGTAAAAGGGGATATTTACAAGGGATAAATATTTGTCGTGACGTGACCCACGGTGTGTGGTCAGTAATGGGACCACCGCTACTGCAGAACCTCCGGCGATGATGTTAGGCAGCTGTAGATGGAATAGCTCTCCGCGTGTAGAGCTGGGTTCCCCGGGGCAGTGATAGTTAAAGTGTATGATCGTTGGTTGTAATAGGTACAGTTCACTTACTTTCCTGCTGCTGCAGCCTTCTTCCAGCCAGGGTCCAGAGCTGACAGGCTGTGGCTCTCCAGGTGGGAACTTTCTGCTGCCCTGCTGAAATAAGTTAGTCACAGGCAAGGGGTAATGGTATCATAAAGTATTGGTTGCAGATAATCATACAAGGGAGTCAGAAGCAGGGCTCACCAGGTTAACTGTGCAGTTCTTTTAGTACAACAGTTCCAGTTCCAGTTCAGTTCTTACACGGTTTACAGACTTTACCCTCCGGGTTCCTTTAAGCTCCCTGCAGCCAGGGTGTTACTCTGTGACCCCTCACTCTCTCTCTATTGTCCTTTCCAGGCTTTGTTCTCTGTCTCCGTGTGTGTCTCCGGTCAGTGTAGCGGTAGCTTGGACCCTTGTGGGTCCTCGTGGTCGTCACTGAGCTGCCTGTCCTTTGGGTGGGAACTCCAACCTAGAATTGGAGCTTCCCGTCGGTGAATCTGGGGAAACCGGGTAAATCTTCGGTCCCCTTCAGAGCCGACACTCTACATTCAGCCTAGCCTCCAATAGTCCTTCCTTGCAAGGGTCTATCAGCCTCCCTCCTGACCCATGTGAATCTGGTTTCAATATGGAAGGCTACTCCGCCGGGAGTTGGTCAGTGCTGCCGTATTCCTAGGACCCAGTGCTGCTGGTTCTCTCTGTCCTCACACTCCCGGGGTGCTGGCTATGGCTGTGCTTTCTCTCCGTGGTTTCACTGGCACTTCGGATTCTGTATCCCATCAACCCCACTCCTCCAGAACGTGTGTTTCCTTCTTTCTGCTCGGCACCCTCTGGCCTACTCTGGTCTTTTCAGCTCGGTCTTGGCTTCTTAGTCTGTTGCTGGTCTGTGTCTTGACTGCTCAGCTCACTCTGGCCTACTGACCCCTTCCTCCTCTCCTTCCTCTATTTCTACCGTCTGTCACCTGACCTACATGCTGTCCCACCCGCTGTCCTCTAAACCCACCACCCCTTGCCGGCCTAGAGTTCCGGGCTCCGGGTTGGGTGCTGCCCTCTAGTGGTGTGTGGGATGTCTGTGAGGGTGTTTGTGTAAACTGTCTTCCTTCCTACCTGGCTGCAGTTCCCTATGTGGCCTCCTGGTCGCAGGGGCGCCACATCAGCGCTCCTCCGTCTCTCCTCCTGCCCCGCGCTCCTCCTGTTTCGTGCTCCTCCTTCCCCGCATTCCTCCTGTCAGCGCTTCTCTGTCTCTGTCAGCGCTCCTCTTGCCCCCTCCGCTTCTCCTGCCCCCTGCTCCTCCACTGTAATAATAAAAATAAAAAAAATCCTCAGTGAGGATACTCACCCGTCCGCCGGCTCGCTCCACCTCCGATGCGTCTTCTAGCTCCCAGGGCAGGACCTATCATTGCCTGGGAAACCGATCAGCTGATCGGTCACATGATGCGGCGCTCATTGGTTGCCGCGGCTGGCGGCAACCAATGAGCACTGGCACACGATTTTGGCCTCAGACGGAAGTGGCCACAAGGCAATTATATAGTAGACTAGATGGCGGCCCGATTCTGAAGAATCGGGTAGTCTAGAATCCATATATAGTTTATTTACTAATAGTTAGGGGAGTGCGGTGAAATGAATTGTGTGTATACAGGTGGCTCAGTGGGTAGCAGAGTATACGGTGGCTCAGTGGTTAGCACTGCGCGGTGGCTCAGTGGTTAGCAGTGAGTGCGGTGGCTCAGTGGTTAGCGGTGAGACTGGTCAGCGCAGCGCCGTGGGCAGAGTGGTCAGCACATATACACACATACACACACTCCGCTATACTTACCACCGATCCTGCGTCTTCCCCGCCGCCTGGATCCTGAGTCGACATGTCGCCGCCCCCGGACGACTGTATCCAATATGGCGTCCGGGAAGTTTGGCGAGACTTCTTGGACACTATATTGGATCCAGTAGTTCGGGGGCGACGACATGTCAACTGAGGATCCAGGCGGCGGACGCAGGGCCGGTGGTAAGTATAGCGGAGTGTGTGTGTGTGTGTGTGTGTGTGTATGTGTGCGGACAAAGTGACGGAAGTGCGGACAAAGTGACGGAAGTGCCTACATACACACACATATATACACATACTGTACATTGCATATGGAGAGGTGAGGAGAGCGGAGGCTGGAGATCAGAGGAGGGGTGAGGACAGGGGGAGGCTGGAGGGCAGAGGAGGGGTGAGGACAGGGGAGGCTGGAGGGCAGAGGAGGGGTGAGGACAGGGGAGGCTGGAGGGCAGAGGCCAGGGGAGGCTGGAGCGGGGACATGACGCCACCGCTCCTCCTCTCACAGGCTGCATACCTGTGTCCGTTGTTGTAGGCTGCACAGCACACTTGGCCTCCTGCCGTCCGGCAGAGGGCTGAGCCCCGGAGGCTGGTGGCAGTGGAGGGGCGGAGGGCGGTCCGTGCGGCCGCCATTGCGCAGCCCTGGGCGCCGGAAGTGAGGGGGGGGAGCCTGGACTTCTGACAGCAGCGGGAGGTAATGGCAGTCGTCTCCCGAAGTGGTGTGTGGCGGGCGGGAGCCGACCGGCTAACGCCGGTCGTCTCCCGCCCGTGATGTGTGTTTTGGGCAGTGTAGGGGCGGCCGTAAGCGTGGCGGGGCTGGCTGAGTCCCGCTCCGCTTACGGCCGCCATCTTGGTCCACCCTGAGCAGGTGTAGTGCCCAAGCCACTTCCGTCGTGTGACGTCATTTTTGTCACTTGAAGACGGAAGTGGCTTCGGCTTTTATATACAGTATACGATAGGTGATATTACCATGTCTGGGCGTATAGTGCAGGATCTATTACCTCACACATGCAAACTGTATTTTTTTTTGCGAATGACTGTAAAACACGGGGTTAAAATATAACATTTATGATGTTCCCTGAGTCACACGAGGGTGTGTGCAAAATGTCATGATTGTAGGTGCGAATCCCTTTAGTGGACACACACACACATTCACATGCATACATACTGATATATATATATATATATATAGTGAATAGAAACATCAGCTATTATTCCAGTCCCATATTATCTGTATATGACATGGGATGTCTGTACATAGTATATTACACCCAGTATACAGGAGACTGCATGACTGGTTTATTACATACTGCGATACAGACATCTGATGGTATATGACAGGGGGTGTTCTGTAACATCTGCTGTCTGTATAAAGTATATCATACTAGTCTGTACTCTGGATGTTATTATGTACAGCAATTTACAATGCTGTATACTGGTCACACCTGGACCTGTCTACATTACCAACCATCATTAGACGTGGACCATACAGGAACCACAGTACTGATGAGACGTCGTCATATCTATTATAATACTTACCTTGTGGCGTCTGTCATCCACTTCCTCCGTACGTGTGTCCTACCATTACGTGATTGGTCAGCACTACTTCCGGTGGCCATATTTAAACACCCAAGTGATGGGAGTGCAAATATGGCATGCGCTAGCAGTGCCGCCGATGCCAGGATCTCGCCGCTCATGCCACCCGCAGCTCCACATCTCTGCATCCTGCAGCCCCCCCCCCCCCCATAAATCCGTCGCCATTGTTCACCCGCTGCATATACCACACAATTGTGGTGATGTCACGGTCATGTGCAGAGTCATGGTACCTTTACACGCCGCTACTGGACGATGGCTACAACCGGGTACATGAGAGAAATGTATCTTGCACCGCCAGTTCAACCCGTGGTAGCGGCATGTGAAGACGGTTGTAGCCACCCGCCAGTAGCGGCACCTGTTTCCGAGCACTGCCCTGAAACAGGTGGTTACCCAGGCGATTGTAGTGACCTGTATCGGGGTGTAAAGAAGGAACAGAAGGGTTGTTTCTACACCATGCTATGTACCTGGTATGTAGCTGGGGCGTGACACAGGCTCCGGGATACCGCGCCCCTTAAGCGATCATTGGAGGAAGCTCCTGCGTTACGATTGGTAGTCACTGCATAGGGAGGCATATTTAAGGAGCTGACCAGTCACACTACACAATTGCTCGAGCGTCATGTATTAATCAGCCTCCTGCGATGCCTGCCCAATCATCATGTTATTGCTTTGTCCTATCAGCGTACGGACGTCTCGTAATCCACAATTGTGGCACGCCTATGTGTTGTCCCTGCTGCACCAGGTACGCCCATATTAGCTTGTTGTAGCGGTGTGTAAATGAGGTAAGGTGCTCGGCAGAAGGTAACTTGAGACACCCGGCGGTGTATCAGGAGATAGATGTAACCTACTGTAGCGCTCCTTGTTGCGGCGTGTAAAGGTGGTGCGGGTACCGTTTGCAAACGTTTGTGCATGCTCGTGCACGTGAAGCACCCGGTTGTAGCCATCGTCCAGTAGCGGCGTGTAAAGGTACCATTACAGATCACATGACAATGACATCATCAAAGGTCCTTTAGCAGACACAGGTGGGGGAGCACAGAGAGCAGGTACACACAGTGGCTTCCCTGGTCTCCACATGCTTCCGTCTCCCTGGTCTTCACACGCTCCGCTCCCCTCCCCCAGTCTCCGCATACTACTCTCCCCCTGCCTTGATCTTCATACACTCCCCTCCCCCTGTCTCTCCATGCTCCACTCCCTCCCCTGGTCTCTGCATGCTATGCTCCCCTCCCATAGTCTCCACAAACTCCGCTCTCCTCTCCCCGTCCTGCACTCCACATGTTCTGCTCCCATCACCTGGTCCCGGTCTCCGAATGGTCTATTCCCCTCCTCCGGCTCCACATACTCCCCTCCTCCGGTCTCCACAAACTCCGTTTCCCCGGTCTCCGCATTCTTCGCTCCCCTCTCCCGATCTCCGCACACTCCAAACTCCTCCCCTGGCCCCATTCTCCAGATGCTCCCCTCCCCCGGTCCAAGTCTCACGCTCCCCTCCCCTAGTACCGGTCAATGCACCATGCCCTTCCCTGAGCTCTGCATGCTCTGCTCCTCTCCCACGGTCCCGTTCTCTGCATGCTTCACTCCCCTCTTCCAGTCCTGGTCTCTGCACACTCTGCTCCCTTCCCCTTGTCCTGGTCTCTGCACGCTCCGCTCCCCTCTCCCAGTCTCTACATGCTCCCGTCCCCCGGTCTCAGCACAGGGGGCAGCAGAGAGAGTGTACGCAGGGGGATCAGAGAGAGAGATCACACAGGGGGAGCAGAGAGAGAGCACACTGGGAGAGCAGAGGGAGCACTCTGGGGACGGGGTGAGCGTACGTCGACCCCAGGGTGTGGGGTACTTGAGTATCAGGCCGCAAGGGTTAACGCTCCTGTTGTCATGAGGCCGCTTCTGACCCCTTATCCTGGGGACTATTCTTTATAAAAGGGGTTGTTATGTACAGGGGATTATATACAAAGTTTGTCATCGTGACGCCACCTGTAGTTTCTGGCGATTTGCACCAGCGCCGCCACAGTCCATCAGAGGTCGGTGGTATCGCGGCTGGGATGGTGAAGTCCTCCACAGGTAGGACGGGAACCTCCGGGGCAGCGTTACTGTAAAGGAATAAGTTCATGCAAAACAAAGGCAGGCTGAGTCCAAAGTGACTGTTCCTTCGGGTACTTTACTGGCAATTGTATTAGTGGCATACAAAAGTTACAGTGCAGTATACCTGAAGGTGTGAGGACAGGTAGCTGAACGGGTGTCTGCAGGCAGATCTTAGGTGGTATGGTGGACGCTCGGTGTGGGCCTTCGTGCTCTATTCCTGTATGTTCATTTCCTGCTTCCCAGTGGTGGTGAAGTCTGGTTCCATAAAGCCAACCTGACCTCCTGTTTTCTCTCTCTCTTTTGCTCCCGCTGGGTTATCCTCTGTTGGCTGACCACTGAACCATGAAGCGGTGCCTGGTAACCTCTTCTGGTTGCTCAAGAGCCCGGGAGAAGTATATACTCCACAGGTCTCCGGATTTTCTGTGGTCCGGAAGTATCCCACAGGTGCAGGCTCCGATGCCTGGTAACCTTCTGCACCTGGGAAGCTTTCCTTCCTAAACTCCTCTCTACTTCTCCGAGGTGAGAGACCAAGAGGACCCAACAGGCCTCCTGTGAAAGGACCTAAAGGTCAAAGACCTCCTTGTTCCCCCTGCAGGTGGTTTTAGTCCCTCCTGACATAAATCCTCATATCCAACATATTCCAGCCGACATAATAATAATTTTATTTATATAGTATCAACATATTACGCAGCATTTTACAATTCAGAGGGGACATATACAGACACTATGAGACAATACATAGCGACAAAAATACAAACACCCTGAGGAGTGAGGTCCCTGCTCACAAGCTACAATCTATGAGGAAATCGGGGTAAATGATAAAAAGTGCCGTCATATATGGTCCAGCCATCAATATAATAAATAGGGGATTCACGTAACGCTGCATGAACCGGTCACCGGCCGAGATCTGTACAAGTATAAAGTGCTATATTATGTATGGGGGGGGGTGCAGACAGATGACACAAGAGGCCAGGCTGGAAAAGGGAAGATAGGAATAGATAGACAAGTGTAGTGAGGTGATAGGCAAATATAAAGAGATGCATTTTTAAGGCTCTCTTAAAACTATGAGTATTGGGAATTGAATTGAGTTTGGTAGTCCGTTCCAGAGAATTGGTGCAGCTCATGAGAAGTCTTGGAGACTGGATTGGGAGGTTCAGATTGTAGATGATATCAGTCTTAGGTTACTCGCAGAACAGTGGGCACTTGTAGGGTGATAGACAGAGATGAGGGAGGAGATGTAGGGCGGTGCAGAACTGTGGAGGTAAAATGGAGGAGTAGGGCAGCGCGGTCACTGTTGTGCTGTACAGGAAAATCACATTTCATCAATAATGAACACAGACACACTGCATGGGTACTTTACTCTGGTAAACTGCAGCTTTACAAGGTATGCGATGTCACGGCTAAGGTAGTGGACCGGGTGGTCCTGGTAGTCGGCAGTGTCCCTCCGAGGCTCCGCTGGTGTTCCTTCACTATACGTACTCTGTCCTGACTCTGTGCTGCCCTGCACAGATCTCACTTGTTAACCAGGCCCGTCGGGTGATATAGGAACCGTTTATCACTCCAAAGAAGGACCCAACCCTGTCTAGCGCGTCTGGTGGAGACTGTGCTTTGGTGAAAGGGCGGTTGGATCGTGCTCCTAAAAAGACATCAACCACGCTGGTAGATTGTGGTTCAGGGATGGACCTCTGATCTACGTCGGAGCCGGTACCCCGCTTTGGACTGGGCTAGGGCATTCAGTTGCCCTCTTCTCTTTGCACCTCTCTGTCTGGGCCACCAGGTTGGGGTGCCCTCCCCGTTACTTTCCTGTTTACTTCACTGTTCTGTTCTCTGACTTCTACTCTTTCCCGCTTTCCTCACTCACTACATATCACCTCTCTCTCCTCCCACCAGGACCGGTTACCCTAGTAACAGGCGGCCTGATTGGTCCTCTACTACTAGGTGTATGTGCGTTGTTATTGAGCCTCAGGCTTCTGCTACCCCCTACTAGGACAAAGCATACTGCACCTTCTGTTCGCGCGTTACAAAAAGGTACTGCACCCCTAACTACTGTATAGCGGATTGGCAACCAGTGCAATGACTGGCACAAGATAGAGGCAACAGTGAAGTGGCTGGAGAGGAATATGATCCTGGCTGCTGCATTCAGGTTAGATTGGAGAGGAGAGAGTATAGGAAAAGGGAGACTGATTAGTAGAGAATTGCAGTAATCCAGGTGAGAATGAATGAGGGCAACAGTAAAGGTACCGTCACACACAGCAATATTGCTATACAATTTCACTGGCAACGTGCTGGTTGCAGTGAAATCATGGACACATTGTTACATTTGTACACAGCAACAAAATAGAACAATGTGTCCATGATTTCACTGCAACCAGCAAAGTGCCAGTGAAATTGCCTAGGAACATTGCCACGTGTGACGGTACCTTTAGAGTTTAACAGAATTAACAGTAAGAAAAGGTCGAAATCTAGAGATGTTTTAGAGGTGTAGGTGACATGAGTGAGCGAGTGACCGGATGTGGGAAGTGAAGGAGAGATCTGGGTCACATATAACCCCAAGACAGCGGGCGGCTGCTGAGGAGTAATGGTAGAACCACATACAGACATGGCAATATTCTGTTTCGGAAGGAGAGGAGAGGAAGGAAACAGGAGAAGTTCCGTTTTTGACAGATTCAGTTTAAGGCAGAGAGAAGACATGATGTTAGAGACAGCAGAGAGACGAGAGAGAGGACATGATGTTAGAGACAGCAGAGAGACGAGAGAGAGGACATGATGTTAGAGACAGCAGAGAGACGAGAGAGAAGACATGATGTTAGAGACAGCAGAGAGACGAGAGAGAGGACATGATGTTAGAGACAGCAGAGAGACGAGAGAGAAGACATGATGTTAGAGACAGCAGACAGACAATCACTGGTATTTTGTAGTAATGTGGGGGGTGATGTCAGGAGACGATGTGTATAACTGGGTGTCGCCAGCAGAGATGGAAAGAAAAGAGAGAAGGTTGCGTCACACTCATCCCACACTGGGCTGCGGTTTAATCTAGAATACACTCACCTGTGACTGTTGTGCACCGCACAACAGGGAACGGCGTACGGGTGGGTGTATAATCGATCTGCTTTTCCTTGGACGGCCTTTACTTGGATCCATGCAGCTAAGCTCCAAGGTGGTGATGACTGTGACCACCGGGCCCGAGCACTTGATAGCAAGTGGGGCAGCCCTAATGCATGTTCAGCAGGGTCTCTCCCTCAGCGGCTCTCATACCACACCCCGAAGGGAGGAAGGCAATAGATGAAGAGAAGGACAAAGTATGGAAATAAGCGCTAGAGAAGACCCAGGAACTGGTTAATAGTAAAAATGTACCTTTAGGTTTATTAAAAAATGGATAGAGCGAGCCCTCAACCACAACGCGGTTCGACAAACGTCTTTCTCAAGTGGATGTACGGCTCAAAAACACCTCATGTTAAATGAAGATAATAATACCAAAGAATTAGTGATTGCAATCATTTTCAGGAAGAAACTGAGGATTATCTGACAGAATTGCAGGGGTGTCAATACTTTTGGCCACAACTGTATATCATTTGGGGGCTGTGCTGGGCTGTATATATTATTTGGATACTGGCCTCCAAATAATATATACAGCCCAGCAGTAGCCTCAGTATTATATATACAGCCCTGCATAGCCTCAGTATTATATATACAGCTCCGCATAGCCTCAGTATTATACACACAGCCCCGCATAGCCTCAGTATTATATATACAGCCCAGCAGTAGCCTCAGTATTATATATACAGCCCTGCATAGCCTCAGTGTTATATACACAGCCCAGAATAGCCTCAGTGTTATATACACAGCCCAGCATAGCCTCAGTGTTATATACACAGCCCAGCATAGCCTCAGTGTTATATACACAGCCCAGCATAGCCTCAGTATTATATATACAGCCCCGCATAGCCTCAGTATTATATATACAGCCCCGCATAGCCTCAGCATTATATATACACAGCCCCGCATAGCCTCAGTATTATATATACACAGCCCCGCATAGCCTCAGTATTATATATACAGCCCCGCATAGCCTCAGTATTATATATACAGCCCTGCATAGCCTCAGTATTATATATACAGCCCTGCATAGCCTCAGTATTATATATACAGCCCTGCATAGCCTCAGTATTATATATACAGCCCTGCATAGCCTCAGTATTATATATACAGCCCTGCATAGCCTCAGTATTATATATACAGCCCTGCATAGCCTCAGTATTATATATACAGCCCTGCATAGCCTCAGTATTATACAGTATATACAGCCCTGCATAGCCTCAGTATTATATACTGTATACAGCCCCGCATAGCTTCAGTATTATATACACAGCCCCGCATAGCCTCAGTATTATATATACAGCCCCGCATAGCCTCAGTATTATATACACAGCCCTGCATAGCCTCAGTATTATATATACAGCCCCGCATAGCCTCAGTATTATATACACAGCCCATTTAGTGTGGGAAAACCCACAGCAAGAATTGATATTTGCAGATTTTCCCGCACTAAAATACTCAGCATTTATATTTATATAATCGGCAGTTTGGGATTCGGGCACTGTAGCCGAATCCCAAAATGCTTTGCGGCACTGCGAGCGATGACGCACAGCGTCATCGCGAGCAGTCTCCGCTGCCCATGCAACTCTCCTATCAGCTATACACCCCGCACCTCGCCTGCTGCCCCCGCAGCTCTCCTATCACCCATAGACCCCCCACCTCTCCTGCTGCCCCCACACCTCTCCTGTCAGACATACACCCCCTCACCTCTCCTGCTGCCCCCACACCTCTCCTGTCAGACATACACCCCCTCACCTCTCCTGCTGCCCCCACACCTCTCCTGTCAGAGATACCCCCCCCGCACCTGTCATGCTGCCCCCACACCTCTCCTGTCAGACATAGCCCCCCCGCACCTATCATGCTGCTCTGTCACACTCCCGCATCTCTCTGCTACGATCACCAAGCCAGAGGGACCTTTGGTGATGTCAGAGTCATGTGATCATTATCATGACTCAGACATCACTGCAGGCCCTCTATTCATCGATCACTGCTCCCAAGAAGGGCAAGAAGCCACAGAGGGGGCAGGGGCAGCAAACACACTGCACGCCCAAATGCAGGCCAGGGGAAACACCGGGGGGGGGGGGGCGAGTGCATTCTGCCCCTCTACATTCCACCCCTGCTCTGCCCCCACTCCATTCTGCCACTAATCTGCTGGGGTATACAGATGCGCTGTGCTGCTGGGGTATACAGAGGCGCTGTGCTGCTGGGTATACAGAGGCGCTGTGCTGCTGGGGTATACAGAGGCGCTGTGCTGCTGGGGTATATACAGGCGCTGTGCTGCTGGGGTATATACAGGCGCTATGCTGCTGGGGTATATACAGGCTCTGTGCTGCTGGGGTATATACAGGCGCTGCTGGGGTATATACAGGCGCTGCTGGGGTATATACAGGCTGTGCTGGGGTATATACAGGCTGTGCTGGGGTATATACAGGCTGTGCTGGTGTATATGGAGGCTGTGCTGACTGTATATTGCGGCATATAGAGGCTGCTGCTGGGGTATATGGAGGCTGCTGCTGTGGTACATGGAGGCTGCTGCAGAGGTATATGGAAGCTTTGCTGATGTATATGGAGACTGTGCTGTGGTATACGGAGCCAGCTGCTGTACTGTATATATAATATGGAGGCTGCGATGGCTATATATATTATTTGGAGGCTGTGCTGTATATATAATATGGAGGCTGTGCTGGGCTGTATATATTATTTGGAGGCTGCTGCTGGGCTGCCACAGCCTCCAAATACTATATACAGGCCAGCACAGCCTCCAAATAATATATACAACCCGCAGTCTCTATATTATATATACAGCCCGCCAGTCTCCATATTATATATACAGCCCTGAACAGCCTCTATATTATATATAGAGCCCACCCACGAGCCTCTATATTATATATACACAGCCTGCAGCTTCTATATTATATTAATGTATCATCGTTTGGGCTAAAGGGGCCCACTGATACTGTTTCGCCCGGGCCCACAAAAACCTGCAGCCGGCCCTGTCTGCCCCCACTACATTCTACCCCTGATCTGCTTCTGTCTATTCTGCCTCACTCCACTCTGCCCCCACTCCATTTCTGCTTCTGCTCTGCCCCCACTCCATTCTGCCCCTAATCTGCCCCCACTACATTCTAACCCTTATCTGCCTCACTCCACTCTGCCCCACTCCATTCTACCCCTGCTCTGCCCCCACTCCATTCTGCCCCTAATCTGCCCCCACTACATTCTAACCCTCATCTGCCTCACTCCACTCTGCCCCCACTACATTCTACCCCTGCTCTGCCCCCACTACATTCTGCCCCTAATCTGCCCCCACTATATTCTACCCCTCATCTGCTTCAGTCTATTCTGCCTCACTCCACTCTACCCCCACTCAATTTCTGCCTCTGCTCTGTCCCCACTACATTCTACCCCTGCTCTGCTCCACTACATTCTACCCTTCATCTGCCTCACTCCTCTCTGCCCCACTCCATTCTGCCTCCGCTCTGCCCCATTCCACTCTGCCCCCACTCCATTCTGCCTCCGCTCTGCCCCACTCCATTCTGCCCCTGCTCTGCCCCATTCCACTCTGCCCCCACTCCATTCTGCCTACGCTCTGCCTCACTCCACTCTGCCCCACTCCATTCTGCCTCCGCTCTGCCCCATTCCACTCTATCCCCACTCCACATATACTCTGCTACCCACAGAGCCGCCTCTATACTCTGCTACCCACAGAGCCGCCTCTATACTCTGCTACCCACAGAGCCGCCTCTATACTCTGCTACCCACAGAGCCGCCTCTATACTCTGCTACCCACAGAGCCGCCTCTATACTCTGCTACCCACAGAGCCGCCTCTATACTCTGCTACCCACAGAGCCGCCTCTATACTCTGCTACCCACAGAGCCGCCTCTATACTCTGCTACCCACAGAGCCGCCTCTATACTCTGCTACCCACAGAGCCGCCTCTATACACACAATTCATTTCACCGCGCTCCCGATGCAATTGCATCAGGCCTTCATACTAGTTTATAATATTACAATCTATAGATTTACATAACTTTGTTGCACTATGAAGGGGTGAAGCCTATAAATGTGTTGCACAGAGGCCACTCCAGCCTGTGTCTGCCCCTGACCCCCTGTATTGTGAGTGTGGGGATTCCCCGGATGTAGAGAAAGTTCTGTTTGGACAAATGGGCGGAGTCAGAACAGGAGGAGGAATGTGAAATTAGGACACAAATGTGTCTGGAATAGATTACGGCGCCATTGTGCATCTCCCGGAGCCCTCACCTGATCACCAGAGATCCCCCACACAAGTGATCTGATTGTGGAGACTAGATCCCTCCAGGATTCTATCTCGGGTACAGGGATCATTTTGATCCACAGGATCCTCACACAATGTGAGAACAATCGGTCCCATATTGAACATTCTCTATTTCTCCCCTTTCCAGTCTGTGCCCACGATCCGGAGACACTGAGTCCTGGACGTCTCCTCTCCTGCGGGGACACCGGCAGTGGCGTAGCAATGCTTTGTGGCGCCCGAAAGATTTGCCGCCCCTTTGGTTGTTGATAATCCGGAAGTATACATAGTATACACTGTCTGCCCCTATATACAAGAATATAACTACTATACTAAAACACAAAGAGAAGGGGTGCAATTGGGGGGGAAGTATTGGGCCAAATGGCCACTCACCTATTGGGGTTGTCACTGTGCACCGCCACCTCTGCACAACCCCAGTGTATGGCAACAAGCAGGACTCAAGGAGGCCCGGGCCGGAGAAATTTTCGCCGCTGTACTGTGGAGTTCATAGTGTAATATTACTGCAAAAGACTTTATTCTTAATATATGTCACAATACCGGGATCTGAGGATCTTCTATTTCGAGGTCAGGGCTCTCTGATGCCATGTCGCTGACTGTCTCGCTGTCGTCCTCTTTTGACACTGCAGTGTGGTGGACAAGAGAGCATTAACTGGTTAATAACAAGAAGGATGGAGTGTACTAACTGAGCCATAAACCATCCCCATACCAGTAGGATTACTATATGGATTTTAGTATTAGGGTACGGACACACTGGTGTGAAACTCTGATGAGTGCAATGTGCGATTTTCTCACATTGCAATCAATCTCTGAGAGCACATTGGTGAGTGTCGGACGCTTTTTTCTCATCCAGATTCAGGATGAGAAAAAAGTTGCAACATGCTGCGACAGTATGTGATTCCCGGGTGAGACTTGCCAATGCAAGTCTATGGGTCCGACAAAATCACTGACCGCACACGGATCATCCAAGAGGCAACTGTTTTTTTCACCGATACATTATCATTCTGTAGCCGAGACAACTGTAAAATGTTCCTGTAAATGATTATACAGTAATAGCTGCTGAGGAAAGAACAGATTGATTGCACACGATGTGATCTAGAGAAATGTCGGACACTCGCACAGCAGTTGGATGCCAAATGGACCAAAAAACGGATGTCACTCATCCGACTCTCCTGGATGAGAAACAGACCGATTTTAAGGCGGCGGGAGACAGTGCACCACCACGTCCCCAGCTCCGTGCTGTGCACAGACAGTGTACCACCAAGTCCCCAGCTCCGTGCTGTGCACAGTGTACCACCATGTCCCCAGCTCCGTGCTATGCACAGTGTACCACCATGTCCTCAGCTCCGTGCTATGCACAGACAATATACAGTGCACTGTCTGTGCACAGCACGAAGATGAAGACATGGTGGTACACTGTGCACAGCACGGAGCTGGGATCATGGTGGTACACTGTGCACAGCACGGAGCTGGGGACATGGTAGTACACTGTCTATGCACAGCACAGAGCTGGGGACATGGTGGTGCACTGTTTATGCACAGCACAGAGCTGGAGACATGGTGGTACACTGTCTATGCACAGCACGGAGCGGGAGACATGGTAGTACACTGTCTATGCACAGCACGGAGCTGGGGACATGGTGGTACACTGTCTATGCACAGCAGGGAGCTGGGGACATGGTGGTACACTGTCTGTGCACAGCACGGAGCTGGGGACATGGTGGTACACTGTCTGTGCACAGCACGGAGCTGGGGACATGGTGGTACACTGTGCACAGCACGGAGCTGGGACATGGTGGTACACTGTCTATGCACAGCACGGAGCTGGAGACATGGTGGTACACTGTGCACAGCACGGAGCGGGAGACATGGTAGTACACTGTCTATGCACAGCACGGAGCTGGGCACATGGTGGTACACTGTGCACAGCACGGAGCTGAGGACACAGTGGTACACTGTCTATGCACAGCACGGAGCTGGGGACATGGTGGTACACTGTCTGTGCACAGCACGGAGCGGGAGACATGGTAGTACACAGTCTATGCACAGCATGGAGCTGGGGACATGGTGGTACACTGTGCACAGCACGGAGCTGAGGACACAGTGGTACACTGTCTATGCACAGCAGGGAGCTGAGGACACAGTGGTACACTGTCTATGCACAGCAGGGAGCTGGGGACATGGTGGTACACTGTCTATGCACAGCACGGAGCTGAGGACACAGTGGTACACTGTCTATGCACAGCAGGGAGCTGGGGACATGGTGGTACACTGTCTATGCACAGCAGGGAGCTGGGGACATGGTGGTACACTGTGCACAGCAGGGAGCTGGGGACATGGTGGTACACTGTGCACAGCACGGAGCTGGGGACATGGTGGTACACTGTGCACAGCACAGAGCTGAGGACATCCCAGAAGAGGCACAATAACCACAGACAGGCGGCAGAAGAACATTGAGCCCGCCAAGGAGAACTACAACTCCCAGAACCCAACACACTGCCTAGAAACCATACAGTAATGCCAGAACAGGCAGGAGAACTACAATTCCCAGCATGCCACACCCTTCCAACACAGGAAGGTGGAGGCTGCCGCATGGAGGCAGAGACACCTGGTACAGCTGCCATTATCACCACACAGCCCCACTCCTCCTGCGCACCCGTCCTCCTCTCCTCTGTCCCTCAAGCTGCTAGTCTTCTCCTCTGTCCCCCTGTTCCTGTGCTTCTGCCCCCCTGTCCTCTTCTCCTCTGCCCTCGTCCTCTGCCCCCCCCCCCCCCGTCTTCTTCTCGTCTGCCCCCTGTCCCCTGCACAGTTTCCCTCACCTCTCCAGGTCCATGGGGGGACGGCTGAGTGGAGGAGCCGCCAGCACCACAGCTGCATCCACCGCCACCAGCACTTGGAGCCATCACGGGACAGGAAGCAGCAGAGCTCCCAGCGGCTTCCTGTCAGTGTGATCGCTCTCAGCGCTGGGGGCCGGGAGCGGAGAGCACAGGACATGCGGGCGCTAAGCCCGCAAAGACTCCAGTTTTCATATGGAGCCTGGGGAGGTAAAGAAAAAACACAAAAACCGCTCGCACTCCCCTTGTAAATACAGCCCTGCTGCCGCCCTCACACACACTGCCGCCACTGGACACCGGGGATCTCCGGGGGAACGCAGCCGCCCGTCCCCACGATCTGCATTCACCCACTGACATCACCGAAGCTTCACCCCCTGATCACATGACACTGACATCACCTAAGCTCCACCCCCTGATCACATGACACTGACATCACCGAAGCTCCACCCCCTGATCACATGACACTGATGAGGTCATCACAGGTCCTTCAGCTCTCACAGTGCAGCAGATCCGTCCTGGTTGTAGGTGGAGGAAGATTCCCTGTCCTCCTCTATACAGGTGATTATACAAAGGCTCCACTGCAGGAGGGAAGAACTAGATGTGGAGGAGGTGTCTGTGCTGCCTGCCTCTCCCCCCTGTGTGTGTGCCTCTCCCCCCTGTGTGTGCGCCTCTCCCCCCTGTGTGTGTGCCTCTCCCCCCTGTGTGTGTGCCTCTCCCCCCTGTGTGTGTGCCTCTCCCCCCCCCGTGTGTGTGTGCCTCTCCCCCCCCCCGTGTGTGTGTGCCTCTCCCCCCCCCGTGTGTGTGGGGCCTCTCCCCCCCCTGTGTGTGTGTGCCTCTCCCCCCCCCGTGTGTGTGTGCCTCTCCCCCCCCCCGTGTGTGTGTGCCTCCCCCCCCCCCCGTGTGTGTGTGTGCCTCTCCCCCCCCCCTTGTGTGTGCCCTCCCCCCCCCCGTGTGTGTGTGCCTCTCCCCCCCCCCCGTGTGTGTGTGCCTCTCCCCCCCCCCCCCCCGTGTGTGTGTGCCTCTCCCCCCCCCCCCCCGTGTGTGTGTGCCTCTCCCCCCCCCCCCCGTGTGTGTTGCCTCTCCCCCCCCCCCCCCCCCCGTGTGTGTGTGCCTCTCCCCCCCCCCCCCCCCCCGTGTGTGTGTGCCTCTCCCCCCCCCCCCCCCGTGTGTGTGTGCCTCTCCCCCCCCCCCCGTTGTGTGTGTGCCTCTCCCCCCCCCCCCCCCCCCCGTGTGTGTGTGCCTCTCCCCCCCCCCCCCGTGTGTGTGTGCCTCTCCCCCCCCCCCCCCCCCCGTGTGTGTGTGCCTCCTCCTCCCCCCCCCGTGTGTGTGTGCCTCTCCCCCCCCCCCCCGTGTGTGTGTGCTCTCCTCCCCCCCCCCCCCCCCGTGTGTGTGTGCCTTCTCCCCCCCCCCGTGTGTGTGTGCCTCTCCCCCCCCCCCCCCCGTGTGTGTGTGCCTCTCCCCCCCCCCCCCGTGTGTGTGTGCCTCTCCCCCCCCCCCCCCCGTGTGTGTGTGCCTCTCCTTCCTCTCCCCCCCCCCCGTGTGTGTTGCCTCTCCCCCCCCCCCCGTGTGTGTGCCTCTCCCCCCCCCCCCGTGTGTGTGTGCCTCTCTCCCCCCCCGTGTGTGTGCCTCTCCTCTCCCCCCCGTGTGTGTGTGCCTCTCCTCTCCCCCCCGTGTGTGTGTGCCTCTCCTCTCCCCCCCGTGTGTGTGTGCCTCTCCTCTCCCCCCCGTGTGTGTGTGCCTCTCCTCTCCCCCCCGTGTGTGTGTGCCTCTCCTCTCCCCCCCGTGTGTGTGTGCCTCTCCCTCCCCCCCCGTGTGTGTGTGCCTCTCCTCTCCCCCCCGTGTGTGTGTGCCTCTCCTCTCCCCCCCGTGTGTGTGTGCTCTCCTCCCCCCCCCGTGTGTGTGTGCCTCTCCCTCCCCCCCCCCCGTGTGTGTGCCTCTCCCCCCCCCCCGTTGTGTGCCTCTCCCCCCCCCCCCGTGTGTTGTGCCTCTCCCTCCCCCCCCCCCCGTGTGTGTGCCTCTCCCTCCCCCCCCCCCCCGTGTGTGTGCTCTCTCCCTCCCCCCCCCCCGTGTGTGTGCCTCTCCCTCCCCCCCCCCGTGTGTGTGCCTCTCCCTCCCCCCCCCCGTGTGTGTGTGCCCTGTGCTGGCCTCTCCTCCCCCCCCCGTGTGTGTGCCTCTCCCTCCCCCACCGTGTGTGTGCCTCTCCTCCCCCTGGTCGTGCTCTCCCTGTGTGTGTGTCCTCTCTCCACCCCCCTGTGTGTGTGCTCCTCCCCCCCCCCCCCACCCACCTGTGGTGTGCCTCTTCTCCACCCCCCCCCCCCCTTGTGTCTCTGCCTGATCCATCGCTCGTGGTCGGTGACGTCTTGTAGATGTGATCGCTCCTTAGTTACAGGATCCATCGCTCGTGGTCGGTGACGTCTTGTAGATGTGATCGCTCCTTAGTTACAGGATCCATCGCTCGTGGTCGGTGATCTCTTGTAGATGTGATCGGGGCCTTAGTTACAGGATCCATCGCTCGTGGTCGGTGACGTCTTGTAGATGTGATCGGTCCTTAGTTACAGGATCCATCGCTCGTGGTCGGTGACATCTTGTAGATGTGATCGGTCCTTAGTTACAGGATCCATCGCTCGTGGTCGGTGATCTCTTGTAGATGTGATCGCTCCTTAGTTACAGGATCCATCGCTCGTGGTCGGTGACGTCTTGTAGCTGTGATCGGTCCTTACTTACAGGATCCATCGCTCGTGGTCGGTGATCTCTTGTAGATGTGATCGGTCCTTAGTTACAGGATCCATCGCTCGTGGTCGGTGATCTCTTGTAGATGTGATCGGTCCTTAGTTACAGGATCCATCGCTCGTGGTCGGTGACGTCTTGTAGATTGTGATCGGTCCTTAGTTACAGGATCCATCGCTCGTGGTCGGTGACGTCTTGTAGATGTGATCGGTCCTTAGTTACAGGATCCATCGCTCGTGGTCGGTGACCTCTTGTAGATGTGATCTGTCCTTAGTTACAGGATCCATCGCTCGTGGTCGGTGATCTCTTGTAGATGTGATCTGTCCTTAGTTACAGGATCCATCGCTCGTGGTCGGTGACGTCTTGTAGATGTGGTCGGTCCTTAGTTACAGGATCCATCGCTCGTGGTCGGTGATCTCTTGTAGATGTGGTCGGTCCTTAGTTACAGGATCCATCGCTCGTGGTCGGTGATCTCTTGTAGATGTGATCGGTCCTTAGTTACAGGATCCATCGCTCGTGGTCGGTGATCTCTTGTAGATGTTTTCGGTTCTTAGTTACAGGATCCATCGCTCGTGGTCGGTGATCTCTTGTAGATGTTTTCGGTTCTTAGTTACAGGATCCATCGCTCGTGGTCGGTGATCTCTTGTAGATGTGATCGGTTCTTAGTTACAGGATCCATCGCTCGTGGTCGGTGATCTCTTGTAGATGTGATCGGTCCTTAGTTACAGGATCCATCGCTCGTTGTCGGTGACGTCTTGTAGATGTGATCGGTCCTTAGTTACAGGATCCATCGCTCGTGGTCGGTGATCTCTTGTAGATGTGATCGGTCCTTAGTTACAGGATCCATCGCTCGTGGTCGGTGATCTCTTGTAGATGTGGTCGGTCCTTAGTTACAGGATCCATCGCTCGTGGTCGGTGACGTCTTGTAGATGTGATCGGTCCTTAGTTACAGGATCCATCGCTCGTGGTCGGTGATCTCTTGTAGATGTGATCGGTCCTTAGTTACAGGATCCATCGCTCGTGGTCGGTGACGTCTTGTAGATGTGATCGGTCCTTAGTTACAGGATCCATCGCTCGTGGTCGGTGACGTCTTGTAGATGTGATCGCTCCTTAGTTACAGGATCCATCGCTCGTGGTCGGTGACGTCTTGTAGATGTGATCGCTCCTTAGTTACAGGATCCATCGCTCGTGGTCGGTGATCTCTTGTAGATGTGATCGGTCCTTAGTTACAGGATCCATCGCTCGTGGTTGGTGACGTCTTGTAGATGTGATCGGAGCCTTAAGGCCCCGTTACTCTCTTCAATATCCCAGCGATCCCACCAACAATCCAACGTGGCCGGCATCGCTGGGACATTGTTATCTGATCGCTAGTGAGTTGTCAAACAGGCAGTCTCGCCAGCGATCAGGACCAGTGAGAACGCTGGTATCCACGGTAAACAGCGGGTAACTAAGCAGAGCGCAGTGCTTAGTTACCCAATGTTTACCCTGGTTACCAGCTCTCGGTGTGTGCTGTGCGGCGCTGGGAGGTCGTTCATCGTTGGTCTCCCACTGTCACACGCGCAGATGCTGGCCGTCCAAACTGGTGACGTTGCAATGGTATTGTTAACGATATTGCAGCGTGTAACGGGGCCTTTAGTGTCAAGGTTCATAAACGTTGAACCCTGACAAGTGATTACCATGAAGTCCAAATACTATTTATATTCTTATATATTGTGTTATGTAAATAGATGATCTCTTAGCTATAATTGGAATGTAAATTTATTTACATACATTAAATATTTATATTTAATGATAGGCTTTTCATACTTATTATATGGACAACCACTTCAATATGTCATGCATGTACCTATCTTCTACATGGGTGAGGCTTTGTACCGGCTACAATATTGTGCTGCAGGTTTTGTGCTTCCAGAAATCTGCACCTGCAGAAAAGTCCTCAGGAGAAATTTGGCTGCCAATGGGGTGTTTGTGCTGAGATTTTCTATGTGATTTTGATGTATTTCTTAAGCATTTATTCACTGTTGTGACTGTTAATAAAGCTAGGTCATACTAGAAAAAAAAGGGTTTTCTAGATGTCATAATGTGACGTGTGGCTCCGCTGTATTTTTGATCGCCAGCCCAGGTACAGCAGCAGCAGGTCACTGCCCACAACTACCCAAGAGAGGGAAAGTGTGCAGTGGTAGACGGGGACCCAAGGTGAGGAAACTTAAGGCACGAGCACAAGGAGGAGAAAAAGAGAATAATATATTATACCAAAGGAAACCTCCCACCAACCTGAGGACCGAGGAAAGGTGTTGGGAAAGTAAATGAGCAAACACCGAGCAGTAACACAACTGGTCTCTGCATACAGGCAAAATCCCTTAGTTGTTAGGCTGTAACTCCTTAGCTGAAATCCACCTAGAAATATAGCCAGCAGAGACGGCTGCTGCAAGGTGAGTATAAATAGCCCCAGCCGTGATGTGATAGGACAGAGACAAAATAGGAAAGTGAGAAACACCTGACTTAATATAATAGCGAACCAAGAGAAGAAAAGCAAAGATGGCAGACCAACCAGGCCATGGCTCAGCAAAAAATGAAACTGAGCACACAGCAAGAGGACACTAGATCAAGACCCGAAATAGAAGCATGACAAAGAATTGTCTACTCCTCTAAAGGAACCAATGTGTAGAAATGAGTCGGGCCAGCAGGGAAGGGGTTACTTGTAACCAGGATGGCGGCTGCTGGCGGGGGATCACGGCGGGTCGGTTCCCGGTTCCGAGCCCTGGGCACTCAATGGCTGGTGGGGATGACGATTGGGGTTTATACGTGACGCCACCTGTGGTGTCTGGTAAGCAGTTACCAGCGCTGCAGCCGGGCTTTGAGGCGATGGTGTGGTGCAGTAGAGGTAGTACAGCTCCCCACAGGCGCAGCTCTTCCTCAGTGCGGCGGGGTGGATGAGGGGAGTTATAGTTGTGGTCCTGCTATAGTCCGTGCAGGCAGGGGCACACACACAACAGTCTCTGTTTCGTTACCTTTTCCTGGTGTCCCTGTGCAGGTAACCCAGTGTCCGGTGCAGTTTGGGATCCACCTTGGAGAGTTGTGAGGCCTCCCCTGTCTGTGTATGCGATGTTTTTGGGTAGTGGGTGTATTGGACCTTAACTATGGAGAAAATCACTGGAGACCAATAGTAATACGCAAAACAGACTCCTTTATTGGACATACAAACTCGGACACCCGCACATGTGAAGTTGGAGGCGTGGTGTCGGTCACTAACCGGCGTCACGGGTGTTCTGACGCTTCCCTGCGGGAGGAAAACCTCCAAGACGTCATTTCACTTCAGGGAGGTGTGTCTACAGAAACCCGCGTCATCGGAGGCCGAAGCCACGCCCCCGCGCATGCGCGGACCACCGTGCCGCCATTTTGGATGAGGGCAAAACTACTGGCAAACAGTTAGTGACTGGGAGAAGAGAAAAACAATGCTATGGCCACTATCATAGATCAAATTTAACCACCCAACCTCTAAGGGAAATCGTAGATAGAAGATAGCAGCGCTAGAGAGTAAAAATAGAGTTAGAAAATCTCTATGCCCCCGTCACTTACCAGAAATACCCACCAGAGGGCGCCGAGTACCTGGCAAACCAAGCATCAGAGAGAAGCATATAGTAAGAGAAAACGTACAACACAGCAAGAACATACAATATATCACCTGTACTGCAAGAAATATAATGTGGAATTTGATGTTCTCTGCTGCCATTGGCCGATGTGAATGTAGTTGCCCTGATGATGTTACTACATGCCACACATGAACCACACGGGTAACATCCCCACAATGGTTGTCTATGCCCAAATAGAGGGGCAGTCTCACGGACATAGTGGCTGTGGACAAGAACGTCCACATGGAGGTTAGTCATTCCAAGATAAGACCTAACGGCATTAATCCCGCCGTAATGGTCAATACGGGTGTACAGGGTCTCCACGTCTATTGTCACCAGCCGTACCGACTCACCCAACATTAGACCATCAATCCGCCGTACGATGTCCGCCGTGTCTCTGACATAGGAGGGCTGAGTCTCGACGAGTGGATGCAAGTAGTACTCGATAAATTTACAAGACCTCTCACAGAGCCCTCCTATGCCAGAGACTATGGGAAGACATCTCACAGAGCCCTCCTATGCCAGAGACAATGGGAAGACATCTCACAGAGCCCTCCTATGCCAGAGACAATGGGAAGACATCTCACAGAGCCCTCCTATGCCAGAGACAATGGGAAGACATCTCACAGAGCCCTCCTATGCCAGAGACTATGGGAAGACATCTCACAGAGCCCTCCTATGCCAGAGACAATGGGAAGACATCTCACAGAGCCCTCCTATGCCAGAGACAATGGGAAGACATCTCACAGAGCCCTCCTATGCCAGAGACAATGGGAAGACCTCTCACCGAGCCCTCCTATGCCAGAGACAATGGGAAGACCTCTCACAGAGCCCTCCTATGCCAGAGACAATGGGAAGACCTCTCACAGAGCCCTCCTATGCCAGAGACTATGGGAAGACATCTCACAGAGCCCTCCTATGCCAGAGACAATGGGAAGACATCTCACAGAGCCCTCCTATGCCAGAGACAATGGGAAGACATCTCACAGAGCCCTCCTATGCCAGAGACTATGGGAAGAACTCACAGAGCCCTCCTATGCCAGAGACAATGGGAAGACATCTCACAGAGCCCTCCTATGCCAGAGACAATGGGAAGACATCTCACAGAGCCCTCCTATGCCAGAGACAATGGGAAGACCTCTCACCGAGCCCTCCTATGCCAGAGACAATGGGAAGACCTCTCACAGAGCCCTCCTATGCCAGAGACAATGGGAAGACCTCTCACAGAGTCCTCCTATGCCAGAGACAATGGGAAGACATCTCACAGAGCCCTCCTATGCCAGAGACAATGGGAAGACATCTCACAGAGTCCTCCTATGCCAGAGACAATGGGAAGACATCTCACAGAGCCCTCCTATGCCAGAGACAATGGGAAGACCTCTCACAGAGCCCTCCTATGCCAGAGACAATGGGAAGACATCTCACAGAGTCCTCCTATGCCAGAGACAATGGGAAGACATCTCACAGAGCCCTCCTATGCCAGAGACAATGGGAAGACATCTCACAGAGCCCTCCTATGCCAGAGACAATGGGAAGACATCTCACAGAGCCCTCCTATGCCAGAGACAATGGGAAGACATCTCACAGAGCCCTCCTATGCCAGACACTATGGGAAGACATCTCACAGAGTCCTCCTATGCCAGAGACAATGGGAAGACATCTCACAGAGTCCTCCTATGCCAGAGACAATGGGAAGACATCTCACAGAGTCCTCCTATGCCAGAGACAATGGGAAGACATCTCAGAGTCCTCCTATGCCAGAGACAATGGGAAGACATCTCACAGAGCCCTCCTATGTCAGAGACAATGGGAAGACATCTCACAGAGCCCTCCTATGTCAGAGACAATGGGAAGACATCTCACAGAGCCCTCCTATGCCAGAGACTATGGGAAGACATCTCACAGAGTCCTCCTATGCCAGAGACAATGTGAAGACATCTCACAGAGCCCTCCTATGCCATAGACAATGGGAAGACATCTCACAGAGTCCTCCTATGCCAGAGACAATGTGAAGACATCTCACAGAGTCCTCCTATGCCAGAGACAATGGGAAGACATCTCACAGAGTCCTCCTATACCAGAGACAGTGGGAAGACATCTCACAGAGCACTCCTATGCCAGAGACAATGGGAAGACATCTCACAGAGTCCTCCTATGCCAGAGACAATGGGAAGACATCTCACAGAGTCCTCCTATGCCAGAGAAAATGGGAAGACATCTCACAGAGTCCTCCTATGCCAGAGACAATGGGAAGACATCTCACAGAGCCCTCCTATGCCAGAGACAATGGGAAGACATCTCACAGAGCCCTCCTATGCCAGAGACTATGGGAAGACATCTCACAGAGCCCCTATGCCAGAGACAATGGGAAGACCTCTCACAGAGTCCTCCTATGCCAGAGACAATGGGAAGACATCTCACAGAGTCCTCCTATGCCAGAGACAATGGGAAGACCTCTCACAGAGTCCTCCTATGCCAGAGACAATGGGAAGACATCTCACAGAGCCCTCCTATGCCAGAGACTATGGGAAGACCTCTCACAGAGTCCTCCTATGCCAGAGACAATGGGAAGACCTCTCACAGAGCCCTCCTATGCCAGAGACAATGGGAAGACATCTCACAGAGCCCTGCTATGCCAGAGACAATGGGAAGACATCTCACAGAGCCCTACTATGCCAGAGACAATGGGAAGACATCTCACAGAGCCCTCCTATGCCAGAGACTATGGGAAGACATCTCACAGAGTCCTAATATGCCAGAGACAGTGGGAAGACATCTCACAGAGTCCTCCTATACCAGAGACAGTGGGAAGACATCTCACAGAGCACTCCTATGCCAGAGACAATGGGAAGACATCTCACAGAGTCCTCCTATGCCAGAGACAATGGGAAGACATCTCACAGAGTCCTCCTATGCCAGAGACAATGGGAAGACATCTCACAGAGTCCTCCTATGCCAGAGAAAATGGGAAGACATCTCACAGAGTCCTCCTATGCCAGAGACAATGGGAAGACATCTCACAGAGCCCTCCTATGCCAGAGACAATGGGAAGACCTCTCACAGAGTCCTCCTATGCCAGAGACAATGGGAAGACATCTCACAGAGTCCTCCTATGCCAGAGAAAATGGGAAGACATCTCACAGAGTCCTCCTATGCCAGAGACAATGGGAAGACATCTCACAGAGCCCTCCTATGCCAGAGACAATGGGAAGACATCTCACAGAGCCCTCCTATGCCAGAGACAATGGGAAGACAATGATGGGAGTGCTGGTGTGTCACGGTCCGCGCTGCTGTGGCATGAATAAACTCACCAAAGAGACAGCAGTTATTCCATCCTTTTATTTCCTCCTCCTTCCTACGCGTTTCAGCGCCACACCCGGCGCCTTCCTCAGGGACATTGCCGGGTGTGGCGCTGAAACGCGTAGGAAGGAGGAGGAAATAAAAGGATGGAATAACTGCTGTCTCTTTGGTGAGTTTATTCATGCCACAGCAGCGCGGACCGTGACACACCAGCACTCCCATCATTGTCTTGGATTTAAACCACTATCCAGTGGTCGGTGGAGGTCCTGCAGCAGCTGGAACACTGATTCCAAAACGCCTTCAAACCAGTTGTGGGGATCACAACTGGACCAGGTGAGCAGCTTCACAGCACCACCTCCTTACACAAGTGTCATTAGTGATAAGGCACTATTGCGCCTCTTGTCCCCCTCCCTATTTTTCTTTTTACAGAGACAATGGGAAGACATCTCACAGAGCCCTCCTATGCCAGAGACAATGGGAAGACATCTCACAGAGTCCTCCTATGCCAGAGACAATGGGAAGACATCTCACAGAGCCCTCCTATGCCAGAGACAATGGGAAGACATCTCACAGAGCCCTCCTATGCCAGAGACTATGGGAAGACCTCTCACAGAGTCCTCCTATGCCAGAGACAATGGGAAGACCTCTCACAGAGTCCTCCTATGCCAGAGACAATGGGAAGACATCTCACAGAGCCCTCCTATGCCAGAGACTATGGGAAGACCTCTCACAGAGTCCTCCTATGCCAGAGACAATGGGAAGACCTCTCACAGAGCCCTCCTATGCCAGAGACAATGGGAAGACATCTCACAGAGCCCTGCTATGCCAGAGACAATGGGAAGACATCTCACAGAGCCCTACTATGCCAGAGACAATGGGAAGACATCTCACAGAGCCCTCCTATGCCAGAGACAATGGGACGTCCCAGCGGATTAGTTGGATTCTTATGTACCTTCCGGTAAGACGTATAAAGTCGGTATCACCGGCGACTCGACTAGGAGACCACTGTGCACCTCTCTTGGAATGATACCTTTTTCGAGGGCCTGCTCCCGAATGTCCTGAAAACTTTATGGTGGGATCATAATGTAAGAGTTGGTAATTCATTTTATCACGCGATTGTCTAAGTGCTTCCCTCTCATAGAGTGAAGTAATCCAGATCACCACGTTCCCACCCTTATCCGCAGGTTTGAAGACTACATCAGTCCAAGTGTTGAGTTCCGGCAGGGCGCGCCGTTGTCTGAATGATAAGTTCTGTTTATGCCGTGTCACGGAACCCAACGATCTCCGATCACTGGTGACCAGCGGACAGATGGAGAAAGGTGGGAACGTGGTACATCTTGGTATGACAGATTGTAGGAAGGTAAATTTAGCCGATACAGTAGATTCCTCACCTAGATCCTCTAAGGCGCTCAGTGGAGAGGTGTCATCGGCAGCTTGACTCCTGAAGGGCAGCCTCTGAAGCATCATTTGTTACAAGTCCTTGGTTACTGTGAACAAATGAAGAGGATTATTAGGTACAAGTTAACCCTTTCTGTTACACCTCTTATGGAGCCGCTGTCAATGGGTGGTCAGATAAGTCAATGACAACAAGCTCCGTATCATTACTTTTATACACAAGTACTTCAGGCCCATTACCTTTCTCTGTCCACGTTTTGCATGGTGGCTCCGGTTGTAGGTTTATTACCCACCGGTGCCCCATCATCTTCAGAAGAGGACAGGGATGAAGCGGAGGTCGCAGGGGTCGGGGTTGGAGCAGGACCGGTCGGTATCGGCTCCTTGTTTCTCTTTCCTCGTCATCCTCTCCACTTATACACTTGATTGTTATTATAATCTGACACATCGCGCTGATATTTCTGGGTCTTTACAGACACGAACTCCTTCTCCCACTTCTGAAATTCCTTGTCCAGATCATCAGCAGAGATCGGTGACAGCTCAGTCTCAGCCCCTCAATAGACTCTTCATTCATATTCATCAAAATTCACATATACTCCATAGAACAAGTGTTGGAGGCGTCCTCCCATCTCTGGGGAAGAACCTGAATACGGAGACCTCTGGGGATAAGGCCTCTATCGCTATAACGCTGCACAACTCTTCTCCCAGTCACTAACTGTATGCCAGTCCAAAATGGCGGCGCGGTGGTCCGCGCATGCGCGGGGCATGGCTTCGGCCTCCGATGACGCGGGTTTCTGTAGACGCCTCCCTGAAGTGAAATGACGTCTTGGAGGTTCTCCTCCTCAGGGAAGCGTCAGAACACCCGCGACGCCGGTTAGTGACCTCCAACTTCACATGTGGTTCCTCTGTGGTTTCTTTGCTACAAATGGCACGGACTCCGGTGTGCGGGTGAACTATAAGGGTAACCACTATGTTCCCTTCTTCCTCCTGTGCTCCCACTGGCCTCCGTCCCTCTCTCTAGGGCGCTGCACAGCTGGGTCGGTCCTCTCTGGTTCTGGGCCTAATCCAGCAACCCGCTCCTCTAGGCTCTTCAGTCCTAACTGACCTGACTCCTCCCTCACACCTGGAGCTTTATAGGGGATCTGGCTCAAGGGCAGCCAGTGCAGCTCCCCCTCCAGGCCAGGGGTGGGAAGTGTTGGCTGCTGTGTGTGCCAAGGTGTACATGCCTCCCTGCACTGGTGGGTCCTGTGGCAATCCCCGCTGGGGGGCTACAGAAATACTCTGCTATAATAGGGAATAATAAAAAGTGAGTGATAAAAAGCGAGTGCTAGTAAAAACAGCGTCAATAACAGGGGACTTAGTTAATACGTTTTATTGCAAAAAATGTACGAAGCCGTTCTACCGACACCAAGGTGACCCTTATCAGAACGGTCCTATCTAACTTATTTATAACCTGATCCTATGTGCACATACCTCATAGATGCAGGATGAAGACGGGCCAGAGTCCAGTATGGGCACAGTGCAGCAGACAGCACCTTATGTGTTTGGCTCAGGGAGGAAGGGGCGGGGAACTCTCTATCCTGCATAACAAGAAACTAAATGAAAACTTACAGCTGAGCCAAAGCACAAAGTGACCAGGTCTGTAGGACGTATTAACTAAGTCCCCTGTTATTACACTGTTTCTTACTAGCACTCGCTTTTTATTATTCCCTATTATAGCAGAGTATTTCTACACGTTTGTTATACTGATTTTTCTGTGGTCTAGTTATTAGGTAGTGTGAACACGATCCTACAGACCTGTTCACTTTGTGCTTTGGCTCAGCTGCAAGTTTTCCTCTAAAGGATCTAGAAGGCGAGGACCTGCTCCTCTGCTCAGTGACTGATGTTCTGTATCTCACGTTCTATTCTCCTCTATGATTCCCATCTTCTCCTTTATCACACAGACGCCGCAGGACGAGATCCCTCCACTGATCCAGATCCCATCCCTCCTTCTCCTGAATGACCCCGAGGATGGACGAGGACGGGAATGAGATCAGCAGAAGATTATTCCACCTCACCCTGGAGATCATCTCCCTGCTGAGCGGAGAGGTAACTCCTCCACATCTCTATCAGCTTTATTGTATCATTGTAGTTACTGGGGGATTTCATGATGCCGCATCTCTCCATACACAGGATTACACCATAGTGAGGAAGACACCGGGGGACTGTGTGACTCCCATCATCCATCTCCAGGAGTCAGGAAGGCGGAGCCTCATCACAGCCCCTCCCCCGCACTCCCCGATACATGAGAGGAACAAGAAGAAGATCCTAGAGCTCAGCAACAAGATGATTGAGCTGCTGAGCGGAGAGGTGACTGCTGGGACATTATACAGGACAGCACTGGAGGATTCTGGGTGATGAGCGGAGAGGTGACTGCTGGGACATTATACAGGACAGCACTGGAGGATTCTGGGTGATGAGCGGAGAGGTGACTGCTGGGACATTATACAGGACAGCACTGGAGGATTCTGGGTGATGAGCGGAGAGGTGACTGCTGGGACATTATACAGCACAGCACTGGAGGATTCTGGGTGATGAGCGGAGAGGTGACTGCTGGGACATTATACAGGACAGCACTGGAGGATTCTGGGTGATAACTGGAGAGGTGACTGCTAGGACATTATACAGGACAGCACTGGAGGATTCTGGGTGATAACTGGAGAGGTGACTGCTAGGACATTATACAGGACAGCACTGGAGGATTCTGGGTGATGACTGGAGAGGTGACTGCTGGGACATTATACAGGACAGCACTGGAGGATTCTGGGTGATAACTGGAGAGGTGACTGCTAGGACATTATACAGGACAGCACTGGAGGATTCTGGGTGATGACTGGAGAGGTGACTGCTGGGACATTATACAGGACAGCACTGGAGGATTCTGGGTGATAACTGGAGAGGTGACTGCTAGGACATTATACAGGACAGCACTGGAGGATTCTGGGTGATAACTGGAGAGGTGACTGCTGGGACATTATACAGGACAGCACTGGAGGATTCTGGGTGATAACTGGAGAGGTGACTGCTAGGACATTATACAGGACAGCACTGGAGGATTCTGGGTGATGACTGGAGAGGTGACTGCTGGGACATTATACAGGACAGCACTGGAGGATTCTGGGTGATGAGCGGAGAGGTGACTGCTGGGACATTATACAGGACAGCACTGGAGGATTCTGGGTGATAACTGGAGAGATGACTGCTAGGACATTATACAGGACAGCACTGGAGGATTCTGGGTGATAACTGGAGAGGTGACTGCTGGGACATTATATAGGACAGCACTGGAGGATTCTGGGTGATAACTGGAGAGGTGACTGCTAGGACATTATACAGGACAGCACTGGAGGATTCTGGGTGATGACTGGAGAGGTGACTGCTGGGACATTATACAGGACAGCACTGGAGGATTCTGGGTGATGAGCGGAGAGGTGACTGCTGGGACATTATACAGGACAGCACTGGAGGATTCTGGGTGATAACTGGAGAGGTGACTGCTAGGACATTATACAGGACAGCACTGGAGGATTCTGGGTGATAACTGGAGAGGTGACTGCTGGGACATTATACAGGACAGCACTGGAGGATTCTGGGTGATAACTGGAGAGGTGACTGCTGGGACATTATACAGGACAGCACTGGAGGATTCTGGGTGATGAGCGGAGAGGTGACTGCTAGGACATTATACAGGACAGCACTGGAGGATTCTGGGTGATGACTGGAGAGGTGACTGCTGGGACATTATACAGGACAGCACTGGAGGATTCTGGGTAATGTTGGTATCATTGTGTGTCAGGTTCCTATAAGGTGTCAGGACGTCGCTGTCTTTCTCTCCATGGAGGAGTGGGAGTATCTAGAAGGACACAAGGACCGGTACGAGGAGGTGATGATAAAGGAGCACCGGCCGGTGACATCACAAGGTGAGACGCGATGCTCCTTGTTGGCTCCTGTCACAAACTAGTCAGGAACGTGCAGCTCTCTGGTGCCCCCTTAACCTACTGGCCATACAGGATATTGACCAAGGATAAGAAATCGTGCGCAGCTGCTCTGATTTATGCCGAATATTGCGGCACATGTTGTGACTGGATGTATGTATATATCACCGGTTCCTGCCAGGAATATATATATACCTCGGTCTGGTCACCGCTAAGCCCTCAATCTAATACATACACACATTCAGCTTTATATATGTGTGTATGTATGTGTGTGTGTGTGTATATGTATATCCGGGATTGGCGTCTACACCGTCGCAACTACATCGTCAAAATTTTGCACAGTCACATGTCTGGGCCCCGGGAGCGTCATAGGCTATGTTGTGAGGCGAAATTTTAACCCTGCGCGTTCCAGTTCACCAAACAATTTTGCCCCTATCTACATAATGGAGAGAAAGTGACAGTTACCATTTAACAGTTGTGAATGAGAGGGGCTTAATGACAGCACCAAAGGCTAACAGCATATAGTCACTAAGGTGGGACCCCAACATTGGATACTCACCACGCACCCGAACACACACCACACAGACACCCCCCCCGCACAGGGACACACACACACACCACAGGGACATACACACATACAGACACCACAGGGACACAGAAACACACACCCCACAGGAACACACAGACCCCATAGGGATGGACACACACCACAGAGACATCCCTGCCCAAAAGGACACACACCACAGGGACCCCCCCCCCTCAAAAAAGGACACACACCACAGGGACCCCCCCCCTCAAAAAAGGACACACACCACAGGGACCCCCCCCCACAGGGACACACGCAAACCACTGGGACACACACATCTACACCCCAGGGACACACGCACATGCACTCACCCCACAGGGACACACACACCACACAGACAGACACTGATGTGCACAAATCACCTCACACAACTCGCCTCATACGTGTGCTATCTTTATTTTCCAAAAATATACATCTGATTAAAAACAGCCAATGTGCAACACATGTGTCATATAGAGAATTAAGGCAGATGTCAGTCACATGAGCTGTCTATTATGTGTATGTGTGAGGTAACATATACTGCCCGGCCAGGGGGAGGGTTTACTGTTGGCTGGAGATTTATTAGGCTGCCTATAGCAACCAATCACAGCTCAGCTTCTATTTTCCTACAGGTCATTAATATGACATATTCACATTCTATTTTGTTATAGCTAACAGCAGTTATTTATTAACCCGGGCGTAGCCGGGTACTTCAGCTAGAATAACATAAATATGAAGATTCTGCCTCCACCACGATCTCTTCTAGGTGATCGGACACCTGCTTGGTAACGTGTGATGTACCCGGGGTCTTGGCGTTTCAATCATTGAGCAGGAAAATCGACGCTATTACATTTTATAGCCCTAATCCGAAAGAATTGTCAGTGTTTATACAAGATGCAAAATATTACAAAAGAGACAATTTACAATATGTATAGAGAAGTTACATTAAACTAAAAGGAATTAAAATAAGAAACTTCCTAAATCTGCGTCCCAGGGACGACGTTCAGATAAAGGGGAGAAGAGATTCCTTACACGATGCAGCACCACAGTATAGAGTGTCAGCTTCATGGCCCTGAACACTCAGCACCACAGTATAGAGTGTCAGCTTCATGGCTCTGAACACTCAGCACCACAGTATAGAGTGTCAGCTTCATGGCCCTGAACACTCAGCACCACAGTATAGAGTGTCAGCTTCATGGCTCTGAACACTCAGCACCACAGTGTAGAGTGTCAGCTTCATGGCCCTGAACACTCCGCACCACAGTGTAGAGTGTCAGCTTCATGGCTCTGAACACTCAGCACCACAGTATAGAGTGTCAGCTTCATGGCTCTGAACACTCAGCACCACAGTATAGAGTGTCAGCTTCATGGCTCTGAACACTCAGCACCACAGTATAGAGTGTCAGCTTCATGGCCCTGAACACTCAGCACCACAGTATAGAGTGTCAGCTTCATGGCTCTGAACACTCAGCACCACAGTATAGAGTGTCAGCTTCATGGCTCTGAACACTCAGCACCACAGTATAGAGTGTCAGCTTCATGGCTCTGAACACTCAGCACCACAGTATAGAGTGTCAGCTTCATGGCTCTGAACACTCAGCACCACAGTATAGAGTGTCAGCTTCATGGCTCTGAACACTCAGCACCACAGTATAGAGTGTCAGCTTCATGGCTCTGAACACTCAGCACCACAGTATAGAGTGTCAGCTTCATGGCTCTGAACACTCCAAACTGTGATTGTAACTTTTCTTACCACGTGTTCCCCTGACCCAGTGACCTCATGGGGCTGGAGCTGGGCTGTGAAGGAGACTCAGCCCTGGTGGATAATGATGAAGTTCCGGCTCTTTGGCGTCTCTCAGCGTTTGAGCACCTGAGAGATCTTCACCTCGTCTTGTTCCTGGTGAATGTACCTTCTCTTTGAGACCAAACATGACATGTCTGTGACTTGCTGTCAGGCAGAATGATGTGGTGCGATGATCCCAGGGTGTATGTATTGTGGAAATGTAACGTTCATATTCCTGTGATTAATATGAGAAGCTACATTCACCTCGGAGGGTTTATGCTCCGCACACAGAGGAGGCTGAGACTGTGTTTTGGAGGGAAAAGCACGTTCAGCTCTGCTAGTGGTCAGGGGGTATAACACCAGCATTCCTCCATGTGGTAAAACGCCGACCCCAGACTAATACATTACATGAAGGGAGGGGGAGGCAGAGGAAGTGTCCTACACAAACACCAAGGAGGCCGAGTAGATTGTTAGCTCTTGGGAAGTGGAAAACGTATTGTAGTGAATTTTCTTCACAGCTCCGGAGGATGTGATGAAGTCTCTTATGCGTCGTCCTATAATACAATCATTGATACAAGAATTTTCCACTTTCTATTTGTAGAATATAATTAATCACCTTTCAGTAAAGAGAAATCTATAATCTCCTCCCTCCATCGCTGGTTTTCACTTTCTCGTCATTTTCCCTCGTTCTTCTCTTCTGATCTGAGAGTCACCATTTCTCCGCTGTCGTCTCGTCTTCATCAGTCTTCAATCTTCATCCTCGTTTTTTCTTCTTTCAGATTCTTTCTCCTTCACTCCATATTTTCTGTGCAGATGTCCCAGCGCTTCTGTCCGTTCTCTCTCTCTCCTGTCCGTTCTCTCTCTCTCCTGTCCGTTCTCTCTCTCTCCTGTCCCTTCTCTCTCTCCTGTCCGTTCTCTCTCTCTCCTGTCCGTTCTCTCTCTCTCCTGTCCTTCTCTCTCTCTCTGCCGTTCTCTCTCTTCCTCGTTCTTCTCTCTCTCCTCTCCGTTCTCTTCTCCTCTCCTTCCTCTCTCTCCTCTCCGTTCTCTCTCTCCTCTCCGTTCTCTCCTCTCCTCTCCGTTCTCTCTCTCCTCTCCGTTCTCTCTCTCCTCTTCCCTTTCCGTTCTCTCTCTCTCCTGTCCGTTCTCTCTCTCCTCGTCCGTTCTCTTCTCTCCTGTCTTCTCTCCCCTCCTGTCCGTTCTTCTCTCTCTCCTGTCTCGTTCTCTCTCTCTCTCCTGTCCGTTCTCTCTCTCTCTCCTGTCCGTTCTCTCTCTCTCCTGTCCGTTCTCTCTCTCTCCTGTCCGTTCTCTCTCTCCTGTCGTTCTCTCCTCTCCTGTCCGTTCTCTCTCTCTCTCCTGTCTCTTCTTCCTTCTCTCTCTCCTGTCCTGTTCTCCTCTCTCTCCTGTCCGTTCTCTCCTCCGTCGTTCTCTCTCCTGTCCGTTCTCTCTCTCTCCTGTCCGTTCTCTCTCTCTCTCCTGTCCGTTCTCTCTCTCCTGTCCGTTCTCTCTCTCCTGTCCGTTCTCTCTCTCCTGTCCGTTCTCTCCTCTCTGTCGTTCTCTCTCTCTTCGTCTTCTCTCTCTCCCGTTCTCTCTCTCCTCCTCCTCTCTCTTCCTGTCCGTTCTCTCTCTCTGTCCGTTCTCTCTCTCTCCTGTTCCGTTCTCTTCTCTCTCCTGTCCGTTCTCTTCTCTCTCTCCTGTCCGTTCTCTCTCTCCTCTCTCCTCCCGCCGTTCTCTCTCTCTCCTGTCCGTTCTCTCTCTCTCCTCCTGTCCGTCCTCTCTCTCTCTCCTCCTTCCGTTCTCTCTCTCTCTCCTGTCCGTTCTCTCTCTTTTCCGTCCTTCTCTCTCTCTTCTGTCCGTTCTCTCTCTTCTGTCCGTTCTCTCTCTCTCTCCTGTCCGTTCTCTCTCTTCTCGTCCGTTCTCTCTCTCTGTCCGTTCTCTCTCTCTCCTGTCGTTCTCTCTCTCTGTCCCGTTCTCCTCTCTCTCCCCCTGTCCGTTCTCTCTCTTCCTTCCTTCTCTCTCCTCTCCTGTCCGTTCTCTCTCTCTCCTGTCCGTTCTCTCTCTCTCCTGTCCGTTTTCTCCTGCTCTCTCTCTCCTGTCCGTTTCTCTCTCTCTTCCGTCCTCTCTCTCTCTTCCTGTCCGTTCTCTCTCTCTCCTGTCCGTTCTCTCTCTCTCCTGCTCCGTTCTCCTCTCTCTCCTGTCCGTTCTCTCTCTCTCCTGTCCGTTCTCTCTCTCTCCTGTCCGTTCTCTCTCTCTCTCCCGTCCGTTCTCTCTCTCTCTCTGTCCGTTCTCTCTCTCTCTCCTGTCCGTTCTCTCTTCTCTCCTGTCCGTTCTCTCTCTCTCCTGTCCGTTCTCTCTCTCTCCTGTCCGTTCTCTCTCTCTCTCCTGTCCGTTCTCTCTCTCTCTCCTGTCCGTTCTCTCCTCTCTCCTGTCCCTTCTCTCTCTCTCTCTCCTGTCCGTTCTCTCTCTCTCTCCTGTCCGTTCTCTCTCTCTCTCCTGTCCGTTTCTCTCTCTCTCCTGTCCGTTCTCTCTCTCTCTCCTGTCCGTTCTTTTCTCTCTCCTGTCCTTCTCTCTCTCTCTCCTCCTGTCCGTCTCTCCTCTCCTCTCTCTCCTGTCCGTTCTCTCTCTCTCTCCTGTCCGTTCTCTCTCTCTCCTGTCCGTTCTCTCTCTCTCTCTGTCCTTCTCTCTCTCTCCTGTCCGTTCTCTCTCTCTCTCCTGTCCGTTCTCTCTCTCTCCCTGTTCCGTTCTCTCTCTCTCTCCTGTCCGTTCTCTCTCTCTCTCCTGTCCGTTCTCTCTCCTCTCCTGTCCGTTCTCTCTCTCTCTCCTGTCCGTTCTCTCTCTCTCTCCTGTCCGTTCTCTCTCTCTCTCCTGTCCGTTCTCTCTCTCTCTCTCTGTCCGTTCTCTCTCTCTCTCCTGTCCGTTCTCTCTCTCTCTCCTGTCCGTTCTCTCTCTCTCTCCTGTCCGTTCTCTCTCTCTCTCCTGTCCGTTCTCTCTCTCTCTCCTGTCCGTTCTCTCTCTCTCTCCTGTCCGTTCTCTCTCTCTCTCCTGTCCGTTCTCTCTCTCTCTCCTGTCCGTTCTCTCTCTCTCTCTCCTGTCCGTTCTCTCTCTCTCCTCCTGTCCGTTCTCTCTCTCTCTCCTGTCCGTTCTCTCTCTCTCTCCTGTCCGTTCTCTCTCTCTCTCCTGTCCGTTCTCTCTCTCTCTCCTGTCCGTTCTCTCTCTCTCTCCTGTCCGTTCTCTCTCTCTCTCCTGTCCGTTCTCTCTCTCTCTCCTGTCCGTTCCTCTCTCTCTTCCTGTCCGTTCTCTTCTCTCTCTCCTGTCCGTTCTCTCTCTCTCTCCTGTCCGTTCTCTCTCTCTCTGTCCGTTCTCTCTCTCTCCTGTCCGTTCTCTCTCTCTCTCCTGTCCGTTCTCTCTCTCTCTCCTGTCCGTTCTCTCTCTCTCTCCTGTCCGTTCTCTCTCTCTCTCCTGTCCGTTCTCTCTTCTCTCTCCTTCCTGTCCGTTCTCTCTCTCTCTCCTGTCCGTTCTCTCTCTCTCTTCCTGTCCGTTCTCTCTCTCTCTCTCTGTCCGTTCTCTCTCTCTCTCCTGTCCGTTCTCTCTCTCTCTCCTGTCCGTTCTCTCTCTCTCCTGTCCGTTTCTCTCTCTCTCCTGTCCTTTTCTCTCTCTCGTCCGTTCTCTCTCTCTCTCTGTCCGTTCTCTCCTCTCTCTCTCCTGTCCGTTCTCTCTCTCTCTCCTGTCCGTTCTCTCTCTCTCTCCTGTCCGTTCTCTCTCTCTCCTGTCCGTTCTCTCTTCTCCTGTCCGTTCTCTCTCTCTCTCCTTCCGTTCTTCTCTCTCCTGTCGTTCTCTCTCTCCTTCTGTTCCCTCTTCCTTCGTTCTCTCTCCTGTCCGTTCCTCTTCTTCCGTTTCTCTCTGTCTTTCTCTTCTCTCTCTCCCTGTCCGTTCTCTCTCTCTGTCCTGTCCTCTCTCTCTCTCTCTTCCTGTCCGTTCTCTTCTTCCTGTCCGTTCTCTCTCTCTCCTGTCCGTTCTCTCTCTCTGTCCGTTTCTCTCTCTGTCCGTTCTCTCTCTCTGTCGTTCCTTCTCTTCGTTCTCTCTCTCTTCCGTTCTCTCTCTTCCTGTCGTTCTCTCTCTCTGTCCGTTCTCTCTTCTGTCCCTTCTCTCCTGTCCGTTCTCTCTCTCGTCCGTTCTCTCTCTTCCTGTCCGTTCTCTCTTCTCTCCTGTCCGTTCTTCTCTCTCTCTCCTGTCCGTTCTCTTCTGTCGTTCTCTCCTGTCCGTTCTCTCTGCGTTTCTCTCTCCTGTCCGTTCTCTCTCTCTGTCGTCTCTCTCTCTCCTGTCCGTTCTCTCTCCCTTCCTCTCTCTCTCTCTCTCCTGTCCGTTCTCTCTCCTGTCTCTCTCTCTGTCCTTCTCTCTCTCTCTCCTGTCCGTTCTCTCTCTCTCTGTCCGTTCTCTCTCTCCTTCCTGTCCGTTTTCTCTCTCTCCTGTCCGTTCTCTCTCTTCCTGTCCGTTCTCTCTCTCTCTGTCCGTTCTCTCTCTCTCCTGTCGTTCTCTCTCTCTGTCCGTTCTCTCTTCTGTCCGTTCTCTCTCTCTGTCCGTTTCTCTCTCTTCTCTCTGTCCGTTCTCTCTCTCCTCCTGTCCGTTCTCTCTCTCTCTCCTGTCCGTTCTCTCTCTCTCCTGTCGTTCTCTCTCTCTCTCTTCGTTCTCTCTCTCTCCTGTCCGTTCTCTCTCTCTCCTGTCCGTTCTCTCTTCTGTCCGTTCTCTCTCTCTCCTGTTCGTTCTCTCTCCTGTTCGTTCTCTCTCCTGTCCGTTCTCTCTCTCTCCTGTCCGTTCTCTCTCTCTCCTGTTTGTTCTCTCTTCTGTCCGTCTCTCTCCTGTCCGTTCTCTCTCTCTCCTGTCCGTTCTCTCTCTCTCCTGTCCGTTCTCTCTCCTGTCCGTTCTCTCTCTCTCCTGTTCGTTCTCTCTTCTGTCCGTTCTCTCTCTCTCCTGTCCGTTCTCTCTTCTGTCCGTTCTCTCTCCTGTCCGTTCTCTCTCTCCTGTCCGTTTTCTCTCCTGTCCGTTCTCTCTCCTGTCCGTTCTCTCTCTCCTGTCCGTTCTCTCTCTTCTGTCCGTTCTCTCTCTCTCTCTCCTGTCCGTTCTCTCTCTCCTGTCCGTTCTCTCTCTCCTGTCCGTTCTCTCTCTCTCTCCTGTCCGTTCTCTCTCTCTCTCCTGTCCGTTCTCTCTCTCTCTCCTGTCCGTTCTCTCTCTCTCTCCTGTCCGTTCTCTCTTCTCTCCTGTCCGTTCTCTCTTCTCTCCTGTCCGTTCTCTCTTCTCTCCTGTCCGTTCTCCCAGAGTAAACATCGGGTAACTAAGCGAAGCGCTCTTCTTAGTTACCCGATGTGTACCCTGGTTACCAACATTCTCACTGATCGCTGGTGAGTCTGACTGTTTGACAGCTCACCAGCGATCAGATAACGATTTCCCAGTGATCCCGATCGTTGGTCGAATCGCTGGGACATCGCAGCGTGTATTGGGGCCTTTACTCTCCTCAGGGTCCTCATCCTCCGAGTGCAGAGCAGAGAGCGTTAGGCTTTGTCCTCGCTGATTATCACTTCATACATGAGGTCCACAATGTGCTGGGACCTCGGTGCCGGTGGTGAGGACCAAAATAATGGAGTTTACTCCCTGATACATAAACATTTCTGATTTCTCAGAAGTGTCTCCTGTATAGACAGATCCACGGCCGGTCATGTATTCAGTCTCTGTGTCTCCACAGATGGATCCAGGAGGAGAAATCCCCCAGAGAGATGTCCCCGTCCTCTGTATCCCCCAGAGAGATGTCCCCGTCCTCTGTATCCCCCAGAGAGATGTCCCCGTCCTCTGTATCCCCCAGAGAGATGTCCCCGTCCTCTGTATCCCCCAGAGAGATGTCCCCGTCCTCTGTATCCCCAGGACTGTCCAGAGGAGGATCACAATGTCCCGGAGAGTCACCAGGTAGATGGGGCTGAGCCCTGTATCTATATGGAGGGTTGGGGCTTTCTCATAGAGGTCATAGATTTTGGGGGTCTCTTATATTGCACTGATTGTTACATCTGATCTATCAGGGGGAAGATCCGACTAATATTAAAGTGGAGGATGAGACAGAAGAAGTGATGACGAGGGGGAATCAGCCGTGTGTGAGTGACGGGAAGGACGAGATTCCAGGAGATGTTATCACAGGTATGGAATGATGGCGGGCGGGTGATGATGGCGGGCGGGTGATGATGGCGGGCGGGGGATGATGGCGGGCGGGGGATGATGGCGGGCGGGTGATGATGGCGGGAGGGTGATGATGGCGGGCGGGTGGTGATGGCGGGCGGGTGATGATGGTGGGAGGGTGATGATGACTGGCGGGTGATGATGGCGGTTGATGATGATCATTGTGTGATATTGTGTGACCTGGAGGGGCATCATTAGGGGGTGATATGTACAAAACAGAACAGATTTTAAAAATGAATTATATTGGCAAAATAAATGATGTATGCACATTAATATACTTCCCAAAAGAAGCTGCGCTCATCGATGTTCTGAATTTTATTCCATTTTTATTTACCAATAAATAGAATGAAATAATTTTCTGATAAGAATTGTTCGGCCAACGAAAGAATTTGCTGCTCAGATGCACAATTGTTCCTTCTACATTTATGAATAATATAACTGTGTGTTCCCATTCTCCAGGCAGAAGAGTGTGTCCCTGCACTGTCACTCTCACCACTGATTGGACAATATAGGGGAACACCCCTTTGGCAAAGAGAATGGTAACACCCAGTTGTCAGTATTTTCTTACATTTAAAGGTTGAATAACAGCAGAAGAACGGCTGAACATAGTGACAAATACATTTGACTCCTAAAATGTGAGGAGGAAAAACTAAAAAATTAAAATAAATTTTGATCTGTACACTGTGTTCCAAATTATTATGCAAATTGGTTTTAAGTGTCATAGGGTTTTATTTATTTATTTTTTGTCAATGAACCCCATTGCTGGTCTTGTGTCTCAGGGTCTTCGGATCACTGAAATCAATCTCAGATGCCTGTGATAATTAGTTTGGCAGGTGAGCCCAATAAAAGGAAAACTGGGTGTTCCACAATATTACGCAGGCCACAGTTTTCAAGTAACATGGGGAAAGAAAAAGGATGTCTCTGCTGCCGAAAAGCCACAAATAGTGCAATGCCTTGGACAAGGGATGAAAACCATTTGATATTGCACGAAAACTTAAGCGTGATCATCGTATTGTGAAGGGATTTGTGGCTGATTCTGAGCACAAACGTGTTCGTGCAGATAAAGGCAGAATGAGGAAGGTTTCTGCCAGGCAAGTTCATCAGATTAAGAGAGCAGCTGCTAAAAAGGCCTTACAAACCAGCAAACAGATATGTGAAGCTGCTGGAGCCTCTGGAGTCCCTCCAACCTCAAGGTGTAGGATCCTTCAAAGGCTGCTGTGGGGCATAAACCTACTATTCGGCCACCCCTAAACAGTGCTCACAAGCAGAGACAGTTGCAGTGGGTCCAGATATACATAAAGACTAATTGTCAAACAGTCTTGTTTACTGATGAGGCCGAGCAACCCTGGATGGTCCAGATGAATAGAGTAGTGGATGGTTGGTGGATGCCACCATGTATTTAATATAAAGTGGATGCCACCATGTCCCAACAAGGCTGCGACGTCAGCAAGGAGGTGGAGGAGTCATGTTTTGAGCTGGAATCATTGGAAAACAGCTGGTAGGCCCCTTTAAGGTTCCTGAAGGTGTGAAAATGACCTCTGCAAAGTATATAGAGTTTCTGACTGAGAACTTTCTTCCATGGTACAAAAAGCAGAAACGTGCCTTCAGGAGCAAAATCATCCTCATGCATGTCAATGGACCATATCATGCTACAAAGAATACCTCTATGTCATTGGCTGCTATGGAATAAAAGGAGATAAACTCATGGTGTGGCCACCATCTTCCCCTGACCTCAAGCCTATAGAGAACCTTAGGAGTATAATCAAGCAAAAGATCTATGAGGGTGGGAGGCAGTTCACATCAAAACAGCAGCTCTGGGAGGCGATTCTGACATCATCCAAAGAAATACAAGCAGAAACTCTCCAGAAACTCACAATATCAATGGATGCAAGAATTGTGAAGGCGACATCAAAGAAGGGTTCCTATGTTACCATGTAACTTGGCCTGTTAGGATGTTTTGGAGTTAAATAGCTTTTTATTTCAGTGAATGTGACCTCCTAATGCTGCAAATTCAACAAATGAGCATTTTCAGTTCTTTCAAACATATCAAATATTTACAAACTCTCCTGTGCCTAATAATGTGGAACAGTGCATTTAGATTTCTTTTTAATTTTGAAGATTATACTGTTATCATAGGGAGATTTCTTCAATAAAATTCCATGTATCCTCTAACGGGTGATGACTTTTATTACACTGACTGTCATTGCACCGACCATTTAGGAAAATCAGAGAAACAGAACATAATAATTTGGAACACAGTGTATAATGTGCAATCCCCATAAATAAATAAATGTGAAACCGTTCCTCCCCATATTGGATCATTAGCCAAAGTGAAGTTGCATTAAAAATAGCAGCCACAGCCGCCGCAGAAGTGGCGCCTTCATAAGATGTGACAAATCGTCCCAGCTCTTCCCGCAGCCTTGGTGTGTTGGCAAACTGGGGATTGGTATTGGGGGTTGATGTCAGCTGTGTAATATCGAATGGCATCAAGCCCATGGGTTAGTAAAATCGAGGCGTCTACTAACATTACTAACCCAGTCATTAGTAAGAAAAATAAGACACCCCAAAATTTTTTTTCTCTAGTAAATACTCCCCAACACATTCCCTCTTTCACCAATTTCTTAAAGAAAAAAAAAAAACAACAAAACTTCCCCCCCCAAAAAAAGAAAAACAAAAAAAGACCTGCAATAGTCCAGGGTTTCCACCATAGTCCAATGAATCCGACATAGTCCACGAAAGCAAACCTGCAAGACATAACAGAGAGAGACTTAGTGAACAAATAAAGACACTGTCATTAACCATTTTATTCATTATTAAAATGCAGGAAGATGCAACGCAGTCCCATGGAGGTCCCTTGAAGTCTCAACCTCCCATCATATGGGGGACACGATAAGTAAATGCACCCCCATATGCTGGGAGAGCAGGCACTGCCTGACCCCAGCAGTCTGACGAGCGGTGACATCACAAAGGCTACCACAGTCACACTCTAGGGTCTCACAGGAGGTATCCCGCGAGTGTGACCTGAGGAAAACTTACTACAGTCACCGCATGTCACATACGCTGTCTCGCAATATGACGGGTATGTCTCTCGCGCAATATCTTGGGTATTGTGAGACAGTGAGTGTGATGTCAGTGAGGTTACTTCATACTTGCGGGGTGCTCCTTCTGTGGCCCCGCGAATGATAGTGGAAACATTGTGCTGTCACCGCTCATCAGTCCGCTGGGAGTTGGAAAGTGCCTGCTCTCCCAGAATATGGGGGATGCGTTCACTGACTGTACCCCACATATGCTGGGAGGATGAGATTTCGAGATCTTGCCATGGGATTACTTCGCACCTTTGGGAATAAAATGGTTAATGAGGGTGACTCCTGTCTTTGTTTGTTCACTAATTCTCCATGTTATTTCTTGCATGTTCGCTTTTTTTTGGACTGCGTTGACTTTGTTGGACTATGATGGAAACGCTGGACTACTGCAGGATTTTTCTTTCTTATTCTTTTTTGAGAGGGGTTGTATGTATCTTGTGCCCTGTTTTTTTATTTTTTTTATTTTATTTTTTTATATATTTGTGAAACAGGGAATGTGTTCGGGAGTATTTGTTCAAATAAAAAAGATGGTGTCTATTTTTCTTTGCGGATGTTGCTTAATTTTTCCTTGCAAATTTGGTGCAGAAATAAATCTGTCGCATGCCAATTCTTGATACGTTTTTGCCTGCTTATTTCCATCCCAAATTCATAAAAAAACGCATGAAAAAACACACCAAACACATGTCAAAAACGCATTGCTTTTTTGGTGCGTTTCTCTACCAAAATATGCAATTTTCTGCAAGCAAATACATTACATGCACACATACCCCAACACTCACCTGAATCTAGACCCTGCGCTCCCTATTGTCCCTAGACAGGTCCTTCTCCCTCCTGCCTAGGACAGAAAGGGACTCCACATCTACAACTGAAAAGCTGCACTAGAGAGGTCAGTATAGAAGATCTATAACCGGCATAGGAGAGAGCTAGGAGTAATTTGGAGGAATGGAGTGGTCATAAGGTTCTGTTACATGCGCACATACCCTAACACTCACCTGAGTCTGGACCCTGCGCTCCCTATTGTCCCTAGACAGGTCCTTCTCCCTCCTGCCTAGGACAGAACGGGACTCCAAATCTAAAACTGGAAAATCTTCATTTGAGAGGTCAGTGTAGAAAATCTATAACCGGCATAGGAGAGAGCTAGGAGTAAGTGTATATGGAGGAATGGAGTGTTCATGTGGTTCCACAGGTGAGATTACAACTACAAGGATTCTCAAAAGAAAATCTTAACCCCTTCAGCACTGAAAGTAATTCCACTTAATTTATGATAATTCCTGAGTGAGCTCTAAAGAGGACCTGCGATCATCTAAATGTTGTGTGACCTTTTGACACCCAGATACCCCAGAGGTCTCAGCAGGGCGCGGCACACTTGTGACAGATGACAAGTACTCTTTAACAAGTTATAATGTAAGGTGTTGCTCTCACTGATGTATAATTAAATTGCTCAGTTTTTATCTGTATTGCATCAGCTTTTTACATCACTAGTTTGGTTCTGGTGTCATTCTGGCTCTCATAGTTACACCGAGCGCTTGTGATGCAACTTCTGACCTCCGGAGAATCAACTCGCCTTTCCAGATGCTGCCCAATCACAGTTTGGTATCTGATACAACAATCTCAGAGTCTGCCAAGCTGTGATTGGCAGCATCTGGTTAGGCGAGGTAAAAGCAAATGTCCCAAGAGCAGACTGAAGACCGTCCATTTGGACTGCAATGCAGAGATTTCACATAGCGCGCACCAGGAGGGAAAAATATGAATTCTCTCTGAAATGGAATGACCCAGAACACAAAAGAGCTGTGGTTTCTGTGGAGCTCAGGGATTTTTACAGGATATTTAAGTACATTTTTTTGGAGCAAGTGACCTCTTTAAAGGGAGCCTGTAATTAAAATGTATACCTTTAATACACCTTCAGTGCAGTTTCGGTCTCCTAAGGTTTTGTATCATTCCCTTATGGCATGTTATGGACATGGATTACTGTGGCTAGAGCTCCACTGCTCCTGGATGTAGGGCCTCCTCTGTGACTAGTCGATCTCATTTGAATACGGTCATAAAATATTAAAACACCAGTTTTTAATACTTGGGACACATTTGTACATTAAGGGCACGATGGTAAACTTGCTACGAGAGTGAAATAGCACTGGTGGTACATTAAGGGGTTAAATCCTAATGACTGGTACTCTTAAAGAACTGTTAATTTGCTGTCACCAGTGTATAAGTGTTACTCACTTTACCCATCATTGTGTTAATGCTATGACATGTAATTGTCTTCCTTATTACAGACTTTCACTGACTAGAGTCTTCATTCTGAGCTCCATAACATAAATGTAGAAATCTCTGTTGTATCGTAGAATAAAATCACATCCAATCTATCTTTCATCCTTATAGGAAATCCTTGTGAGGATAACGGTTTATCACTAAATTGTAAAGAAGAAGAGATCAGGAAGCCATCTAATGGAGAAAACCTCATTACCCTTCAATTACATCCTGGTATTCACAGTACTTCACTATCATATAACCCCCCTAATCATGGGGCGCCCTCTCCTGAGCAATCTCAGATCATTACCACAATTCCAGGTGATGAAGTGGAGACAAGATTTCAGTGTGACGAGCAACTTACTAAAATATCAGATTTAATACACAAAGGTGAAAAGCCGTACTCATGTTCAGAATGTGGGAAATGCTTTCAAACTAAATCAAAATTTGTTATACATGAAAGAATTCACACAGGAGAAAAGCCGTATTCATGTTTAGAATGTGGGATGTCCTTCACAAATAACGGGAGTCTTATTAAACATCAGAGAACTCACACAGGAGAGAAGCCGTATTCATGTTCTGAATGTGGGAAATGTTTTGGAATTAAATCACATCTTGTTAAACATCAAAGAACTCACACAGGAGAGAAGCCGTTTTCATGTTTACAATGTGGAAGGTGCTTCACAGATAAATTGAATCTTTTTAGACATCAGAGAATTCACACAGGAGAGAAGCCATATTCATGTTCAGAATGTGGGAAATGTTTTCGAAATAAAGCACACCTTGTTAAACATCAAAGAATGCACACAGGAGAGAAGCCGTTTTTATGTTTAGAATGTAAAATGTCCTTTACAGATAAATCACAACTTCTTAAACATCAACTAACTCACACTGGAGAGAAGCCGTATTCATGTTCACACTGTGAAAAATACTTTACAGAAAAATCTTGTCTTGTGAAACACGAGAGAAGACACACAGGAGAGGAACCGTATTCATGTTCAGAATGTGGGAAATCTTTTTTATATAAAACAAGTCTTGCTACACATCAGAGAATTCATACTGGAGAGAAGCCGTATTTATGTTCAGAATGTGGGAAATGTTTTATATATAAATCAAGTCTTGCAATACATCAGAAAATTCACACCGAAGAAAAGCTGTATTCATGTTCATTCTGTGAGAAATGCTTTACAGATAAATCAAGTCTCGTGACACACAAGAGGAGTCACACAGGAGAGAGGCCGTATTCATGCTCAGAATGTGGGAAATCGTTTTTATATAAATCAAGTCTTTCTACACATCAGAGAATTCATACAGGAGAGAAGCCGTATTCATGTTCAGTCTGTGAGAAAAGCTTTACAGAAAAGTCAAGTCTTGTGACTCACAAGAGAAGTCACACAGGAGAGAGGCCGTATTCATGTTCAGAATGTGGGAAATCTTTTATACATAAATCAAGTCTTGCTACCCATCTGAGAATTCACACAGGAGAGAAGCCGTATTCATGTTCATTCTGTGAGAAATGCTTTACAGATAAATCGAGTCTTGTGACACATGAGAGAAGTCACACAGGGGAGAAGCCGTATTCATGTTCAGAATGTGGGAAATGTTTTATAAATAAATCAAGTCTCGTAACACACCAGAGAACTCACACAGGAGAGAAGCCGTATTCATGTTCACTCTGTGAGAAATGCTTTACAGATATATCAGGTCTTTTGACACATAAAAGAAGTCACACAGGAGAGAAGCCGTATTCATGTTCAGAATGTGGGAAATGTTTTATAAATAAATCAAATCTTGTGACGCACCAGAGAATTCACACAGGGGAGAAGCCGTATTCATGTTCAGACTGTGGGAAATGTTTTATAGATAAATCAAGTCTTACTAGACATGAGAGAATTCACACAGGAGAGAAGTTATATTCATGTTCTGTCTGTGAGAAATCCTTTACAAATAGATCAAGTCTTACTAGACACAAGCGAATTCACACAGGAGAGAAGCCGTATTCATGTTTAGAATGTGGGATGTCCTTCACAAATAACGGGAGTCTTATTAAACATCAGAGAACTCACACAGGAGAGAAGCCGTATTCATGTTCAGAATGTGGGAAATGTTTTGCAAAAAAATCTAGTCTTGTTATACATGAGAGCAGTCATGTGGGAAAGAAACTGAAATGATGTTCACTATGTTTGTTTATAGATTTTAATAAACACTGCTCAGCTTAAATGAGTACACCCCTTTTAATAAGTAAGATTTAAAAATCTTTCTAAACACAAGAACAATTTCCAAAATTTTGAATTTCACAGATCATTTTTTTAACCACTAAGAATGAAAGTAAGGTTAATTATATATGGTAACTTTCATTACAAAATCTTAAATTTTACTCAAATTAATTGATGCAAAAATGCACCCCAAAGCCCCACATCGAAGCCATCACCACATCCCTCCGGCTCCAGCTTAGAAACGTCTCACGGATCCGCTCCTTCCTTACCCACGACACCGCTAAAACACTTATTCAAGCTCTTATCATCTCCCACCTTGACTACTGCAACCTCCTTCTCACTGGCCTCCCAGCTAACTCCCTTACACCTCTTCAATCTATCCTCAATTCCGCTACCCGACTAATCCATCTGTCCTCCCTCTACTCCCCTGTCTCCCCCCTCTGCCAAGCCCTTCACTGGCTCCCCGCCTGCAAGAGATCCCAGTTCAAAACACTAACCATGGCATACAAAGCCATACACAACCTGCCCCCATCATACATCTCCGCCCCGGTCTCCCGATACCTACCCTCACGCAACCTCCGCTCCTCCCAAGAACTCCTCCTCTGCTCCCCCCTCATCTCCTCTTCGCACAACCGCGTTCAGGACTTCTCCCGGGCATCTGCCTTACTCTGGAACTCCCTGCCCCAACATGTCAGACACTCTCCTACCCTGAGAATCTTCGTGTCACCTGAAGACTCGCCTATTCCGTCAAGCCTACAACCTGCCATGAGACCCAGGCGACCGCCCCATAACTGACACTCCCCCAGCCTACTGTATCCCCACCCGCCCCTCATAGACTGTGAGCCCTTGTGGACAGGGTCCCCTCCCCTCCTGTACCGGTATGTCCTGATTGTCTAGAGTTATTGTAATTGTGCTTGTCTCCCCTATCCTCATGTAAAGCGCCATGGAACCTAATGGCGCTATATAAATAAATTATAATAAAAATCAAAAGCTACATATCAAAAAATGCTATAGTATTTTGTATCGCCTCCATGACTTTTAAGGACAGCACCAAGTCTGATAGGTATAGAATCAACAAGCTGGAGACATAAATGTTTGCAGTAGCTATCTGCACTAGTTTTGTCCCTCTGCTCTTCTCATCTCCTTGTGACGGTTTGACTCTCTACTAGGCTCAGGCTGAACATTGGTGACCTTGTCCTTGTCAAAGACTGTCAAATTCACTCAAATCAGTGGCCATTTGGGCTAGTCACCTCAGAATTCGCTAGCAAAGACGGTAATGTCCACAAAGCAGAAGGACCAAAAGAGATGAACCCAAGACATTGGTCAAATCAGTATCCAAACTAATTTTACTCCTGCACTTTGAGGACTGGGATGGTGCCATCCGTTGATGCCAGGCAGGGAGTGTATCGCCTTCTACATTAAGTTTCATGTTTTCATTACTGAGTTTTTGTTCGCAGTATACAGGATTCATATAGTGGATTTTGCTCATCAGTGCTAGTTTGGTCCATCTGCACTTCCCATCTCCTCTCTCTGTAGTGGTGCATTGTGGGAAAAAGTAGCTCAGACTGGCAACAAAGGACATCCACCATTTTATTCCCCTTTATGATAGCATTGCTGGTAAGAAGTATTGTTTTCAGGTAACCGCTGCATTAGTGAGATGCATTTATAAGACTGCATAATAAGCTGGTTGGTTTAACATATGTTATATATACACCTGTTCAGTCATTTGTCACATGCACTTCGGTATACATGTGCTAATTCCTTGTTACATTTATTTAATGTTTAATAAACAGCATAGACTTCAGAATACAGTCTCCTGTGGTTTAGAATTCACTATAATGGGTAACTCGCTCGCTTTTGCTGGTCCTCGAGGTAGCAACAGAAATGGCACTCAAATTTCATTTATGTTCACAAATAAACATAAAAATTAGCTTATCCTCGGCTTTGAACGAGACACAAATGTCCATTGACAGATTTCAAGTCCGTTACACTGTACGGAGCTCTGGGCACGCTCCAAACACAAGTGGACTCCTCGCCATATACTTCCTGCACCCTTGCAGGACCTGGCTTGACTCAGAGACCACCTGACCCATGATCAGTTACATGATAAATGCGGAGACACACATGGGAGGTAAGTGGATAGTCAGTGTGGAGACACAGGGGTCAGTGGATGCTCTCGTCCGCTGGCACGGCCGGCTTTAGAGAGACCGCATGGACCAGGGCTCATCCCAACTAAATGCCCGAACTCCTTAACCATGGGCGGAACACAGGGTGAGGGAACCACAATAGTAAGACTTTATTGGATCCCCAACAGTCAAATGCATATACCACATAACTAAACACAACACAAAATGTAACAGGCAACAGAGTCTCACCCTTCCGCTGGCTCACCAGGGATTAGAATGTTCATGCTTTTGGGACTTCCAGGGCGACTTACTCCAGTCCAGCAGCACTCCTCTGTCGGCGTGCACCCACCTAGAGAGGAATAGCGACAAGCGTAGGAAGCTAACTGAGCACAGCAAAGTATGTAACCAGGTGACCGAATTTTCCCAACCTTACGCAGTCTCTGATATCCCAGCCGAATCCTAGCATTCGATGCTGAAATCCATGTAATAATATAATCCAGGTTCTGATCCCTCACCCGGTGCCAGAGCCTAGACTAGAGTTATGGCCCTCCAACCGAGTCTGCAGACCCTAAATTGAAGCCATCTAGCAGAAGAACTCTTGGTTGTGCAACAGACCCCCTTATATAAGTCAAGCACTCATTTCAGGATATTAGAGATTTCAGGATTGGTGGAAAAAGACTGCTCTCATTGGCTGGATTTCAAGCTGCATATTTATTTGTCCTTTTAATGTATGTAGTCGAGGGGGTCAAGTAATTTACATTGGCAGTACACAGCCTCTGAACAATGAAAGACTCGCATACTTAATTCTCTGAGTCATGACCATCTCAGAGAGGGGGGTCACATAATTACATGAGCAATACACAATCTTGAACAATAAAGACTCCACACAGTCTGGCAGAAGCAATGACTGACTTATAAGTTAACAAACAAAATACCAACATGTCTGGCTAATTTAAGAATCTTAACCCATGCCATACATTGAAAAAGTACATGTGCTCAGTCAGTCCCTCTCACTTCTGACCATCCTGTGAAACTGGCCCTGCATATACAACATGTTCCAAACTATTATGCAAATGTTCTTTTTCTCTGATTTTCCTAAATGGTCGGTGCAGATGACAGTCAGTGTAATAAAAGTCATCACCCGTTAGAGTATACATCAAATTTTATTGAAGAAACCTCCCAATGATAACAGTATAATCTTCAAAATTAAAAAGAACTCTAAATGCACTGTTCCAAATTATTAGGCACAGTAAAGTTCCTAAACATTAGATATGTTTGAGAGAACTGAAAATGCTCATTTGTTGAATTTGCAGCATTAGGAGGTCACATTCACTGAAATAAAAAGCTATTTAACTCCAAAACATCCTAACAGGCCAAGTTACATGGTAACATAGGAGCCCTTCTTTGATACCTTCACAATTCTTGCATCCATTGAACTTGTGAGTTTCTGGAGAGTTTCTGCTTGTATTTCTTTGCATGATGTCAGAGTCGCCTCCCAGAGCTGCTGTTTTGATGTGAACTGCCTCCCACCCTCCTAGATCTTTTGCTTGATTATGCTCCAAAGGTTCTCTATAGGGTTGAGGTCAGGGGAAGATGGTGGCCACACCATGAGTTTATCTCCTTTTATGCCCATAGCAGCCAATGGCACAGAGGTATTCTTTGTAGCATGAGATGGGGCATTGACATGCATGAAGATGATTTTGCTCCTGTTTTTGCTTTTTATACCATGGAAGAAAGTTCTCAGTCAGAAACTCTATATACTTTACAGAGGTCATTTTCACACCTCCAGGAACCTTAAAGGGACCGACCAGTTGTTTCCCAATGATTCCAGCCCAAAATATGACGCCTCCACCTCGTTACTGATGTCGCAGCCTTGTTGGGACATGGTGGCATCCACCAACCATCCACAACTCCATCCATCTGGACCATCCAGGGTTGCTCGGCACTCATCAGTAAACAAGACTGTTTGAAAATTAGTCTTCATGTATATCTGGGCCCACTGGAAGCGTTTCTGCTTATGAGCACTGTTTAGGGGTGGCCGAATAGTAGGTTTATGTCCCACAGCAAGCCTTTGAAGGATCCTACACCTTGAGGCTCTAGGGACTCCAGAGGCTCCAGCAGCTTCACATATCTGTGTGCTGGTTTGTAAGGCCTTTTTAGCAGCTGCTCTCTTAATCTGATGAATTTGCCTGGCAGAAACCTTCCTCATTCTGCCTTTATCTGCACAAACATGTCTGTGCTCAGAATCAGCCACAAATCTCTTCACAATACGATGATCACGCTTATGTTTTTGTGCAATATCTAATGTTTTCATCCCTTGTCCAAGGCATTGCACTATTTGTAGCTTTTCAGCAGTAGAGACATCCTTTTTCTTTCCCATGTTACTTGAAAACTGTGGCCTGCGTAATATTGTGGAACACCCAGTTTTCCTTTTATTGGGCTCACCTGCCAAACTAATGATCACAGATATCTGAGATTGATTTCAGTGATCCAGAGAACCTGAGACACAAAACCAGCAATGGGTTTCATTGACAAAAAAAAACAACCCTATGACTCTTAAAACCAATTTGCATAATAATTTGGAACATGGTGTATACTAAAAACCTCATAGAACAATCAGTCCCAGAGAAACCATTCCAGGTTCACATCGCAGCAGACCTTCGCCTGTGCAATACATACCAACCTTTTACAACATAATCGGTGGTCACATCGCATTCCTTATTGGATTACAGTAGAACCGCAAAGAGTGCAGTGTATGTAAAACAGCTGCGCGCATTCAAAGCGGGGTTTCTGCAACGCATTTTGTAGATGTAGGAGCTGCACATTAGGGAGTGTCTACCAATACACAATACTACTACAAACGCACAGCAGCTCTGTACAGCGGAATACAGCACCACACCTCTTCTAATGGCTCGCCATAGTTAGTAGTAAGCCCTCTATGGAGAATAGCTGCTATAGGCAGCAGCCCCTTACACGTCGCCTCCTTACATAGCAGGACTTTCCTGTAACTTGCACACGCTCCCTTACCCAAGTCCTCTAGGCTTCAGTAGCCCAGGCCGAGCACGATGGTGACATAGGGTAATATGATGTGCCCTCCGCTGCACTGCATCCTACATCCGGGCGGTGAGTGATGGGGCACAGGGGAGGTTGGCAGCCTATAGTATGCCCGCACTGCAGAGCATCCTGCCAGCTGATGCCACTCCTAGAGGACCTGGCAGGCTGAGGATGAGGGATCAAGCTCAGGCAGCCATTGTATAGGCAGATTCTGGTGCACTACAACTCCCAGCATGCCCTGACAGGATGAGGAAGCTGTGGCAGTCATTGTACAGGCAGATGTGGGTGCACTACAACCCTCAGCATGCCCTGACAGGATAAAGAGGAAGCTCAGGCAGCCATTGTATAGGTATACTGGTGCACTACAACTCCCAGCATGCCCTGACAGGCTGAGGATGAGGGATCAAGCTCAGGCAGCCATTGTATAGGTAGATACTGGTGCACTACAACTCCCAGCATGACCTGACTGGATAAGGAGGAAGCTCTGGCAGCCATTGTATAGGTAGATGTGAGTGCACTACAACCCTCAGCATGCCCTGACAGGCTGAGGATGGGGGATCAAGCTCAGGCAACCATTGTATAGGCAAATGTGGGTGCAGTACAACTCCCAGGATAAGGAGGAATCTCTGGCAGCCATTGTATAGGCAGATGTGAGTGCACTGCAACCCTCAGCATGCATTGAGCAGGCTGAGGAAGAATAATCAAGCTCAGGCAACCATTGTATAGGCAGATGTGGGTGCACTACAACTCCCAGCATGCCCTGACAGGCTGAGGATGAATAATCAAGCTCAGGCAACCATTGTATAGGCAGATGTGGGTGCACTACAACTCCCAGCATGCCCCGACAGGATAAGGATGAAGGATGAAGCTCTGGCAGCCGTTGTATAGGTAGATGTGGGTGCACTACAACTCCCAGCATGCCCTGACCGGCTGAGGATGAGGGATCAAGCTCAGGCAGCCATTGTATAGGCAGATGTGGGTGCACTACAACTCCCAGCATGCCCTGACAGTATAAAGAGGAAGCTCTGGCAGCCATTGTATAGGCATATACTGGTGCACTACAACTCCCAGCATGCCCTGACAGGATAAGGAGGAAGCTCTGACAGCCACTGTATAGCCAGATACTGGTGCACTACAACTCCCAGCATGCCCTGACAGGCTGAGGATGAATAATCAAGCTCAGGCAGCCATTGTATAGGCAGATGTGGGTGCACTACAACTCCCAGCATGCCCTGACAGGCTGAAGATGAATAATCAAGCTCTGGCAGCCATTGTATAGGAAGATGTGGGGGCACTACAACTCCCAGCATGCTCTGACAGGATAAGGAGGAAGGTCTGGCAGCCATTGTATAGGCAGATACTGGTGCACTACAACTCCCAGCATGCCCTGACAGGATAAGATGGAAGCTTTGGCAGCCATTGTATAGGCAGATACTGGTGCACTACAACTCCCAGGATAAGGAGGAATCTCTGGCAGCCATTGTATAGGCAGATGTGAGTGCACTACAACTCCCAACATGTCCTGACAGGCTGAGGATGAATAATCAAGCTCTGGCAGCCATTGTATAGGCAGCTGTGGTGCACTACAACTCCCAGCATGCCCTGACGGCAAAGGATGAAGCTCAGGCCTGGGAGCATATACATCACTAGGGAGACCTGGGGTCATATACATCACTGGAGAGGCTGGGGGCATTGACATCAATAGGGAGGCCTGGGAGCATATACATCACTGGGGAGACCTGGGAGCATATACATTACTGGGGAGACCTGGGGTCATATACATCACGGGAGAGGCTGGGGGCATTGACATCAATAGGGAGGCCTGGGAGCATATATACATCACTGGGGAGACCTGGGAGCATATGCATCACTAGGGAGACCTGGGGTCATATACATCACTGGAGAGGCTGGGGGGGGGGGGGGCATATACCTCAATAGGGAGGCCTGGGAGCATATGCGTCATTGGGGAGACTGGAGGCCTATACATCACCAGGAGACCTAGGGTCATATACATCACTGGGGAGGCCTGGGGGCATATACAATTGACTGTATATACAATTGAGAATGCTGGATGTATACATAAGGGACTGCTGATGGCTGTATATAAAATTGTATACAGAATAGACTGCTGCTGGCTGAATATAGAATAGACACTGCTGGCTCTATACAGAATAGAGATTGTGGGCTGTATATAGAATAGACTGCTGCTGGCTGTATATAGAATAGACTGCTGCTGGCTGTATATAGAATAGACTGCTGCTGGCTGTATACACAGTCCTATACTGTACACACACCCACACTATATACACATAGTATATAGAGACACAATGTAATACAGGATATAGTGTGGACCTGTATTTACAGTATGTTCCTGTTTATAAGCTGGAAACAGGAGTCGGAACAGACACACAGATTATACTCACCGGCGAGTGGCTACAATGCTCAAATCCTGATGCACTTTGCAGTGACTTCTTGTTTGTACTGCGCATGGCAGCCTATTTAGTGCATGCGCAGTGCAAACCTAATGAGGATCAGAAGACAGGCTGGCAGCGTCTGACGGTCTAACTGATGGTGTCAGACGCAGCCTGGTCTTGTGAAGAGGTAGGGCCTGGGCACCGGGGCTTAATAAAATGTAAAGTAATTGCCCCGGGGCCCCATATACCAGTAAGGGTAATAATGCCTTGATGATGGCCCTGGTCTGACCTGCTCATTACGAGTATAGAGAACTCTAGCATTCAAGTGCTCTCTCATGTTCTACCCATACATTAACTCTATAAAAAGTGCTCTCTGTTTTAATTTTTTTAAAAGTTTTTATTCTTAAACAATTTTATTTTCTACGTCGGCGAAATATAGAAACATTCACATACTTTTTCTGCCTCATCTTTTTATGCCTTCGTATTGTACATTATTGGCTCAACATAAGCCTTACTTACATTGTTCTCTTAAAATCCTTAAAAACAAAAAAAAAGCTAATTTTTATTTATGCATATATATATATATATATACTGTGTACAAATATACACACAGAAAGGGTAAAAGAGGAGTTTTTCGTTTCTGTGTGTAGTTGTGGGGGGTGAGGGGTGATGTAGTCGTCCCCCCTCTGTCCTCGATGTTTTGGGGATCACCAGAGTTCACTCTTTCTTTAAAGGGACTCATTCCCGCTCGAGAAAGTCTATAGGAGGGATATCGGTAGTGGAAAGAGAATGACTCCAAAATAAAAAAAAGGACTGAGAAGAATGGGCAGATGGTGTAGAGCGAGTAAGAATGATAGAAGAGAAAGGTGAGTAGTGATGAGCGAATATACTCGTTACTATTTGTTACTCGTACAAACAACACGGTATTCAAGATACTCGGGTGCTTGGCTAGTATTGCAGGTGTTCGAGAGTGATGTGTTGATCGCGACACAAATTGCCAGCTCCCTTCAGTGAACAATGGGAGCTGGCACCCCAGTGAGAGCCGCATGAATGGGAGCTGGCACCCCAGTGTAAGTTTCATAAATGGGAGCTGGCACCCCAATGAGAACCTCATGAATGGGAGCTGGCACCCCGATGGGAACCTCATGAATGGGAGCTGGCACCCCAATCAGAGCCTCATGATCGGGAGCTGGCACCCCAATGAGAGCCTCATGATCGGGAGCTGGCAACCTAGTGGGAGCCTCATAAATGGGAGCTGTCACCCTAGTGAAAGCCTCATGAATAAGAGCTGGCAGCCCAGTATGACCTTTATGAATGGGAGCTGGAACCTCAGTGAGAGCCTCATGAATGGGAACTGGCACCCCAGTGAGTCTCATGAATGGGAGCTGGCACCCCAATGAGAGCCTCATGAATGGGAGCTGGCACCCCAGTGAGAGCCTCATGAACTGGAGCTGGCACCCCAGTGAGAGCATCATGAATGGGAGCTGGCACCCTAGTGAGAGCCTCATAAATGGGAGCTGGCACCCTAGTGAGAGCCTCATAAATGGGAGCTGGCACCCTAGTGAGAGCCTCATAAATGGGAGTTGGCACCCCAATGAGAACCTCACGAATGGGAGCTGGCAACCCAATGGGAACCTCATGAATGGGAGCTGGCACCCCAATGAGAGCCTCATGAATGGGAGCAGCACCTCAGTGAGAGAGTCTCATAAATGGAAGGCTCTCACTGGGGTAGGGGGGGGGGGGGTAGAGCAACAAGTTGTATGTCATGAGCAAACAAAATAAAAAAAACCTCCCTCACCAGAAATTCTTGTTTTATGACTGGCTGTGTGTGGGCAAAGCCCATCACTAATTGACTCGCATTAGGATCCTTACTCATGAAGAGCATTTGAATACTACAAGGTGCTCTTTACGAGTAATCCGAACCCGAATATTTTACTATTTGCTCAACACTAAATGAGGAAAGTTGACAAACAAAGAGAAGAAATTGAGGTGAAAGAGCGAGAGGAGAGAAAAGTCTAGGAGCGGGAATAGGACTGGGAGGATGGGACATAATGGGACGGGGGTTGTGAATGAGACTGTGGATAGGACTGGGAAGGGGGATGGGACTGTGAATAAGAATGGGATTGGGGATAAGACTGAGAAGGGGAATGAGACTGAGACTCAGGATAAGAATGGGAAGGGGGATGTAACTGGGCATACGGATGAGAGGGAGGATAGGACTCAGAAGGGGTATGAGACTGGGGACGCTGGAGAAATTCCAAAACGGTGTGAAGAAGTGACAGGCGGCACTCGTGCTGCAGCTCCGGAGTCATCAGGTCCATCCAGGGACTGAGACTTATGAGGTATTGAGTATTTCTTGAAGGGGTGATTGATGTCCCTACCCCTCCAGCAGATGATTCAATTCTTCTCTTAAAGAAAGGTTCTGTTCTTCCAATCCCATCATGGCTTCACGTGTGATCCTTGTGATATCATCCAACACCTCTAGATGTCTTCTACCAGATCGTTCCGGCCGCAACAAAGGCTCGGACACATTATACGCGGCTGACCGATTTGTCCTAGTGAGCGCAGACTCTGGAAGAGGACACTCAAGTGTCTGAGTGCGAGTGTGAGGGACAGAGGGGCCGGGTCTGGCTTCTTCCTCTGGGACTCCTATATTGACGACTACTGGTGCCTGAGTCCGAGTATGAGGGACAGAGGGGCTCGCTGTAGCTTCTTCCTCTGGGACCGCTACATGAGGAACTGCCGGTGCCCGAGCGCGAGTGTGAGGGACGGAGGGGCCAGCTCTAACCTCTTCCATTGGGACCACGACATGAGGGACCTCTGGTGCCCGAGTGCTGGAGGTCGGCCTGAAAGGAACATAAAAATCAGTTATTCAAATATAATAATATAGAAATGATGCCTGTCCTGCTGTTAGGGGGCTTCTCGCCAGTCCCCAGTGTTACTCCGGTCACTCACAAACCTAAGCGCTGCCCTAATCACCAAGTATCTCATTCTGCTCCACCCAGTACCTGAGGTGCCTTGTGCTGTTGAGAGTCACAGGGCAGCGTGCCCAAAATATAGATCAACCTCGTCCTGCAAAAATGTGCTTACTCTCCCTAAAGGGCCCGTCACACGGGGTGAGATTGCCGCCGATTACATAGGTGACTTAGGGGTGTGGCCTATCGACGGCGACACCGCCCCTACGTCGCCCATGTAAAGGGGCGATGTCGGTGCCGCCGAGAGGTCGCTTGGTTGAACCAGGCGATCGATCTGGGGCGATGTGCACACATCGCCCCATGGAACCGGCCACCGGCGACCTGACAGGCGATGGGAGCCACAGGCTCCCATTGTCCTGCATCGCCGCTGGGGTTTTCAGACCCCCCGGCGGCGATGCCACCTGTCAGCTCGCCGGCGCGGGGCTGGAGATGTCGCCCCGTGTAAATGGGGGACGGCGATGCTGGCGGGGCACCAAAAATGAGCACGCGCCCGCCAGTTGCCGCCGACATCCCCAGCCCCGTCGCTAGGTGTGACGGGGCCTTTACACCTGCTAGAAGGTGATATTTCAGGCAACTCCATCCTCCTTCCCTCGCCTGATCATTGGTTCCTAGTCAGTTCGTCTGCTAGTTTCCCATTACTGACCCGGCTTGTTATACTTGTCCTTTCTGACATCGTCTTTTGCTCTCTGAACCTGTGCCGCCTGCCTTGACCTTGGACCATTTGACTACATGTCTGTCTTGCCCTTCTGTAGCACGTCCTAAGTCTCTGACCCTCCAGTCGGCTGCTATAGTCCCAGGGACTGCCCTGGAGTGGTGTCTGGTGTCTACTGGCAACCCAGCCTGTCCCCACCACAATAAGCTGCAGTGAAGACCCAGTAGACACTTAGTCATGCTAAGCCTGATCCGTGCTCCACACCGACAAGTGTTACATTACAAGTGGGCCTGGACCCCGCTGGTGAATCAAGACCAAGTATAGACTTCAGCTGGGTATATTACCAATCTGGGGATATGTGTAGCCCCGTCATTAGTCTGTAATTGTTATCAGCCAGTTGTGGTTAGTGTAAATAAAACGTAACCTTTAATAATCTACTTAAAAAGGGTTCAGTGTTATCCCTATTCTGGAATAAAACCAACACACGAGACAAACATGAAAACACACAGGTTGTGGTCTAGGGATTCTGACCCCTTCCCACACGTACGAGACACTCACAAGCTCGAGTTGTCACAGTGAAATAGAAGATCTGGATTCAGATGGTAACTTTCCATTCTATTTGTTTTTTCTCTTTGCCCCTGAGTTATCCCTCACAGAATAAATCGTATGTACTTAGAAAACACAAGGGTATAATGTATGGAAGAGAAAAAAACCGGTCCCAAACAAATTGGAACCCTCTGACCGGTCTACACTCCCAGGTCCACACTGCCTGGCGACCTCAACAAGAAAAGTGTCCTCCGGATCATGACACAATCATCTTATGCAACACTAAACACTATGTGCACTTTAATGAGTGCAAGCAGTGGCTAAACTGCACAGCTAATACAGACACAGTGTGAATAGGGGTATAGCAATCACTGCTCTAGATAAAATGCAAAATGGAAGGCTTAGCTTCAATAGTGGCCACTGTGGAGTGCCCGGTGACCAGCGCCAAGGTGCTTCCGTCTCACCGGGTCCTAACGCTATGACTAATGGTGGTATGCAAGGTGTATGGGTTTATATGCCTCAATTTCTAATTAAAGACAAGAAAAGTATGTGTCTCACCAACGTCACAGTGATGCAACAGGTATGACGGGCCACGTCTGGTGAGTGCAAAAGGGCATGAACGGGCTAGTCTGTACACATTTGATATATATGATTTACACATATGGGTCTCCTGATATGTGTTAGGGAACACCCAGTGAGGTAACTTGAAGCTCATGGGCCCTGATGCGAAAGCTCTAATGGGGCCCCGATTATTACAAATCTTTAGCAGCAATAGTCTTTTTCTATAGGTCAAAGGGACTTTTGGGGCCCCCTAAGCTCCGGGGCCCGGGTGCGATCACAACCCCTGCACCTGTTGTAGTTACGCCCCTGGGAAAACCCAATGTTGATCATTTTTGGTTTTGTTTCTTTAGAAACCATCCCCTCTATGCCATTTACAGTTGGGAAAACGGAGGATTGAGTTGTCCCCAACAGGCCATAACTCCTCTGATGATGGGGCACAGAAATGCGTAGGGAGTAATACGTGATGAAGATGGCAGATGAGACATATGTGGCTGACCATAAGATGATTGTGTCATGATCCGGAGGACACTTTTCTTGTTGAGGTCACCAGGCAGTGTGGACCTGGGAGTGTAGACCGATCAGAGGGGTCCAATTTGTTTGGGACCGGTTTTTTCTCCTCCATACATTATACCCTTGTGTTTTCTAAGTACATAAGATTTATTCTGTGAGGGATAACTCAGCGGCAAAGAGAAAAAGCAAATAGAATGGAAAGGTACCATCTGAATCCATATATTCTATTTCACTGTGACAACTCGAGCTTGTGAGCGTCACGTACGTGTGGGAAGGGGTCAGAATCCCTAGACCACAACCTGTGTGTTTTCATGTTTGTCTCGTGTGTTGGTTTTATTCCAGAATAGGGATAACACTGAACCCTTTTTAAGTAGATTATTAAAGGTTACGTTTTATTTACACTAACCACAACTGGCTGATAACGTGAATGAAGACCAAGGAATCTCAAGTTCCATGTCAGGACCAGATGATGCAGGCTACTAACGTGGTGGCAACCCAGCTTCAGGGTTTGTCCGCTGCCATGTCTATCGTGCCTCTACTACGATGACTAGTCAACTCTCTCCAGGATCCTCAGCTACCTCAAGGGAATGGCCTGGTGCCTCACTTTCTGATGGATCTGCTACACTCCAGCTTACACTTCTGTCCAGCTATTATTATTATTATTATTATTTATTTATAGAGCACCGTTCATTCCATGGTCTGTACATGAGAAAGGGATACATACAGACAAGTTAAAAATATAATGAACAAACTAACAGTGACAGACTGGTACACAGGGGAGAGAGGACTCTGCCCTTGTGGGCTTACATTCTACAGGGCGGTGGGGAGAGAGACAGTTGGTTGAGTCTGCTCTGGTGGTGGTGGAGCGCCGGGTCCAATGGTGGTGGTGGAGCACCGGGTCAAGTGGTGGTGGAGCGTCGGGTCCATTAGTGCTGAGTTGGCACTGTGGTCATTGCAGGTTGTAGGCTGTTCTGAAGAGATGGGTTTTCAGGTTCTGCTTGAAGGTTCTGAGTGTGGGGGACAGTCGGTTTTGGGGTGCAGAATTCCAGAGAATGGGGGGATGCTTGGGCGAAGTCTTGCAGGCGATTTGTAAGTCAATGCTAGTAGTTTAAATTGGATTCGTTGGTGAATTGGGAGCCAGTGGAGGGTTTTGCAGATTGGAGAAGTAGAGGAATAGCGAGGAGAGAGGTGGATTAGTCAGGCAGCAGAGTTAAGAACAGACTGGAGAGGTGGGAGAGTGTTAGCAGAGAGGCCGCAGAAGAGGAGGTTGCAGTAGTCGAGATGGGAGATGATGAGGGCATGCACTAGTAGTTTAGTAAATTGAGGGCTGAAGAAGGGATGGATTCTGGAAATATTTTTGAGTTGGAGGTGGCAGGAGCTTGGATATGCGGTTTGAAGGATAAGGCAGAGTCAAGGGTTACTCCGACTCTATGATGGAGACCCCAAAGAGAGCTGTGGTTTCATTAATCAGTGCAAGATCCATTTTACTCTCCACACACACTTCTTCCCTTCCAACCAGTCCAAAATAGTGTTTATGGTCTCCACACTGTGCTGCCAATTGACTCGTCAAGTTCTTCGCCCAAGACCCCGCCCGGCATGCCTTAAAATCTTGCTTCTCTGCCCATTCATTATCGTGTCTTTGCAGATATTTTCTTTGAATAGAATGCTAAGGTCTTGCCACCTCATAGACCTTATAACTGTCTCGTCAATCTTGTATATGGCACCTCACTCTCCTGCAATCTCTGTCTGAGACCCGGGCCATAGCGGAATACATTCAAGAAAACTTGGTGAAGGATTTCATCTGTAAACCTGCTTCCCCGGCTGGGGCCAGCTTCTTTGTGACTAAGAAGGATGGTTCTCTACATCCCTGCATCAATTATCAGGCTCACAACAAAATCACCACCAAGAAAAAGTATCCTCTACCATTGATCTGTAAGGTATTTAACAGAATGCATATGCCAAAGATCTTCTCAAAATTTAATCTGAGGGGCTTACAGCTTGATCCAAATCTGCTAGGGCAGTGAATGGAAGCTGGCCTTCAATACACATGTACAACAGATATCCCATGATGGATCCTGAGGTTTCTGCTGTGCTCTCCTGGCCTCGCCCACAGGGTCTGTGTGCCATTCAGCGCTTCATGGGTTTTGCCAACTTCTACACACAATTTATTCCACATTTCTCGTCCGTCGCGTCAGGTATCTCTGCCTTAACCAAGAAGGGAGAAAATTCCAAACTCTGGCAAGAATCTGCATTGTCAGACTTCCAAGACTTGAAAGATACCCTGATGAAGGTGCTCGGATAGGTGCCGAAACGCGTTGGTGGAATAAAAGAGATTGTTACTTTTGGAACCTTGCATTCCTCGTGACTTCTTGGAACCTTGCATTCCTCGTGATTCCATTGGGGCAGCAGCGTGGACCGTGATACACCATCTTCCCAATATCTGAACACTTGAAAGAGGCCTTTATGACAGCATGTGTGTTGCACCATCCAGACAAGAAGTTCAGCACTGTGCCAGGAACATGTTTTCCAAAGACAAGTCTGCTCATATTCTTCAGCCTCTTAACGATTCCTTCCGGTCCTTGGCAACATATTGACATGGACTTCATAATGGACCTGCCCCTCTCTGAGGTTTGCAACACATCTGAGTTGTGGTGTATCGGTTCCCTAAGATGGCACACTTTACTTCAAGATTCTGGACAGCCCTATGAAAGCTAACGAATATGCAGCTGGATTTTTTCTCTGTGTACCATTTGCAAACCAATGGGCAAGTGGAAATGAATCGATCAGATCCTTGAGAATTATCTTCACCATTTTGTCTCTTCCCTTCAGGACAACTGGTTACAACTTTTCCCCCGGGGCAGAGTTTTCTTAGTAACCATATAGGGGAGTCTTCCAGAACATCTCCATTCTCCATTGTATGGCGACTTCCTCCAGATCTAGCAGCAAATTCAGGCCTCTCTCCTTAAAGGGAACCAACCACCCCAAATGACCCCCCCGGACTGTTAATAGGTGTCCCTACACCCAGCACACACATTTGCGGCAATCGTTTTTGCTAAAAAAAACTGTTTAGTAGAAGCTAAGATATAGCTTTATAAAGTTTAATAAATTCAGCCGACTGGGTGTTACCTAGCTTTGTCCTCGTGCAGTGTTCCATGTGCCTGTCAGCCTCCTCTCCCCCCCTCCCTTCAGTGAAGCCCTTCTGTGCAAGCCGAAAATGCCCCGCCTGTCTGCTGCTGCCTGATAGGAGGTGAGAGGGGCGTGCATAATTTATCAGGCAGCAGCAGACAGGCGGGGCATTTTTGGCTTGCACAGAAGGGCTTCACTGAAGCTAGGTAACACCCATTCGGCTGAATTTATTAAACTTCATAAAGCTATATCTTAGCTTCTACTAAACAGTTTTTTTTAGCAAAAACGATTGCCCCAAATGTGTGTGCTGGGTGTAGGGACACATATTAACAGTCCGGGGGGGTCATTTGGGGTGGTTGGTTCCCTTTAAGACCGTGTCTCAAATGAAGGCTTATGTGGACAAGAGGAGATGTTCACTACCTCAGTATTACCCTGGAGATAAAGTCTGGTGTCCTCTCGGAATATACACCTGAAGGTGTCTTCCAATAAGTTCGTCCACCGGTACCTCACTCCATCCCCAGGAAACTCCATCAGGTGACCTATAACCTTCAGTTGCCGCCCAATCTTTGGATCCCAAATTCTTTCCACAACTCTTTCTTAAAGCCAGTGGTCTTGAGTCATTTATTGAAGTCCCATGCTACTTCCAAGACCACTGTTTTTGAGGGTCCCTTGGACGTTTTCTAAGAGCCGCCTTACACGCTGTGTGTCTAGCTCTGCTCCACCCAGTACTTGACTCCTGTCAGTCATGATTAGGGAGTCTGCCTCACTGGGATCAAAGTCCAGTATGTTTGACTTGCTCCACACACTCACTCCTGTCAGTCCTGATGATGAGGGAGTCTGCCTTACTGGATCACCGACCAGGATCTGTGACTTGCTCCACACATTGACTCCTGTCAGCCTTCACCATCAGGAGGAACTGCAGCTCTTAGGGGCTGTAAAGAGCCACCCCAGGCTCCACACACACATGGCCTCCTGAACTTGTGCCTTCAGGAAGTAAAAACTGCTTCCAAGCACTGGGACCATCTGACCAAACAATCAGTGTCATTATATCACATGAGATACACCCATGGATAAGAGGTATGTGGATAGTCAGTCTGTAACAACTAGTGTGGATAACTCAGGAATCTAATGGTGTAGGGCAATGACCGGCCAGAGACAAAGGCTTGAGTTCAACCTTATATTATCACACGTGAAAACAATAAAAAAAACACAGTTCAAACACTGCAGAGCCGAATACGGAAATAGTCCTTTGAGTACTGTTCACACACTGCAATCGGAATATGGAAATAGTGCTTTAAGTGCAATATGCACAATGCAGAGCTGATAATGAAAATAGTCTTTTAGACAAAAACAGTCCTGGATATTAAAACAGTGCAATGCAGCTATGCTAGAGTCCAGAAAGAGCCCTGAGTATCGCACTAGTAACTAACAAACAAACGGGCGAAGCAGAATCATCAGAGCCTTTTGGTATAGCTGAGCTTACGTGCAGGAGAGCAGACTGAGGGTAAAAGGTATCAGGAATTATCTTTACAGAGCACAGGTGAGGCGAGGTGAGGCCAGAGAAAGAACCGATCCTAAGTAGCTGGAGAAGGAGCAATGTGAGATGATGCACAGGGAAGCCAGAGTTGTAGCAAAATACTCAAGTAAAGCCTGGAAGTCAGACTGGAGTTGAAATAAACAGGAGAGCTGGAACACATGGACAGAACGACCATCTTGGATAAGGTCGAGGAGACACAGAAGGTAACCAGGAAAAGTCAAGAGTTCTGACTCAGTCCCAGCACTTCTATCTCTGTAAACCTAGCCATGAATGCATTAAGAAAACGTGTGGAACTACAAGTCCCAGAGCAACCATTCCAGGGCCTCCGCCTCTGCAATACCCACCGGCCCATTCACAATATAGCCGGTCGCTACCTCACACTATATACTGAAATACAGCTGCATTCTAGTACACTTAATACAAATTAAGAGAACAGCTAATTTTATGAAAGCTCTATCTTGTACTATCGGTGACATATTTAAGAGAACAAAGACATAACAGAGGAGATACGTACAGACGGAGGTCGGCGCAGCGGTCCAGGAACCGCAGCATATCCCTATAACAGTACAAAGGTCTCCGGATAGGTGTTGAGCCGCTCGGGACGCTTCTCTCCTCCCTTAAGTCCCTCATGTAACGATCCCTGATTGATCGCCAACGAATCAGTATTTTCTCTCCTAGAATAAAATAAATACAATTTTAATCCAAAACTATGAAACAAGATTAAAAATAAACTTCATTGGATGCATTATCTCCTCCAGTGACCGACCAGAGCGACTCCACATATCACTCACCGCTTCTCCTCCTCTGCTCGGGCGTGAGCTCACCCCAGCGGGTGTCGATGGTCCGGTATATCTTCTCCCATAGACGGCGGGTGTGGACGTAGTCGGCATGCCTGGGGTCCATGGAATCCCATAGAGGGGTTCTGGACTCCACCAGTTGGATGAGGAGCTCGTTGTCGATGTTCGGACCTTTGTACTCCGCGTCCTCCCTGGTGGAGCCTCTGGAGACCTGGAAATGTGGACATATTATATCCAAACAGGGAACTGCTTGGTCGCCATTTAGAGATGAGGGTGGGATAGAAAATGACAAATAATGGGGACGTGTCAATTGTTGCTTTAGTACTAGGACGAATAAAATCAGGTTCGACTACTGCTACGTTCCCAAGAGTAAAGGGTTTATCAATACAAAAATGATATCTAACCCCGGCTCACACCAAGGTGAGTTAGGGTACCCCAGTCTACAGGGTAAGACTAGCTCTCCTGATCGCCTTCTGCCCATCTTAACATCCTGATTTCTTATTCCCTTTACATTATACCACCCTGCGGGACACAATTTTAAGATTTCTGAAATAATAATCTTTATTTATATAGCGCCAACATATTCCGCAGCGCTTCACAATACAGAGGTTCATGTTTAAGCAATCATAAGAAACAGTTATCAGAAAATACAATACAATACAAAGAATACAATACAATACAATAATTAGAGCAAAATAATGACAGCCCTGCTCAAAAGAGCTTACAATCTAACAATGAGGTGGGGGTGACACAAAGTACAGGGGCTTATTTACAATGGTATAGTCAACTTGAGGAGACGAGGAACAGATAGGAGCAGTATAAGTGGCCACCAACCATTATTTGTGATGCATGTGAGACTGGTGGGGCGGATAGGCTATGTCTAGATGACTCAGACTAGGGATCATGATAGGCCGCCCTAAAAAGATGTGTTTTTAGGGATCGCCTGAAGCTATGCAAGTTGTGGATACACCTAATTTCTTGGGTTAGAGCACTCCAGAGAATTGGTGCGGCTCGGGAGAAGTCTTGGAGCCGGGAGTGGGAGGTTCAGATTAATGCAGAAGTGGAGTCTAAAGTCACTTCCAGAGCAAAGAGAACGGGTGGGGTGATAGACAGAGATGAGGGAGAAGATTTAGGGGGGTGCTGCACTGTGAAGAGCTTTGTGGGTGAGAACAAGCAGTTTGAATTGGATCCTATAGTGTATAGGCAGCCAGTGCAGTGACTGGCACAGAGCATATCCTATAGTGTATAAGCAACCAGTGCAATGACTGGTATAGAGCAGAAGTCTCTGAGTAACGGTTAGCTTGAGAGGTGATCCTGGCTGCTGCATTAAGAATGGACTAGAGAGGGGAGAGTCTAGAGTGGGGGAGGCCAATTAAAAGAGAATTACAATAGTCAAGGCGGGGGTGAATCAGGGCCACAGTGAGGGTTTTTGTGGTTTCCAAGGTGAGAAAGGGGAGAATTCTAAAGATGTTCTATAGGTGCAAGCAGCAAGAGCAGGGCGAGAGATTATATATGTGGGGTGAAGGAAAGATCGGCGTCAAACATAACACCCAGACAGCGAGCCTGCTGACTAGACATTATCGTGGCCCCTCACACCGAGAGGGAAAGTCAGGTGTAGGGAGGTTAGTGGAGGGCGGGAGCAGAAGTTCAGTTTTGGAAAGGTTGAGTTTCAGATAGAGAGCGGACATGATATTGGAGACTGCGGTTAGACAGTCATTGGTGTTCTGTATTACAGCGGAGGTAAGGTCAGGGGAGGAAGTGTATAGTTGTGTGTCATCAGCATAAAGATGGTACTGGAAGCCAAATCTGCTGATGGTATGTCCAATTGGGGCCGTGTAGAGAGAGAAGAGGAGAGGTCCAAGGACTGAACCCTGAGGGACCCCAATAGTGAGAGGAAGAGGGGAAGAAGTGGAGCCAGCGAATGATACATTGAAAGAGCAGTCAGAAAGATAGGAAGAGAGCCAGGAGAGAGCCGTGTCCTTGATGCCGATGGAGTGCAACATAGAGAGTAGGAGATGGTGGTCAACTGTGTCAAAAGCTGCAGAGAGATCAAGAAGAATAAGCAGAGAGTGGTCACCATTACAATTTACCATCAGGAGGTCATTGATCACTTTGATCACTTTGGTGAGAGCAGTTTCTGTAGAATGTAGGGGGCGGAAACCAGACTGTAATGGGTCTAGAAGAGAGTGAGTGGAGAAGTAACGGGAGAGGTGGAAGTAGACCAGGTGCTCTAGGAGTTTAGAGATGAAGGAGAGATTGGAGACTGGTCTGTACTTGTTTGTGCAGGATGGGTCGAGAGTGGTTTTCTTTAATAATGGAGTAATGATAAAGTGTTTGAAGGAGGAGGGGAAGATGCCAGAAGAGAGGGAAAGATAGAAGATTTTGGTTAGGTGAGAGGTGACCACCGGAGAGAGAGACTGGAGTAGGTGTGAGAGGATGGGGTCAGTGGTGCATGTAGTAGGATGAGAAGAAGAGAGGAGCCTGGAGACTTCTTCTGTGACTGGGTCAAACGTGGAGAGTGAGCTGGAGGAAATGTGGGGAGAGGTAAGGGTAAGAGCAATTGGAGGCTGGGAGCTGATTTCCTGACAGATGTTTTCTATTTTCTCTGTGAAGTAAGAGGCCAGATCATCAGCACAGAGGTCAGTAATGGGGGCCTGCACTTTAGGACTGAGAAGAGTGTGAAAGGTGTCAAAGAGTTTTTTTGGATTGTTGGATAGTGAGGAGACCAGGGTGGTGAAGTAGGTCTGTTTGGCGAGGTGAAGGGCAGAGTTGTAGGTTCTCAGCATAAATTTATAGTGAATGAAGTTTTCTGGTGTGCGGGTTTTCCTCTATAGACGTTCAGCACTCCTAGAGCATCGCTGGAGGAATCGAGTTTGTGATGTGAGCCAGGGCTGTTTTACTCTGTTTGGAGGTTCTGAGGGTGAGGGGCGCTACTTAGTCCAGGGAACTTCTGAGAGAGTCATTTAATTGATTTACTGCCAGATGAGGACAGGAGAATGAGATTGGGAACAGTGATGAGTGTAGAGAGTCTGTGAATATATGAGGGTTAATGGCCTGTAGATTTCTGAATGTGCGATAGGTCGGACTGTACTGGGGTGGGCGAGGATTTGTGAGTGTGAAGGAGAGAATATTGCGATCAGAGAGAGGAAGAGGTGAATTATCTATGGGGGAGGTTGAGCAGAGTCGGACAAACATCAGGTCAAGGGTGTTACCATCCTTGTGTGTCTCAGAGGTTGAGAGCTGAGAGAGGCCAAGAGAGGTGGTTAGAGATAGGAGCTGGGATGCAGATGGGGAGATGGGGCTGTTTATGGGGATGTTAAAGTCTCCCAGAATGAGGGTTGGTAATTCTGAGGACATGAAATGTGGCAGCCAGAAGGAGAAATGGTTGAGGAACTGGGTGGGTGACCCTGGGGGTGGTATACCACCACTACTCTGAGGGGGAGAGGATGGAAGAACCTAATTGTGTGGACCTCAAAAAAGGGGAATGAGAGTGTAAAAGATGTCGAGAATTCAGGGCGACTCTATAGTCCTCTCTATTTATCATAGACCTTTCTTCTATCTTACGTTTTTTGTGCTCCGATCTATGAGACGCACGAGTACAACATGGGAGAAATGAGAAATTACCCTCCTGCGGCCACGCCGAGCTCCCCGATGTCTCTGGGTGGATCTCTTCTGGGGGTATGAAGCTTGGCCTAAGAATGGCTCCTGTAGGAAAGGAAGAAACATTTTAAAAAATCTGTGATACAATTGACGTTGCAGTCTTTTCCAATTACAATAGTCGTCCCTGTCACTAATTAACCATCATCGTACTCACAAACGTCTCTCCTTCTCCCGCTGTGAGCCTCACTGGTGGGGAGGGAGAATCCATAGCATCCGGGAGCTCCTCTAAAGGTAAAAAACTCTACGAACACAGAAAAAAAATAAATATTAGAAAAAAATAAAAGAAAATATTTTAAGAAAAAATATAAATAAATGAGTAACTTGCCTCAATCCTACGTCGGTGACTGGCAGGCTCAGCAGTCTGAATGGGTGACGACATTTGGATCCCTGAAAAAAAAAATTGGTATAAATTGTTGAAAACAAACGAATAACAACGACCCATTAACGAGCCATGCCAAATGACTTAGGACACAAAGCCAAACCGGAAACTGCAGACACATGTTTTGGGGTATTGCCCCCTCCTCAGAGCAAGTGCGCTAGGATTGCTGCAGAGAGCCGGTACCACCAGAGCAAATCCTGTTCTTTCTGAAGAGGCCATTTGTAGATTGGAAGATAATTATTATATAGCGACCTTCAGCTCAATTGCGAGCCAAGCCTACTTGATGGATGAACCCTCTGCAGGAAGATTGAACTCGTGCATTGGTCCACCAGGGTCTTCTCCAAGCCTAAATATCTCCAATAGGGTATTCTCCAAGCCTAGATTGCTCCACCAGGGTCTTCCCCAAGCTTATAGATAGCTCCACCAGGGTCTTCCCCAAGCTTATAGATAGCTCCACCAGGGTCTTCTCCAAGCCTAGATCGGTCTACCACGGTCTTCTCCAAGCCTAGATCGGTCCACCAGGTTCTTCTCCAAGTCTAGATAGAACCACGAGGGTCTTCTCCAAGCCTAGATAGGTCCACCAGGGTTTCCTCCAAGCCTAGATAGGTCCACCAGGGTTTCATCCAAGCCTAGATAGGTACACCAGGGTCTTCTCCAAGCCTAGATGACCCTGGTGGATCTTTCTCCAAGCCTAGATAGGTCCACCATGGTCTTCCACAAACAAAAGATCCACCAGGGTCTTCTCCAAGCCTAGATAGGTCCACCAGGGTCTTCTCCAAGCCTAGATTAGACTTGGAGAAGACCCTGGTGAACCTATCTAGGCTTGGAGAAAACCCTGGTGGTTCTATCTAGACTTGGAGAAGACCCTGGTGGACCAGATAGAACCACCAGGGTTTTCTCCAAGCCTAGATGGAGAAGACCCTGGTGAACCTATCTAGGCTTGGAGAAAACCCTGGTGGTTCTATCTAGACTTGGAGAAGACCCTGGTGGACCAGACAGAACCACCAGGGTTTTCTCCAAGCCTAGATAGGTTCACCAGGGTCTTCTCCAAGCCTAGATAGGTCCACCAGGGTTTCCTCCAAGCCTAGATAGGTCCACCAGGGTCTTCTCCAAGCCTAGATAGGTACACCAGGGTCTTCTCCAAGCCTAGATAGGTCCACCAGGGTTTTCTCCAAGCCTAGATAGGTTCACCAGGGTCTTCTCCAAGCCTAGATGACCCTGGTGGATCTTTCTCCAAGCCTAGATAGGTCCACCATGGTCTTCTCCAAACAAAAAATCCACCAGGGTCTTCTCCAAGCCTAGATAAGTCCACCAGAGTCTTCTCCTCCATTCTCTTGATAGTTTGAAGCCATTGGGTTGCTGGTCTTCTTCGCATTGTTTCTTCTATTCTTCCGACCATGCTGTCCATGATTGCTCTGTTCGTATGATGTGTAGACACGCTGTAGCTTGGTGATCTTGTCAAGTCTGGCTTGATTTGTTCCAGAATTGATGTAATTGTTCTTCTTGCCATCCATGGTATTGATAACATCCTTCTTCAACACATTTTGAAAGCATTGATTGGAAAATAACAGAAAGGTGGAATGGAGGGTTATGGGATGCCTCTCATTTTTTGGTAGTATAGAAGATGCGCAGACCTGTGAATATTCGAGTTATAACAGAAAACAACTGGTTTAGGACTCGAACTTGACTCAAACTTGCCCCATACCTCATAAGTTCAAACCCCAGTAACCTTTAAGTGTTGTATGTAGTAGAGCCGAGTATCATCATGGGACATCGTGTGGATTACATTGGAACTGCAGGGGTGATTTTATGGTTAATAAATTGGTGAAAGAGGGTGTCATTGGTATTTATTTCAAATAAATATTTATTTTTCTGTGGGTTTTATTTCTTTTGATTTACAGGATTAGTAACCGGGGTCTCATAGACACCTCTGCATTACTAATCCAGGGTTGGATGGCAGCTGTGAATTTTTTTTATTACAAATCACAGCTCTCATTAACCCAATATATTACCCAGATTGCCCCCGCACCAGGGTGTGACGACACAGCCTTTGTCAAGGCGTGTCATGGGTTAATGTTCTTAATTTGGCTAGATGAGTTGTTCTTTTGTTTTTTTAACTCATTGTTTCTTGCCAGACTACTCGGAGCCCCATTGTATAGGTTTGTGGATTGCTAATTGACTTCTGTTTACATGATTTAAAGGGAAATTATGTAGTTGGATTGAAATGCCAACCAATAAGAAAACAGCCTTATTCTACAAATCCTGTAAGATCACAATACCCTGAGGTGGGGGCTCGGGTTACAAAAAGGACTTTGTTCAGTCACCAGGAGATGATATGCTATGTGGCCTCAGTCTAGGAGTTTTGGTTCCGACTTGAGAAGCAGCAGAACTGGATTATATTCTGCAGGAATTCAGTTTAGGATTTTAGGATTCGGCTGGAAAATCAGAGGTTACTTTAGAAACCCAGATTGGGACAATTTGGTCACCGGGCTACACATTTTCCTTTCTCCGTGGATGACCGCCAAAAGAGGGATGCTACTGGATTGGAGTAAGTGGCCCTGCAAGCCCCAAAGGCATGAAGATTCGAATCCCTGGTGAACCAGCGGAAGGGTGAGACTCTGTTTGCCGTTACATTGTGTGTTTTGCTTGTTATGTGTTATATGCCTTTGACTGTTGGGGATCCAATAAAGTCTTACCATTGTGTTGTCTGAGTAGTGTTCTGCTGAGCCCTGGTCCATGTGGTCTTTCTAAAGGCAGCTGGGGCAGTGGACGAGAGCACCCCCTGACCTCTATGTCTCCACGCAGGGCAATTAGGATGAGCCTGGTTAAGCGCCAGATTTGGCGTATCTTATGTGATGCGTTAATTGCGGGGTGGCTGATATTCTATGGCTGAGAAGGGCAAATAGCCATAGACCATCCTACCCCGATAATATCAGCCAGCTCTGGTTTGCTTTATCTGTGCGAGTTATCAAAAATGGGGGAGGGGTTCCCCATATTATTGTTTCAAATTATTTATTTAAGACATGGGGTACCTTCTATTTTAATAGCCAGTGCAGATAAAGCAGACAGCAGCGGGCTGATATTATCAGGGCAGGACAGTCTAATGGTTATCAGCCCCCGCTGATGGCTTTACCATGGCTGGGTAGCAAATAGGTGGGACCCAGCATTATTTTTTATCTTAAAAATAATCCCCTTTTTGCTTCCATTTGTAGCCCTCTAGCCCTGCTTTCTTAGCTTCCATGAAACACGGAAGACAGATAGCCGTTCAACAAGCTTTATTGAACCTGAACAATAACACAGAGGCACAGTTAGAAATTCATGTTTGGTGTTCGGCACCGGACACTGTCTGGTATGAACCCCAAACTTTACTGTTTGGGTTCAAGTATCCCTATTCCCTACTTATCAGTCATTGTACAGGAGGAGGAGGTGAGCTGTGATATCACCTATCCTATTGTGAATGGTGGATCCTGTGTTATCTACTGTATATAGAGGTGTTATCAGTCATTGTACAGGAGGAGGAGGTGAGCTGTGATATCACCTATTGTGAATGGTGGATCCTGTGTTATCTACTATATATAGAGGTGTTATCAGTCATTGTACAGGAGGAGGTGAGCTGTGATATCATCTATTGTGAATGGTGGATCCTGTGTTATCTACTGTATATAGAGGTGTTATCAGTCATTGTACAGGAGGAGGAGGTGCGCTGTGATATCACCTATTGTGAATGGTGGATCCTGTGTTATCTATTGTATATAGAGGTGTTATCAGTCATTGTACAGGAGGAGGTGAGCTGTGACATCACCTATTGTGAATGGTAGATCCTGTGTTATCTACTGTATATAGAGGTGTTATCAGTCATTGTACAGGAGGAGGTGAGCTGTGATATCACCTATTGTGAATGGTGGATCCTGTGTTATCTACTGTATATAGAGGTGTTATCAGTCATTGTACAGGAGGAGGTGAGCTGTGACATCACCTATTGTGAATGGTGGATCCTGTGTTATCTACTGTATATAGAGGTGTTATCAGTCATTGTAAAGGAGGAGGAGGTGAGCTGTGATATCACCTATTGTGAATGGTGGATCCTGTGTTATCTACTGTATATAGAGGTATTATCAGTCATTGTACAGGAGGAGGAGGTGAGCTGTGATATCACCTATTGTGAATGGTGGATACTGTGTTATCTACTGTATATAGAGGTGTTATCAGTCATTGTACAGGAGGAGGTGAGCTGTGATATCACCTATTGTGAATGGTGGGTCCTGTGTTATCTACTGTATATAGAGGTGTTACCAGTCATTGTACAGGAGGAGGAGGTGAGCTGTGATATCATCTATTGTGAATGGTGGATCCTGTGTTACCTACTGTATATAGAGGTGTTATCAGTCATTGTACAGGAGGAGGTGAGCTGTGATATCATCTATTGTGAATGGTGGATCCTGTGTTATCTACTGTATATAGAGGTGTGATCAGTCATTGTACAGGAGGAGGAGGTCAGCTGTGATATCACCTATTGTGAATGGTGGATCCTGTGTTATCTACTGTATATAGAGGTGTTATCAGTCATTATACAGGAGGAGGTGAGCTGTGATATCACCTATTGTGAATGGTGGATCCTGTGTTATCTACTGTCTATAGAGGTGTTATCAGTCATTGTACAGGAGGAGGAGGTGAGCTGTGATATCATCTATTGTGAATGGTGGATCCTGTGTTATCTACTGTATATAGAGGTGTTATCAGTCATTATACAGGAGGAGTGTGAGCTGTGATATCACCTATTGTGAATGGTGGATCCTGTGTTACCTACTGTATATAGAGGTGTTATCAGTCATTGTACAGGAGGAGGAGGTGAGCTGTGACATCACCTATTGTGAATGGTGGATCATGTGTTATCTACTGTATATAGAGGTGTTATCAGTCATTGTACAGGAGGAGGTGAGCTGTGATATCACCTATTGTGAATGGTGGATCCTGTGTTATCTACTGTATGTAGAGGTATTATCAGGAGGAGGAGGTGAGCTGTGATATCACCTATTGTGAATGGTGGATCCAGTGTTATCTACTGTATGTAGAGGTGTTATCAGTCATTGTACAGGAGGAGGTGAGCTGTGATATCACCTATTGAGAATGGTGGATCCTGTGTTATCTACTGTATATAGAGGTGTTATCAGTCATTGTACAGGAGGAGGAGGTGAGATGTGACATCACCTATTGTGAATGGTGGATCCTGTGTTATCTACTGTATATAGAGGTGTTATCAGTCATTGTACAGGAGGAGGTGAGCTGTGATATCATCTATTGTGAATGGTGGATCCTGTGTTATCTACTGTATATAGAGGTGTTATCAGTCATTGTACAGGAGGAGGTGAGCTGTGATATCACCTATTGTGAATAGTGGATCCTGTGTTATCTACTGTATAGAGGTGTTATCAGTCATTGTACAAGAGGAGGAGGTGAGCTGTGATATCATCTATTGTGAATGGTGGATCCTGTGTTATCTACTGTATATAGAGGTGTTATCAGTCATTGTACAGGAGGAGGTGAGCTGTGATATCACCTATTGTGAATGGTGAATCCTGTGTTATCTACTGTATATAGAGGTGTTATCAGTCATTGTACAGGAGGAGGAGGTGAGCTGTGACATCACCTATTGTGAATGGTGGATCCTGTGTTATCTACTGTATATAGAGGTGTTATCAGTCATTGTACAGGAGGAGGAGGTGAGCTGTGACATCACCTATGGTGGATTGTGTGTTATGAGATATGATCTCATTATTTCATACCTGTGGTGATATCTGGAGTTTCCTCCTTCATGACGTTCATACACGGTTGATCTCTCATCTCCTCTTCTATTTCTTCCTCCACTTTAATGTTACTCAAATCTTTCCCCTGTGACAGATGTAAAAATTCAGTACAATGAAGAATCTGATAGATTTCCTGTGAAACGTTTAGGAATTGCAGCCATTTTTTCTACAAATCCTCCTCAATTCAGGGGATCAAAAGTATCTGGACAAAGTGAATTTCCCCATAAATAAAATGTTCATTTTTAACCCTTTATAGAGAATCCTCTGCAGCAGTGACTGAAGTCTTTTGGCCACGGTCGTCACCATCACTGGTCTCTTCCGGTGTGGGGCTTTGCTGCCTTTACTGCGGTGACTTGAGTTGTTTCTCCTTCAGTGTTGTCTTAATCCTGTGAAATGCGTCTCGATGGGGCTGAGATCTGGTGAGGACTCGGCCATTGCAGAATATTTCACTTCTTTGCTTTTGCAGGATGTTTTGGGTCATTGTCCATCTGTCTGTGACGCAACGTCCAATCAACCTTACTGCATTTGATAGAATCTGAACAGAAAGTCTCGCCCTGAACACTTCAGAATTCATCCTGCGGCTTCTGTCTTCAGTCACATCATTAATACCCACTAGTGCCCCAGGGCCATTGTGAGCCATCTATGCCCGGCCAGCACACCGCCTCCGCCATGTGTTACAGAGGACATGCTGTGCTCTGGCACAGGAGACGCTCCAAGCCTTCTCCACACTTCTACAATACATTATTCTAATACAGGTTGATCTTAATCTCATCCTTCCTCTGCTGCTTTTCCAGAATTTAGCGGCTTCTTTAGGTGTTTTTTTGGCAAAGTCTAATTAAGCCTATTTTCCTCCTTGCACCTTGTGGTGACCCCTCTGTATTTGCACCTTGTGGTGACCCCTCTGTATTTGCACCTTGTGGTGACCCCTCTGTATGTGCACCTTGTGGTGACCTCCCCTGTATTTACACCTTGTGATGACTCCTCTGTATGTCCAGCTTGTGGTGACCTCCCCTGTATTTGCACCTTGTGGTGACCCCTCTGTATTTGCACCTCGTGGTGACCCCTCTGTATTTGCACCTCGTGGTGACCCCTCTGTATTTGCACCTCGTGGTGGTTCCTCTGTATTTGCACCTTGTGGTGACCCCTCTATTTGCTACTTGCAGTGACCCCTCTGTATTTGCACCTTTTGGTGACCCCTCTGTATTTGCACCTTTTGGTGACCCCTCTGTATTTGCACCTTGTGGTGACCCCTCTATTTGCACCTTGTGGGGACCCCTCTATTTGCACCTTGTGGGGACCCCTCTATTTGCACCTTGTGGGGACCCCTCTATTTGCACCTTGTGGGGACTCCTCTGTATTTGCACCTTGTGGGGACTCCTCTGTATTTGCACCTTGTGGTGACCCCTCTGTATTTGCACCTTGTGGTGACCCCTCTGTATTTGCACCTTGTGGTGACCCCTCTGTATTTGCACCTTGCCCCTCTGTATTTGCACCTTGTGGTGAATCCTCTATTTGCACTTGTGGACCCTCTATGCACTTGTGGGACCCCTCTTCACTTCGGTGGATGTTGTGAAGATTTTACTTCACCATGAAAAGGATTCTCTGATCATCCACCACTGTTACTTTCTGGAGACACCCAGGCTTCTTCGAGTTCCCGGCTCATCTGTGCGCTCTGTTTTTGCAAAATATACCAAGCTGTTGATTTGGCCGCTCTTAACATTTCTCTCTCATGGATTTCTTCTTTTTTTCAACTGATGATGGTCAGTTTCTCTTCTATTAAGAGCTCATTTGAGTGCATGCTGAAGATTAACAGCAACAGCTTCCAAATGCAAATACCGCACCTGGAATCAGCTCCAGACCTTTTACCTACTTAACTGATGTATTAACGAGGGAATCATGCAGCCCATTAAAGAGCTTTGAATATAATTGTCAAATTACTCTTGATCCCTTGAAAAAGAAGCAGCTACATATTAAAGAGAGCTGTAATTCCTAAACCCTGACTCAAATTAGGATGTGAAAACCTCAAATTAAAGCTAAGAGTTGAGACATGCTTTGCTGAAATATTTCTGGACGTCGTCACAGCCTCCTCTCATCAACGACGATAATAAAGACACAATATGGTCTGAAGCTGGAAAGATCCAACGAATCAACACAAGGAATCACCACATCCTATGACACCTACAACTGCAGGACTAGACCCATGTACAGGTCCGGTTCAGGGCTCAGCGCCATCTACCTGGTGGCTCTCCGGGACATTGTGATCCTCCTCTGGACAGTCCTGGGGATACAGAGGACGGGGACATCCCTCTGGGGGATACAGAGGACGGGGACATCTCTCTGGGGGATTTCTTTCATCTGTAGGACACACACAATGATGGAATAGATTGTGTCATGTGATGAGATGATGGGAGTAGTAGTAGGTGACCACAGAACAGACATGACAGTCTCCTCCTTACCCTGCGGATCGGCCCATAAATCCATCGTCTCTTCTGCTTCATCGATAACTTCAACCTTAATATCAATCAGATCTTCATCCTAAAAAGACAAGAAAATATAAAAATAGGTCCGGTCCAATCACTTTATGGTCAGATGTTGTGGAGACTTCAGCGCCATCTACCTGGTGACTCTCCGGGACATTGTGATCCTCCTCTGGATAGTCCTGGGGATACAGAGGACGGGGACATCTCTCTGGGGGATACAGAGGACGGGGACATCTCTCTGGGGAATTTCTCCTCCTGGATCCATCTGTGGAAGGGATGCACATGCAGTAACTGACTATATGACCCCCATATATCTCTATGCCAGACACAGTGACTCAATGTACGACTGAATACATGACCCGCTGTAAACCAGTCTATAGAATAAGAATCTGCTCTCAACAGCATTAATTGTTTATGGATCAGGTACTCTTCAATTGCAGCTTGCAGGATGAATGGAGAAATATAGTGAGACATTCCTGATAATCTGCTGCATCTACCAGGATGATGAAGATGAAACGAGGGCGACATTTCACAAGACAATGATCCCAAACACACAGTTGATACAGAAAATAAATCTCCTAGAATGGCCGAGCCGATAACTAGAGCTGAATCCAATAGAAAATGTCTGGAAGGATCTAAAGCTCAGAGATCATAGAAGGATCCATGGGACCTGCAGGATGTGAAGAGTGTTTGTGTGGAAGAATGGGCCAAAATCCACCAGAGCAATGCATGGACCAGTGTCTGCATACAGGAGGAGTTTGGAGCTTCATCACTAACAAAGGTTTAACTCATGTATCTTCCCTAACCGATCTATCTATTATGGTAAACAGCATCGCACTCTCTCCCGCACCTGAAATCCACTGCCTCGGAGTAACCCGTGACTCTGCCCTGTCCTGCACATCCAAACTCTCACCACCTCTTGTTGCCTCCAGCTCAAAAATATTTCCAGAATCCGACAAACTCTTATACATGCCCTCATTATCTCCCATCTTGATTACTGCAACCTCCTCTGTGGCCTCCCCGCTAACTCACTTGCGCCTCTCCAGTCTGTCCTCAACTCTGTTGCCCGACTAATCCACCTCTCTCCACGCTAATCCTGTTTCTCCCCTCTGCAAATCCCTCCACTGGCTCCCAATTCCCCAACCAATCCAGTTCAAACTACTAACACTGACCTACAAAGCCGTCCATGACCTGTCTCCTCCCAATATCTCTGAACTAATCTCCCACTATCTTCCCTCACGTAATCTTCTATCCTCCGAAGACCTCCTCCTCTCCTCCACACTTATTTGTTCTTCACACAACCGCCTCCAAGATTTCTCCCAAATATCCCCAACACAGAGCGCACAGGGGGAAGAGAGCACATAGGGGAAAGGCAAGCATCAGCAGCTAGTGGGAGTGGGACTAATATATAAGGTTCTAGAATTGCATGATGCAATAAAATTGGGTCCCCGCCTAGTATATACATAAGTCTCCTCTCACCTTGTGATGTCACTGGCCGGTGCTCCTCCATCATCACCTCCTCGTACCGGTCCTTGTGTCCTTCTAGATACTCCCACTCCTCCATGGAGAGAAAGACAGCGACGTCCTGACACCTTATAGGAACCTGACACACAATGATACCAACATCACCCAGAATCCTCCAGTGCTGTCCTGTATAATGTCCCAGCAGTCACCTCTGCGCTCATCACCCAGAATCCTCCAGTGCTGTCCTGTATAATGTCCCAGCAGTCACCTCTCCAGTCATCACCCAGAATCCTCCAGTGCTGTCCTGTATAATGTCCCAGCAGTCACCTCTCCAGTCATCACCCAGAATCCTCCAGTGCTGTCCTGTATAATGTCCCAGCAGTCACCTCTCCGCTCATCACCCAGAATCCTCCAGTGCTGTCCTGTATAATGTCCCAGCAGTCACCTCTCCAGTGCTGTCCTGTATAATGTCCCAGCAGTCACCTCTCCAGTCATCACCCAGAATCCTCCAGTGCTGTCCTGTATAATGTCCCAGCAGTCACCTCTCCAGTGCTGTCCTGTATAATGTCCCAGCAGTCACCTCTCCACTCATCACCCAGAATCCTCCAGTGCTGTCCTGTATAATGTCCCAGCAGTCACCTCTCCGCTCATCACCCAGAATCCTCCAGTGCTATCCTGTATAATGTCCTAGCAGTCACCTCTCCAGTCATCACCCAGAATCCTCCAGTGCTGTCCTGTATAATGTCCTAGCAGTCACCTCTCCAGTCATCACCCAGAATCCTCCAGTGCTGTCCTGTATAAAGTCCCAGCAGTCACCTCTCCAGTGCTGTCCTGTATAATGTCCCAGCAGTCACCTCTCCAGTCATCACCCAGAATCCTCCAGTGCTGTCCGGTATAATGTCCCAGCAGTCACCTCTCCGCTCATCACCCAGAATCCTCCAGTGCTGTCCTGTATAATGTCCCAGCAGTCACCTCTCCGCTCATCACCCAGAATCCTCCAGTGCTGTCCTGTATAAAAGTCCCAGCAGTCACCTCTCCGCTCATCACCCAGAATCCTCCAGTGCTGTCCTGTATAATGTCCCAGCAGTCACCTCTCCGCTCATCACCCAGAATCCTCCAGTGCTGTCCTGTATAATGTCCTAGCAGTCACCTCTCCGCTCATCACCCAGAATCCTCCAGTGCTGTCCTGTATAATGTCCCAGCAGTCACCTCTCCGCTCATCACCCAGAATCCTCCAGTGCTGTCCTGTATAAAGTCCCAGCAGTCACCTCTCCAGTGCTGTCCTGTATAATGTCCCAGCAGTCACCTCTCCAGTCATCACCCAGAATCCTCCAGTGCTGTCCGGTATAATGTCCCAGCAGTCACCTCTCCGCTCATCACCCAGAATCCTCCAGTGCTGTCCTGTATAATGTCCCAGCAGTCACCTCTCCGCTCATCACCCAGAATCCTCCAGTGCTGTCCTGTATAAAGTCCCAGCAGTCACCTCTCCGCTCATCACCCAGAATCCTCCAGTGCTGTCCTGTATAATGTCCCAGCAGTCACCTCTCCGCTCATCACCCAGAATCCTCCAGTGCTGTCCTGTATAATGTCCTAGCAGTCACCTCTCCGCTCATCACCCAGAATCCTCCAGTGCTGTCCTGTATAATGTCCCAGCAGTCACCTCTCCGCTCATCACCCAGAATCCTCCAGTGCTGTCCTGTATAATGTCCCAGCAGTCACCTCTCCGCTCATCACCCAGAATCCTCCAGTGCTGTCCGGTATAATGTCCCAGCAGTCACCTCTCCCCTCATCACCCAGAATCCTCCAGTGCTGTCCTGTATAATGTCCCAGCAGTCACCTCTCTGCTCATCACCCAGAATCCTCCAGTGCTGTCCTGTATAATGTCCCAGCAGTCACCTCTCTGCTCATCACCCAGAATCCTCCAGTGCTGTCCTGTATAATGTCCCAGCAGTCACCTCTCCGCTCATCACCCAGAATCCTCCAGTGCTGTCCTGTATAATGTCCCAGCAGTCACCTCTCTGCTCATCACCCAGAATCCTCCAGTGCTGTCCTGTATAATGTCCCAGCAGTCACCTCTCCAGTCATCACCCAGAATCCTCCAGTGCTGTCCTGTATAATGTCCCAGCAGTCACCTCTCCAGTCATCACCCAGAATCCTCCAGTGCTGCCCTGTAAAAAAGTCCAGAGCCCTGGTACAGCTGTCTCCTGTGTCCGCAGTATCTGATATCACCAGTCACTGGGGGTTATTACAATCAGAAATTATCCCAATAATAAAATTGCAGTGCAGAGAGTAGATGTGAGTGCAGCAAAAAATGTGCATCACAATGAGCACTGAAGGTGTTATAGAAAGGGTTAAATGTCTTGCGGCCACCGATCTCACATCACCGTTACATAGACAGTGATGCCGCTCATCGGGTTTTTAAACAGATTTTGAGCATCAGAGAGTTGTGACATATTTACATCATTCACTGCAGTTTTAAAAAATTACATAACTTTATAGACAGCCAGCCATGTGAGGACAAAGCCTATTTCAATGCATGTCGTGGGTTAATGTTCTTAATTTGGCCAGACATATTGTTCTTTTGTATGCTGACTCATTAAATGTGGGTCATTGTTTCTTATCAGATTGATCAGAGCCTCCATTGTCTGAGTTTGTGTATTGCTAACTAAATGTAAATTACCTCAGCCCTTCTGTCTGAATTATTTAGAGGAGAATGATGCAGTCGGATTGAAATGCCAACCAATAAGAGAACAGCCTTATCCCACCAATCCTGTAAGAACACAATATACCCTGAGGTGAAGGCTTGGGACATAAAAAGTCCTGCTTCAGTCACCAGTTGTTCACATGCTACATGGCCTCAGCCTAGGGGCTTAGGTCTCAGCTACAAAGATGTGTTTTTAGGGATCACCTGAAGCTATGTAAGTTGCGGATACACCTAATTTCTTGGGGTAGAGCATTCCAGAGAATTGGGGCAGCTCGGGAGAAGTCTTGGAGCTGGGAGTGGGAGGTTCGGATTAGTACAGAGGTTAGTCTTAAGTCACTTCCAGAGCGAAGAGAACAGGTGGGGTGATAGACAGAGATGAGGGAGGAGATGTAGGGGGGTGCTGCACTGTGAAGAGCTTTGTGGGTGAGAACAAGCAGTTTGAGTTGTATCCTATAGTGTATAGGCAGCGAGTGCAATGACTGGCATAGACCACAAGCGTCTGAGTAACAGTTAGCTAGATAGGTGATCCTGGCTGCTGCATTAAGGATGGACTGGAGAAGGGACAGTCTAGTGCGGGGGAGGCCAACTAAGAGAGAATTACAGTAGTCAAGGCGGGAGTGAATCAGGGCCACAGTGAGAGTTTTTGTGGTTTCCAAGGTGACAAAGGGGCGAATTCTAGAGATGTTGTTAAGGTGCAAGCGGCAAGAGCGGGCGAGAGATTTTCCTTCAACCCATATATACAGAGTCAAACATAACACCCAGACAGCGAGCCTGCTACCTAGGCGTTATCGTGGTGCTGCACACCAAGAGAGAGATGTCGGGTTTAGGGAGGTTAGTGGAGGGTGGGAGCAGAAGTTGTTCAGTTTTGGAAAGGTTGAGTTTCAGATAGAGAGAGGACATGATGTTGGAAACTGCGGTTAGACAGTCATTGGTGTTCTTTATTAGAGCGGGAGTAAGGTCAGGGGATGAAGTGTATAGTTGTGTGTCATCAGCGTAAAGATAGTACTGAAAGCCAAATCTGCTGATGGTCTGTCCGATCGGGGCTGTGAAGAGAGAGAAGAGGAGAGGGCCAAGGACTGAACCCTGAGGGATCCCAATAGTGAGAGGAAGAGGGGAGGAAGTGGAGCCAGCAAAAGATACACTGAAAGAGCGGTCAGAAAGATAGGAAGAAAACCGAGATAGAGCCGTGTCCTTGATGCCAATGGAGTGCAGCATAGAGAGTAGGAGATGGTGGTCAACAGTGTCAAAGGCTGCAGAGATCAAAAAGAATAAGCAGAGAGTGGTCACCATTACGTTTTGCAGTCAGAAGATCACTGGTCACTTTGATGAGGGCAGTTTCTGTAGAGTGAAGGGGGCGGAAACCAGACTGTAATGGGTCTAGAAGAGAGTGAGTGGAGAGGTAACGGGAGAGGCGGGAATAGACCAGGTGCTCCAGGAGTTTAGAGATGAAGGGGAGATTGGAGACTGGTCTGTAGCTATTTGTGCAGGAAGGGTCAAGAGAAGATTTCTTTAATAATGGAGTAATGATAGAGTGTTTGAAGGAGGAGGGGAAGATGCCAGTAGAGAGGGAGAGATTGAAGATTGTGGTTAAGTGAGTGGTGACCACCGGAGAGAAAGACTGAAGTAGGTGTGAGGGGATGCAGTCAGCAGTGCATGTGGTGGGACGAGAGAAAGAGAGGAGCCTGGAGACTTCTTCTTCTGTGACTGGGTCAAAAGTGGAGTGAGCCGGAGGAGATGTGGGGTGAGGTAGGGTAACAGCAATTTGAGGCTGGGAGTTGATTTCCTGACAGATGTTTTCTATGTTCTTAGTGAAGTAAGAGGCCAGATCATCAGCACAGAGGTCAGTGATGGGGGCCTGCACTTTAGGACTGAGGAGAGAGTGAAAGGTGCCAAAAAGAGTTTCTTTGGGTTGTTGGATAGTGAGGAGACCAGGGTGGTGAAGTAGGTTTGTTTGGCAAGGTGAAGGGCAGAGTTGTAAGTTCTCAACATAAATTTATAATGGATAAAGTTTTCTGGTGTGCGGGTTTTCCTCCATAGACGTTCAGCACTCCTAGAGCATCGCTGGAGGAATCGAGTTTGTGATGTGAGCCAGGGCTGGTTTATTCTATGTTTGGAGGTTTTGAGGGTGAGGGGCGCTACGTGGTCTAGGGAGCTTCTGAGAGTGTCATCGTAGTGAATCACAGCCAGATCAGGACAGAAGAAGGAGGAAATTGGGGACAGTGATGAGTGTAGAAGGTCTGTGAATGTATGAGGGTTAATGGCCTGTAGATTTCTGAATGTGTGATAGGTCGGAGTGTGCTGGGGTGGGCGAGGGTTTATGAGCGTAAAGGAGAGAATGTTGTAGTCAGAGAGAGGAAGATGTGAGTTATCTAAGGAGGAGGTTGAACAGAACCGGCTAAAGATCAGGTCAAGGGTGTTACCATCTTTTTGTGTCTCTGAGGTTGAGAACTGCGAGAGGCAAAGAGAAGTAGTTAGAGATAAGAGCTGGGATGCAGATGGGGAGATGGGGCTGTTTATGGGGATGTTTATGGGAGGAACATATATCACAGCTAAAATTACAGCGACATTGTGAATGGAACAGAAGAAACAGACATATCTCTCCTCCAAATCCACAGACTATCTATCACAATGAAAATGTGAACCAATATACTGACCCCCCCTGGAGTGAGTTGTATACATAGAGTGATAGGAGAATCCCACCCATGGACACCTTAGGAGAGGACTTTGGCCTAATAATTTCAGTTCCAGCTGCCAGGATCACATCATGTCTTCATACTCTACATGGCCTCAGTCTAGGATCCTAGGATTTGACTGCAAGAAACCCAGGTTGGGACAATTCGGTCACATGGCTAGACTTTGCTGTGCCTGGTTAGCTTCCTATGCTTGCTGCTATACCTTCTCAATGGGTGCCCACCAAAAGCAGGGGTGCTGCTGGATTGGGGTAGTTTGCACTGGAAACCCCAAAGGCACCAATATTCTAATCCCTGGTGAGCCAGCAGAAGAGTGAGACTTACTATTGTTTGGTTCCCTCACCCTGTGTTGTCCAAGTAGTGTTCCGGACATGGGTAAGGAGTTTGGGTGTTCAGTTGGGATGAGTCTTGGTCCATGCGGTCTTTATAAAGGCGGCCGGGCCAGCAGACGAGAGCACCCACTATCCCACCGTGTCTCCACAGAGGAGAGCACCCACTGACCCCCGTGTCTCCACAGAGGAGAGCACCCACTGATCCCCGTGTCTCCACAGAGAGCACCCACTGACCCCAGTGTCTCCACAGAGGAGAGCACCCACTGATCCCCGTGTCTCCACAGAGGAGAGCACCCACTGACCCCCGTGTCTCCACAGAGGAGAGCACAGGCTGACCCACGTGTCTCCACAGAGGAGAGCACCCACTGACCCACGTGTCTCCACAGAGGAGAGCACCCACTGACCCCCGTGTCTCCACAGAGGGAAGCACCCACTGACCCCCGTGTCTCCACAGAGGAGAGCACCCACTGACCCCCGTGTCTCCACAGAGGAGAGCACCCACTGACCCCCGTGTCTCCACAGAGGAGAGCACCCACTGACCCCCGTGTCTCCACAAAGGAGAGCACCCACTGACCTCCTTGATTCCATAGAGAACACCCACTGACCCCAGGGCCACCACAGAGGAGAGCACCCACTGACCCCCGTGTCTCCACAGAGGATAACACCCACTGACCCCCGTGCCTCCACAGAGGATAGCACCCACTGACCCTCGTGTCTCCACATAGGAGAGCACCCGCTGACCCCCGTGTCTCCACAGAGGAGAGCACCCACTGACCCCCGTATCTCCACAGAGGAGAGCGCCCACTGACCCCCGTGTCTCCACAGAGGAGAGTACCCACTGACCCCTGTGTCTCCACAGAGGAGAGCACCCACTGACCCCCCGTGTCTCCACAGAGGAGAGCACCCACTGACCCCCGTGTCTCCACAGAGGAGAGCACCCACTGACCCCCGTGTCTCCACAGAGGAGAGCACCCACTGACCCCCGTGTCTCCACAGAGGAGAGCACCCACTGACCCCCGTGTCTCCACAGAGGAGAGCACCCACTGATCCCCGTGTCTCCACAGAGGAGAGCACCCACTGCCCCTCGTGTCTCCACAGAGGAGAGCACCCACTGACCTCCGTGTCTACACAGAGGAGAGCACCCTCTGCCCCCCGTGTCTCCACAGAGGAGAGCACCCACTGCCCTCCGTGTCTCCACAGAGGAGAGCACCCACTGACCCCTGTGTCTCCACAGAGGAGAGCACCCACTGACCCCCGTGTCTCCACAGAGGAGAGCACCCACTGACCCCCGTGTCTCCACAGAGGAGAGCACCCACTGCCCCTCGTGTCTCCACAGAGGAGAGCACCCACTGACCCCCGTGCCTCCACAGAGGATAGCACCCACTGACCCTCGTGTCTCCACATAGGAGAGCACCCGCTGACCCCCGTGTCTCCACAGAGGAGAGCACCCACTGACCCCCGTATCTCCACAGAGGAGAGCGCCCACTGACCCCCGTGTCTCCACAGAGGAGAGTACCCACTGACCCCCGTGTCTCCACAGAGGAGAGCACCCACGACCCCCCCGTGTCTCCACAGAGGAGAGCACCCACTGACCCCCGTGTCTCCACAGAGGAGAGCACCCACTGACCCCGTGTCTCCACAGAGGAGAGCACCCACTGACCCCCGTGTCTCCACAGAGGAGAGCACCCACTGACCCCCGTGTCTCCACAGAGGAGAGCACCCACTGACCCCCGTGTCTCCACAGAGGAGAGCACCCACTGCCCCTCGTGTCTCCACAGAGGAGAGCACCCACTGACCTCCGTGTCTACACAGAGGAAAGCACCCTCTGCCCCCCGTGTCTCCACAGAGGAGAGCACCCACTGCCCCCCGTGTCTCCACAGAGGAGAGCACCCACTGACCCCCGTGTCTCCACAGAGGAGAGCACCCACTGACCCCCGTGTCTCCACAGAGGAGAGCACCCACTGACCCCCGTGTCTCCACAGAGGAGAGCACCCACTGATCCCCATGTCTCCACAGAGGAGAGCACCCACTGACCCCCGTGTCTCCACAGAGGAGAGCACCCACTGCCCCTCGTGTCTCCACAGAGGAGAGCACACACTGAAAGCTGTGTCTTCACAAGCCATTCCCAGCTTTAATGTGGGCAGCGACTATTGTTTATGATTTGAGTATTTTGGCCCCGATTCAGTAAGGTTCAGTAAGGTGTTTGACAGAATTCTGGAGTAAAACAATGTAATAAGTCGCAAAACAAAAACAAAAAATGTGAAGCTTTTGCCATTTTCACAACAGTTTTGCACAGCTCCTCTAATATGGGCAGAGCTGGGGTGGGACAAGGGCAAGATGGCACGGCTCGTCTACTTTACGATGAACGCCAGGGGTCCCCAACTCCAGGCTTCGAGGGCCGCCAACAGTGCAGGTTTTCAGAATTTCCTTAGGATTGCACAGGGCTTGGAATCATTACCTGTGCAGATGATCACATTAGCACCTGTGCAATACTAAGGAAATCCTGAAAACCTGCACTGTTGGTGGCCCTCGAAGCCTGGAGTTGGGGACGTCAGTCTTACACCAAGGACTCTTATTGAGTCACTTGATGGGGATTCTTACTTTATGTGAGAGCTGGAAGTCAATATTACAAGGTAAATTTATGAAGCTTCAGAACGAGGCCCAGAATGAAGTCCAGCATGAAGCAGAGAACGAGGCCCGGAGCAGAGCTCCGAACGGGGCCCGGAGCAGAGCTCCGAACGAGGCCCGGAGCAGAGCTCCGAACGAGGCCCGGAGCAGAGCTCCAAACGAGGCCCGGAGCAGAGCCCCGAACGGGGCCCGGAGCAGAGCCCCGAACTAGGCCCGGAGCAGAGCCCCGGAGCAGAGCCCCGAACGAGGCCCGGAGCAGAGCCCCGAACGAGGCCCGGAGCAGAGATCCAAACGAGGCCCGGAGCAGAGCTCCGAACAAGGGCCAATAAGAATCTCTGAACGAGGCCCAGAACGAGGCCCAGAACGAGGCCCAGAACGAGGCCCAGAACAAGGTTCAGAACAAGGCCCAGGACGAAGCACAGAACAAGACCCAGAGCATGGTGGGTGTGCTTGCGGTGCGTGTGCAATGGTTGTAATGGTGAACACATTAACATGGCACCAGAGTCAGAGCATGCATGTAAGGCGACGACATTGTGGTGACGACTATGAGAGGCGGGGGTATGTGTGCAGATGAAGAAAAAAAAATTCTGTGCCGAGGCCACTCAATCGTCTCCACAGTGTTGTCATTAATATGGCGCCAAAGCTTGCGGTACACGCATGCTCTAACTCTGGCGCCATTTTAATGACATCAGCGTTACAACACCATTGCGCATGCACAGCCAGCAGAGGCTATAGCTCAGCACAAAATTAAATAAAGAGAGGAGAGAAAGCCAAGAGGAAACAGGAGGAGGAACGTATATAAGAGGACCCGACTCACAATGTCCCGCCTGCTGCACAAGTCAATCAGCTGCTCTAATTTCTGCAATCCATCATCTCTCACCTAAAGGTACGATTGGGTTCAGTGTGCCAGACCCTGTATGACACCGACTCCAAGACCAAAATCCTGGTGGTTGATTCCCTTTAAATTGTTTATCCAATCACAGCAGCAGATTGAAATGTAACCAATCAGTAGTGTAATACTAAATATCCAATGAGATGCTTGTTTTATATCTTATGTTTAGCTTCTAATATATAAGAGATTATTGTTTTATACCTTATCTCTTGACCACACCTGAAGACATACTGTATAGAATGCATTCACCCTCCTGCAATAACCAGGGGGATCATGGTTACTCTCAGACTGCTGGTGTGTGTGTAACCTTAGTTTTTTACTCCTGTCGATGAATATTCCTTTGTGACACAAGGCTGATCCCCGTTTGCTACAACACAAGTAACAATGGCGGATGTGACCAAGAGTGGACACTGATCGGGGGCAGCTGGGTCTGTGTGTGGACGGGGTGGGGGTGGGTAGAGGGCCGCGGGGTCCGTGTGTGGATGGGGTGATGGTGGGGGCAGCGGGGTCTGTGTGTGGACAGGGCAGGGGAGGGTGGGGGTAGCGGGGTCTGTGTGTGGACGGGGGCATGCTGGGGGCAGCTGGGCCTGTGTGTGGACAGGGTGGGGGGGATAGGGGGCAGCGAGGTCCGTGTGTGGACGGGGCATGGTGGGGGCAGCGGGGTCTGTGTGTGGACAGGGCGGGGGAGGGTGGGGGTAGCGGGGTCTGTGTGTGGACGGGGGGATGGTGGGGGCAGCTGGGTCTGTGTGTAACAGGGTGGGGGGATAGGGGGCAGCGAGGTCCGTGTGTGGACGGGGCATGGGGGATGGTGGGGGCAGCGGGGTCTGTGTGTGGACGGGGTGATGGTGGGGGCAGTGGGGTCTGTGTGTGGACAGGGCGGGGGAGGGTGGGGGTAGCGGGGTCTGTGTGTGGACGGGGGGATGGTGGGGGCAGCTGGGTCTGTGTGTGGACAGGGTGATGGTGGGGGCTGTGGGGTCTGTGTGTGGACAGGGCAGGGGGGGGGGCAGCGGGGTCTGTGTGTGGACAGGGCGGGGTGAGGGTGGGGGCAGCGGGGTCTGTGTGTGGACAGGGCGGGGGGGAGGGTGGGGGCAGCGGGGTCTGTGTGTGGACAGGGAGGATGGTGGGGGCAGCTGGGTCTGTGTGTGGATGGGGTGGGGGGATAGGGGGCAGCGGGGTCTGTGTGTGGACGGGGTGGGGGGGGGATGGTGGGGGCAGCGGGGTCTGTGTGTGGACGGGGTGGGGGGGGATGGTGGGGGCAGCGGGGTCTGTGTGTGGACAGGAGGATGGTGGGGGCAGCTGGGTCTGTGTGTGGATGGGGTGGGGGATAGGGGGCAGCGGGGTCTGTGTGTGGACGTGGCAGGGGGGATGGTGGGGGCAGTGGGGTCTGTGTGTGGACAGGAGGATGGTGGGGGCAGCTGGGTCTGTGTGTGGATGGGGTGGGGGATAGGGGGCAGCGGGGTCTGTGTGTGGACGGGGTGGGGGGGGGGGATGGTGGGGGCAGCGGGGTCTGTGTGTGGACGGGGTGGGGGGGGGGATGGTGGGGGCAGCGGGGTCTGTGTGTGGACGTGGCAGGGGGGATGGTGGGGGCAGTGGGGTATGTGTGTGGACAGGAGGATGGCAGAGGACATTAATAAACCCCAGGGATGTGTTGTTCTCCAGCTTTGATGTCTGGAGCCGGTGTGTACTGGGCTGAAGGTCCGGGGTTACATGTGGAGCATCACTGTCTGTGTCTGGGGGGCCCTCAGGGGCCACACACTCATTACTCCCTATCTATAACCCCTGTGGTGCCCATTTTGTGCCACCTTCCTATTCCTGGTCCTTCACACCTCCAGACCCCGCACTGTGATGTATGCAGTGATTGGGGTCTTCAGCCTCCAGCAGACACCGCCCCGCCCTCAGCCCGCACTCTCCCCTGTCATCTCACCTGATGGAGGGACACAACACCTAGGACAAGGCTGCTTCACTATGAGAGCTGGAGGACCTGTGATGACGTCACTATCAAGCGAGCAGGGGGCGGAGCTGAGGATAGAAGAGCTGGAGGACCTGTGATGACGTCACTATCAAGCGAGCAGGGGCGGAGCTGAAGATAGAAGAGCTGGAGGACCTGTGATGACGTCACTATCAAGCGAGCAGGGGGCGGAGCTGAAGATAGAAGAGCTGGAGGACCTGTGATGACGTCCCTATCAAGCGACCGGGGGCGGATCTGAGGATAGAGGAGCTGGAGGACCTGTGATGATGTCACTATCAAGCGACCACGGGGCGGAGCTGAGGATAGAAGAGCTGGAGGACCTGTGATGATGTCACTATCAAGCGACCACGGGGCGGAGCTGAGGATAGAGGAGCTGGAGGACCTGTGATGACGTCCCTATCAAGCGACCGGGGGCGGATCTGAGGATAGAGGAGCTGGAGGACCTGTGATGATGTCACTATCAAGCGACCGGGGGCGGATCTGAGGATAGAAGAGCTGGAGGACCTGTGATGATGTCACTATCAAGCGACCACGGGGCGGAGCTGAGGATAGATGAGATGGAGGACCTGTGATGACGTCACTATCAAGCGACCAGGGGGCGGAGCGGAGGATAAAAAAACCTGGAGGACCTGTGATGACGTAACTGACATGTGACCAGTGTGGAGGGGGCGGAGCTAAATATTAACTCCCTTGTGTAATGTGCAGGATGGCCTGTAGGTGTCGCTGTCAGACTGATCGTGATTGTATATAGTAGATGAAGGCGGTGACTTGGTTTAGTGGTGGGAAACCCAGAGGAGATGAGAGATTGATGAAGATCCCCGCACACTGGATCACTGTGATCTGATCCCCGCACATTGGATCACTGTGATCTAATCCCTGCACACTGGATCACTGTGATCTGATCCCCGCACACTGGATCACTGTGTTCTGATCCCCGCACACTGGATCACTGTGATCTGATCCCTGCACACTGGATCACTGTGATCTGATCCCTGCACACTGGATCACTGTGATCTGATCCCCCGCACTCTGGATCACTGTGATCTGATCCCCGCACTCTGGATCACTGTGATCTGATCCCCGCACACTGGATCACTGTGATCTAATCCCCGCACACTGGATCACTGTGATCTGATCCCTGCACACTGGATCACTGTGATCTAATCCCTGCACACTGGATCACTGTGATCTGATCCCTGCACTCTGGATCACTGTGATCTAATCCCTGCACACTGGATCACTGTGATCTAATCCCTGCACACTGGATCACTGTGATCTGATCCCTGCACACTGGATCACTGTGATCTGATCCGTGCACTCTGGATCACTGTGATCTGATCCCTGCACTCTGGATCACTGTGATCTGATCCTTGCACTCTGGATCACTGTGATCTGATCCCTGCACACTGGATCACTGTGATCTGATCCCTGCACTCTGGATTACTGTGATCTGATCCCCACACTCTGGATCACTGTGATCTGATCCCCGCACTCTGGATCACTGTGATCTGATCCATGCACTCTGGATCACTGTGATCTGATCCCTGCACTCTGGATCACTGTGATCTGATCCCTGCACTCTGGATCACTGTGATCTGATCCCTGCACACTGGATCACTGTGATCTGATCCCTGCACACTGGATCACTGTGATCTGATCCCTGCACACTGGATCACTGTGATCTGATCCCTGCACACTGGATCACTGTGATCTGATCCCTGCACTCTGGATCACTGTGATCTGATCCCCGCACTCTGATCACTGTGATCTGATCCCCGCCTCTGGCACTGTGATCTGATCCCTGCACTCTGGATCAATGTGATCTGATCCCTGCACTCTGGATCACTGTGATCTGATCCCCGCACTCTGGATCACTGTGATCTCATCCCTGCACTCTGGATCACTGTGATCTGATCCCCGCACTCTGGATCACTGTGATCTGATCCCCGCACTCTGGATCACTGTGATCTGATCCCCGCACTCTGGATCACTGTGATCTGATTCCCGCACTTTGGATCACTGTGATCTGATCCCCGCACTCTGGATCACTGTGATCTGATCCCCGCACTCTGGATCACTGTGATCTGATCCCCGCACACTGGATCACTGTGATCTGATCCCCGCACACTGGATCACTGTGATCTGATCCCCGCACTCTGGATCACTGTGATCTGATTCCCGCACTTTGGATCACTGTGATCTGATCCCCGCACTCTGGATCACTGTGATCTGATCCCTGCACACTGGATTCACTGTGATCTGATCCCTGCACACTGGATTCACTGTGATCTGATCCCTGCAGTCTGGATCACTGTGATCTGATCCCTGCACTCTGGATCACTGTGATCTGATCCTTGCACACTGGATCACTGTGATCTGATCCCTGCACTCTGGATCACTGTGATCTGATCCCTGCACTCTGGATCACTGTGATCTGATCCCTGCACACTGGATTCACTGTGATCTGATCCCTGCAGTCTGGATCACTGTGATCTGATCCCTGCACTCTGGATCACTGTGATCTGATCCCTGCACACTGGATCACTGTGATCTGATCCCTGCAGTCTGGATCACTGTGATCTGATCCCTGCACTCTGGATCACTGTGATCTGATCCCTGCACACTGGATTCACTGTGATCTGATCCCTGCACACTGGATTCACTGTGATCTGATCCCTGCACACTGGATTCACTGTGATCTGATCCCTGCACACTGGATTCACTGTGATCTGATCCCTGCACTCTGGATCACTGTGATCTGATCCCTGCACTCTGGATCACTGTGATCTGATCCTTGCACACTGGATCACTGTGATCTGATCCCTGCACTCTGGATCACTGTGATCTGATCCCTGCACACTGGATTCACTGTGATCTGATCCCTGCACACTGGATTCACTGTGATCTGATCCCTGCAGTCTGGATCACTGTGATCTGATCCCTGCACTCTGGATCACTGTGATCTGATCCCTGCACACTGGATCACTGTGATCTGATCCCTGCAGTCTGGATCACTGTGATCTGATCCCTGCACTCTGGATCACTGTGATCTGATCCCTGCACACTGGATTCACTGTGATCTGATCCCTGCAGTCTGGATCACTGTGATCTGATCCCTGCACTCTGGATCACTGTGATCTGATCCCTGCACTCTGGATCACTGTGATCTGATCCCTGCACTCTGGATCACTGTGATCTGATCCCTGCACTCTGGATCACTGTGATCTGATCCCTGCACTCTGGATTACTGTGATCTGATCCCCGCACTCTGGATCACTGTGATCTGATCCCTGCACTCTGGATTACTGTGATCTGATCCCTGCACTCTGGATCACTGTGATCTGTATATACAGGAATCCTCTATACACAGAGCTGCCATCAGTGCTGGTGATCAGTGGACTGGATTAGAAAGTCACATGTGAAACTACAAACCCTGAAATGCCTGTAACTCTATGATGTCAGATGTATGATGATGTCAGTGAATGATGGCAGAGTGCCGCGTCATCACAGCACTGATTACCGCATTGTTCAGATTATAACACACTTATTTTCCTCCAAATGTGGGTGGGTCGTCTTATAGTTCGAATCTATGGGGGGGGGGAGCGGTTCTGGAGCAGTTCTGGAGCGGTTCTGGAGCGGTGTCCGGGAGCTGGAGGAGGCCTGTGGTCACATGTCCCTTCATTAGTCTCATGTAATATGCACTGCACCCCCTGTCAATCACCAGTGAGGGGGGGGGGGGAGTGGTGCATATTACAGTAACCTTATGAGCAGCCCATAGGATCAGCGGCTGCTGCTGCTCCCCTCTATAAAGGCTGTGAGCCATTGATCCATCTGCACGATGCTCCAGAGCTGCCCCATCTCCACTCTACTTGTGCATTGCAGGATTAGATTGACCATTGCTGAGTCATGTGGTCATGTGAGCGGCGGATGGACGGACGGACGGTGCGGGCTGCAGGGAGCAATGGAGACTCATGAGCATGATGGAATGTTATTATTTAATTGTGCAACAGCATGAAGGCTATAACCAGCATGAAGGCCTTGTCAAGCATGGAGTCTGTGTACCATCATGGGCACCATAACCAGGATGGGGCCTGTATCCATCATAGGGGGCTATGTACCATCATGGGAGCTATGTGTTGCCCCTCTCATTTATGGCAGAACACAATGAATCAACAGATAACCCTGGCACACAGACTCCACTAAATATCTGCGGTGAGCGTCTAGGGTTGGAGAGCGGCGCTGGAAGAAAACACACTTACATGAAAACTACACAGCACTCAAACAAGCAATTAACACATTCAAGTCAGCACTCACCACCACTAAACAGAATTACTTCATTACCCTCATATCCTCTTTGTCCCACAACCCCAGGCAGTTATTCAACACATTTAACTCCCTCCTCCGCCCCCCACTGCCCCTTATACTTCTTATATCTCTGCAGAAGACTTTACAACACACTTCACCAACAAGATCGACCAGATCAGATCAGACAAGTCTTTGTTACCCAACCACCGCAACCCCCATGTATACCGGACCTCTCCCCTCCCCCACTAACCCTCCTCCCCTTCATCACTGAAGGAGAACTTGCACACCTCCTCTCCAGATCGCACCTCACCACTTGTGTACTGGACCCTATCCCATCCCACCTCCTCACCAACCTCACCACCACACTTATCCCAGCCCTACCCCACCTCTTCAACCTATCACTAACCTCTGGTACATTTCCTTCTGCTTTCAAACATGCAACAATTACACCTATCTTAAAGAAGCCGTCCCTCGACCCAACCTCTACATCCAGCTACCGGCCCATATCTCTGCTCCCGTTCGCGTCCAAACTTCTTGAATAACATGTCCACACTGTGCTCTCATCCCACCTCTCATCTAGCTCTCTCTATGACGACCTTCAATCGGCTTCGCCCCCACCACTCCATGAAACTGCCCTGGCCAGAATTGCTAACGACTTACAGCCAAAGCTCACAAAGCATTCACTGATCTCAGGGAGACCAGTCAAGGAAAACACTGCGGGCAGCCGGCTAAAGCGCTCAAACACAGTAAAATCCATGATGCATTGCCCCCTTGGAATTTGAATATGCAAATGGAGTCCGTAGAGCCTCGATTAAAGGCCCCGTTACAGCTGTCGACACTGCCAGAGATGTTGGCGGCGAGTGGCGGGTGCGCGCATGTATTTGGCGCCCCGCCAGCATCACCGCCCCCTGTTTACACGGGGAGACATCTCCGGCGATGGGCTGGGGAGCTCAGAGGCGGCATCGCCGCCGGGTTTCTCAAAACCCCAGCGGCGATGCAGGACAATGGGAGCCTATGGCCCCCATCGCCTGTCAGCTCGCCGGCGCCCGGTTACATGGGGCGATGTGTGCTGATATGAAACCAGGTGAGCTGTCACAGCCGCCGACATCGCCCCTTTACATTAGGTGACGCAGGGGCGATGTCGCCGCCGATAGGCCACGCCCCTACGTCACCTATGTAATTGGTGGCGATGTGGACTGGTGTGACGGGGCCTTAAGATTCTCAAACACGGGACTAGCCAGATATCCCTCCAGGGAAGGACCTAGCCCTGGGGTGGAATCCTTGCGGAGACCACCATGGTGAACTCCGCAAGGATTCCACTCCAGGGCTAGGTCCTTCCCTGGAGGGATATCTGGCTAGTCCCGTGTTTGAGACTCTTAATCGAGGCTCCACGGACTCCATTTGCATATTCACAGCCAAAGCTAACAGACAATTCTCCATCCTCCTCCTTCTTGACCTGTCCTCTGCATTCCACATAGTCAACCACTGTCTTCTATTACAGATCCTCTCTTCCATTAGTATCACTGACCTTGTCCTCTCCTGGATCTCCTTCTACCTTTCCAACCACACATTTAGTGTCTCCCACTCCCACACTACCTCCTCCCCCCATCCCCTCTCTGTTGGGGTCCTTCAATGCTCTGTCCTGGGGCCCCTCCTTTTTTCAATCTATATCCTTGGCCTAGGACAACTCATACAGTCCCATGGCTTCCAGTATCACCTGTACGCTGATGACACTCAGATCTACCTCTCTGGCCCAGACGTCACCTCTCTGCTGTCCAGAATCCCGGAGTGTCTATCAGACATATCCTCCTCCTTCTCCTCCTGTCCAGAATCCAGGAGTGTCTATCAGCCATATCCTCCACCGCCTCCTGTCGCTTCCTAAAACTCAATGTAGACAAAACCAAACTCATCATCTTTCCTCCATCTCACACACCTTCCTTACCTGATCTATCTATCACAATAAATGATATCACACTTTGTCCTGTACCTGAAGTCCGCTGCCTCGGAGTAACCCTTGACCCTGCATTGTCCTTCAAACCGCACATCCAAACTCTCGCCACCTCCTGCCGCCTCCAACTCAGAAATATTTCTGTCCCTTCCTCAACCCTCAATCTACTAAACTACTAGTGCATTCCCTCATCCTCTCCCGTCTGGACTACTGCAACCTCCTCTTCTGTGGCCTCCCTGCTAACACTCTTACACCTCTCCAATCTGTCCCTAACTCTGCTGCCCAACTAATCCACCTCTCTCCTCACTATTCCTCCACTGGCTCCCAATTCCCCGGCGTATCCAATTCAAACTCCTAACACTGACTTACAAAGCCGTCCACAATCTGCCCCCCCATATATCTCTGAACTAATCTCCCGATATCATCCAACTCATAATCTTCGATCCTTCCAAGACCTCCTCCTCTCCTCCACACTTGTACGTTCCTCATCTAACCGCCTTCAGGACTTCACCAGAGCATCCCCCATTCTCTGGAACTCTGCACCCCAAAATGTCTGACTGTCCCTTACACTCAGAACCTTCAAGCGGAACCTGAAAACCCATCTCTTCAGAGCAGCCTACAGCCTGCAATGACCACAGTGCCACCTCACCACCACTGGACCCGGTGCTCCGCCACCACTGGACCCGGAGCTCCACCACCTCCCGAGCAGACCCAACCTATTGTCTCCACTCCCCTCAGACATCATACTGACACCTCAGTGTTACCATATAGTACTGACCCCAGACATCATACCGACACCTCAGTGTTACCATATAGTACTGACCCCAGACATCATACCGACACCTCAGTGTTACCATATAGTACTGACCCCAGACATCATACCGACACCTCAGTGTAACTCTATAGTACTGACCCCAGACATCATACCGACACCTCAGTGTTACCATATAGTACTGACCCCAGACATCATACCGACAACGTCAGTGTTACCATATAGTACTGACCCCAGACATCATACTGACACCTCAGTGTTACCATATAGTACTGACCCCAGACATCATACCGACACCTCATGTTACCTTATAGTACTGACCCCAGACATCATACCGACACCTCAGTGTTACCATATAGTACTGACCCCAGACATCATACCGACACCTCAGTGTTACCATATAGTACTGACCCCAGACATCATACCGACACCTCAGTGTTACCATATAGTACTGACCCCAGACATCATACCGACACCTCAGTGTTACCATATAGTACTGACCCCAGACATCATACCGACACCTCATGTTACCATATAGTACTGACCCCAGACATCATACCGACACCTCAGTGTTACCATATAGTACTGACCCCAGACATCACAACCGACACCTCAGTGTTACCATATAGTACTGACCCCAGACATCACACCGACACCTCAGTGTTACCATATAGTACTGCCCCCAGACATCACAACCGACACATCAGTGTTACCATATAGCACTGACCCCAGACATCACACCGACACCTCAGTGTTACCATATAGTACTGACCCCAGACATCACACCGACACCTCAGTGTTACCATATAGTACTCACCCCAGACATCATACTGACACCTTAGTGTTACCATATAGTACTGACCCTAGACATACCGACACTTCAGTGTCACCATATAGTACTGACCCCAGATCAATCAACCGACACCTCAGTGTTACCATATAGTACTGACCCCAGACATCATACCGACACCTCAGTGTTACCATATAGTACTGACCCCAGACATCACACCGACACCTTAGTGTTACCATATAGTACTGACCCCAGACATCATACCGACACCTCATGTTACCATATAGTACTGACCCCAGACATCATAACCGACACCTCATGTTACCATATAGTACTGACCCCAGACATCATACCGACACCCAGTGTTACCATATAGTACTGACCCCAGACATCATACCGACACCTCAGTGTTACCATATAGTACTGACCCCAGACATCATACGACACCTCAGTGTTACCATGATAGTACTGACCCCAGACATCATACCGACACCTCAGTGTTACCATATAGTACTGACCCCAGACATCACACCGACACCTCAGTGTTACCATATAGTACTGACCCCAGACATCATACCGACACCTCATGTTACCATATAGTACTGACCCCAGACATCACACAGACGCCTCAGTGTTACCATATGGTACTGATCCCAGACATCATACTGACACCTCAGTGTTACCATATAGCACTGACCCCAGACATCATACCGACACCTCAGTGTTACCATATAGTACTGACCCCAGACATCACACCGACACCTTGTTACCATATAGTACTGACCCCAGACATCATACCGACACCTCAGTGTTACCATATAGTACTGACCCCAGACATCATACCGACACCTCAGTGTTACCATATAGTACTGACCCCAGACATCATACCGACACCTCAGTGTTACCATATAGTACTGACCCCAGACATCATACCGACACCTCAGTGTTACCATTAGTACTGACCCCAGACATCATACCGACACCTCAGTGTTACCATATAGTACTGACCCTAGACATCCAAACCGACACCTCAGTGTTACCATATAGTACTGACCCCAGACATCACACCGACACCTCAGTGTTACCATATAGTACTGACCCCAGACATCATAACCGACACCTCAGTGTTACCATATAGTACTGACCCCCAGACATCACACAGACGCCTCAGTGTTACCATATAGTACTGATCCCAGACATCATACTGACACCTCATGTTACCATATAGCACTGACCCCAGACATCATACCGACACCTCAGTGTTACCATATAGTACTGACCCCAGACATCATACCGACACCTCAGTGTTACCATATAGTACTGACCCCAGACATCATACCGACACCTCAGTGTTACCATATAGTACTGACCCCAGACATCATACCGACACCTCAGTGTTACCATATAGTATGACCCCAGACATCATACCGACACCTCAGTGTTACCATATAGCACTGACCCCAGACATCATACAGACACCTCAGTGTTACCATATAGCACTGACCCCAGACATCATACCGACACCTCAGTGTTACCATATAGTACTGACCCCAGACATCATACCGACACCTCAGTGTTACCATATAGTACTGACCCCAACATCATACTGACACCTCAGTGTTACCATATAGTACTGACCCCAGACATCATACCGACACCTCAGTATTACCATATAGTACTGACCCCAGACATCACACCGACACCTCAGTGTTACCATATAGTACTGACCCCAGACATCATACCGACACCTCAGTGTTACCATATAGTACTGACCCCAGACATCACACCGACACCTCAGTGTTACCATATAGTGCTGACCCCAGACATCATACCGACACCTCAGTGTTACCATATAGTACTGACCCCAGACATCAACCGACACCTCAGTGTTACCATATAGTACTGACCCAGACATCATAACCGACACCTCAGTGTTACCATATAGTACTGACCCCAGACATCATACCGACACCTCAGTGTTACCATATATACTGACCCCAGACATCATACCGACACCTCAGTGTTACCATATAGTACTGACCCCAGACATCATACCGACACCTAGGTGTTACCATATAGTACTGACCCCAGACATCATACCGACACCTAGGTGTTACCATATAGTACTGACCCCAGACATCATACCGACACCTCAGTGTTACTATATAGTACTGACCCCAGACATCATACCGACACCTCAGTGTTACCATATAGTACTGACCCCAGACATCATACCGACACCTCAGTGTTACCATATAGTACTCCCCTCAGACATCATACCGACACCTCAGTGTTACCATATAGTACTGACCCCAGACATCATACTGACACCTCAGTGTTATCATATAGTACTGACCCCAGACATCATACCGACACCTCAGTGTTATCATATAGTACTGACCCCAGACATCATACCGACACGTCAGTGTTATCATATAGTACTGACCCCAGACATCATACCGACACCTCAGTGTTACCATATAGTACTGACCCCAGACATCATACCGACACCTCAGTGTTACCATATAGTACTGACCCCAGACATCATACCGACACCTCAGTGTTACCATATAGTACTGACCCCAGACATCATACCGACACCTCAGTGTTACCATATAGTACTGACCCGAGACATCACACCGACACCTCAGTGTTACCATATAGTACTGACCCCAAGCAGCTCAGCTCCTGAGCGCGCTCCATAGTTGAAGACCTGGTGTGATGTGGGGGGGGCGGATAAGAGAGTACATTTACTGATTCCATTATAGGACGTAAAGATGAAATATTCGTAAAAAATGAATTCCTGTGTAATCAGTGATGTATAAAGTGCAATAAAGCTGCAGCGTTCAATCATTCTCGCACAGTCCTATAGCGTGCGGGGACCGGATTCCTTCTTATCCTGGAGGACAAAGTTCCTTTTCTTGAGTTCGGGCTGCACTTTGTGTCCAGGTTAAAGCTTCGTCTTCTGTCTCCGAGTTCTCAGCTGCTGTTTCCTCCCAGTGACACATCATGAAGAGGTAAGTACACTCCGGTAATACTATGGTGTGATATGGGAGACATAGGGGACTTGTGGGAATCTGTAGGAGATAGCAATGTATATGGTTTACTATAGTTATTACTTTAGTTAATAAACTCTTATAAATGAATCAGAAAGTAGACTGAGATATGGACGGGATGATTGTATCTGAACATCTTCCATCTTCTGATATTGTGTAATGGCCTTCAGCTAACTCTCGAGCCATGGCGACTTGATGGATGGACACTATGTAGGAAAATCCATCTTGTGCAGCCTATATAGGTCCACCAGGGTCTTCTCCAAGACTAGATAGTTTCAACAGGGTCTTCTCCAAGACTAGATAGTTTCAACAGGGTCTGCTCAAAGCCTAGATCGGTCCACCAGCGTCTTCTCCAAGCCTAGATAGTCCACCAGGGTCTTCTCAAAGCCTATATAGGTCCACCAGGGTCTTCTCCAAGCCTAGATAGGTCCACCAGGGTCTTCTCCAAGCCTAGATAGGTCCACCAGGATCTTTTCCAAGCCTAAATAGATCCACCAGGGTCTTCTTCAAGCCCAGATTGGTCAACCAGGGTCTTCTGAAACACTACATAGTTTCAACAGGGTTTTCTTCAAGCCTACATAGGTCCACCAGGGTCTTCTCCAAGACTACATAGTTTCAACAGGGTCTGCTCCAAGCCTAGATAGGTCAACTACTGTCTTCTACAAGCCTATATAGGTCCACCCGAGTCTTCTCCAAGCCTAGATAAGTCCACCAGGTTATCCTCCAAGGCTTGATAGGCCACCAGGGTCTTCTCCAAGACTAGATAGTTTCAACAGGGTCTGCTCCAAGCCTAGATAGGTCAACTACTGTCTTTTCCAAGCCTATATAGGTCCACCCGGGACTTCTCCAAGCCTAGATACGTCCACCAGGGTTTTCTTCAGCCTAGTCAGAATCACCAGGGTCTTCATCAAGCCTATATAGGTCCACCAGGGTCTTCTGAAACACTAGATAGTTTCAACAGGGTCTTCTCCAACTAGATAGTTTCATTAGGGTTTTCTTCAAGCCAAGATAGGTCCATTAGGGTCTTCTCCAAGCCTACATCAGTCCACCAGGGTCTTCTCCAAGCCTACATCAGTCCACCAGGGTCTTCTCCAAGCCTAGATCAGTTCACCAGGGTCTTCTCCAAGCATAGATCAGTCCATCAGGGTTTTCTTCAAGCCTAGATCAGTCCATCAGGGTCTTCTCCAAGCCTATTCAGGTCCACCAGGGTCTTCTCCAAGCCTAGATAAGTTTACTAGGGTTTTTTCCAAGCCTAGACAGGTCCACTAGGGTCTTCTCCAAGCCTAGTCAGGTCCACCAGGGTCTTCATCAAGCCTAGATGGGTCCACCAGGGTCTTCTCCAAGCCTTCATAGGTCCACCAGGGTCTTCATCAAGCCTAGATGGGTCCACCAAGGTCTTCTCAAAGCCTAGATTGGTCCACCAGGGTATTTTGCAAGCCTAGATAGGTCCACATGGGTCTTCTCCAAGCCTAGATAGGTCCACCGGGTGCTTTTCCAATCCTAGATAGATCCACTACTGTCTTCTCCAAGCCTAGATTGGTCCACCAAGGTCTTCTCAAAGCCTAGATTTGTCCACCAGGGTCTTCATCAAGCCTAGATGGGTCCACCAGGGTCTTCTCCAAGCCTATATAGGTCCACCAGGGTCTTCTCCAAGCCTAGATAATTCCACCAGGGTATTTTCCAAGCCTACCACCAGGGTCTTTTCCAAGCCTAGATAGGTCCACTACTGTCTTCTCCAAGCCTATATAGGTCCACTAGGGTCTTCTCCAAGCCTAGTCAGGTCCACCAGGGTCTTCATCAAGCCTAGATGGGTCCACCAGGGTCTTCTCCAAGCCTTCATAGGTCCACTAGTGTCTTCTCCAAGCCTATATAGGTCTACCAGGGTCTTCTCCAAGCCTAGATAGTTCCACCAGGGTCTTTTCCAAGCCTAGATAGGTGCACCAGGGTCTTCTTCAGCCTAGTCAGGCCCACCAGGGTCTTCATCAAGCCTTGTGAGGTCCACTAGGGTCTTCTTCAAGCCCAGATTGGTCAACCAGGGTCTTCTGAAACACTACATAGTTTCAACAAGGGTTTTCTCCAAGCTTAGATAGGACCACCAGGGTCTTCTCCAAGCCTAGATAGGTCCACCGGTTCTTTTCCAATCCTAGATAGGTCCACTACTGTCTTCTCAAAGCCTATATAGGTCTACCAGGGTCTTCTCCAAGCCTAGATAGTTCCACCAGGGTCTTTTCCAAGCCTAGATAGGTGCACCAGGGTCTTCTTCAGCCTAGTCAGGCCCACCAGGGTCTTCATCAAGCCTTGTGAGGTCCACTAGGGTCTTCTTCAAGCCCAGATTGGTCAACCAGGGTCTTCTGAAACACTACATAGTTTCAACAAGGGTTTTCTCCAAGCTTAGATAGGACCACCAGGGTCTTCTCCAAGCCTAGATAGGTCCACCAGGATCTTTTCCGAGACTAGATAGGTCCACCAGGGTCTTCTGCATGACTAGATAATTCCATCTTGATGTTCTCTGCCATCATTTTGATAGAATCAAGCCATAGGGTTGCTGGTCTTCCTGTTCGCCTTGTTCCTTCTATTCTCCCCACCATGATGTCTTCTCCAGTGATTGCTCTCTTTGTAGGATGTGTAGACAAGTCTTAGCTTGGTGATCCTCCCTTCCCTCCAATAACATGTTTGGCTTGGTTTGTTCCATTCAGTACTTTTTTGTCAGTTTTCTTAATCTCGCATAAAACTATTGTGACTCTTTGGTCTAAGCCAGTTGAGGTTGAGCAGGTCAAACCCGCCTGACATTGTTCATCATTTAGTAAATTACACCACTAAATGAAGAAAATGACTCAAGAAGTTGTGCATTCCTGACGGGGACACATAGAAGGGAGAGGTGCACTCAATCCTCCATTCATCTGATGCATGTACTCAGCTTCTGCTCTCATTAAAACTGACATAGAAAAGGACAATTCGTGATGAATCAATTCTTTATCCAAATTCTATGTGACAAAATAGTCAATGTTTATTTTGCCATATAAAAAGGTAACAACGTTTCCACCTATCAAGAACTTGATGAAGACCCTTTTGATAGGTCGAAACGTTGGTTCCTTTTTATATGGCAAAATAAACTTTTGGACTCTTTTTCATCTAGGGTTTAGATGCGGTCTCTCTCTTCTTATGCCGTCTTTTGGCATTCGTGTGATTCCACCTTAAAATGGGTGCACCTGCTTCCGTTTTTGTCCCCATTGACTTTCTTTGGAGTCCATTAAATTATAATGGCGCTCTATCAGAGGTGTATCTAGGTTTTCTGGCACCCGGGGCAAGACTTCAGTTTGGCGCCCCCCCCCAGCGTCCTGAGTTGTCTTCATGTGACCGATCATTCATCTATGATTTGCACACTTACAGTCATGTGCCGACGAGCTGCAATACCTAATTCTCTCAATGTTCAATGAACAACAAAGTATACTACACGCTGTTAGGACTGGGCTACAGGGCTTAGTGTTTGAATTAAAGTCCTCATCCAGGTGTGAGAGGAGTCTGTAGTCCCTCTAGGTGACTGAGGGCCTCGGAAGTCTCGCAGCACGTGGTCTGCACACTGTCAGGATTCTCCTGTGTTAATAGCAAGATTGGACGATCGTGTGAGCGCAAGAATGCAATTCTTCATTCTTCGTTCAGTTCATTTTCATTGATCGAGACCTGGCAGGTCTAGTCAGTACACGAGTGCATGTATGTAAATCGCATACTTACAGTTTCATGATCACCTACTGCCAGCAGCAGAGAATCCTGACAGTGATCAGTGTGCGCTCTGTGAGAATTCATAAGTCTGCAGTCACATAGAGGGACACATGGAGTGACTGCAGACTCATCACAAGCTTGGGACAACCCCTTTAATGCTTCTAACAAATAAAAACATAGAACCCTTAAATTGTCAGAAGGTAGAACACTTTATGAATGTAGCCATGTATCACATTATCTTACAGGTTATAGATTGTTACATGTGTACAGAATCAGAACCAATAACAGCACAAAACCTCATCACCAGACCCACCAGAGGTACAGAAATACATCCATATAACCTCCATCAGTACAGAAACACAGCATCACAACCCTCATCAGTACATAAATACATCACCAGACCCACCAGAGGTACAAAAATGTATCCATATATCCATATAGCCCCTATCAGTACAGAAACACAATGTCAAAACCCTCATGAGTGCAGAAATACAACACCAGACCCACCAGAGGTACAGAAATACATCTATATAACCTCCATCAGTACATAAACACAGCATCACAACCATCATCAGTGCAGAAATACATCACCAGACCCACCAGAGGTACAGAAATACATCACCAAAGCCCTCATCAGTAACATAATTCATCATCAGAACCACCAGAGGTACAGAAATACATAACTAGAACCCCCATCAGTACATGTATACATCCATATAACCCCCATCACTATAGAAACACAGCATCACAATCCTCATCAGTGCAGAAATTCAACATCAGAACCACCATCAGTACATGGTAAAACAATTGTAATGTCAGGTCAGACCCATACACAAATGTACTGCATGAACCTACAACTCCTACTACATTCTTAACAATGGTAAGGAGTACTGGGAGTTGTTGTTACCAGTCACCATCAGATCATACAGGAACCACAACACTGATGAGAATTAGTCAGTATCACAAATAATATCTGGGTACCTTATAGATGACCTTGTCTCTGATCGGGGTCGTCTTTTTCTTTTCTTCATCTTGTCCAGACACCATGATGACATTTCACATCCACAGCTCGTCTCTGGAGACGTCCATCTTCTCCAGTCTTCAGCACATCCCGACACATTATCCTTAAAATAGCAGAATCATCAAAATTGTCATGAGTAAAAATATCTGCCCTACACTGACCCTGGATTAAATAATTGCTCCTCCTCACTGTTCCCTACACCAAATATGATTTATACACTGTCCCTCTTCTGGTGCATGCCCTCCACACTGCCCCCTCATCACACTGCCCTCCACACTGCCCCCTCATCACACTGCCCTCTCCTTTCCATACTGGGCTCCCTGGTTACACTATCCTCTACACAGTATCCTCCTATACTGCCCACAGTTTATATTGTTCTCCCTCATCAAACTCGATGATCTCACTTCACATACGGTGTTGGCAGGTATCCAGCTCAGTCCTCGTATTGTGTCCACACTCTTCCCCCATCATTCCACATACCATACTGCAGCCATCCCCCTCTCTCTCCCCATATACTGTGCAACACCCATCCCCGCTCACTCACCATACTGTGCAACACCCATCCCCGCTCACTCACCATACTGTGCCGCAGCCATCCCCGCTCACTCACCATACTGTGCCGCAGCTATCCCCTCACTCAATATACTGTGGCGCAGTCATCCCCCCTCACTCACCATACTGTGCCGCAACCATCCCCCCACACTCACCATAATGTGCCGCAGCCATCCCCGCTCACTCACCATACTGTGCCGCAGCTATCCCCTCACTCAATATACTGTGGCGCAGTCATCCCCCCTCACTCACCATACTGTGCCGCAACCATCCCCCCACACTCACCATAATGTGCCGCACCATCCCTCCTCACTCACCATACTGTGCCGCAGCCATCCCCCCACACTCACCATACTGTGCCGCAGCCATCCCCCCACACTCACCATACTGTGCCGCAGCCATCCCCCCACACTCACCATACTGTGCCGCAGCCATCATTCCTCACTCACCATACTGTGCCGCAGCCATCCCTCCTCACTCACCATACTGTGCTGCAGCCATCCCCACTCACCATACTGTGCTGCAGCCATCCCCCCCTCACCATACTGTGCTGCAGCCATCCCCACTCACCATACTGTGTCGCAGCCATCCCCCCTCACTCACCATACTGTGCTGCAGCCATCCCCCCTCACTCACCATACTGTGCCGCAGCCATCCCTCCTCACTCACCATACTGTGCCGCAACCATCCTCACTCACTCACCATACTGTGCCGCAACCATCCCTCCACACTCACCATACTGTGCCGCAGCCATCCCCACTCACCATACTGTGCCGCAACCATCCCCACTCACTCACCATACTGTGCCGCAGCCATCATTCCTCACTCACCATACTCTGCCGCAGCCATCCCTCCTCACTCACCATACTGTGCTGCAGCCATCCCCACTCACCATACTGTGCTGCAGCCATCCCCCCTCACCATACTGTGCTGCAGCCATCCCCACTCACCATACTGTGTCGCAGCCATCCCCCCTCACTCACCATACTGTGCTGCAGCCATCCCCCCTCACTCACCATACTATGCCCCAACCATCCCCACTCACCATACTGTGCCGTAGGCATCCCTCCTCACTCACCATACTGTGCCGCAGCCATCCCTACTCACCATACTGTGCTGCAGCCATCCCCCCTCACTTACCATACTATGCCGCAACCATCCCCACTCACCATACTGTGCCGCAGCCATCCCTCCTCACTCACCATACTGTGCCGCAGCTATCCCCACTCACTTACTATACGGTGCCGCAGCCATCCCTCCTCACTCGCCATACTATGCCGCAGCCATCCCCACTCAACATACTGTGCCGCAGCCATCCCCCCTCACTCACCATACTGTGCTGCAGCCATCCCCACTCACCATACTGTGCCGCAGCCATCCCCACTCAACATACTGTGCCGCAGCCATCCCTCCTCACTCGCCATACTGTGCTGCAGCCATCCCCACTCACCATACTGTGCCGCAGCAATCCCCCCTCACTCACCATACTGTGCCGCAGCCATCCCCACTCACTTACTATACTGTGCCGCAGCCATCCCTCCTCACTCGCCATACTGTGCCGCAGCCATCCCTCCTCACTCGCCATACTGTGCCGCAGCCATCCCCACTCAACATACTGTGCCGCAGCCATCCCTCCTCACTTACCATACTGTGCCGCAGCCATCCCTCCTCACTCACCATACTGTGCCACAGCCATCCCCCCTCACTCACCATACCGTGCTGCAGCCATCCCTCCTCACTCACCATACTGTGCCGCAGCCATCCCCACTCAACATACTGTGCCGCAGCCATCCCTCCTCACTCGCCATACTGTGCTGCAGCCATCCCCACTCACTCATCATACTGTGCCACAGCCATCCCACCTCACTCACCATACTGTGCCACAGCCATCCCCCCTCACTCACCATACTGTGCCACAGCCATCCCTCCTCACCCACCATACTGTGCCGCAGCCATCTCCACTCACCATACTGTGCTGCAGCCATCCCCACTCACTCATCATACTGTGCCGCAGCCATCCCCCCTCACTCACCATACTGTGCCACAGCCATCCCCCCTCACTCACCATACTGTGCCACAGCCATCCCCCCTCACTCACCATACCGTGCTGCAGCCATCCCTCCTCACTCACCATACTGTGCCGCAGCCATCTCCACTCACCATACTGTGCTGCAGCCATCCCCCCTCACTCACTATACTGTGCTGCAGCCATCCCCCCTCACTCGCCATACTGTGCTGCAGCCATCCCCACTCACTCATCATACTGTGCCGCAGCCATCCCCCCTCACTCACCATACTGTGCTGCAGCCATCCCCACTCAACATACTGTGCCGCAGCCATCCCTCCTCACTTGCCATACTGTGCTGCAGCCATCCCCACTCACTCATCATACTGTGCCACAGCCATCCCCCCTCACTCGCCATACTGTGCCACAGCCATCCCTCCTCACTCACCATACTGTGCTGCAGTCATCCCCTCTCACTCACCATACTGTGCCGCAGCTATCCCCACTCACCATACTGTGCTGCAGCCATCCCCACTCACTCACCATACGGTGCTGCAGCCATCCCCTCTCACTCACCATACTGTGTTGCAGCCATCCCCCCCACACTCACCATACTGTGCCGCAGCCATCCCCCCCACACTCACCATACTGTGTTGCAGCCATCCCCCCCACACTCACCATACTGTGCCGCAGCCATCCCCCCCACACTCACCATACTGTGTTGCAGCCATCCCCCCTCACTCACCATACTCTGCCGCAGTCATCTTCCTCACACCTCATACTGTGTCCGCACTGATCCGCCTTCACTCTTTTATACTCGATCCTCAAATTTACACCCTTGATTAACATACACTCGCCCCACTATCTCCCCTGAGGTTTGGTTCACATATACTCCCTTCATCCTCTATCCCCCAGTTTGGTTCACATATACCTTCCCCCCCTCCCGCCTGGTTTGGCTCACATATTCTCCACCCCAACCTTGGCTCACATATACTCCCCCACCCTCTATCCCCAGTTTGGCTCACATATTTCCCCAGCCCCCACTTCCTCCAGTTTGGCTTTTATTCCCCCTCCCCCCAGTTTAGATCTTATTGTGCCCTCCCCCCAAGTTTGGCTCCTATTCACCCCCCCCCCCCTGTTTAGCTCTTACTTGCCCCCCTCTCCCCCCTAGTTTGGCTCTTATCCCCCACCCCCCAGTTTGTCTCTTATTCCCCCCCTCTCTCCCAGTTTGACTCTTATTCCCCCCCCCCCTAATTTGGCTCTTACTCCCCCCCTCTCTCCCCTAATTTGGGTCTTATTCCCCCCCCCCCCAAGTTTGGCTCTTATTCCCCTCCTACCTCCAGTTTGGCTCTTATCCCCCCCTCCAGTTTGGTTCTTATGCTCTCACCCCAGTTTGGCTCTTATTCCCTTCTCCCCCCCCCCTCAGTTTGGCACTTATTCTCCCCTATCCCCCTCCCCCAGTTTGGTTCTCATTCCTCCCCACGCAGTTTGGCTCTTATTCCCTCCCTCTCCCCTCTAATTTGGCTGTTACCCCCTCCCCCCAGTTTGACTCTTATTCCCCTGCCCCCCTAATTTGGCTCTTACTCCCCCCCTCTCTCCCCTAATTTGGCTCTTATTCCCCCCCTCCCCCCAGTTTGGCTCTTATTCCCCCCCTCCCCCAGTTTGGCTCTTATTCCCCCCCTCCCCCCAGTTTGGCTCTTATTCCCTCCCCTCCCTCCAGTTTGCTCTTATTCCCCCCCCCTCCCCACAGTTTGGCTCTTATCCCCCCTCCAGTTTGGTTCTTATTCCCCCCTCCCCCAGTTTGGTTCTTATTCCCCCCCCCCCTAGTTTGTCTCTTATTCCCTCCCTCTCCCCCTCTAATTTGGCTCTTCCCCCCTCATTTCCCCCTCCCCCAGTTTGTTTATCCCCCCCATTTGCTCTTACTCCCCCCTCTCTCCCCTAATTTGGCTCTTATTCCCCCCTCCCCCCGGTTTGGCTCTTATTCCCCCCCTCCACACAGTTTGGCTCTTATCCCCCTCCAGTTTGGTTCTTATTCCCCCCTCCCCCAGTTTGGTTCTTATTCCCCCCCCCCCCTAGTTTGTCTCTTCTTCCCCCCCTCTCCCTCTAATTTGGCTCTTACCCCCCCCCCCAGTTTGACTGTTATTCCCCTCCCCCTGTCCCCCTCCCTCTAATTACATCCATCTTGTTGGGTCTTCAGCTCCTGCAGCTGGAGCACTTTTCCCGATCCTGCTGCCTTTGCACTGCAGGGCCGCCGAGTGACCTCAGTAACGTGATTAGGTGACTGATCACATTACTGATGTCTCCCTGATCCGGAAATGCCGGCTATCAGGGAGCTGTTCCATCGTACACAGCGGCTCATAGCCGCTCTATATGATGGATAGCAGGAGCCGGCGCCAGGCATTTTCTCTGCTCCTGCTGTCACCTGATAGTGAGAGCAGAGAATAGCCGGCTCTCTCAGCGGGGGAAGGGGCGGAAGATGTGGCCGGCGGGGAGACACCTTGGGTACTGCAGCAGGTGGCCGGACGGCGCTCCCCTGCCTGCTGCGCCCGGGGCAGATGCCCGCCAGCCCCCCCAGAACAGCCCTGCGCTCTATTAAACCCAAATCCAGGGATCCGAAAACTGGATCCGGGTTTTTGAGCATCCCCAGAATCAAGATTGAAATCACAGCCCCCCCGCGGAGTGTGTCATTTACAACCGGATCTGTGATAAAAAGGTACACAACCAGAAGCAACTGTCTGCTCCGCACCGGTATTATCACTGATCAGTGAGATGGTGCGGGGAATCCAGTTTGTCAATTGCGGGGGATTCCGGCTATACCTGCATTCCCCCGTATTCCAAAAAAATTATAATGTAACACCAGCCTTACTCATTGGATTTTATTCAAGTGGGTTCTTTTTATGACTTTGCGTCCATCTGTCACGATGATCTCTTCTACCTAGGAGACTTTTGACAGTTTTGGACCTCTGTCTTATGTCTGTATAGGGACTTCATATTAATTCGTGTTTCTTTCCTTTGACCGTTGAGGAGTTAATGTCAGTTTCTGTTTGCTAGCAAGCGAGCTAGTTCTTGTCTAGGTGTGGCTACGTTGTGATCACTCCCATCCCCTTTATATGATCACAAGGTTCCAGCATGCTTTGAAGGTGATTGAACCCATTCCTGGCCAAACGTCCGAGGAGAATGAGTTTCTCTGGAGAGCTGACTACTGCTAAGCAGTCTACTGCCTAGGAGAGTGGCAGCAGGTGTAAATTTGCCTTTTTTCCCTGTCTGTCTCCCCTTCACCACTAATTGTTATTATTGCAATGGTTGGGAATAGTGCTCAACCACTTCAATTCCCTATTGAGGGCTAACATCAGGGCCAGCGAGGGAGTGGGTATCCTGCTCAGCGACGGGGTGGAAGAACCCATATAGGGACGGTAGGGAGATCAGGGCACAGCTAGAGGTGAGTGCAGGAGGTCACCTCTCCCCCGTTCCTTATGAGCAGGGCTCTAGCATTTTGAGCAGAATCTCTCAGACATCTTCCTCATCGTGGCGATCTTTTTAGTGGGTTCCTAATCTATAAGGCAAGAACCACCAGTATGCTAGTAGGGAAAGCGACGTAGGTGCCTCACAGGACCCATGCTGCCAGGCAAACCCCCAAAACTCCGGTTCACATCAACCCACACACACAACATCACAGCATGAACACCAAATGACAATCCCAAAACTCACTGTCCATGTGGCCTCAGGCAAAATGTTACAGCAAAATAGTCAAAAGTCTTTTTGCAGTCTACAGCTAAGGCTGGAAACACACGGTGCGAGAGTCATGCGAGATACTAACATGAGTCTCACATGAGTCACCGGGATGACCACCGGCTCTCTGGACTGGAGCGTGTCAGCTGCATAGAAACACAGCTGACCCTATCCCATCCAGAGAGCCGGTGTCCATCCCGGGTGACTCGTGCGAGACTCGTGCATGTATCTCTCATGACTCACGCACTGTGTGTTTCCAGCCTAAACCTTTTGGTACCATTACTGCCCGGACCAGTGAGGTATCACAGTGATGGTCCTCGTGTGACGCTGTCCAGGTTCCCCGCGATGGGACAGAATCTGCCTCTAATCACAGGGAGGCCGCCGCCAGGGGAGTAACAATAGATGCAGGGGTTGCGATCGCACCCGGGCCCTGCACCCTAGGGGGCCCCAAAAGTCCCTTTGGCCTATAGAAAATGATATACTATTAAAGATTTGCAATAATTTGGGGCCCCATTGGAGCTTCTGCATCGGGGCCCATGGGCCTGAAGTTACCCCACTGGCCGCCGCTATCTCCAGTCCTGGTGATTAGTCAGTGAGGCTAAAAGACAAAGTATATGATGCCAATAACAAATCAGAATATCGTATTCCCAATGAAGAACACCAGGCGTCCGGCTGTGGACAGAGGATAGATATGTGGCTCAAGGGGAACTTATTTTTTTCACCCCTTGTTTATAAAGTTCTGGAGACTGCAGAGACCCAAGAGTACAATAAGGAGCAATTTGTGATGAATGACTTTCACGCACACCAAATTTTCATGACATATTCCACCTGATTTTGAATCTCAACAAACTCATGAAATTATAGAATGGTAGATTGTGAAGGGTGCTCCCAGGTCATCGTGTGAAGGGACCTCCTGGGTCATCATATGAAGGGACCTCCTGGGTCATCGTGTGAAGGGACTTCCTCGGTCATCATATGAAGGGGCCTCCTGGGTCATCGTGTGAAGGGACTTCCTCGGTCATCATATGAAGGGGCCTCCTGGGTCATCGTGTGAAGGGACTTCCTCGGTCATCGTGTGAAGGGACCTCCCGGGTCATCGTGTGAAGGGACCTCCTGGGTCATCGTGTGAAGGGACCTCCTGGGTCATTATATAAAGGAACCTCCTGGGTCATCGTGTGAAGGGTCCTCCTGGGTCATCATATGAAGGGACCTCCCGGGTCATCATATAAAGGAACCTCCTGGGTCATCGTGTGAAGGGTCCTCCTGGGTCATCATATGAAGGGACCTCCTGGGTCATCGTGTAAAGGGACTTCCTCGGTCATCGTGTGAAGGGACCTCCCGGGTCATCGTGTGAAGGGACCTCCTGGGTCATCGTGTGAAGGGACCTCCTGGGTCATCGTGTGAAGGGACCTCCTGGGTCATTGTGTGAAGGGACCTCCTGGGTCATCATATGAAGTAACCTCCTGGGTCATCGTGTGAAGGAACCTCTTGGGTCATTGTGTGAAGGGACCTCCTGGGTCATCATATGAAGTAACCTCCTGGGTTATCGTGTGAAGGAACCTCCTGGGTCATTGTGTGAAGGAACCTCCTGGGTCATCGTGTGAAGGGACCTCCGAGGTCATCGTGTGAAGGGACCTCCTCGATCATTGTGTGAAGGGACCTCCTGGGTCATCATGAAGTAACCTCCTGGGTCATCGCGTGAAGGAACCTCCTGGGTCATTGTGTGAAGGAACCTCCTGGGTCATTGTGTGAAGGGACTTCCTGGGTCATTGTGTGAAGGGACCTCCTGGGTCATTGTATGAAGGGACCTCCCGGGTCATCAAGTGAAGGGACCTCCTGGGTCATTGTATGAAGGAACCTCCTGGGTCATCATGTGATGGGACCTTCTGGGTTTTTGTGTGAAGGGACTTCCCAGGTTCATCATGTGAAAGGACCTCCTGGGTCATTGTGTGAAGGGACATCCCGGTTCATCATGTGAGGGGACTTCCTGAGTCATCGTATGAAGGAACCTCCTGGGTCATCATGTGAAGGGACCTCCTGGGTCTTTGTGTGAAAGAATATCCTGGGTCATTATGTGAAGGGACCACCTGGGTCATCATGTGAAGGGACCTCCTGGGTCATCATGCGAGGGGACCTCCAGGGTCATCATATGAAGGGACCTCCTTGTCTTTGTGTGAAGGGACTTCCCAGTTCATCATGTGAAAGGCCTCTAAGGTCATCATGTGAAGGGACCTTTTGGATTATTGTGTGAAGGGACGTTCTGGGCCATTGTGTGAAGGGACCTCCTGGGTTGTCATGTGAAGGGTCCTCCTGGGTTGTCATGTGAAGGGACCTCCTGGGTCATCGTGTGAAGGGACCTCACAGGTCATCGTGTGAAGGGACCTCCCAGGTCATCGTGTGAAGGGACCTCACAGGTCATCGTGTGAAGGGACCTCCCGGGTCATCGTGTGAAGGGACCTCCTGGGTCATCGTGTGAAGGGACCTCACAGGTCATCGTATGAAGGGACCTCCCGGGTCATCATGTGAAGGGACCTCCCGGGTTATCGTGTGAAGGGACATCCCAGTTCATCATGTGAAAGGACCTCCTAGGTCATTGTGTGAAGGGACCTCCTGGGTTGTCATGTGAAGGGTCCTCCTGGGTTGTCATGTGAAGGGACCGCCTGGGTTGTCATGTGAAGGGACCTCCTGGGTCATCGTGTGAAGGGACCTCACAGGTCATCGTGTGAAGGGACCTCCCGGGTCATCGTGTGAAGGGACCTCCTGGGTCATCATGTGAAGGGACCTCCTGGGTCATCGTGTGAAGGGACCTCACAGGTCATCGTATGAAGGGACCTCCCGGGTCATCATGTGAAGGGACCTCCCGGGTTATCGTGTGAAGGGACATCCCAGTTCATCATGTGAAAGGACCTCCTAGGTCATTGTGTGAAGGGACCTACCAATTTATCGTGTGAAGAGACTTCTCGGATCATCGTCTGAAGGGACCTCCACGGCCATCATGAGAAGGGACCTCCCAGTTCATCATGTGAAAGGACCTTCCAGGTCATCATGTGAAGGGACCTCCTGGGCCACCATATAAAGGAACCTCCTGGGACATCGTATGAAGGAACATCCTTAGCCATCGTATGAAGGAACCTCCTTGGTCATCGTGTGAAGGGTTCTCCTGGGTCATCTGGTCCAATCCTCTGCTCAAAGCAGGATTCACTAAATCTTCCCAGACAGATGTCTGTCCAGCACCTGCTTGAAGACTTCCATTGAAGAAGAACTCACCCCCTCCCATGGCTGCCTGTTCACTTGTTGATCTCACTGTCAAAATGTTATTTCTAATAACTAATCTGTGTCTTCTCCCATTGAATTTCATCCCATTCCTTCTAGTCTTTCCTTGTGCAAATGAAAACAAGGCTTATCCCTCTACAGTGTGACAGCCCTTGAGATATTTGCAGACAGCTATTAAGTCTCCTCACTGTCTTCTTTTTTGCAAGCCGGACAATCCCAAGTCCTGTACCCGTTCCTCATAGGACATGGTTTGCTACCGGTCACCATTCTGGTCGCTCTTTTCTGAACTTGCTCCAGTTTGTTGATGTCTTTTTAAGCGCTGCTCCAAAACTGCACAGCACTGTTAGTTCATAATCTCGTTGGGGCCTACACAGCTTTCCCACTACATCTGATCAGAGTCTCAGGTTACCTCAGGCAAGGACAGTGCTGAGCTCAGACTGTCAGCAAAAGCTCCTGTGATCTCTCTCTATTCACATCCCTCTGCTCTGTGCAATCAGCTGATGACCTGCACACAGCTCCTCAGCTGATTGCACAGAACAGACCAATGTGAATGGAGAGAGATCACAGGAGCTTTTGCTGACAGCCTGAGCTCACCACTATCCCTGCCTGAGGTAACATGAAACTCTGATCAGCTGTAGTGTGAACGCTGTGTAGGCACCGTCTTCCCCTTATATGGCCGTATTCAGTGTGTGGAGCTGAAGATGGATTTCCATGACAACCAGCATATGTCTGATTTAGCAACAGCCTAGTGGGGACATCTTCTGGAAGGTTTTTGAAAGGTTTTCTTCCAAATTTCACTTATGAAGTATATTTGAAAGTTTATTACAATCATTTTCTCTACATTATTATTATTATTATTATTATTATATAAAAATCGAAACAGCGATTACACTTTAAGCCTTAAAAGATAACTTTCTGTTCTGGGATATCTTTCTTATGTATTAGTTTAACGACAATTACATCTATATTTTTTTACTTTTGGTCTAATTACTTTCTTAAAGAACAATATATTTAGATATGAAAATTACATATTTTTTATGAATATCATATCAGCTTCAAAATTAACAATGTTATAGCCTATTACTTGACACATATGATTAAGGAACAAGTCAGACGGACTAACGCCTTCGAATTGTGCAGCTGGAGAAGGACACATCAATACCATGGATGGCAAGAAGGACAAACACATCAATTCTGGAACAAATCAAGCCAGACATGTCATGGAAGAAAAGATACGACTGTCTTCACATCATACGAAGAGAGCAATCACTGGAGAAGGACATCATGGTCAGAATAATAGAAGGTACAAGGCAAAAAGGAAGACCAGCAACCTGATCACTGGATACTATCAACAATATATTTGATTTGATAAAATCAACAACTAATGGTGGCAAAGACCCTGGTCTGGTAGACCTATCTAGGCTTGGAGAAGACCCGAAGACTCTGGCGGACCTATCTAGGCTTGGAGAAGACCCAGGTGGACCTAACTAGATTTTGGAGAAGACACTGGTGGACTTATATAGACTTGAAGAAGACCCTGGTGGATTTATCAAGGCTTGGAGAAGACCCCGGTAGACCTATCTAGGCTTGGAGAAGACTCTGGTGGACCTATATAGACTTGAAGAAGACCCAAGTGGACCTTTCTAGGCTTGGAGAAGACCCTGGTGGACCTATCTATGCTTGAAGAAGACTTTGATGGACCTATCTAGGCTTGAAGAAGACCCTGTTGGACCAATCTAGGCTTGGAGAAGACCAAGGTAGACCTAATTAGTTTTGGAGATGATTCTGGTGGACCTATCTAGGCTTGAAGAAGACCCTGTTGGACCAATCTAGGCTTGGAGAAGAGTCAGGGAGACCTAACTAGTTTTGGAGAAGATTCTGGAGGACCTATCTAAACTTGGAGAAGACTCTGGTGGACCTATATAGGCTTGAAGATAGCCCTGGTGGACCAAGCTAGGCTTGGAGAAGACCCTAGTGGACCAATCTAGGCTTGGAGAAGACCCTGGTGGACCTAATATAGGCTTGGAGAAAACCCCGGTAGAACTAACTAGGCTTGCAGAACACCCTGGTGGACCTATCTAGGCTCAGAGAAGACCCTAGTGGACCTAGCTAGGCTTAGTGAAGACCCTGATAGACCTATTCAGGCTTGGAGAATACACTGGTGGACCTATCTAGGCTTGGAGAAAACTCTGGTGGACCTATCTAGGTTTGGAGGAGACCTTGGTGGATCTTTCTAGGTTTGGAGAAGACCCAGGTGGACCTATCTAGGCTCACACAAGATCAATCTTCCTACAGATCGTTCATCCATCAAGTTGCCATGGCTCGAGATCGAGCGGACGGCCGGTAAAAGGATAATAATATTTAAGGGGTTAATGTTTGCCTTACAATCTTGCTCATTAGTTATTGTTTTTTAAGATTAATCATTTCAAAGTTGAAGCCATTAAAAATGATCTTGGGTTACTTTAGATAAAGCTTTATTGTTATCTCTACGGTCCTGGGGACTGATTAGGGTGGACAGTGACATAGAGGAGATTATCTGTACAATATAGGAAATCAATAGTGCGGTCAGGGTAAGGAGAAAAATGACTTTGTCCTTGTATCAGGAGACTTTTATCTTCTATATTGTCATTGCAATGACTATGACTGCTCAGAATCCCTGTAATCACTGAGAAACAATGTCCGCCATTAGGCCTGAGGTCATGGTATGACAGTATCGAGTTTTATGCAGTCTCACTAAGAGATGCAGAAAGGGTTAATGAGACGGTGAAGGGGAGGATAGAGTATATATATACATACATGACATATAGGAGAAAGGGCAGTAGTCCAGTATAAAATCCTCTTAAAACCCTTTTATTCCCATGGCGTCCTTGTAGAAGAAGTCAGAGCTTCACGTCAACAAAGATTTAGTAGTTAAAGTCAAAACAGATGCGTTTCGGTTGTTATACTCATGAGTAAGCTTTAACAAGCGAAACGCGCCTGTTGATAAAATAATAATAATATAAGAAGTGAGGACTGGTGAACTTCATAATATAGATGGCATCATGAGGAAGGTTATGTGACATCAGGAAGGTAAAGCTTGGGCGGAAATGGCTCTTCCAAATGGACAATGGACCCGAAGCTACTGCCAAACTGGTTACAAAGTGGCTTAAGGATAACAGAGTCATCACAAAGCCCTGATCTCAATCCTATAGAACATGTATGGGCAAAGCTGTAAAGGCTGCGACCTACAAACATGACTAAGTTACAGCAGATCTGTCAAGAGGAATGGGCCCAAATTCCCACCAGTATTGTGAGATGCTTGTGGGAAGGATGCAAAACATTTCACCCAAGTCATACAGTGTAAGGAGCAATGGTCCCTTATCTATTTGGAAAGCTTTTAGGATAGACACAAAGGGTCTGCACGTTGCCGGTGAGGTTCATCGATGAAGGGAGACAAGGACATGAGACATTCATGTGTCTGCAGTTATAGCATTGTCTGCCTGCGTCGTCCAGACCCTCAGTATTTAGAAGTGGTGACGGGTTTCTATTAGACTTTTTCCTCTGATTGTTCCACTCCTGATTACTGATGAGAAAAACAGACCAAAGACGCACAGTGTGAATGGAGCCTAAGAGACGTAATCTGAGATAACACAGGAAATCTGCAGAGGAAACTATCGTCCGGGTCAGACTTACTCCATGACGCAGATCTTTAAGCAAAACACAGACTGATATAATAAGACACATGGACATACAAATTGTTTCTACATAATAATGAAGCCAGATATAAAATATTAACCATAACAGTGCCAAATACTAATGAAGTGTATGTAAACTTGTGACTTTGCTAAAAATGCCTTAAAATATTCTCTCTCTCGTTATTCTGCATTTGGCAAATAACAATTATGGTTCAGCCTAACTGACCTAAACTGGGAAAGGTTTATTCAGACTTCATGTCACATAGTGAGAAGGTCATGCCGATGTGTCTGTATATATAGTGGATGGAGACGTCTGGTTTCATCTGTATTTAGGTGAATGTGGATTTCTGTGATATTCAAGAATTCAACTCCACTGTTGACATTTTCCGCCATCTCTTCATGTCCCGGTGGCGGACCCTCTGCCCAGGGGTGCACCAAGCCCCTCTGCCGCCTGAGCCACAAGGTGAGGACCGGGTTGAGGGTGCAGTCAGAGTACAGCACCGCCGCCCCTGCAGCCGCGGGGGGGTGTGCAATCAGAGACATCCATGGTGTGGAGGGCCGCCGCTCTCTGCCGGCGCCATGACAGGGGGACGCTGTGTCGATATGGCGCCGCCCCCTGCCACTAAGACGCCTGAGCCTGCCAGCTTGCCGCCTGAGTGTAAGGGCTCACACTGTCCAATGGACGGTGCGGTCTCTCCCTGCACCAACAAGGCGAGTCTTATCAATGGGTGAGGAGAAGCTGGTGGGTCCCTCCTCGGGGGTCATCTCAGGGGAGTGTAATTTATGTCACATATTACTCAATGATTATTTTTTAACAATAACAAAAAGGGTTAAATATGATGTGTAAGCTATTTTCGGTTATGGATCGGAGTAGATGGACTAAGTCTACCTTCCACCATGAATCTATATGGTCATCTTTGCTTGTGTGTTTCAGGCTCCCGGTCATACTTCCCTGCATTCTGCTGATATCAGCAATGATCCCATCCATGACTAAGGTAAGCTTAGCTGTATGCTGCAAATCCAGTGTAATCGTAAAGTTTAACAATTAATATATATTTTTTTCCATAAATCAATAGCACAGCTAGAAATAAGAAACCTTGTCACATGTCCGATCTTATCGGAGAAATATACGTCTTTCTCCTCCTGGGCTGAACCTTCACTTTGTAGTGAGTGCGGATTGATTTCTCCATTACTGAGATAAGAAATTACAAATGGTTTTAAAATGATATGTTGAAAGGAGCAAGAGACCAATATAGATGTTCTGCTGCAAGTTCTCCTGAAACAATGTGACAATAAAGGAGAGAGACGATAGCGGAGACCCCCTGAAGATGGTGACCAGAAAGATGCCCACAGGGTTGGGGGTAGGGTTAGGTATAGGGGTTAGGTGTTAGGGTTATGATTAGGTGTTATGGTAAGGAGTTAGGGTGGGGTGTTATGGTTGGGGTGAGGGTTGGGGGTCAGGATTAGGTGTTAGGGTTAGGTGTTGGGGTTAGGATTGGGTGTTAGGGGTTGGGATTAGGGTTAGGATTGGGTGTGAGGGTTAGGGTTGGGGGTTAGGGTTAGGTGTTAGGGTTGGTGTTAGGGTTATGATTGGGTGTTATGGTTAGATGTTATGGTTAGGGATTAGGGTTAGGGGTTGGGGTTTGGTGTTAGGGTTAGGTATTAGGGTTAGGGTTTGGGGTTAAGGTTTGGGGGAAGGGTTGGGAGTCATGTTTAGGTGTTATGGTTAAGTGTTAGAGTTGGGTGTTAGGGGTTAGGTGTTAAGGTTACTGTTAGGTGTTAGGGTTGGGTGTTATGGTTGAGGTTAGGGTTGGGGGTCAGGGTTAGGGGTGGGTGATAGGTGTTAGGGTTAGGAATTGGGGTTAGGGATTGGTGTTAGGGTTGGGGTCATGTTTAGGTGTTATGGTTAGGGTTACAGTGGGGTGTTATTTTTGGGGTTAGGGTTGGGGGTTAGGGTTAGGTGTTAGGGTTAGGGTTAGGGTTGGCTGTTAGGGTTACTGTTAGGTGTTAGGTTTAGGTGTTATGGTTAGATGTTAGGGTTACTGTTAGGTGTTAGGGTTGGGTGTATGTTCAGATCAGGGTTGGAGGTCAGGGTTAGCTTTGGGTGTTAGGATTAGGGCTGTTTGTGGACATTTTTCCTTGTGAGCATTTTTTAGGGAACCCCTGAAGATATTGCATAATATTGTATAATATGTGAATAATTCCTCCTATGGAATTGTAGGATGAAAACGTAGCATTGCAGGACTGCACAAGTAAAAGTGGGAATGAGTTTTTGGGAGTAAGAAGAGATTGACTTCCTAGTTAGAGTGAGTGATGAGTGTGTGACAGTCTAGTCTAAGTAAGGGACCAGCCAACAAGGTCCTGGATGGGAAGGTATGTGTCCCGTATGTGGCTTGCCTCAGTGTTATGCTCTTATAGCATTTCAAACAGGAAACTGGAGCCTGTCTCAGAACAAACACACCTGACCCAACTGGTTCCTGTACAGAGTAAGGTTCTCAGCTGCAGAATCCCTAGTGACGCCTGCATAGGCTGGAATATGCCTAACCAAGAGGACTAGGAGTTGACAACTCGGACCTAGCTTCCTAATTGGCCGTTGAGTGTTCTTCCTACCTCCTTAGGAACCGGGGGCAAAGGGAAAGCTGAATAGAGATAGAGTGAATCCCCTCTGGTGACTCATAACAGGGCTGGACATGGCATGTGGCTTCAATTTCCAGAAAATTATGAAATCCCAACTTCCAAGATATCTTCTCCCCTGGAGGTCCCAGACTGAAGATATTGTGGTTATGTTTCTTATCGGGATTTTATATTTATATACATATGAAATATGGCATGACTAGCATCATCCAGTTGCTTGCTATTAATTTGCAGCACATAGGCATGTTTTACAGTTTAGAAAAAATATGCATGTTCTTCCTATAAGAATCCTGAAGCTAAAAAATGTATTTCCCATCAATATCTGATGGCTACAATCCCCAATATTCATAATTTTCCACCAGTGCCCAAGTGTATAAAAAAATCTATTGAACTGAACATGCTGGTTCCTCCTCAAGGCTATTTTTCCACCCTTACCCATACAAAGTCCAGACTTCATGTCTGTTCCTAGCAAATGTGCCAGTTTTAATCACCTGTCCACAGCATGAGGTCCTAGTTTAAATAGACATGACCCCTCTCTCTTTCAGGAAAACTCATCCCCTGGAGGCCACAGGCAGAAGATATTGTGGTCATGTTTCTTATTGGAATATTATCTTCCTATAGATGAGAAATAGATTTTTAACTTATCAATATCTGATTGCTTCAAGCCCCAATATTTGTAATTTTCCACCGGTGCCAAAGTGTGTGAAAAATATATTTTGAACTGAAAATGCTGGTTCCTCTGCAAGGCCACTACTTTGCCTGTATCCATACAAAATCCAGGCTTCATGTCAACAGATGAACCAGTTACCTGTGTACAGCAGGAGGTCCTAGCTTCAATGGACGGGCCCCATCTCTCTTTCATGATATTTCATCCCCTGGAGGTCCCAGGCGGAAGATATCATGGTCATGTTTCTTATTAGAATATTATCGTCCTATAGATCCAGGATTCATGTCAACAGATGAACCAGTTACCTGTCCACACCAGGAGGTCCTAGCTTCACTGTACGGGCCCCATCTTTCTTTTTCCTCAGTTACAACTAGTTTTTTCTCCCTAGTTATACTTAATCCCATATGTTCAGTGTGGAAGGTGGGGATTCGTCTACTTTAGAGAGACAGATAGGTCTTATGGATTTTATGATTTCTCTGACAGTCAGAGTAAAATTTACCAGGCTGGAATTATAGATTCAGTGTCTTACATGCTGCCCGGTGTTCTCAGCTGTCAGGTTCCCATTTATATTATATTTATATAGTAAAGGAATGATTTTCTTTTTCTAGGCTCTGACAGAAGAAGAGAGGCAGAGAGCGATGAAACGTGACATGTAAGTCTGCAGAATACCTTTTGTCCTTTTTGGATTTGTTACTATACTTTACTAATGTAATTATATTATCGAGATCACCTCGCAATCTCCTAAATATAAAACCTATTTCCCTGACCCCCTCTCCACCGCCCCCTCTCTCTGGAGCGCTCTGGAATGCCCACTCCATTTGTAATAAACTCCACTCCATTCATGACCTCTTTACCTCTCGCAGACTCTCCTTCCTGGGTCTCACAGAAACTTGGCTGACACCCTCCGACACGGCCTCCCCTGCTGCGCTTGTGTTACGGTGGACTTCATTTCTCCCACCCATCTCACACTGGTAACAAACACGGTGGAGGAGTGGGTCTTATGCTCTCTAGCAACTGCATCTTCAACCCAATTCCTCCTCCTCCCTCCCTCAACCTCTCATCTTTTGAAACACACCCTGTCCGTATCTACTCTCCTTCCAACCTACAAGTGGCCGTCTTATATCGACCACCAAGCTCTACCACTGCGTTCTCTGACCAATTCTCCATCTGGCTTCTTCACTTTCTCTCTGTCGACATTTCCACCATCATCATGGGTGACTTCAACATCCCCATTGATACCAACCAGTCAACAGCCTCCAAACTCCTGTCACTTACCTCATCCTTTGGCCTCTATCAATAATCCTCCACAGCCACCCACACAGACGGACATACACTAGACCTCATCTTTACCCGCCTGTGTCCCCTAACTAAACCCACAACGGCCCCTCTCCTCCTCTCTGACCACCATCTACTTACTTTCTCATCCTTGTCCTCCTCCTCTGCCACCCATGTCCCCCAACTCGCACACCCTCACAGAAACCTCACACATCTCTAACGCCATTTTACCGCTATCATCCATATCCTCACTCCACGACACAGATAATGGCACAGCTTTCTACAACTCTACACTCACATCAGCTATTGATGCAGTTGCCCCTCTCACTCATGGTAGAACACGAGGAATCAACAGACAACCCTGGCACACAGACTCCACTAAAAATCTGCGGTGGGTGTCAATGGTTGCAGAGCAGGGCTGGAAGAAAATACACTCACATGAAGATACACAACAGTCACACAAGCATTTCTCACATACAAGTCAGCACTCACCACCACTAAACAGAATTACTTCATTACCCTCATATCCTCTTTGTCCCACAACCCCATGTATTCAACACATTTAACTCCCTCCTCCGCCCCCCCACTGCCCCCTCCTACTTCTCATATCTCTGCAGAAGACTTTGCAACATACTTCACCAACAAGATTGATCAGATCAGACAAGTCTTTGCTACCCAACCACCACAACCCCCATGTCTACCGGATCACTCCCCTCCCCCACTAAGCCTCCTCCCCTCCATCACTGAAGGAAAACTTGCACCCCTCCTCTCCAGATCGCACCTCACCACTTGTGCACTGAACCCCATCCCATCCCACCTCCTTCCCAACCTCACCACCACACTTATCCCAGCCCTAACCCACCTCTTCAACCCAGGGGCGGACCGTCACCCCCGGCGGCCCTGGTGCAGGTGAGGATTGCGGGGGGAAGGGTGCTGGGAGAGCAGAGCTCTCTTACCTGGTGCTGCTGGGACAGCCGCGCTCTCCTACCTGGTGCTGCTGGGAGAGCCGCGCTGCTGCTGGGAGAGCCACGCTCTCCCGCCTGGTGCTGCTGGGAGAGCCGCGCCGGATGCTCATAGGAGGCGGAGGGGAGGGGCGAGATCAGGCAAGGGAAGCAGGAAGCTCTCTGCTACCCTTGCCTGGCCCTCCTCTCCTTTGACGGCGGCTTGCGGGGGTCGGCTGGGGGCCCCCTAGCCGGTCGGGGCCCTGGTGCAGCTGCACCAGCTGCACCAGTGTAGTTCCGCCCCTGCTTCAACCTATCACTAACCTCTGGTACCTTTTCTTCTGCTTTCAAACATGCAACAATTACACCTATCTTACAGAAACCATCCCTCAACCCCACTTCTATATCCAGCTACTGGCCTATATCCCTGATCTGATTCGCATCCAAGCTTCTTGAAAAGCATGTCCACATTTTACTCTCATCCAACCTCTCATCTAGCTCTCTCTTTGACGAACTTCCGCCCCTACCACTTCACTGAAACTGCCCTGACCAAAATTACTAACGACTTACGGCCAAAGCTAACAGACACTTTTCCGTCCTCCTCCTTCTAGACCTGTCCTCTGCATTCAACAGTCGACCACTGCCTCCTACTACAGATCCTCTCTTCCGTTGGTATCACTGACCTTGCCCTCTCCTGGATCTCTTCCTACCTTTCCAACCGCACATTTAGCGTATCCCACACAACCTCCTCGCCCCATCCCCTCTCTGTTGGGGTCCCTCAATGCTCTGTCCTGGGTATTCTGCTATTTTCAATCTATGCCCTTGGTCTGGGACAACTCATACCGTCCCATGGCTTCCAGTATCACCTGTACACTGACGACACTCAGATCTACCTCTCTGCTGTCCAGAATCCCCGGAGTGTCTATCAGCCATATCCTCCTCCTTCTCCTCGCGCTTCCTAAAACTCAATGTAGACAAAACCGAACTCATCATCTTTCCTCCATCTCACACACCTTCCTTACCAGACCTATCTATCACAATAAATGACATCACACTTTGCCCTGTAACTGAAGTCCGCTGCCTCGAAGTAACCCTTGACTCTGTCTTGTCCTTCAAACCACACATCCAAGCCCTCACCACCTCCTGCCGCCTCCAACTCAGAAATATTTTCAGAATCCGTCCCTTCCTCAACCTTCAATCTACAAAATTACTAGCGCATTCCCTCATCACCTCCTGCCTCAACTACTGCAACCTCCTCCTCTGCAGCCTCGCTGCTAACACTCTTGCACCCACCAATCTGTCCTTAACTCAGCTGCCCGACTAATCCTCCTCTCTCCTCGCTGCTCCTCCATTTATCTCCTCTGCAAATCCCTCCACTGGCTCCCAGTTCACCAGCGTATCCAATTCAAACTCCTAACATTGACTTACAAAGCCGTCCACAATCTGTCCCCCCCCCATATATCTCTGAACTAATCTACCGATATCATCCATCTCGTAATCTTCGATCATCCCCAGACCTCCTCCTCTCCTCCACACTTGTACGTTCCTCATCTAACCGCCTAGAAGACTTCACCCGAGCATCCCCCATTCTCTGGAATTCTGCACCCCAAAACGTCTGACTATCCCCTACACTCTGGGGAGTGTAGCGACCCCTAGTCTAAGAGTCAGACTAGTTCCCCAGTTCACCTTTGCCCATTTTACTTCCTTATTCCCTATGTGCTATACCACCTCATGCCGCAGGTGATCAGGCGAGGGATCATGTGGCTATTTATAGGGAAGGGGAGCGGTCACAATCCAACTACAGCTGAAATTAACTAACCAGGAGCTATCAGCAAGGAGAGTGTCCATCACCTTTCCTGCACCAAAAGAAAACAATCACATTTAAAATCCAAAGTCTCAGAGGTTCATGTGAAACTCAGACCCCAGAACTGTCACAAGTCTCCAAATGATGAAACATACTCGTGACACTTATATCTGTATTTGTCGTTCTCAAAACTCATGACCATGACTAAGATAGAAGATTATAAAAATAAATGATAAAACCAGATTGTCCTCATCCATATAATGACAGTAATCAGTGAATGGTTACCAGTGTAATCAGTGGAATGGTCATCGGTGTAATCAGTGGAATGGTCATCAGTGTAATCAGAGGAATGGCCATCAGTGTAATCAGCAGAATGGCCATCAGTGTAATCAGCGGAATGGTCATCAGTGTAATCAGCGGAATGGTCATCAGTGTAATCAGTGGAATGGTCATCAGTGTAATCAGCGGAATGGTCATCAGTGTAATCAGCGGAATGGTCATCATGTAATCAGCGGAATGGTCATCAGTGGTAATAAAGCGGAATGGTCATCAGTGTAATCAGCGGAATGGCCATCAGTGTAATCAGTGGAATGGTCATCAGTGTAATCAGCGGAATGGTCATCAGTGTAATCAGCGGAATGGCCATCAGTGTAATCAGCAGGATGGCCATCAGTGTAATCAGCGGAATGGTCATCAGGGTAATCAGCGGAATGGTCATCAGTGTAATCAGCGAATGGTCATCAGTGTAATCAGCGGAATGGTCATCAGTGTAATCAGCGGAATGGTCATCAGTGTAATCAGCGGAATGGTCATCAGTGGTAATAAGTGGAATGGTCATCAGTGTAATCAGCGGAATGGCCATCAGTGTAATCAGCGGAATGGCCATCAGTGCAATCAGTGGAATGGTCATCAGTATAATCAGTGGAATGGTCATCAGTGTAATCAGCGGAATGGTCATCAGTGTAATCAGTGGAATAGTCATCAGTGGTAATAAGTGGAATGGTCATCAGTGTACTCAGTGGACTGGTCATCAGTGTAATCAGCGGAATGGTCATCAGTGGTAATAAGTGGAATGGTCATCAGTGTAATCAGCGGAATGGCCATCAGTGTAATCAGCGGAATGGCCATCAGTGTAATCAGTGGAATGGTCATCAGTGGAATGGTCATCAGTGTAATCAGTGGAATGGTCATCAGTGTAATCAGCGGAATGGTCATCAGTGTAATCAGTGGAATAGTCATCAGTGGTAATAAGTGGAATGGTCATCAGTGTACTCAGTGGACTGGTCATCAGTGTAATCAGCGGAATGGTCATCAGTGTAATCAGCAGAATGGTCATCAGTGTAATCAGTGGAATGGCCATCAGTGTAATCAGTGGAATGGCCATCAGTGTAATCAGCAGAATGGTCATCAATGTAATCAGTGGAATGGCCATCAGTGTAATCAGTGGAATGGTCATCAGTGTAATCAGTGGAATGGTCATCAGTGTAATCAGCGGAATGGTCATCAGTGTAATCAGTGGAATGGCCATCAGTGTAATCAGTGGAATGGTCATCAGTGTAATCAGTGGAATGGTCATCAGTGTAATCAGCGGAATGGTCATCAGTGTAATCAGTGGAATGGCCATCAGTGTAATCAGTGGAATGGCCACAGTGTAATCAGCAGAATGGTCATCAGTGTAATCAGTGGAATGGTCATCAGTGTAATCAGTGGAATGGTCATCAGTGTAATCAGTGGAATGGTCATCAGTGTAATCAGCAGAATGGTCATCAGTGTAATCAGTGGAATGGCCATCAGTGTAATCAGTGGAATGGTCATCAATGTAATCAGTGGAATGGCCATCAGTGTAATCAGTGGAATGGTCGTCAGTGTAGTTAGTGGATGTTCCATGTCACAAACAATGGAACCAGCAGATATCCATACTTATTATCTGTACTTGTCACCTCACATACAAATGTCCTGATGTAGGTAAGGGCCGCTGTGTTTATCTGTCTACAGTGAGCGCGGAATACTGGCGATCGAGCCGCCGATGGACGACACCGATGTGGCCTCCGATACCGACATGAAAATGCCGCAAGGTAACAGAAACCAAAGTGTAATAAACATAGAATGTAAAAGTCTAAATGTGATATTCCGCCCACTGCTCACTTGTGGCTCCGCCCCCGCAGAGCCATTTGGCGCTTTACGACTTTTCTGTTTCCTTTCCACTGATTTACTCATCTTTTTTAACCTTCATCACTCATCGCTCAGAGAAAGCTTTTAACGTCATTGTGCGGCATGTTGTAGTAGCTCACGCCTTCACAACATTACAACGTGCGTTACATCAAGTCTTTCTTGGTGCCTTGGGGTGCAGAATGCGATGTCACTACTTGTGGTGTGCAGTGACATAAGAGGCTTTCTTACCACCACACGCGGTGGGATAGGCTGCAGGGACGGTAGGATGGACTGCAGAGCAGCCCGCCTGATCTAATAGCATGGGCGTGACCAATAGGCTGCAGTTTGACACTATGCATCATATATACCAGTGTGATTGATGCCTAATGGTAACCTTGTGTCTACATATACCACCAATCACCTCCCTGTTACATGGCTGGTCGCAGGTGACACAACCGCCCCAGCAGATCTGGTGGTGGTGAGTCATTACACACAGAGGGATCTATTTCATGTATTTATTTATGTTAATGTTGATGATTATGGCTTACAGCCAATGGAAACCCAAAGGTCATTATCTCAGAAAATTATAGTAGGGAGGATGAAGGGTTTGAGAGATAAAATAGGACCTAAATAGGTATCCGAGGCTTCACCTTGTGTGGTTGTGAGAGTCACAACCACTATAAAAGCAGATCACGGCTGCTGCAGTCCCCAGCGTGGTGCATATAGAGTAGGGAGGATGAAGGGTTAAACACCGCGCTGCCATATTACACCAGACATCAAAGGGGGAATATAAAATTGATTTGTTAGTCAACGCATTTCAGGGCTCCCACAAACATGTATATTCAGCAAATGCAGCACAATACTATCAAAAATGTAAACAGATCACCAGCACTTAATAATAAGTTACAAAGCCAAAACCACAAATATCAGCAATAAGATAAAGTGACGGAGCGCTCAGTGTGATGTATGTACATGTGCCGATGTTACCTACTAAACTGCACCCATGACACTGACCCGTCCAGGGGTCTTTGGGGACTCGGTATCCAGGCGTTTATTGTATAGGGGATGTCACCGGTGGCCTGCCCAGACCCGAACCCTGGGGTCACTTGGAGAAAGGGGAAAAAATAATAAAAGAATAAAGAAAGTCTTGTGACGCCACCTGCAGTTTTGTGGTGAACACACCAGTGCCGCTGTCAGTCGGTGGTATTGCAGCTCGGGTGGTATTGCTCCCTGCAGGTGGATCAGGGTCTCCCGGCAGTGCTGCTCCTTGGTTTAAGTAGAATAAGACACTGGAGGCTTATGGACTCTGTACGGGTGTTTACTTGTAAAAGTGAACGGATCAGGTTCACAGTTACACAGTCTTTGCGGGTAGCTGGCCGGGTGGTCACTGGGGAGATTAAAGTCTCTTTGAGGCTCCCAGAGTGCTCCTTCTGTTACGTTCACTGTCCCTTGTGTCTCTTGCGCCTCCTCACTATCCTTGCGCTGTCCTGCACAACCCATTTCTCCACCATGCCCATTGGGTATGAGGTACCCTTCTTCTCTAAAGGGCTCAACCCGGTTTAGTGCTCCTGGCGGGGCTGCGTTTCTGGACCTGGTCGGGGCTGCCTTGCGCACACCTGCGACCTACCGGTATCGACGGCTCAGGGTTAGACTCGCCTGCACTGTGACTCGGAGACGGTAACCCGTTGTGGACTAGGATTCCCCCGGACTGTTGTAAGGTCCGGCACTGGGTTTCATCCCTCCATCTGGGTCACCGCTCCTTTTCGGGCACCCTCTCTGTCCCTCTAGGACTCCTCAAGCTTCTCTCTCTGAACTCCCATCTCTCACTGAGTGTTTCCCGCTCCTTTTACCCTTACACTCCTCCCACCGGGACCGGTTACCCTGGTGACGGGTGGCCAATTGGTCCCCTATGTTAGATGTATGGATGCTGGGATAAGAGCCTCAGGTCACCTTTACACTCCCCAATGACAGGGATACTGCACGCTCGTTTATGGGTGCAGTACCCCTACTGTGGCACACTGACCAGTGAGGCGCCACAACAATGTGACTCTGGGGGGGTTACATATATGACAAGCCCACTCCAGGGTCGGGGAAGACTCAGGAACCGGACAGTTACTTGTTGTTCCCTTCACCTTGCGGTTCTTTTCACGGGGACAAATGGGGGCCGAGACCCGGTCCCGTTACCCTGGCGGTGTCATTTTAATAAACAGGGGGGGTAAAGTCAAAGGGGAAAGAAGTATTCGTGACGCCACCAGCAGTATGCGGCCAGGGTGGCTGCCGCTGCTTCAGAGCCTCTAGGGATGGTGACCGGCAGCTTGGATGGTTCCGCTCCCCGCAGGTGGAGCGCAGTTCCCAGGGCAGTGGGATGGAGGAGTCAGTTTGTACCTTGGCGGATGTTCACTGGGTCGTCAGTACCCCGATGTCTCATGCGGCCTTTGCGGCCGGTGGTCTCTGCTAATAAAAGTCTCACACACCACAGCTGGAGTTCTGTTACTTTTACTCAGTTGTTTCAGCATGGCCGCCGGGTACGCTTCTTGCCAACCTCCGGTTCAGTGTTGTCTCCAGAATCGGGACAGTGCAGTCGAGCCACGGTTGGTGCCCTTTCCTTCCTCTACAGGTGTCTCTGGTGGTCTCTCTCATTTTCTTCCCAGCGCTATAAGGAGTAGTTCTCTTCTGGGGCAAGCATGACACTGCTCTGCCCCCCAGGCTCTCAGCACCTCCCCAGCACAGAGCTCAAGTACCGGAAGCCACAGGTGCTGTTGTGTCCCCTCCCTGGCACTGCTCCCTAGTTCAGCCACCTTCCCCAAGTTGTGTTGGGTGTTCGGCTACAGCTCCCGTTAGAAGCCTGGGGCCTCTAGTTCAACGGATCGGGCATACAGCATCCACGCCATGTTCAGGGTAAGGTCCCTGTGTCGTCCACCAGCCCCTCTATCTCTCTAGATATGGGCGCATGGGGATCGATGTCTCTTCCGCACCCCAAGGGATCTCTTCTTCCTCCCCTGTCGGTCTTTCCCTTCCGTGAGCGAGTGTGGTTGTGCTCCGACCTCCACCCTCTCCAGCACCGAGCACTGCTGTAGTAGGTCACACTGACACATGTACATACATCACACTGAGCGCTGCTGTAGTAGGTCACACTGACACATGTACATACATCACACTGAGTGCTGCTGTAGTAGGTCACACTGACACATGTACATACATTACACTGAGTGCTGCTGTAGTAGGTCACACTGACACATGTACATACATCGCACTGAGCTCTGCTGTAGTAGGTCACACTGACACATGTGCATACATCGCACTGAGCTCTGCTGTAGTAGGTCACACTGACACATGTACATACATCACACTGAGTGCTGCTGTAGTAGGTCACACTGACACATGTACATACATCACACTGAGTGCTGCTGTAGTAGGTCACACTGACACATGTACATACATTACACTGAGTGCTGCTGTAGTAGGTCACACTGACACATGTACATACATCGCACTGAGCTCTGCTGTAGTAGGTCACACTGACACATGTACATACATCACACTGAGCTCTGCTGTAGTAGGTCACACTGACACATGTACATACATCGCACTGAGCGCTGCTGTAGTAGGTCACACTGACACATGTACATACATCACACTGAGCGCTGCTGTAGTAGGTCACACTGACACATGTACATACATCGCACTGAGCTCTGCTGTAGTAGGTCACACTGACACATGTACATACATCACACTGAGCGCTGCTGTAGTAGGTCACACTGACACATGTACATACATCACACTGAGCGCTGCTGTAGTAGGTCACACTGACACATGTACATACATCGCACTGAGCTCTGCTGTAGTAGGTCACACTGACACATGTACATACATCGCACTGAGCTCTGCTGTAGTAGGTCACACTGACACATGTACATACATCGCACTGAGCGCTGCTGTAGTAGGTCACACTGACACATGTACATACATCGCACTGAGCGCTGCTGTAGTAGGTCACACTGACACATGTACATACATCGCACTGAGCGCTGCTGTAGTAGGTCACACTGACACATGTACATACATCGCACTGAGCGCTGCTGTAGTAGGTCACACTGACACATGTACATACATCGCACTGAGCGCTGCTGTAGTAGGTCACACTGACACATGTACATACATCGCACTGAGCGCTGCTGTAGTAGGTCACACTGACACATGTACATACATCACACTGAGCGCTGCTGTAGTAGGTCACACTGACACATGTCCATACATCACACCGAGCGCTGCTGTAGTAGGTCACACTGACACATGTACATACATCACACCGAGCGCTGCTGTAGTAGGTTACACTGACACATGTACATACATCACACTGAGCGCTGCTGTAGTAGGTCACACTGACACATGTACATACATCACACTGAGCGCTGCTGTAGTAGGTCACAATGACACATGTACATACATCACACTGAGCGCTGCTGTAGTAGGTCACACTGACACATGCACATACATCGCACTGAGCGCTGCTGTAGTAGGTCACACTGACACATGTGCATACATCACACTGAGCGCTGCTGTAGTAGGTCACACTGACACATGTGCATACATCACACTGAGCGCTGCTGTAGTAGGTCACACTGACACATGTGCATACATCACACTGAGCGCTGCTGTAGTAGGTCACACTGACACATGTACATACATCACACTGAGCTCTGCTGTAGTAGGTTACACTGACACATGTACATACATCACACTGAGCGCTGCTGTAGTAGGTCACACTGACACATGTACATACATCACACTGAGCGCTGCTGTAGTAGGTCACACTGACACATGTACATACATCACACTGAGCGCTGCTGTAGTAGGTCACACTGACACATGTCACATACATCACACTGAGCGCTGCTGTAGTAGGTCACACTGACACATGTACATACATCCACTGAGCGCTGCTGTAGTAGGTCACACTGACACATGTACATACATCAGCACTGAGCGCTGCTGTAGTAGGTCACACTGACACATGTACATACATCACACTGAGCGCTGCTGTAGTAGGTCACACTGACACATGTACATACATCACACTGAGCGCTGCTGTAGTAGGTCACACTGACACATGTACATACATCACACTGAGCGCTGCTGTAGTAGGTCACACTGACACATGTACATACATCCACTGAGCTGCTGCTGTAGTAGGTCACACTGACACATGTACATACATCGCACTGAGCGCTGCTGTAGTAGGTCACACTGACACATGTACATACATCCACTGAGCGCTGCTGTAGTAGGTCACACTGACACATGTACATACATCACACTGAGCGCTGCTGTAGTAGGTCACACTGACACATGTACATACATCACACTGAGCGCTGCTGTAGTAGGTCACACTGACACATGTACATATACATCACACTGAGCTGCTGAGCTGTAAGTAGTACACCACTGACTCACAGTACTATTACATCACACTGAGCCTGCTGTAGTAGGTCACACTGACACATGACATACATCGCACTGAGCGCTGCTGTAGTAGGTCACACTGACACATGTACATACATACACTGAGCGCTGCTGTAGTAGGTCACACTGACACATGTACATACATCACACTGAGCGCTGCTGTAGTAGGTCACACTGACACATGTACATACATCGCACTGAGCCTGCTGTAGTAGGTCACACTGACACATGTGACATACATCGCACTGAGCGCTGCTGTAGTAGGTCACACTGACACATGTACATACATCACACTGAGCGCTGCTGTAGTAGGTCACACTGACACATGTACATACATCACACTGAGCGCTGCTGTAGTAGGTCACACTGACACATGTACATACATCACACTGAGCCTGCTGTAGTAGGTCACACTGACACATGTACATACATCGCACTGAGCGCTGCTGTAGTAGGTCACACTGACACATGTACATACATCACACTGAGCGCTGCTGTAGTAGGTCACACTGACACATGTACATACATCACACTGAGCCTGCTGTAGTAGGTCACACTGACACATGTACATACATCACACTGAGCTCTGCTGTAGTAGGTCACACTGACACATGTACATACATCGCACTGAGCGCTGCTGTAGTAGGTCACACTGACACATGTACATACATCACACTGAGCGCTGCTGTAGTAGGTCACACTGACACATGTACATACATCACACTGAGCTGAGCGCTGCTGTAGTAGGTCACACTGACACATGTACATACATCACACTGAGCTTGCTGTAGTAGGTCACACTGACACATGTACATACATCCACTGAGCCTGCTGTAGTAGGTCACACTGACACATGTGCATACATCGCACTGAGCGCTGCTGTAGTAGGTCACACTGACACATGTACATACATACACTGAGCGCTGCTGTGTAGGTACATGAACATGTACTCATCAACTGAGCGGCTGTAGTAGGTCACGCACTTTGATGCGCTGCTGTAGTAGGTCACACTGACACATGTACATACATCCACTGAGCCTGCTGTAGTAGGTCACACTGACACATGTACATACATCGACTGAGCGCTGCTGTAGTAGGTCACACTGACACATGTACATACATCCACTGAGCGCTGCTGTAGTAGGTCACACTGACACATGTACATACATCCACTGAGCTCTGCTGTAGTAGGTCACACTGACACATGTACATACATCCACTGAGCGCTGCTGTAGTAGGTCACACTGACACATGTACATACATCCACTGAGCGCTGCTGTAGTAGGTACACTGACACATGTACATACATCACACTGAGCTGCTGCTGTAGTAGGTCACACTGACACATGTACATACATCACACTGAGCTCTGCTGTAGTAGGTTACACTGACACATGTACATACATCGCACTGAGCTGCTGCTGTAGTAGGTCACACTGACACATGTACATACATCACTGAGCGCTGCTGTAGTAGGTCACACTGACACATGTACATACATCGCACTGAGCGCTGCTGTAGTAGGTTACACTGACACATGTACATACATCCACTGAGCGCTGCTGTAGTAGGTCACACTGACACATGTACATACATCGCACTGAGCGCTGCTGTAGTAGGTCACACTGCACATGTACATACATCGCACTGAGCGCTGCTGTAGTAGGTACACTGACACATGTACATACATCACACTGAGCCTGCTGTAGTAGGTCACACTGACAATGTACATACATCGCACTGAGCCTGCTGTAGTAGGTCACACTGACACATGTACATACATCCACTGAGCGCTGCTGTAGTAGGTACACTGACACATGTACATACATCACACTGAGCGCTGCTGTAGTAGGTCACACTGACACATGTACATACATCACACTGAGCTTGCTGTAGTAGGTTACACTGACATGTACATACATCTGCACTGAGCGCTGCTGTAGTAGGTCACACTGACACATGTACATACATCACACTGAGCGCTGCTGTAGTAGGTCACACTGCACATGTACATACATCACACTGAGCGCTGCTGTAGTAGGTCACACTGACACATGTACATACATTCACACTGAGCGCTGCTGTAGTAGGTCACACTGACACATGTACATACATCCACTGAGCCTGCTGTAGTAGGTCACATGACACATGTACATACATCCACTGAGCGCTGCTGTAGTAGGTTACACTGACACATGTACATACATTGCACTGAGCGCTGCTGTAGTAGGTCACACATGACACATGTACATACATGCACATGAGCGCTGCTGTAGTAGGTCACACTGACACATGTAAATACATCACACTGAGCGCTGCTGTAGTAGGTCACACTGACACATGTACATACATTACACTGAGCGCTGCTGTAGTAGGTCACACCGACACATGTACATACACAGTACAAAGTGGACGTGGTGGTGTACAATGCACAGTATACACAATTCTATAGGCACACAGTGTATGTGGTGGTATACAATGCACAATATACACGATTCTATAGGGACACAGTGGACGTGGTGGTGTACAATGCACAGTATACACAATTCTATAGGCACACAGTGTATGTGGTGGTATACAATGCACAATATACACAATTCTATAGGCACACAGTGTATGTGGTGGTGTACAATGCACAATATACACGATTCTATAGGACACAGTGGACGTGTGTTGGTTACAATGCACCAATATACACAATTCTATAGGGACATAGTGGACGTGGTGGTGTACAATGCACAATATACACGATTCTATAGGGACACAGTGGACGTGGTGGTATACAATGCACAATATACACGATTCTATAGGGACACAGTGGATTTGGTGGTGTACAATGCACAATATACACGATTCTATAGGGACACAGTGGACGTGGTGGTGTACAATGCACAATATACACGATTCTATAGGGACACAGTGGACGTGGTGGTGTACAATGCACAATATACACGATTCTATAGGGACACAGTGGACGTGGTGGTGTACAATGCACAATTCTATAGGGACACAGTGTATGTGGTGGTATACAATGCACAATATACACAATTCTATAGGCACACAGTGTATGTGGTGGTATACAATGCACAATATACACAATTCTATAGGCACACAGTGTATGTGGTGGTATACAATGCACAATATACACGATTCTATAGGGACACAGTGGACGTGGTATACAATGCACAATATACACGATTCTATAGGGACACAGTGGACGTAGTGGTGTACAATGCACAATATACACGATTCTATAGGGACACAGTGGACGTGGTGGTGTACAATGCACAATATACACGATTCTATAGGCACACAGTGTATGTGGTGGTATACAATGCACAATATACACAATTCTATAGGCACACAGTGTATGTGGTGGTATACAATGCACAATATACACAATTCTATAGGCACACAGTGTATGTGGTGGTGTACAATGCACAATATACACGATTCTATAGGGACACAGTGGACGTGGTATACAATGCACAATATACAGGATTCTATAGGGACACAGTGGACGTGGTGGTGTACAATGCACAATTCTATAGGGACACAGTGTATGTGGTGGTATACAATGCACGATATACACAATTCTATAGGCACACAGTGTATGTGGTGGTATACAATGCACAATATACACAATTCTATAGGCACACAGTGTATGTGGTGGTGTACAATGCACAATATACACAATTCTATAGGGACACAGTGGACGTGGTGGTGTACAATGCATAATATACACGATTCTATAGGCACACGGTGTATGTGGTGGTGTACAATGCATAATATACACGATTCTATAGGCACACAGTGTATGTGGTGGTGTACAATGCACAATATACACGATTCTATAGGGACACAGTGGACGTGGTATACAATGCACAATATACACGATTCTATAGGGACACAGTGGACGTAGTGGTGTACAATGCACAATATACACGATTCTATAGGGACACAGTGGACGTGGTGGTGTACAATGCACAATTCTATAGGGACACAGTGTGTGTATGTGGTGGTATACAATGCACGATATACACAATTCTATAGGCACACAGTGTATGTGGTGGTATACAATGCACAATATACACAATTCTATAGGCACACAGTGTATGTGGTGGTGTACAATGCACAATATACACAATTCTATAGGGACACAGTGGACGTGGTGGTGTACAATGCATAATATACACGATTCTATAGGCACACAGTGTATGTGGTGGTGTACAATGCATAATATACACGATTCTCATATGGTGCTACACAATTACTTATAGTGGTGTGGTTACAATGCATAATATACACATTCTATAGGCACACAGTGGATGTGGTGGTGTACAATGCAATAATATACACGATTACTATAGGACCATACAGTGTATGTGGTGGTATACAATGCACAATATACACAATTCTATAGGCACACAGTGGACGTGGTGGTGTACAATGCATAATATACACGATTCTATAGGCACACAGTGTATGTGGTGGTGTACAATGCATAATATACACGATTCTATAGGCACACAGTGTATGTGGTGGTATACAATGCACAATTCTATAGGGACACAGTGTATGTGGTGGTATACAATGCACAATATACACAATTCTATAGGGACACAGTGTATGTGGTGGTGTACAATGCACAATATACACAGGAATTCTATCACTTGTCCATGATCTTCGTCATAATGCCCAGATTATCTAAAGCTCTTAATGCTTTTCAGCTGAGGAGGACCGGGACCACCTGCATCACGCCCGGGCCCCCATCAGCAAGACTTCCCCAGACAGAGGCTGAGAATGCAGGCGCAGCCCATCCCCGAGGGACCAGAAGAGGATAGAGACCATCTCTACCACCAGCGCTGACCACATGGTCCAGGAGGCCCCATGTAAAGAAACTGCCGAATTGTTACTTTATATGGAGAGATAGTGTACGATGGCGAAACATAAAGAGCGCCATCCTGTATGGCCGGAATCCTGGATAACTGCATAAAGAACTAATCTCATCACATTGGTTGTGTCAGTGTCATCTGTTCAGAAAAGTAGTGATAAATAGGTGATGAATGAGTATGAAGATGCTGATGGATAGATGATGAATGGATGAAGATGGTGATGGATAGATGATGAATGGATGAAGATGGTGATGGATAGATGATGAATGGATGAAGATGGTGATGGATAGATGATGAATGGATGAAGATGGTGATGGATAGATGATGAATGAGTATGAAGATGGTGATGGATAGATGATGAATGGATGAAGATGGTGATGGATAGATGATGAATGAGTATGAAGATGCTGATGGATAGATGATGAATGAGTATGAAGATGGTGATGGATAGATGATGAATGGATGAAGATGGTGATGGATAGATGATGAATGGATGAAGATGGTGATGGAAGATGAATGAATGAGTATGAAGATGGTGATGGATAGATGATGAATGGTATGAAGATGGTGATGGATATGAGATGGATGAGAATGGGTATGATGAAGATGGTGATGGATAGATGATGAATGGATGAAGATGGTGATGGATAGATGATGAATGAGTATGAAGATGGTGATGGATGATGATAGATGATGAATTGAGATATATGAAGATGGATGATGGATAGATGATGAATGAGTATGAAGATGGTGATGGATAGATGATGAATGAGTATGAAGATGGTGATGGATAGATGATGAATGAGTATGAAGATGGTGATGGATAGATGATGAATGAGTATGAAGATGGTGATGGATAGATGATGAATGAGTATGAAGATGGTGATGGATAGATGATGAATGAGTATGAAGATGGTGATGGATAGATGATGTGAATGAGTATGAAGAAATGGTGATGGATAGATGATGAATGAGTATGAAGATGGTGATGGATAGATGATGAATGATATGAGATGGGATGGATAGATGATTGATGAGATGTGATGGATAGATGATATGAGTATGAAGATGGTGATGGATAGATGATGAATGAGTATGAAGATGGATGGATAGATGATGAATGAGATGAAGATGAATGGATAGATGTATGAAGATATGAAGATGGATGGATAGATGATGAATGGATGAATGTGATGATAGATGATGAGATGATAGATGATGATAGTGAGATATGAAGATGGGATGGATAGATGATGAATGAGTATGAAGATGGCTGATGGATAGATGATGAATGAGTATGAAGATGGTGATGGATAGATGATGATGATGAGATGATGGATAGTTGAATGATAGAGATGTGATGAAGATGATGAATGGATGAAGATGGTGATGGATAGATGATGAATGAGTATGAAGATGTGATGGATATGAATGAATGGATGGGAAAATGTGATGATAGATGATGAATGGATGAAGATGGATGATAGAGATATGAATGATTGAAGATGTGATGGATAGATGATGAATGGATAGAGATGGGATGAAGATGTGATGGATGAAGATGATGATGAAGATGAATGGATGAAGTGGTGATGGATAGATGATGAATGGATGAAGATGGTGATGGATAGATGATGAATGGATGAAGATGTGATGGATAGATGATGAATGATGAAGATGATGATGGTGATGAGATGATGATGATGTGATGGAATGATGATGGTGAATGGATGATAGATGATGAATGATTGAAGATGGTGATGGATAGATGATGAATGGATGAAGATGGTGATGGATAGATGATGAATGGATGAAGATGGTGATGGATAGATGATGAATGGATGAAGATGGTGATGGATATGATGATGAATGAGATGAAGATGGTGATGGATAGATGGATGAATGAGTATGAAGATGGTGATGGATAGATGATGAATGGATGAAGATGGTGATGGATAATGATGAATGAATAGAGATGAATGATGGATGGATAGATGATGAATGGATGAAGATGGTGATGGATAGATGATGAATGGATGAAGATGGTGATGGATAGATGTATGATGAGGATGAAGATGGTGATGGATAGATGATGAATGGATGAAGATGGTGATGGATAGATGATGAATGGATGAAGATGGTGATGGATAGATGATGAAGGTATGAAGATGTGATGGATAGATGATGAAATAGAGATGAAGATGGGTGATGGATAGATGATGAATGGTATGAAGATGGTGATGGATAGATGATGAATGGATGAAGATGGTGATGGATAGATGATGAATGATGAAGATGGTGATGGATAGATGATGAATGGATGAAGATGGTGATGGATAGATGATGAATGGATGAAGATGGTGATGGATGATGATGATTGAGATGAAGATGATGATGGATAGATGATGAAGTATGAAGATGGTGATGGATAGATGATGAATGAGTATGAAGATGGTGATGGATAGATGATGAATGGATGAAGATGGTGATGGATAGATGATGAATGAGTATGAAGATGGTGATGGATAGATGATGGAGTATGAAGATGATGATGGATAGATGATGAATGAGTATGAAGATGGTGATGGATAGATGATGAATGAGTATGAAGATGGTGATGGATAGATGATGAATGAGTATGAAGATGGTGATGGATGGATGAATGATTAATAATGATGGATGATTATGAAGATGTTGATGGGTGGATGATGGATAGATGATGAATGGACAGATAAAGATGGTGGTGGGTGATGAATGGATCATTATGGATGAAGACGGTGAAGGATTATGCTGATGGGTGGATGGATTATTACGTATGAAGATGATGGGTGGATGAATGATTATTTATAAAGGGTGGTGGATGATGAATGATATTGTTAAAAATTATTAATAAAGCCATCAGCAGTGCAGGGTGTATGAGGCAACTTTTATCAATTATTTTATTAAAACAAAGCCCAATGCAGATTTTGCAATAACCATTCCTCCTGGGAGCCAACGCCGCCCCTTTACCTTTAGATGCATGTTAACATTCTGGAGTCTTCTAGGAAAGAATCCAACCTGTTTCCAGCACAGTTTTATTAAAGGGGTTGTCCATTTTCTGGAAATCTTCATTTCCACAGAGCAGTTTGCTATAAAAACCGAACTGTACTTTACTCCCGATCCTCAGGTCCAGCAGTGAGTCTCCATCATTGCTCTTGGTGTCTGGCACCGGCCGCCATGCTGTTAATGTATTATAGCATTGCGGCACTAATCAGGGAGATCACCGGTTGTCTGTATAGACGGACCGCCCTGATTGACAACTGTGCGGCTGACGTGACAGTCCCTGATCGACCTGAAGATGGTGAGTATGGACAGAGACATTTTTATATTAAACTGGGGATGAAGATTTTCTGGAAAGAGACAACCCCTTTAATGTCTAGAACATATGGCTAAGTAAGAGTGGATAGAAGCAATTTTTAACTGCTAATCTGTGTTTTAAAGACATTAATCTCTCTCTATGGGTAAACAGAGATCGAACGTGCTCTCATTTTCCTAATTCACAAAAAAATGGCTGCTGCATTCCTTGCCTTTACTTTTATACAGGCTATGACAATCCTTCCTGATAACTGTGCTGTACCTGGATAGGTAATAGCAGGAGAAAGCTCTTCCAGCTCCACTGAGGGCCACATGAGCTTTGAGGCTCACATAACAATGCTGGTCATCATTTTACACAAATTGTTAAATTTCAATGGGCTCAACAAATTTCCTAACATCTGACATAAATAATTTGTAGAAATTAGCAAATCTATCAGCCAACAAAATTAACAACCCTCCTACCGTAGCTCATACTGTAAGGAGAGCTGTCACCTACACCTTTATGTTCCCCTGTGTAGTGACAGCATGCCTCACGTTGGGCTAACAGCTTTTTAACATTGCCTCCCTCAATTCCGGCGTGAGCTACATTGATCCCACTTATTTTTAAGGATTGCAAGTCCTAACCATGGAAAACACCTTAAGTGTTTGAAGACACTCTATAATTTCAAGCTGTCCCCCTCAGTTGCCCAACAATGCCTCCAACATGCTCCCTCACTATCCGCCGCAGTTTCCTGGATGCAAGTCTCACATATATCACTGGATCACCGCGTGTCGCAAAACATACAACGTTCGATTATGAGAATGATATGTGGTGTCATATGTACGTTGTTGATCAGCCGAAAAGAAGCTTATTGCACGTATGACATTGCTGCAGGCAATGCAGAGCCCGGAAGGATAGCAGCTCAGCACCAGACCCCAGGATTCAAATGGATTCGGAGCCTGGGGAACATAATGGCTCCTGATCTAAACATCTCTAAAGGCCCCATCACAAAGGGCGACATCATTGCCGATTACAGAGGTGATGTGAGGGCGTGGCCTATCGGCGGCAACATCACCCCTACGTCACCTCATGTAAAGGGGCGATGTCGGCACGGCCGGGAGGTAGCCTGGTTTCAGAGCAGTGCTCTGAAACCAAGCGGCCGATCTGGGGGGGAGGGATGTGCACACATCACTCCATGTTACCGGCCGCCGGCGACCTGTCAGGCGATGGGAGTCATAGGCACCCATTGTACTGCATTGCCGCTGGGGTTTACAGACACCCGGCGGCGATGCCGCTGCTTGTCAGCTCGCTGGCACGGGGCTGGAGATGTCGCCCCATGTAAATAAATGACAGTGATGCTGGCGGGGCGCCAAAAACGTGCGAACACCCGCCAGTCGCCCCCGACATCCCCAGGCCCGTTGCCAGGTGTGACGGGGCCTTAAGGGTATCTTTACACGTCGCAACATTGCATGCAATTTCACTTGCAGCTTACTGGTCGCAGTGAAATCATTTTGTTGTCGTGTACAAATGGAACAATGTGCTCATTATTTCACTGTAACCAGTAAGTTGCAAGTGAATTTGCATGCAATGTGTCGACGTGTAGAGTTACCCTAAGGACTCAGGGACACATTCCTACTTACGAGTCTCTCAGACGAGACTCGGATGAGGCTGGAGCAGTGACCCTGAACGGCCTCTCCCTCTCTGGACGGGGAATGACAGCTGCTTGTGTTTTTTTGTGCAGCTCTACACTCCCCGTCCAAAGAGAGAGGCCGTTCAGGGTCACTGCTCCAGCCTCATCCGAGTCTCGTCCGAGAGACTCGCAAGTAAGTAGGAGAGTGTGTCCGAGCCCTAATGTTGTGTGATCTACAGACCGTCATGAGGGGTATTCTGATACTGAGTTAGCCAGGGCATGTTCGGATTGTTGAATGGACCAGTACTTAGTCAATATTGACCTCACGGTCTGCCATTTGTGGGAAAAAGTGGTGACAAATCATCTGAAAGCTAAAGTCCATCTCACTCGTCTATGGGCTAGGCATGCACAGGCCATACACTGCTCGCAAGGAACCGCCCCGGTCCTGGCATGTAGCAATCCAAAGTAAGAGGTTTTCAGCGAGGACAGACAGGGTTAGAGGAATTTAAACAAGTTAGACTTTATTTCTCCATGTAAAAACATCATCCGGTAGACAGTGGAATAGCCCCACCTATAGAAGAATCCCACACGTTGCGACATAAAGTCTCATTCATGGATTACATTTACGGGTATACTGCACAGACTTAACATTGTAGCCAGAAATAGGGAGTGGTGCTGCTGGGATGTGCAAATGTGCTTTGTTAATTAGCGATAATTAATTCCCTGTGTTGGAGATGCAGATTTATTAACATTGTAATGGGAAATCTCAGGATTTTTTTCAGTGTTTGACGTAATGTTTTTTGTGACTGCAATAGTAAAAATGTATTAAACTAGGACCAGTGATTGACACGAATATTAAAATGGACATTCATTAAAAAGGAGGAGAAAAACCAGAAAACAGATAATTCATATAATAGGTGGTATATTAAAAGAAGAGAAACTGCAAGGCAAAAATAATAGAAAGATAACTATTGTATGATATGTCAGATTGTAAGTAATCATTAATCATTTAATTATTTACTAAGGCTGGCTTTACACTGCAGGTGTGATCCGATCCGTGGCTGTCAGGGTGAACTGGACAGCCCCAGACCGGATCAGCACACAGAACCGGAAGGCCAATATGCCCTCCGGGCAGGTGTGCAGCTGCGATGATGATTCAGGACCACGGGGAGCTAGCCCCTGGTCCTGAAATAACACCGGCATGCAGCCGCAGGTGTCCAGTTCCCGTATCGGGGCAATCCGGCCCCATAGGCTCCCATGTTAGGGAGCCCCGGATCCGGGAGAAGGCAATTAGAGGAGAAAAATCTCCCCTAACTCAAAAACGTTGCAAGCAATGGTTTGTGGCATCTGAATTTTCCCGGAGAGATTGAAACCGGATGGCAGAGAGCTACCATCCGGGCCCATAGGATACTACGGGGCCAAAATCCGATCCGGGGCTGTCCGGTTTACACGGACAGCCTCGGATCGGATCACACCCGCAGTGTGAAGCCGGCCTTAGTTGTATTGAAGTATCAGATCCTCCCTAGTATTCAGGCCTGTCGGCACCCATGTTCTTAGCTTGAATATCCAGCATGATTCTCTGTTGAGAACCCTTCTCTGGAAATTCCCACCTCTTGGGGGCTTTTTTACGCCCTGAAATTTAAGATTTTTTAAATCTCTATTGTGGTGAATGATAAAATACTTGGAAACCGCAGACACATTCAGAACATCAGGATTAACTGTCAGAAAGAGGTCTTCTAATTCTCTTCTTTAAAAGGCGTTAATTGTACAGAACACATATTGAACATTACATGCTGTATCAGATATATTACCCCTGGGGTGTTAGGCTGCCTTCACACTGTTTGTGATCAGTGTCTGTTATAAAACAAATAGCCACAGATCAGGTTTGGCCTCCCATGTTTATTATCCTATGGGCACGGATTGGTCCTATATGGCCTCCATGTGTGTCAGTTTTTCTCATGTACCCAGAATCAGAGCCTGTTGCGATTTTGGGCTGCCGTGAAACGAAGCGGACACCAACTGACAGCCACTGATCTATTTAAACAGATGCCAATTGATGTCCCTGGATCAGTGTTTTTCACTGAACCAGAGATAGGGTTTGGGGCAGCGGGACCTTGCTTCTGAGCATGATCAGTACAGTAAACAGTTTAATTTTTCACATGCCCCTGTGCCGACACAGCCGACCCCCGTGATGGATATGCCATTCAGCCATCCTTCATATGGCTCCCCCATTACTCTGTATGGCTCCCCATACTAAGTAACAAACCGCTTTGAACTTCTCTCTGCGGCACGGTCCTCCGTGGCCCCCTGCTTTCGGCACTTCCCGAGTCCAGCTGTGTTGCCGGTGAAGCCAGGCATGCCATTGGGGCGCGCAGTGATGATGTACCAATCACATGACCGGCTTCCCTGTGACTGAGGAAGTGCGGCAAGCAGGGAGCAAAGGAGGACAGTGTCAGAGAGGCAATTTCAAAGCGGTGCCATACATAGTGGTGGGGAGACGATATTCAGGATGATGGGGAGGGAAGAGGGTGTGACTGTAGGCAATGTAATATGCACCGCTCCCCTGGCAATATCTCGGCATGGTTTTTAGCACAGAGTTAATTTAATATGCACTGTACCCGCTGTCCATGAGGCTAATGAGCGGGGGACACAGGACCTCCTGCAGCCCCCGGACAACACTCCAAAGCCACTGGCCCCTCCCTACAGTACCTGAAGTTTCAGATGATAAAATGCACCCCCCACTTTCCAAAAAAAATTGGGGTAACAAAAGTGCGTTTTATAATCCGAAAAATAAGATAAATAAGAGATTAGATAAATTGATGCAGTTCAGAATCTGTACCTTTCCAAATCATGATTTTTTAATCTATATATCTGCTAAAAATGTATCCTGTCTCTGAAGACACAATCACTACTGAATATATACTGCTACAACTAAATCAGCTGAAAGTGCTCCCCCCATACTCACACCACATCTTTGTAGATGTTATCAGCTGTGAATTATCTACTTACACATAACAAACATGGCCTTAAGGTGCCGTCACACCTGCCGATGTCTCTAGCGACATCGCCGAAAAAGTGACGTATCAGCAATGTCGCTAGCGACGTCGTGCTGTGTAAACGAGCGGCACGACTGCGTTTTATCACTGGTTGCAGGTTGACAGGTTTACGGGAAGAACCGTGAACCTGTCAACCGGCGACCTGCAATAAGGCTGGATCGCGCCATGTGACATCGCCAGAGCGATGTCGGCGGCGATCCAGCCTATACCACAGCGTTGCTGCGGATCGCTCGCTGGGCTGAGCCCAGCCCAGCGAGCGATGTCACCACCCACATCGCTGCGGTGTCGCCGGCCGCAGCGATGCTGTGTGACAGCTGGCCAGCGATGTCGGAACCGAGCGGGCACCCGCTCATCACTTCCGACATCGCTGGCCAGATCGTGCTGTGTGACGGCACCATTACAATATTAGGATAGGAACTAGGTTTTAAAAGGAAAATATGTAGGGTTTCTAGTGCAATGTGGTGAGGAATAGATGAGTACAAAGAAATGAATGGCACATGTTAACCAAGACAAATAGTCATTCCAGGATAGATCAGCAACTAAGGCTTTGGTGTCACGAATATAGCCGGGCAGCTGTCTAACCTGGGGTTGAAGATATGATCTACCCAGGCCCCTAATCTTTCATTGAGAGAGCATTTACCCAAAATTATAGGTCTAAAAGGTGGAAGGAAAGATGTTCTTATGGATTCTTGGAGATGCATGATCAATTGGTGTGATTGGGTGTTCCACAAATAAATAATCCATTATCTTTTTGTTATACACTCCCTCCCTGTGGCTTGCTTTTAATAGGATCTTAAATTTGTTGAAAAAAAACTGAGAAGAATCATTAGGTAAGTGTCACGCTTGGGAGGTAAGGGAATCAGGTAGGTGAATTGGGCAAAAAGGGGGGGGGGGGAGCCTAATCTGAACCCAATGTTGGGGTCCCTGGCTCACCCTGATCTCGGAGGTACTTCTGATGGTGAGGAGTTCCGAGCTGCCACCCTGTACCCTAAAACACCTGATTAGCCCTAGACTGAGGGCCCCTACCTCCACCCACAGGTCAGGAATCACAGCTTCTCACAAGGAGATACTTCAACCCAGCAGCTAAGCATCAGCACAGCACCAAGACCTAGAGCACATAACCATCAGCAGCATCTGACAGAGGAGAGGGAAGGCTATTTAAAGCCAGGGGAAGAGGGGATTCCAAGTAAGTCACACATTAACCCCTCAACCAGCAATTTAATAGAATAGTGAATGCAGTTCTGGAGTACACCACAGGAGGCAAGGACCTTCACAACTATCAGCCATGCAGCTCTAAAAGACAAAACATACAGAGCAGCATCCAGCAATGTCAGCGCCATCAAAGCGCGTGACAGTAAGGCTGTGTGTGTCTGGATCCTGCAGTAATTGCAGATGCTCTAAAATACAAGGCTGAATTCCCCCTTCCTTGTCCGATTGGCGAACAACAATGTCTGTTAAATTTCAGATCAATCAAGGCTTTAATTTAAATTTCTTCTTTATTTAGATTTTTTGTACCAATGCAGTTTTTATCAAGGCTATTAAATCTCTTTCTACAAGTTCTCGAAAGGTGAAAAGTGTCCAGCACTTTGAGATGCGATTGGATTGGATAGAGGGTTCCGAGTCCTGAACTTCTCCTCTGGAAAACAGTCATGCGGTTTTGCTTCTTACACCAATGCACACAATTACACAACTTAAAGTAGATCAGGAAAAAAAAAAAAAAAAAAAAAAACCAGGAATTTTTGCAATCATATTATGCTGCAGAGGTTTCATAAATCTGAGAGTTTCCCTGATCCTGGTCACGATTACCACTGCTTCTGAGTAACTCATTGCAAGAAGTGTGTCTGGCTCGCAGATAGATTCTAGTGGGAAAGGAATAAAAAAAGCCTCTCTCCCTGAACAGCATCATTAAGTCTTCAACCTGCACTTCAAACCTCTCCTTGGTAGAGCAAATTAGTCTGGCTCTTGGAAATTGGCCAATCAAGATGGCCCTCATCGTGGAGGCACTATGGGCAGATGACCGATGTGGATTTACAATGGATTCTAGTTTGAATCTCTTTATTTCGGTCTACATTGAAGTCAATGCCAATTTGATGTTAAATGTATTCATGCCCAAGTGCCTCATGAAGAGGTCAAGCTGCTCCACAGTGCCCCGCCCGAAACAAAAATTATGTCATCGATGTACCTGATCCAGCACTGCACATTGGATACATACTGGCGACCCTCACTGCCAAAGATAACCCGTTCCCAGAAACCTAGAAAAAGGTTAGCATACAAGGACACAGGCTTCACCCATCGCAGTGCCACGTTTCTGCAAATAGAAGACAAGTTTTAAAACTTAAGAAATTATGAGTCAGGACACAGCAGAGCAGCTAGATCATCAATTGACAAAGGACCATCCAGATTGCTCATACTGAGGAAGAACTGAGCAGCATGCATGCCAGCCTCATGCTCAGTGCATCTATAGAGGGTCTCTGTGCGTTACGATCAACATGTTAGATTCCATAAAGACACAGTCAACCCTCCTCAGAACATCCGTCGTGTCTCTGACAAAGGAGGGCAGTGTCTCAGTGGTTGAAAAATAAGATAAGTCTGCACACTGATCCTCCGTGCCTGACTGCATTCTTATACATTTTTGGGAGGAGGTAAAGGTGGGCACCTTTGCAAAACTTTGTCAATAATACCCATCTCAAACCGCTCTCCCTAGCATGACCTGGAGTTGGCTTGAGAAGGTTACCATTGGGTTAAATGCCAACATCTGATAGGCATTGTGATCTTAAGTGGCGGAACGCCTGCCTTTCATAAAAGGGATGTGGACCAGACCACCATGTTTACTCCCTTGTCTGCTGGCTTGAAGACAACATAGTTTAATTTTCCCCCAAGCCTAGTAATGCTCGTCTCCAAGTCAGGTTGTCAAATTTACATTCAGTTGACACCTTTGAGAGGTCGCTTATATAGCTTGGTGAATATGTCAAAAGCTGGACACAAAGACAAGGGGAGAAATTTTGTGGACTTAGGAAGGATTGACATCGGGAACCTACCTGGGGGGGGCTGTCTCCAAATGTAGCTCTTCTAGTGCCAAAATGGCCTCTCGTTTCTCACCACCATGGAGAGAATTATCACGATTGTAGTTTCTTCAGTACCAATTTGCATGCAAATAAATGCACATCTTTTACTAGTGTGAACACATTAGTTAAGCTGGTTAGTGGGAGGGAACGAAAGGTCTTTTGACAACACCTTTGATTGTACAGGACTTCGGATATGTCCGGATAAATTACCTGGGAGCCCCCCCCGGCTTCTTTTTTGTGTAGACTCTAAATGAACCTGCATCCGTAAACCCCTAGGTATCAAACCCTTCTGAACGTATTTATCTAGGAATGCCTAGTTCCACCAGGTCCTCATCCGTTTTCTTAATAGATCCCCATTTCCGAGCAGTCATTTCGTTAGGGAAATCGTTGTCCTCTCCACTCAAGTCTATCCATGCCAACATCTTCCAGAGCCTTTGTTAGTTGGGAGAGCCACATGTGCTCCGAAATCCATACTTTGTGCTGGATTTGCTGTGGAAACCCCAGAAACGGAAGTTAATATTAACAGATTCAAGTTGTTGATCACCGGGGTGTTTTGTTTTCACAAATTCACGCTTGGTTTGTTGACTATTCGATTAATATCATGTTGACAGGGTATAGCTCACATATAGCAATGGATTTACTCTTCTTCTTACACTATATGGTAAAAGAGACCACTGAACATCTTTGGTACTCAACGCTGAAGTCTTCTCCATGGTGACGGCGGCTTAATACAATCAACATCTTTCCATTACGCAAGACTCCATCAACCATTGTCTATGGAAACGGGATGGCCATGGAAAGTCTCCGGTGATCAAGCGGTAGAGCGGAATCCCCAAGGGTAACAAGTCTACTTTATGGCAAGTTATCTTCTCTCTGAAGCCATATGAGATGGTGCCAAATCTAGAATAGATAACTAATTTTGGAACACCAACAATCCTCCTGGAACACCAACAATCCTCCTGGAACACCAACAATCCTCCTGGAACACCAACAATCCTCCTGGAACACCAACAATCCTCCTGGAACACCAACAATCCTCCTGGAACACCAATATCTAGCGGTTAGATGTCCAGATGAACCAACCCATTGCTGTTAAGTCCAGCGCACTGGAGATCCACAACGCACATCTCTTTACTGCGTCTTCTGGGAGGCCATTCTATAATAGAGAAAGAAATTAAGTCAATACCATGATTACAATACTACAGGACTGAAGAATATTCATTTTGGCAATTCAGGGACATCTTCCATCTTACTTACAGATGAAAGGACGCACAGTCACCGGCTCCAAAGGAAACGTAGAATGGTCACCAGTCTTGAAGATAAAGCCATAAGGTCCAATGAGGTTGGGAAGGGAGACACGCGCAACTCCAGGGAAGACAAACTCCGTCGTATTTATCAAACTTTAATGAAGTTTCTTGATCTATTGATGAAAAGAACAGAAGAGATTTTTTTGGGGACATTAACAAACAAAACAAATAACTTAACTTATAAAATTCTACCCTCTCGTTTCTAATCATTTGTTAGCTCTACTTTCTGCTACACGGTGTTTAAAGCACAGAGTACAGTTTTCCAGTCTGCTTTTGCCTGGCTCAGCCGACAGATCTGCAGTGTGTTCTTAAAGGGAATCTGTCACATTTGACCCATGTAAGCTATTAATATAGGCAAACAGGTTATAGAATGCTGAAAAGTGTCCTCCCTGTCTGCCTCATGTCAGATGTCTTGGTGTGGATAAATCATCTTTCATCACTTTATGTAAAAAAGCTGTTCCAGGCTATGGGGCGGATGTTGCCTGAAAGATAACTCCACCTCCAGAGCTTATAATTAAAAAGGGCGTTCCCAGTGTGATAAATGATGGCCGCTCTCCTAATTCAAACTATCGAGTTCTGTGTGATTATACCTGACATCTGCAGATTCCTTTTACCTTCAGCCTCCATCTAAGGATAGAAGCACACTGGTGTATGTGTAATCAGAAAGATTGATGCACGAGTGCAAAGCGATTATCACACCCATAGACTTTACAATGGCACGCTATATGCGCGCTATCGCAGTATGCTGCCGTGTTACTGGCTAATTTTTTTTGTATCACCTGACTAACATTGGTCCAAGTGCAATGCGAGATCCTGGCCTGGATCTGTACAGGTACAGATTAAGTGCATGGCGGGTGTAACCAGATGATATAAGGGGCGAGTTCTGGCAATACACTCAGTTTGATGCCAATGTGACTTTACCCCAATAGGCAGATAGGGTTGCTTTAGTGTTGAGTATCCTCTCCCGAGCTTAGCCACATCTAAGTGGTCCCTAACCATGTAACAGCTATGATGGTGCACCCCAATCATGGGAAAAGGGAACCTCAGCAGATGACTCAAAATCACTGTAGAAAAGCAAACACTGATATTACCGCCATATAGTATCAGATACTTATTCTGCAGAACACAGTCGTGTTCAAAATAATAGCAGTGTGTTCAAAAACATGAGTTAAAATCTTTATAATAGTTTCTCTATCCAGCATTGCAAACTTTTTTCCAAATCAAAAACAAGATCATATAAGTCAACTACTTTACAGAAACCAAGAATTGAACATTGGACTGTTCAAGAAATAGCAGCGTCTGCATTTGTCTTTTAGGATTTAGCTTCCTGTAAAATCACTAACCTAATATTTTGTTGTGTAACCACACAGGTTTTTTAGAGCCGCTTCACATGTGCGTTACAAAAAGTCAACCAACTTCTGGCACCTTTCATCTGTTATTCCAGCCCAGGATGCTTTGATTACATCCTACAATTTATTTGATTGTATTGTCTTTGCCTAAGAAACAGCATTTTTGAAGTCATCACACAAGTGATCGGTGGCATGGAACAGACTCGCCAATCAGGTTTGGTGCTCCGGATATGTATTTATGTATTTCACAACTGACAAAGCCAAATAGCAGTCCTGTGAATTGCTAACCTAATATTTAGTTATATAACCACATGCTAAAATAAGGAGCAAACAATCACACCAGCACAGAAAACACAGATGGTGAAAGTTAAATACACAAAATAACTCATAGCGTGTACAACATACAAATGGTACAACAGTCGCATTAATAGGCTATTTTAGGACGGGTAGAGAAGACACCATTAGGCTTTGTCAGTTGCGCGTCAGGTAGGCCATACCTGATTGACGAGTCTGTATTTCATGCCACTGTGCACTTTACACCTAAACACACCAGGAAACGAGCATAATCTTTGTTCCAGTCCTACAATATAGAGGTTATGCAGCGGCCACCAAATCCCTGACCTTGATCCAATAGAGCACTTGTGGAACAACATCAAAAATACATTGCGAGATGTAGTCAAAGCATCCTGGGCTGGAACAAGTAAAATTAGTTGACTTTGCAACATAGATTAGAACTGCTTCACAAGAAAAATAAATAACTGAACAAAACTGTATGGTCCAGTCATCACTATAATAAGGGATTGACATAACACTGCATGAACTGGTCACCAGTCAGGATGTGTAGAAATACAAAGTGCATGGAGGGTGTAAAGAGATGACCAAAGAGGCCAGACAATTGGAAGACAATTTTGTAAATGGCAGAATTGAAATACTCAGGTGAAGTGATGGGCCCTAAAAACACATTTCTTTAGGCCAACCTATTAGAGCATTGGGAATTAATAAAGGTTGTTCTTTGTAATACTTTCCAGAGAATTGGTGCAGCTCGCAACAAGTCAGAGGTGGGAGTATAGAGGATGACAATTTTAGGTCATAGGTGGAACAAAGGGCACAGGTAAGGTGATTGAGGAAATGTAGAGTGGTGCAGAACTGTGGAGAGGACAGATAAATTATAGAGATGAGGAAGGAGATGTAGTGCAATACAGAACTATGGAGGTGTCGGGTAGGGGATGGACAGATGAATGAGATGTAAAGCAGTGCAGAACTGTGGAGAAGATGGGTAAGTGATAGAGAAGGAGATGTAGGGAGGTGCAGAACTGAAGAAAACCGGTAGGGTGATGCGTGAGAGATGAGTTGACATAGGGTGTGCAGATCTGTGGAGAGTATGGGTACACGATAGACAGATAAGGGTGGTGCAGCACTATGGAGAGGACAGCTCTATGATAGACAGATGAGTAGCAGGTGTAGGGCAGTGCAGAACTTTATAGGCGAGAGAGATAAGTTTATATTGGACTCTGTAGCAGATGGTTAACCAGTGCAGTGACTGCCACAGGGGAAGGCATCAGTGAAGTGATTGGAGAGGAATATGACCCTGGCTGCTACATACAGGATGAGTTGGAGAGAGTTTAGCAAGAGGGAGAACACACACACACACACACACACACACACACACACACACACACACACACCCCTCAGTGTTACCATATAGTACTGACCCCAGACATCATACCGACACCTCAGTGTTACCATATAGCACTGACCCCAGACATCCCACCGACACCTCAGTGTTACCATATAGCACTGACCCCAGACATCATACCGACACCTCAGTGTTACCATATAGTACTGACCCCAGACATCCCACCGACACCTCAGTGTTACCATATAGTACTGACCCCAGACATCCCACCGACACCTCAGTGTTACCATATAGCACTGACCCCAGACATCCCACCGACACCTCAGTGTTACCATATAGCACTGACCCCAGACATCACACCGACACCTCAGTGTTACCATATAGCACTGACCCCAGACATCACACCGACACCTCAGTGTTACCATATAGCACTGATCCCAGACATCATACCGACACCTCAGTGTTACCATATAGTACTGTCCCCAGACATCACACCGACACCTCAGTGTTACCATATAATACTGACCCCAGAGATCACACCGACACCTCAGTGTTACCATATAATACTGACCCCAGACATCACACCGACACCTCAGTGTTACCATATAGTACTGACCCCAGACATCACACCGACACCTCAGTGTTACCATATAGTACTGACCCCAGACATCACACCGACACCTCAGTGTTACCATATAGTACTGACCCCAGACATCATACCGACACCTCAGTGTTACCATATAGTACTGACCCCAGACATCATACCGACACCTCAGTGTTACCATATAGTACTGACCCCAGACATCATACCGACACCTCAGTGTTACCATATAGTACTGTCCCCAGACATCATACCGACTCAATGTTACCATACAGTGAACATGATTAATAGAAAAATCCCTAACTCATGTGATCCTTTTTTGTTTTCCAGCCCTCGGATTTTTTTTTTTTTTTTTTTCCTGTACACTACATGGTAAGATAAATGATTTAATTCAAAACAACTTGGGGATGGTGGTGGCCTATATATCTCCGCTGAGGGTATCTGACTACTGGAGGGCACATACTCCAGCATACTTTACAAAAAGCAGCCCAATGTTGCGGGGCGTGAGCGGCTCAGGTGGTAGGTGCGGAGTGCCATCAGTGGCTATAGCTCAGTGTTTCACCAAGGGAACAAATATTCATTTTTAAGTTCACGCGGTCGCAGGGGTGATTATAATAGAAGTGGTGGTCTGGGTATAAGACCCCCAGGCAGTAAAGGGTGCAAAGCCCCCCCCCCCCCCCACCTGATCCATTGTATGGTATGGATGGCCGCCCCGCCTACCAACTAAATCGCGTCATGCCCAACAATATGCGCCCATTTGCAAGATCCATTATAGCATATGGATGCCCGGCCTCCCACTTCCTCACCCTCCTTGGGGGGGGATGGGGGTCTTACCCCCAGACCCACCCCCCCCCACGACCGGGTGGACTTAGAATTAACGCTTGTTCGGTTCTTTGAAAAAAAACTGCTGAGCCAGACCCACCAACAGCAAACCACGCCTACCACCTGAGCCAGTCACACCCCACAACTTCCAGCCGCACTTTGTAAGGGTGCGTTCACACACTGCGTATTTTTACACGAGTGCTCTTGCAGTATTTGTAGCCAAAACCAGCAGTGGGTGATAAATACAGGTGGTGATGTGTTTCTAATAGACTTTTCCCTCGATCGTTTCACTCCTGGTTTTGGCTACAAAAACTCAGCCATAAAAAAAAAAAAAAAAAAAAAAAAAAAAAAAAAAAACCACACACACACACACACACACACACACACAACACACCACACGCAGCATGTGCCACCACCCTAAAAGTATGCACATACCCCAGCGTTACCAGTAGTGTAGCCTCTTCTCTTCATCTGTGGGAGAGGAGTGCATAGCGTGCCCACCCCACCCACATAGTGCGCCAACGCTGCCACTGACTACATCCTTACACTGGCCAGCATGAGATCCTTTAATGTATGTGTGCAGCATTCGCCAACATAAGTGCTACCCCCAGAAAAAGCAACAGCGAAACATGTAGGTACAAGGGTCATATTTTACCTTCATTATGATGTAGTTCTATATTCTTGGTTTTCATGTCTTAGCATTACAGAGAGCAGCTGTTTGATATAACATGTATGTTCAGCTATGCACCTGTTCACTCACACGTGTGAGAGGCCATTTTCTGTGCCCACAAGTCTGTGTCACAATGTGTGACATCTGGATAGCACATACATATCTCCAGCACTGCTGCCCCTCTCTCTTCTGGAGCAGCTGCAACACTCAGTTCGGTGAATATTCATGAACTTATTGAACAGAGAGGAGCAGGACATGTGAAAACAGCCATAGTGTAGAATGTGTGTATGTACATGTCTCAGGCATGTGGTGGCACATGTACATGTGATAGAACTGTGCCAACCCTCCCTAAAGCCTCCCTTTTCTTTAGCTCAAGACCAGTGATGCCCATCAGACAGCACCAACCCATAGATCAGTCTAATAAAAGCCTTTATGTAGCACAGATCAGCCTGGGGAGTTATATACAGTATTGTAAAACGCCGTATATCAGGGGCTATAGGTGCAGGTGGTGTCCGCAGTTTATAGCGGCGACTGCTCACTGTAAGCACTTTTTATTATGGGAATCTCCACATTCCCGGCTCCTTGTACCGGAGTCTATGAATAGAAAGTCTTAGACTTGGCCCCGATCTTTCAGCTGCTCGATGCCATAGATTGGATCAGTGCCCTGCACACCAGGCAGCTTTCACAAGGGTTTAAGATATTTTTGGAGCAATTGCAGCCATGACAGGATTGATATTCCACATCTATAATGAGAGATAACTGACCACACTGACCTGTTGTCTTGTCCTTTACCATGAACACAGAAGAATAACCTCCAGCTCCAAGCTTCTGTAACACCTGGATGTTCTGCTGTAGATCTGTGCATTGTGGACACTGAGAAGCCATGAACATGGAAACACAAAGTCCCAATCCGACACCCAGACCTCCACACCCTGGCCCACAGCCTGTGCACTCTGCACCCAGTCATCCTCAGCTGTGCAATCATTGCTCATTATAAAGTAACCTGAGCATTGCAGGTGATGAGGCACACAAATCTGGAATGGCTGAATGGAGCAGAGTCCCTCAAATCTACCTAGCCAAATCATTGACAGCAGGGGTGGGAAACTCCAGGCCTCGGGGGCCGCCAACAGGACATGTTTTCAGGATTTCCTTAGCATTGCACAGGTGATAATGTAATCACCCACACAGAAAATGATTCCAACTGCTGTAAAATACTAAAGGCCCCGTTACACATAACAATGTCCCAGCGATCTAACCAACGATCGGGTCGCTGGGACATCGTTATCTGCTCGCTGGTGAGCTGCAATAGGCCGGTTTCACACATCCGTGTCCCCTCGGACGTGTGAAACAAGGCCGTTTGGGGGCAGGGTGTGCACACGTGTGTCACAGACGTGTGACACATGTGTGCAGTCCGTGTGCTATCCGTGGGGCCGTGGATAGCACACAGACAGCCTGTCATCCGCATACTCACCTCCCTTCAGCGCAACTGCTCTTTTCTCTTCCGGTCGCTCTTGGGCTCAGTGAAGTGAATATTCATGAGCCCTAATGAGCGGCACCGGAAGTGAAAGGTGCAGACACCGCTGGAGCGAGGTGAGTATGAAATTATTTATTTTCAGGCTTTTTGGTTTTGACCGTGGTCAGTGCACACGGATGTCACAGTGTGAACATCCGTGTGCAGGACGTTTGGACAAAAAAAGCGGTCCGAGACTCTGCAGAAAAATGGACAAGTCGCCGTGTGGAGCACACAGACACGCATGTGCTCCACACGGAGACACGGTCCGTGCGGAAACACGGATGTGTGCATGGGTCCATAGGGAGTCGTAACCCCCAGTATGTCCGTGCCAGAGGCACGGATGTGTGAAACCAGCCATACAGGCAGACTCGCCAGTGATCAGGACCAGCGAGAACACTGCTAACCAGGGTAAACATTGGGGAACTAAGCAGAGCGCTGCACTTAGTTACCCGATGTTTACCCTGGTTACCAGCCTCCCAGCGTGTACTTTGTGGCGCTGGGAGGTCGTTGATCATTGATCGTTGATCATTGATTGGTCGTTGATCGTTGGCCGATGCTGGCCGCCCAGCAGGAGACCAACAATAAAATAATGACCCTGGCCATTATTCAACGATCAACAAACGTATCGTTGGTCGTTGATACGTGTCACGCGCAATGATGTCGTTTCAATGTCGCTGCAACGTCACAAAACCAGTGACGTTGCAGCGATATTGTTAATGATATCATAGTGTGTGACGGGGCCTTAAGGCTAGGGTCAGACTTGCATCATGCATTTGCTAAATGCATGCGCTATTTTCATGTGCAAATCTTGAAAAACGCATGCGTTGGCGCACCCATAGGCTCCCATGCATAAAATGCATTGCAAGAGTGCAATGCGTTTGACGCTATGTGTTTTTGCAAGTGCACCAAAAACGCAGTTAACGGATGTGTTAACAGATGCATTAATGTATGGTACATACATGTACCATGCGTTAACGCATCAGTTAATTGTGGCAACAGTTCGATAGCTTTAATGCATCCTTCAAAACAGATGCAAGCTCCCAAGTCTGACCTAGCCTAAAGGCCACTTCACACACTAGGATATAGGTGAACGATATCGTTAGCTATGTCACGTAACCGTGATCCTTCCGACATCGTTAGTGCAATGTCAGACGCAAGGAAATTAAATTTGGCACCGCTCCAGCTATTTGGAGAAGAATGTTTGAACGATGTTATAAAGCGGCAGGAATAGGAGAAATATGGACGACATCGTTCAAAAAGGCGTCACACTGAACGATGTTGCGGCTTCCCAGGACGTTAATTGGACGACGAACGATAGATTTGAGGTACGGATCTCAAATTTGGGATGAAGGATCCAACGATTTTTCTTTCCTACACCGTTCGTTTACACGCAACGAAACACAAACGATATCGGTAGAACGTTCACAAATCCGTGACGTTTCAACGATATCGTAGCGTGTTAAGTGGCCTTTAGGAAATCTTGACAACATGACCTGTAAGGCTGGCTTCACACTGCGGCGGCGTCCGGTCCGGGGCTGTCAGGGGTGACAGCCTGGACCGGAGTTTTGCTGCATAGAATACTATCGGGCTGCACGGAGCTGGATCGCGCCGGGTGGCAATTATCTGCCATCCGGCTGCTAGCTCGCCGGATGTATCCTGCAGAAGTGGGTATTTGTCTGCCAACTCCAAAAACGTTGCATGCACCGTTTTTGGAGTCGGCAGACAAATACCCACTTCTGCAGGATTCATCCGGCGAGCTAGCAGCCGGATGGCAGATAATTACCACCCGCCGCGATCCAGCTCCGTGCAGCCCGATAGTATTCTATGCAGCAAAACTCCGGTCCAGGCTGTCACCCCTGACAGCCCCGGACCGGACGCTGCCGCAGTGTGAAGGCACCCTTAGCGGCCCCGATGCCTGGAGATCCCCACCCCTGAGTTATGGCCTCCGGTAGGTCTGACATCACTTTTTCTACATACCAAAGACACAGGCACACGTATGCCAATTAAGATCAATAGTCATCTTTACACGTCTGTGTTTTTGAACACGGACCATGTGTCAGTGTAGAGCATATGTGTGTCCACGCACTCGACCCGGCAACATGTCATTTTTTTCCAGCAGCATTGATGTCACACGGACCACACACTGATGTGACCTCTGTGAGACGTACCGGAGAAAGCCAGTCTCCAGTGCTGCTGTCACACTCACTTCCGGGTCATTATGCCTCATGAATATTCACTGCACTTACAGCAACAGTGAACCCGGAAGTGAGAAGGACAGCAGTGCTGGAGCCAAGTATACAAAGTCATGCTGTCCGTGCACGTACGTTTTATACACGGACGTGTGAATTAGGCCTAAAAGCTGGTGGGTTTTTTACAACTTTTGGTGCTGTGGAATTAGTGCAGATTTCTCACAATCCGCATGTGTGTCTTGATGCAGGAAAGTCGATGAGATCTCTGAAGTCTTGTGCATGTTACTTTTTGTTTTCTCGCAACAGAAATGGTGCAAATTTTGCTGCAGAAAATAATCTGCATTATGTCAATTATTGCTGAGGATTTTTCAGCATTTTTCAGCCCTTCAAGCCATTGACTTGATGATGAAAACTGCAGGGCACAAATCTGCATAATTTAGGCTGCCTTCACATTAGCGTTTGTGTCTGCATGCTGATGGCATGCAGACACAAACGCAGTCAAACGCGGTGTAATTTGATGTGTCCGCAGCGGAGAATGTCTGTCTGCGGAGACATCACTGTGCAGCCCGGCAGCCAATCCGCGGTGTCCAGGGGCGGAGATCAGCGCCGAAGATCTCCGCCTCCCGGCCGCCGGTAAGCACCGGGACGTGTCGGCGGGGAGAAACAGCTGATTTGACAGCTGTTTGACTCTCCCGCGCCGACACCGAGAGGAGATATCGGCGCGGGAAGATTCAAACAGCTGTCACATCAGCTGTTTCTCCCCGCCGACACCGCCAGGGTATTACAGGCGGCGGGGAGGAGGAGGACAGCAGAGGCTCCAGCTGATCTCCCGGTGGCCGTCGGTGATCTCCTGTGACATCACCGCCGGCCACCGGGAGATTCTTCAACGGGTCCGCAGCGTTCTCCTGCGCTGTCAAGCGCAGAACACTGCGGACCCATTGACGACAATGCATGTTTTGTGCGCTTGGGGACGCTTGCTGATTTTCCAAGGTCCCCGAGCGCACAAAAAATGCAACATGCTGCGTCCCGGGTGCGGACTCTGGACACCGGAAGGAGCAGATACCTTCCACATCCGCACCCGAACGCAGCATAACATAGGAACGCAGTGCGCATGTGTTTGACTGCGTATGGGAACGCAGCATAAGCTGCGTTCACATACGCCAATATGAAGGCAGCCTTGCTGAACAAAAAAGGCAACAACTCCACACTGAGGTTTTAGTGTGTTTTTCTTCCACAAGATGCAGAAACTAACCTGATTAAAAAAATAAATCCATGTAGTTATCATAAAAAGCCCTTTAGGCCTCATTCACACATCTGTGCAAACTATGGACGTGTGAGACGAGGCTGTTTTTGGGCGGGGCATGTATCATGTGTCATGGATCGTGTGACACATGTGCGCTGTCCGTGTGCTCTCCGTGAAAAGCACACAGACAGCCTGTCAAGGCATTCTCACCTTCCTCCAGAGCCGCTGTTCCTCTCACTTCCAGTCCACTGTTGAGCTCAGTGAAGAGAATATTCATGAGCCTAATGAGCGGCCTCGGAAGTGAGAGGAGCAGACAGCGCTGGAAGGAGGAGAGTATTAAATTCTTTATTTTTAAGTTTTTAACTTTTGTCCGTGCTCCGTGCACACGGATGTCACACTGTGAACTTCTGTGTGCAGGACGTTTTGACCTAAAACCAGTTCGTGCTGCCAGTAAAAAACAGACATGTCGCTGTGTGGAGCACACGGACACGTGTCTGCTCCACACGCTGACACAGTGACAGTACCACGGACATGTGAAGGGGGCTATAGAAAATAATGTGCCTTTGTATGTCCGAGGCGCCCGACATGTGTTGGCACTGACCGTACACATTCCAGAGGCACAGATGTGTGAAAGAGGCCGCAGATGGATCTTCATAAAACAGTCATTGGGGCGGCTCTTCAGCTGGTAACAATTATATCAATCCACTTGGGTCATGCAGTCATTAAATTGTAGTTACACCCCCCTGCATTGTAATATATTTACATCACTAGGTGCAGATATACACATGATGTGGAAGGACCTGTGGTCATGTCACGACCATGTGATCTTCAAGGACGCTTTGGGCTTAGCTCAAAATGACTGATACTGACATGAAAATGCCACAAGGTAACAGAAACCAAAGTGTAATAAACATAGAATATAAAAACTAAATGTGATATTCCACTCACTGCTCACTTGTGTCTCCACCCCCGCAGAGCCATTGAGTCCTTTACTACTTTTCTTTTTCCTTTCCCCTGTTTCTCACACATTCCTTGGCCTTCTTCACTCATCGCTCAGAGAAAGCTTTTGACGTCACTGAGCGCCATGTTGTAGTAGCTCACGCCTTTACGGCACGACATTACAACATGTGTCGCCTCAAGGCTTTGTTAGCACCTCGGGGTGCACGTTGTGATGTCACTACTTGTGCCGCAGCGATATGGAGCGCAGGGACAAATGCCATTATGCTGCGTAAAGAAAGCGAAAGAGGATATATGCAAGGCAGCAGATGGGCGGCAGGGGCGGTGGTATATGTGAGCCGTGAGGTAAGAATGAATTTTTATCAACTCTACAGCTCAGCAAAATTGTAAGGAGGAGGACATTTTGTCGCATTCCCCCTTATACACACCAATATTGTTGTTGTAAAGTGTAGTGTGAACGATGACGTGGATTTTGGTATGCGTTAGTAGTGTTTATAGGTATTTGCTGGACATATATTAAGATAGAGTAAATGGTTGGGACTAGCTGATAGCGGGAAGGGCTTGAGTGCAGGGACACAGACAGTTTCCTGTGAAAACGTCAGATAGGACCCAGCGTGTTACAGAGGTAAAGGCAGTGACATGTTGTGAGAGCCGCATTTGTTAAATAAAGCAGTGCTAACATAAGGATAATCGGTGCCTGGATGCTGGATTCATGCGCTATAACAAGAAAAAACATACTGACGTCTGTACCATTGAAATCCCCTTGAGAGCGGTAGCAGCTGCAGCTTACAGCACCGGAGCATAGAATGAAGGACCTGCGGTGATGTCACCCCCACGTGACCGGTCAAGCCTGAACGCCGGAGAATCATGCGGTGTGCGATTACACACCAGAGGCACACACTGGGGTTGTGCAGAGGTGCACAACCATGAAAGGCGAGTGATCTCACAACCCCCCTCACCCAACAAGCCCCACTAGGCCACGAGGTACACACAAGGGCTCCTCTCTGTAGGTCTTATTTTTCAAGGACCCAGCATGTTACAGAGGCAGACCTAAGGTCTGGGTAGTTGATGAGGTAGGAATGACGTGGGTGTTCCTAGAGGGAGAGAGGACCAAGATGGAGATAGCGAGATTCCAAGTAGAGTAGATCAAGACAGAGGGAAGCGAGTTCCTGGAAGGAGAGAGAATCGACTATAAACAGAGTGTACAACTGGAGACGAGTCCAGAGAGAGGACGCCAAGCCGGACGGCCCAGAGGTTATAAATCAGAAGAAGTGACGGTCCAGGACAGAGCAGAGACGTGAGACGAGGTGAGTGATCCAGGCTGGGGTTCCATAAAGGACCAGGAAGAAAGAAGCTGTGTTCGGCCATATTCACAAATCAATCTTGTACGAGGCAGAAAAGGAGCAGAACCACAGGAGGAGAAGATGACTTTCATGTACTGTCCTGTGGTGATGAGCAAGCGAGGAACAAGAGAGGTGGAAGAAGTGAATACACCATGTGTAGAGATGATCTGTATTCCTGAAGACACATACGAGAAGTTGTTTACCCGCTATCTATTGTACATAGTCGTCATCACATGGCTGTGCAGTAAAGGACTGCCTTTAATGAACTTATGTTCCCTCTTAATGAACTGGTGAAAATCTGGTCCTGCCATAGAGTCATCAGCATCATGGGGCCTGCAAAGGTGTATCATCTCCATAGTACAACCACACACCTAGCCTGGACCCCCTCATTCATGTAACCTACCGCAGTGCAAGAAACGCACACCTTGGCACGCGGCAGGGCTGCCCTCTCTCCCCCTTGATCTTCGCCCTCATGATGGAGCCTTTGGCGGTCTCCCTCTGTGGAGATGATTCTATCAAGGGTATATCAGTTGGGGGGCAGAGACACGTGGTAGGCCTGTACGCTGATGATGTAATCATCTCCACCTTGAGTCCCACTTCCTCCCGGGGATAATGGGAGCTCTTAACAAATTTGCTAAAATCTCTTACTATAAGTTAAACACGAACAAATCAATGGTCTTCCCTGTCCATGTCTCCGTGGAGGAGGGGGCTCGTCTTAAGAAGATCTATCCCTTTGAGTGGTGCCCTCTGGGTATTCCATACTTAGGGGTCTTCCTCTGCCCCTCGGGACAGATAGCCGCCCAGAACATCCGCAAATTGATGGATGGCCTGCATCGGGCCCTCGAGGCGTTCCCCCTCGCCTCCATGATGTGGATAGCCAGGATTCAGGCAGTGAGAATGCTCTGGCTCCCGAAGATAATTTATATCTTTCGGTGCCTCCCGATCAGGTACCCAATGGGTCTGATCTCAAAACTGCAATCCTTAATCAACAAATTTGTATGGGCAGGAAAGCCAGCCACAGTGGGGAAGGCGATTATGTACTTAAAACTCCATAAGGGAGGCATGGGAATTCCCGATGTAATGTCCTATCTTAAAGCAATCATATTGGAGGGGGCGAGGTCCTGGTGGCGAGAGGAAATTTGTGATGGTTGGTGTCAGATAGAAAGGGCGGAATCCTTGGGAGACTCTCTGAAACTGCTTTTGGTAGCAGAATTCCTAGGCGAGCTGCCCCGACGCGACATGCTGCTCACAGTCAGGGCCCTGCTGGGTCTATGGGGGAGCTTCGCGGGGAGTTGGACTAAGCTTCCTGTTTCGGAGGTGTCTCTGGAGGCCTTCCGCCTGCTCATCCCCGCGCTGAACCTTTCCTGTTGGACTAGGGGGGTGTTGGCTTTCTGGGCGACTTCTGTGAAGATGGTCACCTGTTGTCATTTAAAGACTTTCTAGTCAAGTACCCTTCCATGAGTAATACTTTTTTTCAATATGGTCAGGTAACACACTTCCTTCGATCTAAGACATGTCGGAGAGACCTCAAAACACCTGAGATCTCCCCCCTGCGCCGTTTTGTGGGGTCAGACCCTAAAGCTATGAAAGGTATCCCCCTCTTATACGGAGAGCTTCTGGAAATTTCGACTCCTACTAAGCTTGGTTATATGGGAAAGTGGGAAGAGGACCTAGATTTTAAAGCGAAACCTGAGGATTGGGAGGGAGCGGTTAATTGCGTAACCAAAGCCTCCAACTGCATTAATCATGTGGAGCTCCTCAAGAAAATTCACCTAAGATGGCATATTTCCCCAGTAAAGTTAGCAAAGTTCACCGAGGGAGGCTCTTCCCTGTGTTGGAGAAACTGTGGTAAGAGGGGAGATCTGGCCCATATGTGGTGGGCCTGCCCCAGGTTGTTGCCTTTTTGGCTTATGGTCTCGAGCCTGCTGGAGTCCCTCACGGGGATTCAGTCGCTCCTGACGCCTCAGCTGGCAGTTCTCCACTTGGGGATAGAGGGCCTTCCTCCGGTTCTTAGACATCTTATCACATATGTATTGACAGCTGCGAGAAGCTGCGTGGCAGCCAAATGGAAGGCTGACTCCCCTCCCTCCATGTCACATCTGACAGACAAACTAAATTCCATCTTCTGCTTTGAATACTATTTGGCCATGGACGGACCCACGAGAAGATATGTAGCTGAAGCCTGGGATATCTGGGCTAATCATCCTTTAGCGATTCAGGTTCCCTTCTGAATTTGGAAGAAGGGTCTAGGCAAGCTAGCTCTAAATGGTACGGATCATCAGCTCAGGGATCCTTCTCCCCTTCCCCACTTCCCTCTTTTAGCTCTCCATTTAGTACCTTCCCTCATATATAATTTTCTTCCTTTTTCTACGCCCCCCCCCCTCATCCCCACTGGTTTTCCCCTCCCTCCTCAATTCCCTCCCCCCCTAATTCTCCTACCTACTCTGCCCTCTATAAGGCCTTCCAAACTCTCGTGAATGTATCAAACTCATATTGTTTTCACGGCGGAATTATGGTTTGTGGGACTTGGAATGGAAATTGGATCTTTAAGTTTCTGAGACTGTTTTGGCTCTCCAACGCCCCTTAGGGGGTCTCTAACTGAGTATAATGTATGTGTACATAAGCATATTCTCATGTCTCCTAACCATTCCTTTGGGCAATTTACCATACATTGTGGATAGACTGGACTTACGTATCCTCCCTGATTTTCTCCATTGTCTTCCTCGCCCCTTCCCTCCTCCCTCCAGCTAGCTCCCCCCTATCCAGGCCCATTTTGAGTAATCATAGGGTCTTTCCCCTGTTGTTACTATTGTTGTCTATAATTTCTGTGATGGAAAATTAATAATAATAAAAATTATTGATGACAAAGAAGCGCACACCTCACCCCGCACTACCGCCCCGTTACAAAATTATCACCAGCTGCAGACATTTTTCTGAATTGAAAAAATGGAATTTTGCAAAATTGAATTCCAATTTGCCGAACTCATAAAAATGACTTGACAATGTGATCCTGTCTGGATGGGTCTGTACAATTACGGCAAATCCAAACTCCTGTTGTAATTTTTTAATTACCGTATTTTATTGTTTAAAAAAAATTGTAAATTTTGTAAAAAAATATCATTTTTCTTTCCACCATTTTCTGAGACTCGGAACTTTTTACTTTTCCTTGATGGATCTTCATTAGAGCTTTGCTTCTTGCGTTGCGATCGGATGTTTTCCTTGATATCACCGTTTGGTGCAGGAGACAGTTTTACCGATATTCGGCAATTCTAGTTTTTTTTTTACCGTAAGGGAGAAATAAATTCCTGCAGATGTTTTTGTTTATTCTTAAACTCTTGGGTGATTTTTTTTTATTTTTACAAACATTTTATTTTCTACTTCCTTCGCTTGAACTTCATTAGTGGCTTGTTGTTCCTTATTGCAGTACACTGTGTGCAGAATTATTAGGCAGGTTGTATTTTAGAGGATTATTTTTATTATTGATCAACAACTATTTTCTCAATCACCCAAAAGACTCAAATATAAAAAGCTTAATATTTTTGGAAGTTGGAGTGGGGTTTTTAGATTTGGCTCTTAGGAGGATATCTGTGTGTGCAGTTATTTTGCTCCTTTTTTGCCCAGCACGCTTCTTGCGACCCTGTTGGCTATTTGCCATGAAACACTTGATTGTTCGGTGATCGCTTCAAAAGTTTGGCAATTTCCAGACTGCTGCATCCCTCTGCAAGACATCGTACAATTGTGGACTTTTCAGAGCCGTCACATCTCTCTTCTGACCCATTTGCCTAATAATTAAGCACACCTTATATAGGATGCTGATGTCATTAGACCACACCCCTCCTCATTACAGAGATGCCATCACCTGATTTACTTCATTGGTAGTTGGCTCTCAGGCTATACAGCTTGGAGTAGGACGACATGGATAAAAAGTATCATGTGATCAAAATACTCATTTGCCTAATAATTCTACACACAGTGTAATTTAGTTTCTGCCTGTTGTAATTTTTTCTTGTATTTGAGGTACTGTAATTTAGCATCTCTTTCCATGTGCAAAGAGAGTGCTATGCATTCCCCTCGAAACACGGCCTTATACGCTTCCCACAGGATCGAGACCGAAGGGGCTGACGGGGCGTTTTCAGCGAAATAATTGGAAAGGGATGGGCGTAGTTTTTCCCGCATGTCTACGTTAGTCAACAAAGTTTCATTGAGCCTCCAATGCGTTCGTCTAGATGAGGTGAATGAGGTCTCAAGCTCAACCCACATAGGGGCATGGTCAGACCATGTGATATTTTCTTAGTAGTGATCATAATGCCACGATATTACCAAAAAAGTAGTCAATTCTACTGTGCGATAGGTGAGATTGAGAGTAGAAGGTGTATTGTCTCGCCGTAGGGTTGTCCACTCTCCACGGGTCATACAGTCCATATTTATGAGCTTGTTTGTGGGATCCCGTCGAGTCAGCAGACCCTCCGTACCGTTTAGGTCTGTCTACGTGATCGGAAAAAGTCACATTGAAGTCCCCTCCAATTATTTGTGCTTGGCCTCTATACGGGTTTAATCGGGATAGAATAGAAGTTAGGAAGCGGATCTGTCCTGTATTTGGGACATAGATATGGTATAGAAGAATCGGGGCCCCTCCAAGTCTCCTTGTAGTGTTACAAAACGGCCCAGAGGATCCATCTCAACTTTACTAACACGCAGCTGGCAGAGGCGGGAAATCAGCACGGCTCCAGCTTTTTCATTTGCTGATGAAGCCATAAAGGCCTGCGGGTACCAGGTTTGGCCAAACGTAAATGAACTTGTATGCGTCATGTGTGTTTTTGCAGGAAGACTATCTCTGCCTTAGATTCCCTCATTTCCCGTAGGTCAAACCTTCTTTTTATTGCCAAATTTTACCCCTGGATCCTCGATTTTGATCGGATCTATCAAAATCTTTAAATTTGTCAAAGCAACACATCGACAAAAAAATACAGATATAAACACTTAAACTAAACCTAAACAGAACAGAAAGAAAGGAAACAATGAAATCCTATGGTTGTTGAACTGGGTATCTATAGTCCCAGTGAAGGAGCTGGTCGTAGGTGGAATGGGTCTAATAGTAATCAGTAACCACCTAACTGCTAGTCTGCACCTTTGGAACAGGTATGAGTTGATCGACTCAGCTCCTCCAAGGGGGACACACAATCGGCACCTGTGAGGGTCTGATAGATAGGGGCTTCCCCTGCCCCAGGGACCTTGCATTTAAATAGAGCAAGAAAGGGAGAACTTCACTTCTAAGGTAACCTCGTCCTCAAGGACAGCACCAACTAATGATTCTACTCCAGAGGAAGGAGACCAAACGTAGGAAAAAAAACATTAGCAGGCCACAGAAGAGTCATAGTCACTGCTCAGGTGTGCTCCTCCCATCTGATGTTCCTCGCTCATCTTTTCCAAGGTGGGTCCTCTTGACAGGACTGTTGAAGAAGGGGAGGAAAAGCAGACAGGGACCAATCCGGTAGATCTGGTGGTTCAACATTGAGGATCCAACAAAAAGAGGGTACATCCTCCGGTTGTCTCAGGGTCGCTGTCTTGCTTCCTTTTTTGGCTGTGAGGCTAAACGGAAAGCCCCATTTGTAGATGATCTCATTGTCACGCAGGCGGGAAAGAAGTGGTCGCAGTGCTCGTCGTCGTTGTAGGGTGATCCAGGAGAGATCTTGGTAGAGTTGGATTTCGATGGACCGGCTTTAGCCATTATCTGTTCTTTTAGTTGAAAGTCTGAGATGTGACAGATAATGTCTCGTGGGTTGCCTTCCATATTTTTAGGTCGCAGTGCTCTATGGGCTCTGTCCATTTTAATGGGTTGATCCAGTGGACGTTGCAGGACGGAGTTAAACATTTTCTGTAGGGTGGTAGCAACATCTTCTCTGTCTCGTTCTTCTGGAACCCCACGGACCCTAACGTTGTGTCACCTCCCCCTATTATCCAAGTCCTCCACGTGTTGCTGGAGATCTCGTATAATATTTGCCTGCGAGTTAACTTGGAATTGGAGCTGGCGTATCACCATTTGGGCGGTATTATGGTCCTCCTATAGTTGAAGTATTCTTTGAGACAATGCTGCAATTTTCGATCTGCAGGTATTTTTAACTTCCAAAATTAAAGCTTTAAAGTCCTGTTTCGTCGGCAGTTGCTGCACATGTGACCACCAGTCCCGGGGGGTTGATTAATATTCGGGGACCTAAGCGGTTATAGTGTGGGAGTCTGGTCCTGGTATAGTGAGTCCATAGGATGAGATTGCTGTGTCTCATAAGTATCCATAAGGCATCCAGGCTCCCCGCTCATACAGTATAATGACTGTGAGATGGCGGCTATGAAGGCCCAGGGATCATTTGCAGAACAGGGGGTTCATCCAGGAAGCTTTTATTGCCATTTTTATGGCTTGGTTTCCTGGTGCGACCAGTAGTATGTTCCACGCCGGCTTGTAGGAAAGGTGACCTCAAATCAATATTGGCTGAGCTATGGACAAGCATGTCTGTCAGGTAATCCAAATACAGGCTTTCATTGCTGCAATCGCTTTCATCCCGTGAAGGTGCTTGCCACCACTGAATAAGAGGTGCAGAAGAGGTTGTGAGCTGTGGGGTTTGTGCACTGGTGGTACGGGATCCTCCTGGTGACTGGGTGCCATCTCCAAATTACTGATGGGCTGCCTGTGCAGGGGGCTGCTTGCCTTTATTTAATCCCAATCTAGCCCCCTCATCTGGGCGGGCTGTTCCCCTATCCAGGATGGAAGACTGGGGAGTAGAGGGTCGAAATGGGGTCCCCTGAATATTAAGTGTGGGTCGCAGCAGTGCCTGCTTATTATTCTCGGCGCCCGCTCTTACAGCGCCGAGCGCCGAGGAAGAAGGAGGCAGGGCCAGATCTGCCAGAGCCATTTTCTCAGGTGCGTGAGCAGGTGATCTGACATTCCGCTCCTGGCGCACTCCGGAGTTTGGGGCGGGCCGCTGGCACGGCAGGGTCACCGATCGCTCGGTGTGTGACTCACCCAGCAGTCCGGTGCTTCCGGGGAGCAACGATGCATCTGCCAGATGGACCGGTCTTTCAGCATTTCCCGGGCAGAGCTGTGTAGATGCCAGGTTCTCCTGCGTCCCCCTCACCAGGAAGCCGTCTAAGGAGAGCAAGGCCGGGGTCTCGGGGTCTTTCTGCACCCGTGGTTGGCACTTCTTCCCCATTTCCTGCAGTGTAGGCAGATTCTTAGGGCAAATTCTAGTCCCGGGGCGAGGAGCTCTTCCCCAGCACGTCCTCACATGTAGAGTTCCGGTCACGCTCCCCTCAACCATTCCCATTTTATTTAGGTGTATCTATATAAATGGCCCACCCTGTAGAATAGTCAAACACTCAGGTCAGATACCAGGAGCACGTCAAGACAGAGGGGATAAAATAGAGGAGTAGTTAAGTCATTGTCCAAGGTCAGTTACCTGGAGAGGAGCGGATCAGAATAAAAAGACAAGACAAAAGAATGGTCAAACACAGGCTAGGTCAGGCAGCAAAAGATCAATTTGCAGAGCACAGAGTCAAGAGACCAACTTACCACCTCAGAGCTGAAACTAAGACTGGCAGTGCTCTGGGAAAAACAGCAGAGCTAAAAGGCTGACCAATTACAGGAGACAAGGAACACCTGCAAAATCTCCGCACAACATAGAAAGAGATTGGGATACCATGAGACCCAGGCGAACGCCCCATACATGACATTCCCCCATCCTACTGTATCCTTACCCACCCCTCATAGACTGTGAGCCCTCGTGGACAGGGTCCCTGCCCCTCCTGTACCTGTACGTCCTGATCGCCTAGATTTAGTGTACTTGTTCTTGTCTCCCTCATCCTCATGTAAAGCGCCATGGAACCCAATGGCGCTATATAAATAAATAATAATAATAATAAAAATAAATTGGGCGACTGAGCTGTCAACTGAACACAAACAGCTCGGCATATCACTGCCCCAGATAGGATGACTAAGCTGTCAATCATCCAGCTCAGCATGTGCTGAATGCAGAGCAGAGAAATCGTGACATTTGGGTACTACATGGTATTAGAGAAAATTCATCCCGTGGTACAGTATCATCGCAAAGCAAAATTCCGAATGCAGATAGAATGGACCGACCTATGTGAACAGGCTTTTGTGCAGCTCAAACAAGTTCTGACCAGGGAGAATGACTGATGGAGCCTGGCATTGCACAACTATAACATTTCTCACAAAAAGGGGAGACGCCACAGCAACGATGATGGACTATGAAGAGAAACTAAAAAAAGCTGTAACCTGCCTAACAAAAGGGGATGTTTAATCTCATGAACTCCCAGTTTGGCACCCTAAGGTCCAATTGCCACAGTGTCATTATCGCCCCCAGGTGGTAGTGTCACGCTTGAGAGCAACAGAAGGGTATTCACACCAGGCAACAACCGCACACAACACCTTTCTGTCTCCAGGCCTGAATGAGGAGACCAAGACTCGGATATAGGATGAAGTCTGGTCTGGGGCGGAGTTAGTCAGTTCAGTTCCTGTGAGGACTGTGAAGATGACCTGGGGACAGAGAACAGTGCTAAGCTCGTCCCAGAGTAGCTAACCTAGCATGAGGGACCTAAAGCAAAGGTCTGAGGAGGTGGAGAGGAGCCTTGGGGAACGGAGCAATACTGTGTTTACTCCAGAGGAGAAGCGCCACAGAGCGGAGACCGGAGTCCGAGGCTGTCCAGGGCCTAACGACCCGGCAGCCAATACCAGAAGGTGGGGGATTCCAAGTTCCCCAGCCACACTGTGCCCGAAGGAAAAGCAGCATAGAGAGGCCGGGAACAGCCCCCTTAGATGTGGGGCTAGAGGAAGGCTCGAGTTGCCTGCCATACCAGCACCCAGCTGGAGATAGAGAGGGCCAGTGGCTCAGCTTACACAGCAGCAGGGACCCGCAACAAAGCGCAGTAAGGAGGCTTCAGAACTTGCCAGGTGAGGAGAACCTGGAGTTGCTCTCAGGTGCACAGCGGACTCAGCTTAACATCGCCTGCCAGTATTCTGGTTGCACCAGTAAAAGGATTGAGGAACCAACAAACTGTGAGTCTGTCTGTTGCTTTGCGCCCGCCATCCTGCACCCTTACTGCATCTACTGCCCTGGGGATCTGCTCTGCCTGTGGGGAGCCACTCCATCCCAGCTGCCCATCCACTAATAGCCACATACAACGGGTGGCGTCACGAATAACTACCCCTTTCATCATCCCCTTTCCCTACCACACCAGAATTCCCCTTTTCAGTTGAACCCAGGGTCAAGGTGCCAGGTCTCAACCCCTGTGACTCCCCGGTACTGTACGATGGCCTGGTCTCAAGTACCCTACGGCCCTGGAGCGGGTTACCAGTGTCTACTGTGCTGAAAAAATGGGGGAGGAATGTGAAGAACTAGCAGACTTTTCCAGCACAGATGGCTAGTTATATCAATTTTATTGTTCACAAGTTGAAGGGGATATACCAGAATGTACCTTTTTAGTCTGTGTTCATAGGCAATAACACAAACAGGCCTACAGTAACATACATTGTCTTGCATCTGTTGGGGTAATCTGGGCTTTTCTTTCTCTTGGTAGGGAGAGCGACCTGGATACTCACCTTTGCAGACTTCAATGCTTTTGAATTAAATGTACATGATGGTTTAGGGGGTTGGGTGTGTTTGCCTTTGCTATGGGGTGTTAAAGACGATATCATAGGTACTATGTAGCTTCCGCCATATTGTATCTAAAGAAGCCATTTTATTAGTTTATCATGTCTATTCTGACTAGAGACCTCTGTAACAGTTTGTTTAGTGTGGTCAGCACAACTCAGCACATTCTTGCTTTTGTCCTTGCTCTTTAGATAAGACCACCAAGCCATATGTAAGCCCGAGTGTACCGTTCTTATCTTCTGTAACTTTCTTAAAGGTCACTAATTAATTATTCCAAAACTCTCTCTAATGCATATTCATCATATTTGTCATTGCATGATGTAACCTATTTTTTATAAGCTTTCTGTAACATATATAACCTCCTGCCACAATAAACGTTTGCCTACTCTCTTGAAGACCACGAGTCAGTGTCATCAATTGGGTAATGAGCCATTACCAGATATACCTGTGTAGAGCTCTTTATACAAATCAGTCTACTCTGGTTAGTTGTAATTTATCAACTTTAACAGGGGCTGGAAGGAAAATAGAAGACACGTGATTGGGGGACAGTCAGTTGGTGCTGGGAATTGGAAGTGAAAGGAACTGTATTAAGGTCAATTCCGGAGCTTAGGAATGGACTATACAGCTGGTGTAGTGAATTGCAAACTAGAGGATCAGAGCTAAAGCCGATCCTGAAACCCATAGATGGACTATAGAACTTGGAACTTAATTCATGTGCTCTGGTGGTGAGATCTACCTTCTGGATTTTGGGAATTATCCCATGGAACTTTTTGCTAGCTGGTTTCTGATTTTGTGTACCAGGACATTGCATTGTGGTCACCAACCTGGATTTGCTGAAATACCCTATACGGATACAAATAAAACTTGTTGCATCATTAACCTGCCTAGATGATTGTTACAACACACAACTATACATCCTCCCACAGTCGTCTCCTGTGTGTCCTCAGTGTGTGATTTCACCGGTGACCCCTGGTACAGCCATCTCCTGTGTGTCCTCAGTGTGTGATTTGACCAGTGACCCCTGGTACAGCCATCTCCTATGTGTCCTCAGTGCGTAATATCACCGGTGACCCCTGGTACAGCCATCTCCTGTGTGTCCTCAGTGTGTAATATCACCGATGACCCCCGGTACAGCCATCTCCTGTGTGTCTTCAGTGTGTGATATCACCGATGACCCCCGGTACAGCCATCTCCTGTGTGTCCTCAGTGTGTAATTTCATCGGTGACCCCGGGTACAGCCATCTCCTATGTCTCCTCAGTGTGTGATATCACCGATGACCCCCGGTACAGCCATCTCCTGTGTGTCCTCAGTGTGTAATATCACCGATGACCCCCAGTACAGCCATCTCCTGTGTGTCCTCAGTGTGTGATTTCACCGGTGACCCCTGGTATAGCCATCTCCTATGTGTCCTCAGTGTGTGATTTCACCGGTAACCCCTGGTACAGCCATCTCCTGTGTGTCCTCAGTGTGTGATTTCACCGGTAACCCCTGGTACAGCCATCTCCTGTGTGTCCTCAGTGTGTGATTTCACCGGTGACCCCTGGTACAGCCATCTCCTATGTGTCCTCAGTGTGTGATTTCACCGGTAACCCCTGGTACAGCCATCTCATGTGTGTCCTCAGTGTGTGATATCACCAGTAACCCCTGGTACAGCCATCTCCTGTGTGTCCTCAGTGTGCGATATCACCGGTGACCCCTGGTACAGCCATCTCCTATGTGTCCTCCGTGTGTGATTTCACCGGTAACCCCTGGTACAGCCATCTCCTGTGTGTCCTCAGTGTGTGATTTCACCGGTGACCCCTGGTACAGCCATCGCCTATGTGTCCTCAGTGAGTAATACCACCGGTGACCCCCGGTAAAGCCATCTTCTATGTGTCCTCAGTGTGTAATATCACCGGTGACCCCCGGTACAGCCATCTCCTATGTGTCCTCAGTGTGTAATATCACCGGTGACCCCCGGTACAGCGATCTTCTATGTGTCTTCAGTGTGTGATTTCACCGGTGACCACCGGTACAGCCATCTCCTGTGTCCTCAGTGTGTGATATCACCGGTGACCCCCGGTACAGCTGCCTCCCGTGTGTCCTCAGTGTGTGATATCACCAGTGACCCCAGTACAGCCGTCTCCTGTGTCCTCAGTGTATGATATCACTGGTAAACCCCAGTACAGCCATCTCCTGTCTGTCCTCAGTGTGTGATACCACCGGTGACCCCAGTACAGCCGACTCCTGTGTCCTCAGTGTGTGATACCAGCGGTGACCCCAGTACAGCCGTCTCCTGTGTTCTTAGTGTGTGATATCACTGGTTACCTCCGGTACAGCTGTCTCCTGTGTTCTTAGTGTGTGATATCACTGGTTACCTCCGGTACAGCCATCTCCTGTGTGTCCTCAGTGTGTGAATTGACCGGTGACCCCTGGTACAGCCATCTCCTGTGTCCTCAGTGTGTAATATCACCGATGACCCCCAGTACAGCCATCTCCTGTGTCCTCAGTATGTGATATCACCGGTGACCCCCGGTACAGCTGTCTCCTGTGTGTCCTCAGTGTGTGATATCACCGGTGACCCAAGTATAGCCATCTCCTGTGTCCTCAGTGTGTGATATCACCAGTGACCCCCGATGCAGCCGTCTCCTGTGTCCTCAGTGTGTGATATCACCGGTGACCCCCGATGCAGCCGTCTCCTGTGTCCTCAGTGTGTGATATCACCAGTGACCAGGTATAGCCATCTCCTGTGTCCTCAGTATGTGATATCACCGGTGACCCCCGGTACAGCCGTCTCCTGTGTGTCCTCAGTGTGTGATATCACTGGTGACCCCCGGTTCAGCCATCTCCTGTGTGTCCTCAGTGTGTGATATGACTGGTGACCCCCGGTACAGCCATCTCCTGTGTGTCCTCAGTGTGTGATATCACCGGTGACCCCGGTACAGCCGTCTCCTATGTGTCCTCAGTGTGTGATATCACCGGTAACCCCTGGTACAGCCATCTCCTGTGTCCTCAGTGTGTTATATCACTAGTGACCCCCGATACAGCCGTCTCCTGTATGTCCTCAGTGTGTGATATCCCCAATGTTCCTCAGTACATCCATCTCCGGTGTGTGCTCAATGTGTGACCCCCTGGTACAGCCGTCTCCTGTGTGTCCTCAGTGTGTGACATCACAGGTCACCCCCGGTACAGCAATTTCCTGTATGTGCTCAATGTGTGATATCACTGGTGACCCCCAGTACAGCCGTCTCCTGTGTCCTCAGTGTGTCATATCATCTGTGACCCCCGGAACAGCCATCTCCTGTGTCCTCAGTGTGTCATATCATCTGTGACCCCCGGTACAGCCATCTCCTGTGTGTCCTCAGTGTGTGATTTCACCGGAGACCGCTGGTACAGCCATCTCCTGTATCCTCAGTGTGTAATATCACTGGTGACCCCCTGTACAGCCGTCTCCTGTGTGTCCTCAGTGTGTGATATCACCAGTGACCAGGTATAGCCATCTCCTGTGTCCTCAGTATGTGATATCACCGGTGACCCCCGGTACAGCCGTCTCCTGTGTGTCCTCAGTGTGTGATATCACCAGTGACCAGGTATAGCCATCTCCTGTGTCCTCAGTATGTGATATCACCGGTGACCCAGGTACAGCTATCTCCTGTGTCCTCAGTATGTGATATCACCGGTGACCCCCGGTACAGCCGTCTCCTATGTGTCCTCAGTGTGTCATATCACCGGTGACCTGATATAGCCATCTCCTGTGCACTCAGTATGTGATATCACCGGTGACCCCCGGTACAGCCGTCTCCTATGTGTCCTCAGTGTGTGATATCACCGGTGACCCAGGTACAGCCATCTCCTGTGTGTCCTCAGTGTGTGATATCACCGGTGACCCCCGGTACAGCTGTCTCCAGTGTGTCCTCAGTGTGTGATATGACTGGTGACCCCCGGTTCAGCCATCTCCTATGTGTCCTCTGTGTGAGATATCACTGGTGACCCCCGGTACAGCCATCTCCAGTGTGTCCTCTGTGTGAGATATGACTGGTGACCCCCGGTACAGCCATCTCCTATGTGTCCTCTGTGTGAGATATCACTGGTGACCCCCGGTACAGCCATCTCCAGTGTGTCCTCTGTGTGAGATATCACTGGTGACCCCGGTACAGCCATCTCCAGTGTGTCCTCAGTGTGTGATATGACTGGTGACCCCCGGTACAGCCATCTCCTATGTGTCCTCTGTGTGAGATATCACTGGTGACCCCCGGTACAGCCATCTCCAGTGTGTCCTCTGTGTGAGATATCACTGGTGACCCCCGGTACAGCCATCTCCAGTGTGTCCTCAGTGTGTGATATGACTGGTGACCCCCGGTACAGCCATCTCCTATGTGTCCTCTGTGTGAGATATCACTGGTGACCCACGGTACAGCCATCTCATGTGTGTCCTCAGTGTGTGATATCACCGGTAACCCCTGGTACAGCCATCTCCTGTGTCCTCAGTGTGTGATATCACCGGTGACCCCCGGTACAGCCATCTCCTGTGTGTCCTCAGTGTGTGATTATTACCGGTGACCCCCAGTACAGCCGTCTCCTGTGTCCTCAGTGTGTGATATCACCGGTGATCCCCGGTACAGCCATCTCCTGTGTCCTCAGTATGTGATATCACCGGTGACCCCGGTACAGCTGTCTCCTGTGTGTCCTCAGTGTGTGATATCACCGGTGACCTGGTATAGCCATCTCCTGTGTCCTCAGTATGTGATATCACCGGTGACCCCCGGTACAGCCGTCTCCTATGTGTCCTCAGTGTGTGATATCACCGGTGACCCAGGTACAGCCATCTCCTGTGTCCTCAGTATGTGATATCACCGGTGACCCCCGGTACAGCCGTCTCCTATGTGTCCTCAGTGTGTGATATCACCGGTGACCCAGGTACAGCCATCTCCTGTGTCCTCAGTATGTGATATCACCGGTGACCCCCGGTACAGCTGTCTCCTGTGTGTCCTCAGTGTGTGATATCACTGGTGACCCCCGGTTCAGCCATCTCCTGTGTCCTCAGTGTGTGATATCACCGGTGACCCCCGGTACAGCCATCTCCTGTGTGTCCTCAGTGTGTGATTATTACCGGTGACCCCCAGTACAGCCATCTCCTGTGTGTCCTCAGTGTGTGATATCACCGGTGACCCCAGTACAGCCGTCTCCTGTGTGTCCTCAGTGTGTGATTATTACCGGTGACCCCCAGTACAGCCATCTCCTGTGTGTCCTCAGTGTGTGATATCACCGGTGACCCCCGGTACAGCCATCTCCTTTGTCCTCAGTGTGTGATATTACCGGTGACCCCTGGTACAGCCATCTCCTGTGTCCTCAGTGTGTGATATCACCGGTGACCCCCGGTACAGCCATCTCCTGTGTGTCCTCAGTGTGTGATTATTACCGGTGACCCCCAGTACAGCCATCTCCTGTGTGTCCTCAGTGTGTGATTATTACCGGTGACCCCCAGTACAGCCATCTCCTGTGTGTCCTCAGTGTGTGATATCACCGGTGACCCCTGGTACAGCCATCTCCTGTGTGTCCTCAGTGTGTGATTATTACCGGTGACCCAGGTACAGCCATCTCCTGTGTCCTCAGTATGTGATATCACCGTGACCCCCGGTACAGCTGTCTCCTGTGTGTCCTCAGTGTGTGATATCACTGGTGACCCCCGGTTCAGCCATCTCCTGTGTGTCCTCAGTGTGTGATATGACTGGTGACCCCCGGTACAGCCATCACCTATGTGTCCTCTGTGTGAGATATCACTGGTGACCCCCGGTACAGCCATCTCCAGTGTGTCCTCAGTGTGTGATATCACTGGTGACCCCCGGTACAGCCATCACCTGTGTCTTCAGTGTGTGATATTACCGGTGACCCACGGTACAGCCATCTCCTGTGTGTCCTCAGTGTGTGATATCACCGGTGACCCCTGGTTCAGCCATCTCATGTGTGTCCTCAGTGTGTGATATCACCGGTAACCCCTGGTACAGCCATCTCCTATGTGCCCTCAGTGTGTGGTATCACCGATGACCCCCAGTACAGCCGTCTCCTGTGTCCTCAGTGTGTGATATCACCGGTGACCCCCGGTACAGCCATCTCCTGTGTCCTCAGTGTGTGGTATTACCGGTGACCCCTGGTACAGCCATCTCCTGTGTCCTCAGTGTGTGATATCACCGGTGACCCCCGGTACAGCCATCTCCTGTGTGTCCTCAGTGTGTGATATCACCGGTAACCCCTGGTACAGCCATCTCCTGTGTCCTCAGTGTGTGATATCACCGGTGACCCCTGGTACAGCCATCTCCTGTGTGTCCTCAGTGTGTGATATCACCGGTAACCCCTGGTACAGCCATCTCCTGTGTCCTCAGTGTGTGATATCACCGGTGACCCCCGGTACAGCCTTCACCTGTGTGTCCTCAGTGTGTGATTATTACCGGTGACCCAGGTACAGCCATCTCCTGTGTGTCCTCAGTGTGTGATATCACCGGTGACCCCCAGTACAGCCATCTCCTGTGTGTCCTCAGTGTGTGATATCACCGGTAACCCCTGGTACAGCCATCTCCTGTGTCCTCAGTGTGTGATATCACCGGTGACCCCCGGTACAGCCATCTCCTGTGTGTCCTCAGTGTGTGATATCACCGGTAACCCCTGGTACAGCCATCTCCTGTGTCCTCAGTGTGTGATATCACCGGTAACCCCTGGTACAGCCATCTCCTGTGTCCTCAGTGTGTGATATCACCGGTGACCCCCGGTACAGCCATCTCCTGTGTGTCCTCAGTGTGTGATATCACCGGTAACCCCTGGTACAGCCATCTCCTGTGTCCTCAGTGTGTGATATCACCGGTAACCCCTGGTACAGCCATCTCCTATGTGTCCTCAGTGTGTGATATCACCGGTGACCCCTGGTACAGCCATCTCCTGTGTGTCCTCAGTGTGTGATATCACCAGTGACCCCCGGTACAGCCATCTCCTGTGTGTCCTCAGTGTGTGATATCACCGGTAACCCCTGGTACAGCCATCTCCTGTGTCCTCAGTGTGTGATATCACCGGTGACCCCTGGTACAGCCATCTCCTATGTGTCCTCAGTGTGTGATATCACCAGTGACCCCCGGTACAGCCATCTCCTGTGTCCTCAGTGTGTGATATCACCGGTGACCCCCGGTACAGCCATCTCCTGTGTGTCCTCAGTGTGTGATATCACCGGTAACCCCTGGTACAGCCATCTCCTGTGTCCTCAGTGTGTGATATCACCGGTGACCCCTGGTACAGCCATCTCCTGTGTGTCCTCAGTGTGTGATATCACCGGTAACCCCTGGTACAGCCATCTCCTGTGTCCTCAGTGTGTGATATCACCGGTGACCCCTGGTACAGCCTTCACCTGTGTGTCCTCAGTGTGTGATTGTTACCGGTGACCCAGGTACAGCCATCTCCTGTGTGTCCTCAGTGTGTTATATCACCGGTGACCCCCAGTACAGCCATCTCCTGTGTGTCCTCAGTGTGTGATATCACCGGTAACCCCTGGTACAGCCATCTCCTGTGTCCTCAGTGTGTGATATCACCGGTGACCCCCGGTACAGCCATCTCCTGTGTGTCCTCAGTGTGTGATATCACCGGTAACCCCTGGTACAGCCATCTCCTGTGTCCTCAGTGTGTGATATCACCGGTAACCCCTGGTACAGCCATCTCCTGTGTCCTCAGTGTGTGATATCACCGGTGACCCCCGGTACAGCCATCTCCTGTGTGTCCTCAGTGTGTGATATCACCGGTAACCCCTGGTACAGCCATCTCCTGTGTCCTCAGTGTGTGATATCACCAGTAACCCCTGGTACAGCCATCTCCTATGTGTCCTCAGTGTGTGATATCACCGGTGACCCCCGGTACAGCCATCTCCTGTGTGTCCTCAGTGTGTGATATCACCGGTAACCCCTGGTACAGCCATCTCCTGTGTCCTCAGTGTGTGATATCACCAGTAACCCCTGGTACAGCCATCTCCTGTGTGTCCTCAGTGTGTGATATCACCGGTAACCCTTGGTACAGCCATCTCCTGTGTCCTCAGTGTGTGATATCACCAGTAACCCCTGGTACAGCCATCTCCTGTGTCCTCAGTGTGTGATATCACCAGTAACCCCTGGTACAGCCATCTCCTGTGTCCTCAGTGTGTGATATCACCGGTAACCCCTGGTACAGCCATCTCCTGTGTCCTCAGTGTGTGATATCACCGGTAACCCCTGGTACAGCCATCTCCTGTGTCCTCAGTGTGTGATATCACCGGTAACCCCTGGTACAGCCATCTCCTGTGTGTCCTCAGTGTGTGATATCACCAGTGACCCCCGGTACAGCCATCTCCTGTGTCCTCAGTGTATGATATCACCGGTGACCCCCGGTTCAGCCATCTCCTGTTTATTAGCTCTGTAATATGTGACCACTTATTAATACGTTGGCAGTGGAGGCTGGTTGCCTTGGTAACTATGTGAGGTGGACATTAGAGGAGGAGAGGCTGCACATCCCCCAGAAGTCCCCAGGGGAGCAGCAGCAGCTCTGTCCTCAGCACACACTCTCCTCTCACAGAGAGTCCCCAATGGAGGAAAACCTGCTGCTGGCTGATAACAGAGAACAAGAGCTGCTGCTTTACTGGGAAACTGAAGGACCTGTGGTGACGTCACCACCACGTAATTAGTGAACTGGAGGTGAAGGACCTGCCATTACGTCACTTTCATGTGCTGAGCCTTGATTGGCTTAGGCCCTGTCATGTGCCGTCAAGGGGTGGAGCTAACGTGTCGCATAACTGATGATGAACCCGGTGTAGTGTGCACGTGACTTTAGGGGGCGGAGCTAGGCAGGAGGTTATAAATTCAGGCGCATTATCACTCTTCGCCATTTTGACGCTCGGCAGCGTCGTGTGAGGACTGGGGAGATAGTGATAGTCTGTCAGCGCCTCAGACTCCATGAGGAGACAATAAATGGCGGAGCCGTGCTGGGGGGGGACACAGTGTATGGAGGAGCCGCACTCAGGGGCCACACAGTGTATGGAGCCGCACACAGGGGCCACACAGTGTATGGAGCTGCACAATCCTCCATACTGTCCTGTGTGGTGATGACTGCGGCTCCTCCATTATCGCCGAACAGCGGCCGGAAAAGGGGAGAAATGAGGGAAAAACCATAAAAAGACGAAGCTGCAGGGAGAAATTAATCAAAATCGAAAAAATTACCAAAAATCATGAAACCTTTGTAAAATTCAGGAAAAAATTCAATACAATGAGGAAAAATTTCATAAAATCAGGAAAAATTCAGAAAAATCAGGGAGAAATCCCCCTAAATCAGTTTAAAGATACACAAACATCAGGAAAGAAATCTTAAAAAATGTCTTAAATCAGGGAGAAGTCACTAAAATCAGGAAAAAATTAACAAAACTAATAAGATCTCAGGAATTATTCATCAAAATCAAGGACGAATGTAAAATCCAAAAATCATGGAAAAATTCACAAAAATAAGGCAAAATGGTATAAAATCAGGGAAAAATTTGAAAATATTCACAAAAATGAGGAAAAATGTTATAAAATCAGGGAAAAAATTTGAAAAAATTCACAAAAATGAGGAACAATGTTAGAAAATCAGGGAAAAATTTACAAAAATGAGGAAAAATGTTAGAAAATCAGGGAAAATTTACAAAAATGAGGAAAAATGTTAGAAAATCAGGGAAAAATTTGAAAAAATTCACAAAAATGAAAAATCGTAGAAAATCGGCAAAACTTGAAAAAATTCACAAAAAGGAAAAGCTATAAAAATCGGAAAAATTAAAAAAAAATTCACAAAAATGAGGAAAAATGTTAGAAAATCAGGGAAAAATTTGAAAAAATTCACAAAAATGAGGAAAAATCTTAGAAAATCAGAAAAACTTGAAAAAATTCACAAAATGAGGAAAAGTGTTATAAAATCAGGGAAAAATTTGAAAAAATTCACAAAAATGAGGAAAAATGTTAGAAAATCAGGGAAAAATGTAAAAAATTCACAAAAATGAGGAAAAATCTTAGAAAATCAGGAAAACATTTACAAAAATTCACAAACGAGAAAAATTTGGTAAAATCAGGAAGAATTCACAAAATTAGTAAAAATATTATAACGGAAAAATTTGAAAAAATTCACAAAGGAACGAGAAATGTTATAAAATCAGGGAAAGTTGAAAAATTCACAAAAAAGAGGAAAAATGTTAGAAAATCAGGGAAAAATTCACAAAAATGAGGAAAAATGTTAGAAAATAAGGGAAAAATTCACAAAAATGAGGAAAAATGTTATAAAATCGGAAAAAACTTGAAAAAATTCACAAAATGAAAAATGTTAGAAAATCAGGGAAAAATTTGCAAGAATTCACAAACATGAGAAAAAATTTGGTAAAATCAGGAAGAATTCACAAAAATTGGTAAAAATATTATAAAATTGGGGAAAAATTTGAAAAAATTCACAAAGGAAGGTAAAATGTTAAAAATCAGGGAAAATTTGGAAAGATTCACAAAGAAGAGAAAAATTTGGTACAATCAGGAAGAATTCACAAAAATTCGTAAAAATGTTTACACGTAAGCAAAAATAATAGCAAACATTTTCAAGTCAGGAAATAATTCATAAAACTCAGAGAAGTCCCTAAAATCAGGAAAAAATTAATAAAACTCAAAAAAGCACAAATAAAAATCAAGGAAGCATGTAAAAAATCTTATACATTCACATTTAGGAACAAAAAAAATCACAAAAATAATGACAATTCATTAAATTAAGAGAAAAATCAAAATCTGGAAAAATGCATAAAGCCCCTTTCAAACTGGCGTTTTTTACAAGTTGCAGCAGGTTTAACGGCAAGCCGCATGCATTGTGTATGGGGCTTGCAGCAAGATGTGCGTTGCGGCTGCGAAAAAAAAACGCTGCTGACTGCGGCTATACTGCACTTGCTGCATCTGCTGTAAGCCTCATAGACAATGCATGGTGTTTACCGCAATAGCGGTCGTTATGCGGCAGATACTGTAAATCTGCCACAAATGGTAGGTGGTGTGAAAGGGGCAACAATACATACAAATCAGGAAGAATTCCTGATATCAGGAATAAACACTGTTTTTTTTATTCAATTTTTCTGAAGCTGTAAGCTCCAAAAGTAAACGCCAAAAGCTTAACTTGATATTCAGTGAGGAAACAAATATACCCCAAATCACTTTAATTGTTTTGTGCAAATCAACTAAAAAAGTCAACTACAAAAGGGAGTTAAAAATTCATAAAATCAGGAAGAATTCCCAAAAATCCGGAAAACATTCTAAGAATCAATTAAAAGGTTAACTAAGGCTGGCTTCACACCATGGCAAGGTCCGGTCCGGGGCTGTCAGGCATTAACCTGACAGCCCCGGACCAGTTCAGCACACAAAACCGGAGGGCCAAATGTGCCCTCCGGTCCTGTGTGCAGCTGGATGGCTGTAATTGCAGCTCTTACAGTAATGAATTCTGTGTCTTACTCCTCATACAGTAAATAATTCATAGTGTCACTGCTTTTACAGTAAATAATCCATAGTGTCACTGCTCTTACAGTAAAGAATCCAGTGTCACTGCTCTTACAGTAAATAATCCATAGTGTCACTGCTCTTACAGTAAAGAATCCATAGTGTCACTGCTCTTACAGTAAAGAATCCATAGTCTCACTGCTCTTACAGTAAAGAATCCATAATCTCACTGCTCTTACAGTAAAGCATCCATAGTGTCACTGCTCTTACAGTAAAGAATCCATAGTGTCACTGCTCTTACAGTAAAGAATCCAGTGTCACTGCTCTTACAGTAAAGAATTCATAGTCTCACTGCTCTTACAGTAAAGAATCCATAGTGTCACTGCTCTTACAGTAAAGAATCCATAGTGTCACTGCTCTTACAGTAAAGAATCCATAGTGTCACTGCTCTTACAGTAAAGAATCCATAGTCTCCCTGCTCTTACAGTAAAGAATCCAGTGTCACTGCTTTTACAGTAAAGAATCCATAATCTCACTGCTCTTACAGTAAAGCATCCATAGTGTCACTGCTCTTACAGTAAAGAATCCATAGTGTCACTGCTCTTACAGTAAAGAATCCATAGTGTCACTGCTCTTACAGTAAAGAATCCATAGTCTCACTGCTCTTACAGTAAAGACTCCATAGTGTCACTGCTCTTACAGTAAAGAATCCATAGTCTCACTGCTCTTACAGTAAAGAATCCATAATCTCACTGCTCTTACAGTAAAGCATCCATAGTGTCACTGCTCTTACAGTAAAGAATCCATAGTGTCACTGCTCTTACAGTAAAGAATCCATAATCTCACTGCTCTTACAGTAAAGCATCCATAGTGTCACTGCTCTTACAGTAAAGAATCCACAGCCTCACTGCTCTGCTCTTACCAGTAAAAAATCTGTCTGTGACTGATTATGGTTACATTTTCTTTCCTCCAGACGTAGAGGATGCCCCCTTTTCCTTTGTCTTAGGCCTAAGAGTAAAAAGTTAATTATACAGGTCTGTGTACTGTCCCCCCATATTTATACATTGTAATAAGATCACCCTTAAACCTTTGTATTTCCAAATTAAATAACCCCAAGTTTATTTTTAATGTCGCTCGTTGATAATTTGGCACCGATTCAGTTTATTAAATGTTTGTCAATTTCTCAAACTTCAGCAAAAGCCGGAGACGAACGTGAAATATCACAAATCAATGATAAGAGCTCGTTTTCTGCGCTGCGTTTTCCATCTTCCTCTGTCGCCTCCTCGTGTACAAATCCCTGAATATCATATTAAGAAATCTAATTCTATGATATAGTTTCATAGTTTTAGGGTTGAAGGTAGAGTTTAAGCCCATCTAGTTCATCCCATAGCCGAACTTTAATAAAAAGCCTTCCATAAGATATAAATGATAAGGCACAGGGAGAGGGGTACTCGGATACCGGCATGGGTTTGTGGCTGTAACGGGGAATCACGGGTAGTCAGTTTCCTGGTTCTGTGCCCTGGCTCTCATTGTGGAGAGGGAAGGGGAATTTAGGGAAAGTTCGTGACACCACCTGTGGATCCTGGTAATATTGATACCAGCACTGCCGGCTACTGAGGTGATGGAATGCAGCTAAGTGAAGTACAGCTCCCCACAGGTGGCCACAGTGTCTTGGGCCGATTATAGGACTGAGGAGGTACCATCCCGTGGCTCATCAGTTTACGGTCAGGGATAGACCACTGACCGCCCCGGCATCCGTGTTGCCGGTGTCGACCCCAGCCGGATCCAACCTGTTCCGGATCGTCTCCCTCTGTCCTGGGTCCCCCTCTTGAAGAGAGCTGCCCTCTTGTCAATACTGCTGTCAGGCACGTCCTCTCTGGCTGCCTTCCTGGCACTGACTGACTAAAGTCTCTCTCCTGTTTTCCCACTATATCCTACGCTCCACCCCCCTGGGACTTACTGAATATCCAGTCCCTCTATCCTAAGGGGCCTAGTGTTGTGTGTTAGTACAGACTCCATAATTTAAACCCGAAACCCACAGCTACGGAGGCACTACACCTTCTATTCGGGGTGCAGTACCTCCCTGTGGCTCCTAGCCATAGGGGCGCCACACACCCCCTTGGTGAAATACACCCGTCTGCGGGTGTTTAAACCAAAGCGGGTGCGAGTTGAAATTTTTATTAACATGTTAACCGGGTAACTTTCAAACCAAACATCAACTATATGCATACTTGTAGTCTTCCCTTACGGGAGGTGCCATGCATGTAACGTTGCAAACCATAACAATTTTTTACTCTTTAGTCCTCATCGGCCCAACGGGGACCAGGCATCAAGTCTCTGATTCAATGTTCATCAGGCTTTACATTTAAACAGTTAACATTAGTCTCATGTGATGCAAGAAAAGGCATATATAATAACTACACACATTACATTAGGTAAGCTTTACGCATGGAAATGGCTCACCCGAACGGCGAACCACCCTCGAGGGCCTGCGTGGCACTCATATGTAATAGAATCTCCACGATAAAGGTCCCTGTCCCGGTGGCCCTGGGGAAGGTGGGCCTCCACATTCCTCCATCCAATGAGATCTCTGAGTAAAGTCCCTCCTCCCGGGCGAAACCATACCCGGTGCTGAGGTTAAAAATGGTCACTACCCCCTTCTTGCGCTGGTCGAGCGTTTGTGGGGGTTGGTTGCGGGCATTGATGCGGGCCTGGCGGGTCTCTAATTCTTTGGCCCACCAAGCCTCACGACGCCTGTGCCGCTCAGCCTCGTCGTCCGGGTTTGGTAAGGTGAGACATGGACGGCCCACCGGTTACCAGGATGATTGTCGCACAGCTGAAGGCTGCGCTGTACTCCTTCCCACAGCTGCGATGTGTAGCGCTGGTACCGGAGCTCTCCATAACTCGCGGGGCCCGGCCTCCTCTGCACCACCAACGGCTCCTTCCTCCTCCGAGAATCCCCCTTCCTCCGAATCCTCCTTCCCGACACTGACCTGGTCGTTCTGGCGATCAGCCAACTCCTCTTCCGTCAGCTCGGGCTCCTCGGGGTATCCAATGAGGTTTATCTCAGTGGTCTACTCCTGTCCGGGTTCCCCAGCGGTTAGACTTATGGGTCCTGGGTTTTCAGTGACAAACTCCGCTGGCTCTGTGAGGGTACAAGCTTCGCTGGTCACCGGGCGCTCGGTTTGAGTGGGTACCGCCACCCTCTGCTTCGGGTCTTGCTGGTGTTCGGTCTGCTGCTCCGCCCGCCGCTCCGCCTGCCGATTTCTAGGACCATCTCGGCACTCCAATGCCGGATGGTCCAGTCCGCAGTCTCTTGCAGGCGAACACGCAGGTCCCTTAATGCTGTTCCCCAGAAGATGAGATCATCGCCCACGGTTTCCAGCGGTATCCCCGGGGCAGCTTGCTCGACCCTCATCTGCTCCTCCACTTCTCTGATCAGGTCGAAGATCCTGGGTGCTGCTATTATAACCAGATTGCTTTCGGGTAACCGATCCGGATTCTGGCAAGGGCATCTGGTTCTGCTTTCCGGCCGCACCCTGTTTGGTGCTTATAGTCCCCTTCCTGGTGTGGGCGGGTTCTCGACTTGCCCACTTGGTTGTTTAATAGCAAGGGGGGCGGGGAGACACTTAGGCGCCTCTTTCTTGGCCCATCTGTATTAAGGGGCCGAGGTCCGCCCTTAGGCCAGCACATAGTCTTTTTACATTTTTAGGCCCGCCTTCCAGGGAAAGTTTATAGGGCAGTCCTTCGGGTCTTTCCGGAGCTTGCCACTATACTTCGTCACTCCTCGTCAGATCGGAGGGCGGGGCTTCTCCTCCCGCTCTTTTCTCCTGCTTGGTGACGCAGTTGTGTTTCTGAGGCGATGTGATTGCTGCCCGGTTTTACAGTACACAAACAGTCAATAAAGTGTTTTTAGGCACACTTTACTTGATGTTATCAAGCTGGTTCATATCCTGTTCGCAGACACCAGAAATGATAAGCACAAGGAGAGGGGTACTTGGATATCGGGATGGGTTCGTGGCTGTAACGGAGAATCAAGGGTGGTCGGTTTCCCAGTTCCGTGCCCTGGCTCTCATTGTTGGGGAGGGAAGGGGAATTTAGAGAAAGTTTGTGACGCCCCTGTGGATCTTGGTAATATTGATAACAGCGCAGTCGGCCACTGAGGTGATGGGATGCAGCTTAGTGTAGTATAGCTCCCCACAGCTGCAGCTTTACCTCAGGGCAGCAGGAAAGGATGAGGGGAGTAGTTGTTCGTACCCCTCTTGACGGTGCAGAGGCCCTCTGGGCGCCAGCGGGAAGAAAGGACGGACAGACACCGATTCAACTTAAACGTCCTTTACTGGTACCGCCAGATGGTATAGTACACAGTACAGTGTGGTAGAATGGGGACGTAGCTGCAGGTTCAGGGTGCCCTCATGGAGTCAAAGGATGTTTCCTTCTTAGTGGCTTTCGGGGTCTAAGTCTTTTTTACTCTCTTTAACCACCCGTAAGCAGAGCTCCCTCGACGATGCTCTGGCCTGTTAAGGATATGTGCGATTTGTCCCTTTACCGATACTTACGGGAATGGTGAAACTTGAACCCTCGCGCCAGCGGAATCCGGGCCGTTATCTATCAGTATCTTGGGCCGATTATAGGACTGAGGAGGAGGTACAGTTCTGTAGTGCTATGGCTCCCATGGCTCGTCGGTTTACGGTCAGGGATAGACCACTGACCGCCTCGGCTTCCGTGTTGCCGGTGTCGACCCCAAACGTTTCCAACCGGCTCCAATCGGTTCCGGATCATCTTCCTCTGTCCTGGGTCCCCCTCTTGAAGAGAGGTGCCCTCCTGTCAATACTGCTCTCAAGCACGTCCTCTCTCACTGCCTTCCCGGCTCTGTCAGACTAAACTCTCTTTCTGCTGGTTTCCCACTCTATCCTAGGCTCTATCCCTAGGACTTACTGACTATCCAGTCCCTCTATCCTAAGGGGCCTAGTGTTGTGTGTTAGTACAGACTCCATAAGTTAAACCCCAAACCTACAGCTACGGAGGCACTACACCTTCTATTCGGGGTGCAGTAACTACCTGGGGCGCAACACAAATACATCATGATTAGACCGGGTTTACCACCCATACCAGCTTCTCCATGGGAACACCATGTTCAACAGGAGACAACAAAGGAGATTTAAGGCTAAAACACTAGAAATTGTATTTACATACGCAAAATAAAGTGCATACAAAATACAAAGGAATGAGGTGAAAAAGAGACATGCATAATAAAGACCCATAGGACTTTAACGTTAAGTAGAAGGTTCCATATAGAGCTCGGGTTATGTATCGTTCCCACAGAGTATAAATAGATTTATTATAGCAAATCCTTAAATACTCAGTGATAGCGGGGCACATACAGTAAATAGCTGCATTCATACTGTGGCTCTGGACTCTTGATTACATTCAACAGGAGCTGGATTTCTCCTCAGTTTATAATTCCCCAAGACAGTAAGCCAACTTAAATTCACCAACTATTTTCAACATCCATCCCTTCCATACAAACCTGTTTTCTTCTTACATTTCTTTCCTACTACTGCTGTTGCCACTTGTACTACATGGTCAACAACATCCTTACAATGTTACATTCAGTAATATTTGTCATTGGAGGCGCTTGTGATGGTAGCTACTGCGTCAACCATGACTCAGCCTCTAGGACTAATTTTTTGAAAGACAACGCACATTGTCCACTGGACCAACCATGACAGTAGTCCTACCTAAATAATATTTGTCATCGGAGGCCCTTGTCATGTTGTGTGTTTGTCAACTTTGACACAGCTCCTATTTTTCTGAAAGACAATGCACATTGTGCACTGCAACTCTATTTTATTAGAAAAATCATCAATCATTTACAATAAATAACCTTCATACATCCCTAGTATTTTTTGGGGAACCATTATCCTCAAAATTATCATTATTATGCTTGAAAATAACCTTTCACCTGTACTTTACACATGCCACACACACTAAAAACTCAAATGTATAAAATACCTAATTCTGGTTCATCAAAAGAAGTGAAAGTGCCCCCATCCCCACACTACCACCAGTGATCACATCAACCACATTTATATATATACATAAACAATAGCTCCGTTACAAAAATGTTTGGTAATTTTTTTAAACACCGTCTTAGGGTGACTACAAGCACTATCAGGCTCCACACTTCATTTATCCCCTGTGGTCCCTGGGTTAAACCCATCACGCCTCCAGGCAATAAGGCATTAACCCCAATGTCCAGGGGTTAATACAGCTACCTCACAACTGTGTGTGTTGCTTTCACCATCCAGACCATATAAGACCAGTCAGTGGGTCTTCAAGTGTGCATTGACCCCATGTGCCATTGAGTCTCCCATATTTAGTGGATTATACCATCTATCAGAAAAACTAAATAAATGGAAGCAAAGTATTCATTACATATGTATCACCCTTGGTGCCTTTACTGTACAATGCATTACTTAAAAAATCAATAGAACTAACCATAAATTATATATATATGAATGGATGAGTCCTCCTTTATCACTCCTGACTTGACTTCTGTAAAAACAAATATAAATACATGTTACTATAGCTAAAAAAACCCCCAGCTAATATACATCAATTTCAACTGCATTGTTTACAGATATGGGTATCCTCATATTTATAGAATGGGATTCATTTTAAAGTCAGCATTTAAACCATTGGGTTTGAGTGTTCCAAGTTTATATATCCACTGTAATCCTTTAATTTTACGTTTCTTTTCTCTGTTGCCCCCCTCCTCAGTGGTGGTATGTGATCTATCACCCTGAACGTCAATTGTTTTTCTAAGTTTCATCTCTGTAAAATACTTAGGGATTGGATGCTCCATGTTTTTTTATGAATGGTATACCTATGCTGATTAAGGCGTGTTTTCAAATCAATAGTGGTTTCATCAATATACCAATATTTACATGGGCACTCAAGTAAATATATTACATACTCGGGAGTTATACGTAAGGAATTGCTCGATCTTATACTCCTTATTTGTCTTTGGGTGTACGAACGATCGCAATCGTGAGAACTGGAGCAGTTTTCTATTGATGAGTTGCCAAAATCCCCGTGGAGAGGTGCAGAATTCTCATTGACCGTTACAGGAATCGTGTGATTGCAGAGATTGCCTCAAAAGGTTGTGCTACATATTATTCAGTTAAGGGACCATCATTTCTGTCCAGGATGATTTTTTTTTTTAAAGTTTGAGGAACAAAACATACTAAGTTGCCAAACCACTCCACCAGCATGAATGCCAGAGGTGAGAGAGGTCTATTCTCTCTATCACCTATCAGCCCTACACCTTACCTATCACCACCTGTCCCTGTGGTTAAAAGGAAAACTTTCCCTATTTGTCCCTTCCTCACCCTCAGTGTCCCGAACTCCCTACCTAACTACCTACGCCCTGAGGAAGAGGTTATATATATTCTTTAACTTTGAAACGTACGTAGGCGGTATTTCCAGGGATACAGTGGCGACAGGGGACCAGAGTGATTCAATCCAAAGAGCACGCCTTGCACCAGGTATTGTCTGAGATACTTTTAACCCTATCATGTGGCAATAGAATACCATTGGACTGCATATAAATGGTGAGCACTTTTGTTCATGTTAGGGAGGGATCCAGGCCAGATACAAAAGTGATGGTGCTGTATTTAATCATGTGCAAATAGTATTGGTTCTCTGTTTGATTTAATGCCAACCCTGTTTTAAATGTGCATAGGGGGATTGAGTGCCCTGTAACGTGTATGTAATTATATTATTGGGAATTTTTTATGAAATTATATATTTTTTAATAATAAAGTAATTCATCTGTTTGCCTAAACGAGAATTTAGTGTGCTAATTCACTAGGAGGGATATTGGTGTGGCCCTCGGGTTCCACTGATATTCTTTGTAAGGTATAACGTTGATAAAGGTGAAGCACGAGATTACTAAGGGATTTTTATGTATATGAGAAATTGTCTATCTGGCTATAATGTACTGTAAGATTACTCAGGGGCCTAATGGCAGGTGTGAGCACAGACCGTCTGAAACCAATTTAAATGTGAGCAAATCTATATTAAACACATGTGGCACTTACTAAACTTGAAATGCAGCAAGTGAGCAAGTTAATCAAATGGCAACAAACAGGAAAGAGTTTTTAGAAGCAATCCTTATAGGGTTTTAAAACTCCCAGGAAGGGCCTAGGAAGGCAATCACTAGAACAAGTCCTGAACTTGATATTGTGTAGTATAATTTAAGTAAGTCCCACAATGTCCAGCAAAGTCCAGAGAAACTATACCTGCAAAAAACTGAAAGGGAAGCTGCAAAACTTTAAGGCACACAGGGCTTACATATCTCAAGGCAGCCAGGCTGAAGCTAAGTCTGAAGCATAGGAGCAGGTTTGCAGGAGAAGCATTGAGCAGGTGTGGAAGCTGGAGGAGGACTGCAGAAACAGGAAAAACCGGACTGGAATGCCAGAGGAGGTTCACTTAATGATCACACAAAGCAGGGAGCCAGGCATTCAACTGAATACTCAAGCACAGATGGATGGTAGGCCGAGGTTTATAAAGGCATAAGGGAGGTTCACATAAACAGGAATGAAGCAACAGACGCCGTTTTGTTATTAGGCAAAATTCACAGAATAGCTATAGAGATACAAAGTCCTAACACTATTGCTATCCCTCACTATCTTTATTTGGCTCTAGCCACCTACACCTAAATCTTACTTTTGACTAAATTAGACCTACCTATCCCTCAGTGCACATTAATCGAAAAGCCCTCCACATGGAGTCCTTACATTACCCTTACCTCTCAAACTCCATCATGCACACTTTTCCCAGGTCACCAAAATGTTCCTTACTACCTTTTTTTCCTGCCAGGATTTTCTGCTGTGTGGAAACTAAACACTGTTCATTTCATGTGTAGAACGTAGTCACTAAACTAAGAATAAAGTGCCCGGGTCTTTGCTACCCAGGGTCCCAAATGCCCATCCGCCCACTCTGGTTAGAAGAGAGAGGCCAGCCTACGGAAGCACCCACCCTGTTGTAAACCCCTGTATTAAAGGGACACTGAAGGAAAAAGTGATCCATGCATTCCAGCATGCTGCCCCACTCCTCACGGAGACAATCCAGAATTCCTAAACTTAAAATACATAGTCTCCCATGGAAGCAGCGCCAAGTCCCAAAACCTCTAGGGTATCCGATTAAAATTAAACCGCCCTAACCCAACCTCCAGATCCAAGCTTGGGCAATCTTTGAGCATCAGTGGCTTCTGATTAATGGGTCAACAGGACCCTTTTGTTGAGTACCTTACTCGATAAAGCTGTGATCTTCCACATTTCCAGATCCCACTGGCAGATAACCTTCAAATCAGGGGTAGCATAAGCCGGAAGATGTTCATGAGGTGTGTGTAAATCCTTACCTCACCCTCCTATCTCCCATTGCTGAAAGAAAGGCTGACACCATCCCCGACAGGAGAAAACTCATGGAGGAGCCCTCTCTGACTAGAGGTTGGCTGTGTTAGTTTTAATATATATATTCACATAAATTCCACTGGATTGACCATACCCAACCCACCTAGTCTTCTTGTGTGGCATGTGACCTCCTACCTCTTCACTAGGTTCAGCCTATTTCCCCAGAACACTTGAAAGAACTGGCTGTAGACCAGAGAGGTTCTGGCAACATGCAAACACTTCACATATATTAAAAATAGCAGCAAAAAAACTTTGACCAGATTGACTTTCCCTGAGAGTCAAGGACGATACCTTCCACAGATTCACGTTCTAAGTGGCGATCTTGAGTCTGTCTTCTAATTTTGCTGGGGGTAATCCCCTGTGCCATATTCGATGCCTAGAATTTTTCTAAAGCTTGGAACTCTGGAAGGGTGTTTGGGAGATTAAAACGAAGACCTCAGTCTTCCAGTCCGAGACACTCAAACATTTCACTGTTGATCTTGGACTCTAAAGCCTCCGAGTAGTGCCATACTTCTGGCATGACCAACTGATGCGGCCAGGGCTAGGGGGGTACTCGGTCACCGGGTCTGTTGAATAGGGAGTCACGGATGGACGGGATCCCGGTGCCGTGCCCTGGTGATCATCTGGGTTAGATGTAGATGATGAGTGAGGGATAAAGGGACTATTTACAGGGGATCGTGACGCCACCTGTAGTTGTTGGTAATATGGTACTGGCGCTGCCAGCTGGACCTGAGGTGATGGTTGGGGCAGCAAAGTGTGGTACAGCTCCCCACAGGTGGAGCTTTACCTCAGGGCAGCAATGAAGGAAGATGGTGAGGGAGGGCAGTGATGGAGATGGTGCTGAAATTATTACTCCTCTGCTGAGCTGCTGCTGTTGTTGGGCCCTCCGGGCACCACAGTAAGGAAGACAGAGTCCAAAGCAAGTTCACTCCGCTTTAATAGGTACCGGCAGATGATGATGGTGTACGGTACAGTCCAGTTTACCGGGGGTCGGTCACCAGCTCCAGGTTCCCAGTTATGGAGTCTCTACATGTCCTACTTTCTAAGGCTTCCTGGGACAAACTTTTCCTTCTTTCTCTCCACCCTTGCAGAGCTCTCCCGCCAGTCCCCTGATCTCCTTCAGTCAGGCACGGTTATCCTTTCCCGGATTTAAGAGAAGTCCAATCTCTCCCCTGACGTCGGTAATCGGGCCATTTCTCCACAGGTTATGGATCTATTGTGGTCCTGTGTGGCGAGGTACCTTGTGGTGCGTACAGCAAGCTGGTTTTCTTGGGTCCGCAGCTCGTCGGTCTATAGTCAGTGATAAACGCCTGACTACTTTGGCTACCCGCACTGCCGATGCTCCCCAACCTTGACCAGCCGGCTCCAACCAGTCCTGGTACATTGCCTTCTGTCCTGGGCCCCCACTTAGACATAAGGCACCCTCCTCTCAGCTGGGCTGTCAGGCCTAAACTCCCTGTCTGCCTTCCCAGCACCGTCTGAGGTAAACTGTCAACTGTCACTCTTCCTCTATCCTAGGCTCCGCCCCCACCCTATGGGACCTACTAAATTATCGGTTCCCCCTATTCTAAGTGGTGTGGTCCTAGGTGGGTGTAAAAGCAGACTCCATAGAGTGAACCCTGAGCTGATGACCTTACAGGGGAAAATAATACACAATTTTATATTAAAGTGTAATACTACCCTGTGGCGCCTAGTCACAGGCGCGCCACACAACTCTGCCTCTGTTTCAAGGCTACAAAGAGTGACACATCATCTGCATTTGCCACTGCCTCTAGAGTGACGTCTGGCTCCGCCGGCTCCATCCGCTCCATCCTGACTCCCACCAATAGTCCGCACTCAATCTGCCTCAGGAGGGGATCAATTGCAAAGACGTGCAAAAGTGGGATCAAAGGACTACCCTGACAGACTCTAGACCCCATATCAAAAGGTTGACCGACCAACCGTTAATCAGAGAGAAAGTCTGCCACCTGCATACAAAGTTCGTTGCCAATCAACAAACATCCCTGGCAAACCGTACCTCAGAAGGATGGACCGGGATGTACTCATGAGCAACCTGGTCAAAACCTTTCGCCTGATGTAAAGACAGCAGATATGCCTTCTAGAGGCCAGCCCTATCCTGCTCTATTGCCTCCCGAGCTCTAAAAGTACTGAGGCCTGGAACAGAGCAATGCTGTGCCCCCTGAAAGGAGCATGTGTGCAAACAGCACCAGCCGATTAAACAGCACTCTTGCCAGAACCTTCCAGTCTGTATCGAGAAGAGCTGTGGGCCATCAATTCTCAATACAGGACGTGTTTTTTTCTTCGACAAGATAATCGGGGCTGACATCTTCATTGACTCTGGTAGAATGCCCGAGGATAGACATTTGTTAAACACTTCGATCAAGGCGGGAACCAAAAAGTCCCTGAAAGTTTTGTAAAACTCAGACGTCCTGACCAAGACATTTTTTGGGCCAAAGCCCATCAATGTTTCTTCTCATTTTCTCTTTCTTGATTGCCTCCGCGCTGTGAGTGCACCAGCTTCCTGCTTCCGGTCAGGTGGAACGCAGGATCTGGTGTGTGGAACGCACGCCGGCGCATGGAATGAAGCGCTAAACACCGCTAGTGCGCATGTGTGAACTACTGTGATAAATGGGCTGCAGAGCATGAATAAGTGATTGTGAGTGCGGTAAAAGGATACTTATGTGCAGACACAATGCAGGGACCACTCAAGATAAAAGTGATTCTGTGCAGGACAGGGATTCTATGAAGTGGGATAGGTCTGTAAGGAAAGAAAGAGAGCGGTAATTTAATATCAGGATAAGAATATTCAATTTAAGGCAAATTTCAGACAAAGCATCATGCATTGGCGCACAGATAGATCATAAACATGAAAATAACATAGACAAATATATATCTCTCATGCCATATAAGTTAAAGCATGCACAGGGTATATAATGTAGGGATCCAGAATAATGATTACAGGTGAATTTCATATTCACGGTTAAGACCGTGGGGTTCAAGTGTTCTGAGGGTATATATCCAGAACGCTTTGTGTTCCTTGAGTTTCCTTATTCTGTCCCCTCCCTGTCTCCCCATTGGTACATGATCGATTACTTGGAATCTCAGTTGTGCAATGTTATGATTATGTTTGATAAAATAATACGGAATAGATAGTAGTGTTTGCATCTGATGGTGGACTTATGTTTTGAGATGCGGTCAGGGATATATGCTGGTTGGTTTCCCCAACATATCCGAGACCGCACGGACACTTGTTCAGATAAACCACAAATGATGATTCACAGGTGAAAAAACCTTTGATGGAAAATGGTTTACCCGTCATTGGGTGAGTAAACACGCTACCCTTCGTCAAGTGGCTGCATTGCCGACATCCCAAGTATGGGAAATTGCCCATGCGAGGAGTTGACAATGTTGTTTGTCTACTGTCAGATCTGAGACTTCCGATATCCGCTCTTACTAGTTTGTTGCAAAAACTAAGCGTATTTTTTTATGGCATAATAGTACTGGCTGTTGAAACTCTTTGTTATGGTACGATTGACCTAAAAGAGGCCAATGTCGTTTATTGACATTGTGTATCAAGGTCTGGTAGGGATGGTACGTATTAACAAAAGCCATCCTTTCAGTGCTTGGTCGTTTTTTCACATTTTTCTGCAGGATTAGAGACAATTGAATGGGGATAACCCCTCTCTATGAATTTCTCACTCATTTCTCTTTGTCTGACCTGCTGTAAGGCTGGATCCGAGACAATGCATTTTACTCTCGATAGTTGGGATTTGGGAAGGGATTTCTTGACATGTCTGGGGTGACAGCTAGAGTAAAGAAGGAGAGAGTTTCTGTCAGTGGGTTTGATATATAGATCCGTACTGAGATCTCCTTGCTCATTGGTCATTACCATTACATCCAGAAAATTGATCTGGTTTGTATGTTGATGTAAGGTAAAAGTTACCTGTGAAACACAATTGTTCAAATAAGTATGGAAGAGTGACAGATTACTATCATCCCCCTTCCAAATCACGAAAATGTCATCTATATATCCTTTTGAAGAAACAATATTGGTCTGGGCCGCTATGTGACTATAGACAAAATACTCCTCAAAATGTGGCATAAAAATATTTGCGTAGGGGGGCGCCACATTATATCCCATGGCGGTGCCCCTGCGCTGCAAGTAGTATTTGTCACCAAAGATTGTGGACCGTAGATGTTAATAAGCCGTATATCTTACTTCTTCATAAGGTATTAGGCACCTCCCCATTTCTACCTCAATCACTTGTCAACATTTTACCTTAGCAGTCTTAAAAAGGACCGCCACCCCGCTATATGGCTCAGCCGCAAGAGACCAGTAGGAGGTTCCACACCTCCTCTCCCATTGCATCATATACTGATTGGCCGTGTCAGTCAAACTGGTCTCCGGCAAAAACCAAATTTCAGTCTCAATTTGATTGAAAAAATCAAAGGTTGTAAATCTAGCTGCATTAGACTTTATGCTGGCAGCATTAATGCCAATGTCAATGGGGAGGGTGCTGCCATCATGAGTGATAAAGTTAGATGGTCTTCCCCTTTTTTTTTTAAACATATTTTATTGATTTTGGCAACATACAGTAAATTTTAACAGTTCCAAATATAGGATCTAGTACTTCATATTCATATATATACATTTAGAAAGTTGCTATGCATAATGAAGACGACATTGTGATACTTTAATAAACCATATCTTGCTTAAGTCCCCTCCCCCCCCCATCTCCCTTTTCCTTTTCCCTGCAGCAATAATATCTATTTTTATGGTATTGGAGTGTTGCCCAGATAAGTCTTCCCCTTCTTATCCTTCTTGTCTTTGCCTTTGTTTCTCTCACTCTTTCAGAGGATGACAAATGCCCCCGCCTTTTTTGAGGGAGACCGAGGTACCCATCACTCCGCTGTTCACTGGGTCCCAGGTTAGCTCCTCCCTCACGGGTAAACCCACCCCCATGAGATGTCTCACCACCCACTGGAGGATCCCTGGCCAATACTTCACTCCCAACGCCTTGTTAGCAGGGTAATAAAGAGCTTGGTACTGGTTCGAGAGCAGGATCAGAGGTGAATTAGCGACCCATGGGCACACCAAGCACCTTGTGCAAGGGGAGCACAGGGCCTTTCTTCTCCTCCCCTTCTTCCCAGATCTCCTGGTGCCTACCTTGGGGGCATGAGACAACCTTTACTGTTGGCTGCTCTCCTCATTCTCCTCATTCTCCTCCAAACTTTTTTGTGTTGGGAGGAATCAGAGGACTCCTCCCTCTCCAATCTCTAGATCTCCTTATCCACCGAGCTCACCCCCCGGGCCTCAATTGGAGTGGTATCAGTCATGGGGGCCGGAGCAGTCATCAACCCAACTGCACGGGGTTCTTCCTGCTCCTTCTCCACACGATGCTTCTCCTGCCTCCATTGGTATGAGAGACTCTGGCGCTGCATTTTTTCACCAGCGCACAGACCTTTACCTTTAACTGCCGCTATTACTAAACAGAGAACCCCCGGAACATTCCCAGGATCCTCTCCTACCCGACCCACAGCGGCATTGAAGAAAAAGCGGGGGCAGCGACTAAGTGGATGGCTCAGTTCACTGCACAGGTGGCACTTAATGTCCCCACAGGTGGCACTTAATGTCCCCACAGGTGGCAGCAAGATAACCTATCGCACCACACCTAAAACACACCTGCTTGGTGCAGGAATAGCTAAAGTGGATGGGATCACCACACCAATTGCAGACATTCAGTGGCCTCCTGTACTAAGTCTTGAGCTGATTCTCAACTAGGTATGCTGAAGAAAGGATGTAGACAACTGTGCTCCCAAAGTACTTCATCTTAATTTGAAATTCCCAGTTGCCCGTCCAGACGACCCCCCAAAAATTTTCTTAAGGTGTCAGTGATGTCACCATTATTGCTGAAATTGGCATTAAGTCTGCTTACTGTAGAAAAAAGTTACTAAGGGCACCTCTGGAATTGTACACTAGGATCTCTCCCAATTATGTGTATTAGAATATACAACAAGAGAAAAGCCACATAACCAAATAAAGATGATCACTCAAGGCATAATATAAAAGTTTAGACTTTATTACATTGTATGTGAAAAAGAACAGCAAACAAAACAGGATTAAAAACAATAAGAAAGCGACCGTATCTCATACGTATAGTGTATATATGTTTAGGAGATATGCACCATATGATTTGCTAGGAAGACAACAAAGAAGTGACATTTCAACTTCCTGCTGGGTGGGTGAAGTATAGTAGATAAAGGTAGATACCTGTTAGGGAAACAAGAATATTTTTAGGAAAAAGAGTAGTACAGCAAGCATTTATCATTTCAGGTAGCAATCTAGTGACCTATAACAGGTATCACCTAAATATTTGGTGGCTATAAGGGAAATCAATAAAGATATACAGATGATAAAGTTGTGGGCATCTGGTCCAGTTGCCAGGTGTAGGTCTTACTAAAGCAGAGTCCATAGAACTAGTTACAGGTCCACTACCAAATAAGTTAGCTTACTGAACATAAAAAAAATGACCTTTTCTCATGATTTATGAGCTGCTGTTGTTTTCATCGAAATTATATAATGTATCCTGTAACTGCACTAGTGAATAGAGGGGATCAGCAGTACACATGGTAAATCAGAACACAATCTGAGTGTAAGTGCAGAAGTGCTCACTGTCTATATCCTTTTATAAGATTAAAATAGGGCTCAGCATTAGAGAAAACTATGAGGAAGTATACATATAATGTAAAAAATATACTTATCTACACCGGTCTACTGGTATACCATGCACTTGAATAATACAGAAGCAAAGTTTGCTAGTGGAACAGGTAGAAAATAATCAGGCTACCTGAATTTTAGGTTTTGAAACAGGGAAATCCTGCAAGAGTTGTAACAGGTTGTAATTATAACATAGAGGGAAAAGTAATATTATTAGTGCCACCATAGGGGAAGACCAGCGTTACCTGAAGGATGAAGGAAAGTTGTGTATGCGGATCTAGTCGTACAGTGGTGCAGGGGCGGTGTGTTTCTAAACCCACCACCATTAAATGCTGTGTGGCCAGTCGCACTGTGGTGCAGGGGCGGTGTGTTTCTAAACCCACCACCATTAAATGCTGTGTGGCCAGTCGCACTGTGGTGCAGGGGCAGTGTGTTTCTGAACCAGCCGCCATTAAATGCTGTGTGGCCAGTCGCACTGTGGTGCAGGGGCGGTCTGTTTCTGAACCCACCGCCATTATATGCTGTGTGGCCAGTCATACTGTGGTGCAGGTGCGGCGTGTTTCTGAACCTGCTGCCATTAAATGCTGTGTGGCCAGTTGCACTGTGGTGCAGGGGCGGTGTGTTTCTGAACCCACCGCCATTAAATGCTGTGTGGCCAGTTGCACTGTGGTGCAGGGGCGGTGTGTTTCTGAACCAGCCGCCATTAAATGCTGTGTGGCCAGTTGCACTGTGGTGCAGGGGCGGTGTGTTTCTGAACCAGCCGCCATTAAATGCTGTGTGGCCAGTAGCACTGTTGTGCAGGTGCGGTGTGTTTCTGAACCAGCCGCCATTAAATGCTGTGTAGCCAGTTGCACTATGGTGCAGGTGCAGGTGCAGTGTGTTTCTGAACCAGCCGCCATTAAATGCTGTGTAGCCAGTTGCACTATGGTGCAGGTGCGGTGTGTTTCTGAACCAGCCGCCATTAAATGCTGTGTGGCCAGTTGCACTGTGGTGCAGGGGCGGTGTGTTTCTGAACCAGCCGCCATTAAATGCTGTGTAGCCAGTAGCACTGTGGTGCAGGTGCGGTGTGTTTCCGAACCAGCTGCCATTAAATGCTGTGTGGCCAGTTGCACTGTGGTGCAGGGGCGGTGTGTTTCTGAACCAGCCGCCTTTAAATGCTGTGTAGCCAGTAGCACTGTGGTGTAGGTGCGGTGTGTTTCTGAACCAGCCGCCATTAAATGCTGTGTAGCCAGTCGCACTATGGTGTTGGTGCGGTGTGTTTCTGAACCAGCCGCCATTTTATACTGTGTGGCCAGTTGCACTATGGTGCAGGTGCGGTGTGTTTCTAAACCCACTGCCATTAAATGCTGTGTGGCTGTTATGTGCTTACCCGTAAGTGCTCTGTGTATGTGTCAGTGAGTGTCGATGCTTCGGACAGAGCTGGAGATTGCTGACAAGGAGCGAGGCTGAAGGTGACATCAGCTCCCCGGACAGAGTCCGGGAAAAGCCGAAGTATGAACTGAATTCTGCGAGTTCTTCAGATGGAATAAAATACAATAGAAAAATAGTGGATGAAAAAGTGAGAATATTGATTCCTGATACCGTAAGAAATGACAGGAACAGATTATGGGTCGGAAACAATTCTTTCCACTCAAGTCTGTTGAGAAAAGTGGAGGGACTTTTCAAGTGTTTAGAATGACAACTTGTATAGTCCAACAAACTGTTCCTATCTGTGAGTTTGGTGTATAAATCGAATAATAAATATCCCTCCTGTGTCTTAGTTATTTGGGTATCTTGAGGAAGATTAAAATTGAAACGTGCGTAGGCGGCTCTGTGGGTAGCACTCTGCAACACAGTGGGAATTCTTTGAGACAAGTTAGAGGTAAGCGGTGCAGCAGGATTTTAGATAACTATAAGGGGGGGGGGGTGGCATTTTGTGCAGAAAACCCCTGGGTAGTGCTGTTCCAAACAATAGAGCACCTCACTTGAAAACTAATAGGAGCACACAGTGGAAGTTTACTGGTGATATAACCACATTAACTGTACTGTACAAAGGCTACTGTGTGCTTATGCCTCACAAGTTATCCCACCATCTGTGTCAAATTATATTAGCAGAGCACACTCACATAATACTATATATATTTTATGTAATAATATTAATGATATTGCTTGTAATTGGTACCTGAATAAATTGTATGTATATGAAGTTAAAAATAAAAATGAATTTTATATGACAAAGTGGTTCAGTTTCATGTGTCATCGGTGTACCTCAGGTGAGGCAACACAGATGATTTCGGGGATATGAGGGTACAGGATACACCTGAAACGCAGCTATTAAAATCACTAAAGAGGTTCTGAAGTGAGTTAGAACTACCCTTCCAGATAACAAATATGTCATCGATGTATCTTTTCCAACATTTAACGTTAGTCGAGAACATGGGATGTGTGTATACATGCGTGTTTTCATATTCTGCCATGTATATGTTGGCATATGGGGGTGCCACATTTGAGCCCATAGCTGTACCTCTGGTTTAGAGATAAAATTGATCACTAAGGTATCATACTATGAATTTAACATCCCCAAATGCTAAATTTTAAGATGTAACACCTCCATATTCGTACCCTGTAGACCTGAAAACTAAATACCCAATTAAATGGGGCAATTCAAGTATAACGTATCTAGGAATACAATTAGTGCCTGCAACGGTTGAGTTTACATGTGTCTCTCCTACCTATCTCTTCTGTTCCTTGGAATTCGTCGTCTCCAGGAGTTCCCACCACATCCAAAGACATGCTGAAATTAAAAAAAAAAAAAAAAAAAAGGTTGTTCAGGTCAACTGCGGTGTATACCCCCTCATATTCTATCTAGGTATATAGACTATTAACCTCCATAGTTACAAGGAGGCAATCATGAAAGTGAGGCCCTGTGTATTAATGCAGGATAGGAAATCAGTAGTGTCTTTAAGAAAGATTTAATTTTAAATAGCAGTGTAAGAATTTTTTCCAGGGTGATATACAATGGTGAGAGGGTTGACTAGGTGGATTCTACAATCGCCCTGCATGGGGGTGTGTGTAGATTCTTGTGGATATGGGGCAATGTATAAAACACCGGTATGACCAGATTTTTATGGTACAAGAATTTGGCTAGTTTTTTTTTCTCTTGATTCCATTTCTTATAGTACGAGATAAAAGCTCTTTTTTTGTTATCATTGGTAGGATTCCTTGGAATAGGGAAATAAGTATAACCATTAGTAGCAATACTTCGGCACACAAAAAAGCGAGCTTCAGTCAATGTTGCAATCGTGTGATGATTTTATTAAATCACTCCAAGTGAATCCAAGAATTAAAAAGTAAGATCGTTAACGTTTCGGTTCACAACTCGAACCTTTATCAAAACTGATCTATAATAATAAACAAAGGGTACAGTATCAGACAAAACAGTTATCCATACTGATATTGCATACATAACAGTGATAAAATTAAATATCAATCAATATGACTCTTTTATGTTAATAACAAAAACACTTAGTTTATAACCATAGAAATAAGTGTCTTCTTATGCAAGCAGTGAAGCCAATCGTCCCTGGATAGGCTTTATCTACACTTTGTATACTCATTACATACATGCGTATATCATTCTAGTATAAAGAAACAAAAGATTACCTATGGTAAGGGTTAACGAGGTAAACAAGGGATAATTCACTGTGGAGAAAACCACTTAGTGCAGAGTCTATAAAAAATAATCACATTATTGTATTAGTACATATGAATCATATGTTAACACCTAGTCCCATATGGATAATCAACATACACAACTGATCTATAAAGCAGTTAGGCTATTGTGTTATAGAGGAAAAACAGGGATTTTTGTGTACTCACCGTAAAATCCTTTTCTCCTAGCTCATCATTGGGGGACACAGGACCATGGGGTGTATGCTTTTCTGCCACTAGGAGGCGACACTAAGTAGAACTAAAAGTTAAGCCCTCCTTCCTGCAGTATACACCCGTACGTGGGCGTAGCTATTCAGTTTAGTACTAGAGCAGTAGGAGAGCTGGTAATAAGGTACAAATAGCGTAAGGTAAGGCAATGTACAAACTATGTACAAATAGTGTAGGGCAATGTTCTGTACAAACCGTTAAGGCTTATAGGGTGGGTGCTGTGTCCCCCAATGATGAGCTAGGAGAAAAGGATTTTACGGTGAGTACACAAAAATCCCTGTTTCTCCGTCGCATCATTGGGGGACACAGGACCATGGGACGTCCTAAAGCTGTCCCTGGGTGGGAATTAATTGAGTAGCGGTCAAGCATCATGTGCCGGCGGCATACAGATGCGCGGCTGCTGCCTGCCGAATTTTTCTACCTAGGCTTGTATCTGTGCAGGCCTGGGTGTGAACGTTGTAGTGTTTGGTGAAGGTATGCAGGCAGGACCAGTTTGCTGTCTTGTAAACCGGAGTTGCCTAGCCTTGAGGACAAATGGCCTATGAGGCACTCTTGGTCGAGTTGACAGCGTTTTGACTTGTTTTTGAACTGGCATGCCCTTGATGCGGCAGTAATCTTGGATTGCGGGGCAGGTTTAACTTGCCAATGTGGGCTTAGACGCCGCCATAACTTTTGTAGGCTCCTCGGGGCTGACGAACAGCATTTTTGTATTGCTGAATGGGGCTGTTCGGGAGATGTAGTGTTTGAGGGCCCTTGCTAGGTCCAGGGTGCGGAGCTACTTTTCGAGGCGGTGTACTGGGTTTGGGCGGACGGGCGATGTCTATGTCAAGGTGGAAGTGTGATTCTACCTTGGGCATTAAGGACGGAGATGGCCGGAGGACTACTTATCCTTGAAGAAGGATAGGTAGGGGGGGCTGACAGGATAGGGTGTTTGGACGCACACCTAATTGACATGATTGCGACTAAGAGGGCGTTGTTTATTTATTTATTTTTAACGAGAGATGGGATAATGGTACCTCTTTCAGGGGTTCAAATGGGGGCTTCTGAAGAGCGCTTAGTACTAGGTTTAGGCCATAGACAGTCACGGATGTCCTGTAGGGAGGCCGTGTGTGAGAAGCTCCTTGTATGAAAGTCATGACCTGTGGTTTAGGAGCAATCTTCCTTTGGGGAAGGACACTTTAAGACTGAGATTTTGGCCTTTGATGGAGTTTGTTGCCATGCTAGAGCCCAGGCCGTCTTAAAGTAATTCTGGAATTACGTGGATGGAAAAAGGGGGTGGGTTGAGGTCGTAGCCCTCGCGCCACCGGAAAAACAGTTGTTTTTTTTTTTTTTTTTTTTTTTTCCCATGTGTGGTGGTTGAAGCGTAAGCACCTTGACTTTCGGGTATTAACCATGGTGGGCATGACGTCTGGTGTCAACCCTGCTTGGGTCAGGATCCATTCGCCACGCTACTAGAGGCGGGGCTCCTGAGTTCTGGTGGTCAAGGGGGGCCCTAGGATAAGAGGGTCAGCCGGTTTGGGAGCGGCTGGGCGCGTCAGCGAGGAGCGGGACGAGCTTTGTGAACCCTGGCCGTTGTGGTCAGCCTAGGTGTATTACTTGAGCCCTTTATGCTTTGATCCTTGTGATCAGTTGAGGGGTTAGCGGGAGTGGGGGAAGGATTGTTGGAATAGACGCCAGGGGAGGACTAGTGAGTCCACTCTTCAGGGCCGGCGGGACCCGGGACCTGGTTACAAAGGCCAGGCCCTTTGTGTACATTCTTGACGTTATGAAGTCCATGACGGGGGTTTCACAGCGTCGACAGCCATGTAGACAGACTTACGGGTGAGGAACCCATCTTTTTAAGTCCATTCTCTTGCGGCTTAGGAAGTGCACTGCCTAGTTATCCACTTCGGGGATGTGGGCTGTGATATGAATGAGTGGGTCTTTTCGGTTTGGTGAGATATATGTTCCACTTTGCGCAATGGCCATTTGCTGCGTGAGCCACTTGATGTTTGATGTCCGTCACCGTCATAGCGTTGTCTGATTGGATGCCACTGGGGCGACCAGCCCGAAGGTGGTGAAGATGTTGGAGTGCAAAGCGAATCGCTCGCCGCACTAGAATTTTGATTGGGAGACGTGACTCATGTGGTGTTCAGCAGCTAGAAGCTATGGGTCGTGTGCTGACAATAGACTGCCCCTCTGTCCTATTTGAGCAGGCTGGTACCGGTGGATACCGCCAGGCACCGAGGTGGGAGAAGTGGTTTTCCCTGTGTGAGTGCTGATGACTGTGTCCACCATGTAAGTGCTTTCTTGCCTTGTGTGGATGGGTGGTGCTTGTAATTGGGACTTTGGGAAAGAAGTAACGCTGGTAGAAGGTGTAGGGACTGGCAGTGTTGATGAATAGACATCTGCCGGATTAGCTGACTGTAGTCTATTGTGTGAGAGGTTGGTCCTGCCGGAGAGTCTCTGAATTGGACCACCACTAGAGGGTGCCGTTAACACGTACTTGAGTCATGTTCTAAACGATCTATAGATTATACGGCGGGTAAGGGTTTTACCGAGCTAGAGGCAGGAGCGGGTAGTCCTACCTAGCGTGGGAGGTTAACCCAGCTTCTCTGACGGGAACCTGATGAGTGTTGATTACCTTATGTGCAGACATTAGCGACTTTGATGGATCTGAAGTTGTACCTCTGTTGCGGTCATCTACAGATCTTGCTTGAGGGAACTCGACGCCTGTTGTTGGAGTTCTGACTTCTGGATGAGGTCGGGTTACTTGTTAATGCTCTGTGAAAGAGAATTAAGGAACGACAGACAGACCTAGGCACTGAACCAGAGACTTTGTTAGCTGTGGATCTAATACGGTCCCAGTGTGGTGGGAGTAACCTTAGGTATTTTGAATGGGCTGTGAGTCATGCGCGGTTGCATGACTAAAGCCTGGAATGGTAGGGATATACGCTAAGGATATACACTATATCTGAGCACTAGCGCGGAGTTCAAGGTTTAGAGTTTCTTATATATGTAACAGAGGTTTCGATTCTGAGCCCGTAGGCGGTTTAGCAGATGTTGCATACCACCGGGGTAACTGTCGGAGTGCCCTGATCACTGCTTTTGTCACCTGTGACGTGGCAAGAGGTGATCTGACCTGGCTACTGACGGTTAGGCGAGTTCTGCCGAGGTCGGCCTGTGTAGGGCTGCATCCCGTTGGTGGATGTGGATACTGTCTGACTGTCAGTCGGGCCAGATGCTGTGAGCCGCTGAAGTGTAGGGCTAAGTAACGAGTGGCAGTGGTGTTTACACTGCCTGGTTGGAAGCACATGGGCTAATGTTGTGGGCAGTTCGTGCCCAACTGTAACCTGCAAGATCGCCCTGCGATGACGACTGGAGCATGTTGAGGATTATGTTTCCCATTGAGACACCCAGATTTTAAAATAAATCGTGTAGGCGGTTCTGTGATGTGTACGGTTATGTGCACTATACGGTTATGTTTTTCTGGCTGCTGGCTTTACCTACTTTGCCAGCAATTATGCTATGTCCTGTGTTATGTGCTTGTAGTTCACAGTCTGTGGCCTGCATTACTGTAGGGGTTGCTGATGGTTACTGGTTCTCAGTGTGGGTTGTGTGACCCGTTGTGACGTGCCCTTATGGGGTGGGGTGTTAACCGTTTTACTGGATGCCGTGTGTAGCGGCCACGCAGTACGAGAGAGGTTTAGCGGATGCTCTGCAAACGCGGCTGTTTAGGACGATTTTGTGATAAATTATCCTTGCGGGCTGATGATTGACATTGGATGGGGATAGCCATTTATTTGGTATAGGTGTATTAATCTGTTATAGGTAACAGATACTGAGAGAACTGAATGAGAGGGTTCTCTGGGCACATAGCTCTTAGCTGTCACGATGGACGTCATGGATATGAGCTGATCTACAGGGCCTGACCATTTGTCATGGAGTGGAGTTGTGGTTTTATGTTCGGCCAGAGCTAACAGCCGGTCTAGTAAGGAGACGGTGTCTGACTGGTCACTGTGACCAAAATGTAACACTAGGACGCTGTGGAAAACCGCACTGAACGTGGCCCATGATGGTCTGTTAACTATAACTGTACAGGGTTAATTTATCTTTCACCCCCGGGGCAGTTACCCTAGGCTCCCCTGCCTCCCATGTCAGGGCCGCAGACGGGGTAATGTGAAAGAACAATGTCCCTAATCATTGTTCAACTCTAGGCTGTAAGGGGGCCGGATGGGCATCGGCTGCGGTCTCCTCCGTGGTGGAAGGAGTACTGGGACTTGCAGTGCAGTACTGAGTGAGCGATCCTATCAGAGGCTCCTATATCCCCAGCGGGCCTCAGGTGACAGTACCCAATTCCAGGCTGTAAAGGGCTGGATGGGCCCAGACTGCAGCTTCACCCGGGTAGGAGAGTTGGTGGAAGCAGTGCTGGGACTTGTAGTGCCGCAGACTGAGCTCCTGCCAGCGGCTGCTATATCCCCAGAGGGGCCCCAGGTGACAGCCCTTAATGCGGGCTGGAGCCGCCACTGACCGATGTTCGGTCACCATATTCTTCTGGGCAGATGCTGTGGCCCATTTAGGATGCTTTGTTCTTAGGAGTCCTTAAGAATTGCGCCCTTTTGGGGGCGTGGGGTAGGGTGTGCAGGCCAATAAGGCCATGGCTTGTTCCCCACCAGCGCGTTCTTTGTTAAATTTCGCGCTTGTCCGGGGGCGTGGCTTAGGGCGGGGTTTATCTGGCCCAGCATCATGGCAGGGGGCGTGTGTTGCCGCGATTGACGCTAGCATCGGCCAATCGCGGCTATCCCTGTGCCGTCGCGTCATCGCGCCCGCCCCCATGACGCAGGCGGTCACCTGGTGAGCGGCCAATCACGGGCAGGCTGGGCGTTGCTAGTGTGTGGGCCCAGACCGGGGCCTAGATTAGTGTGGGCTACTGGGAGGGTCGCCGGGGCTCGCGATGCCCGCAGGCTGCGGCCCTGCAGAGGCCTGCTGCTCCCCGTCTACCTGCCTTGGACGCGCGCCCTGGAATGCCCGGCAGCGCGCGTCCAAGCGTGGAGCTACCGCGGGGTGTTGTGAGTAGAGGAGGTGGAGGCTGCTGCTGAGCCCCCGATCCCTTGGGGCTATTGTGTCCAGGACTGAGGGTGAGAGGAGGTGACATGGGCGCTCCTCGCATCCCCCTGTTGTGCAGGGGGATGTAGTGACGTGCTGCCAGAGGCTCTGAGCAGGGAGAGCAGAGCCCTTTGTGGGTCCTTTCCCTGTAGGGGAGCCGAGGTTCTGGTAGGGGCTTGGACTCCATGCCCTGGGGCCTCCGTGCGCCCTGAACTTACCGGCGGTGCGCGTCCCGGCCTGGGGCCGCCGCGGTTGGAGGAGGAGATGGGACCCAGTGTGTGTAGGCTGCTGGTGCTGCACCGGATCCCTTGGGGATGGATCGGTGCGGTGGCTGGGCACCTTGGTGGCCTCAATCACCTGCTTCTTTGTTGGAAGAGGTGAAGGTGCTGCACATGTGCCTCCTTGCGTCCCCCTGTCCTGCAGGGGGATGCTATGGGTATGCACGGTGGTTGCTTGCCTGGTCTGGGGTAGTACGAGCGGAGTCCCTTTATGGGGATCCGTCGCCCCTCCACCGGTGGTGTGTGCTGCCTTGTGGGTCCTCATGCTCTATGCAGAGCAGCGCCTTTTGGCGTATAGTAAAAAGTAGAAATAAGAATTAAATAGCAAAAATGCAAAGTAAAAGTATGAGTAAGAATGGTAGATGTGGTCTGGCTACAGACACACGTGTGCCTCCAGCGACACTAAGCTAAAACTGAATAGCTACGCCCACGTACGGGTGTATACTGCAGGAAGGAGGGCTTAACTTTTAGTTCTACTTAGTGTCACCTCCTAGTGGCAGAAAAGCATACACCCCATGGTCCTGTGTCCCCCAATGATGCCACGGAGAAAGGAAGGTACCTGAGTGATAGAAATAAGGGGCTATCAACCCTATATAACAATATGGCACCCAGTGTTGTAATCACAAAGAATATGGTGAATGGTTCTCCTAATGAAAAAAAATATATAATAGCTTCAACAATATTTAAGAGTAGAGGTATACACCAGTACCTATTGTCTGCTCTGTCACTGTACTTGTATAGTGCCTATGGGGCTATGATCCGCTAGTAACCTATATAGGATATAATTGCAGTTAGCGTGCTGAAAATACCTTGTCCTGTGGCGAGGTGAGCGTGGTCAGGCCATGTGCAGTGTCTCTGTTCCGCTGCCGGTGTCTTATGGCGTTCAGAGCGGATGTGACGCAGGCGGAAGGGACGCGTAACGTCACAGCCGGTAGAACGCATAGAGGTTTGCGGAACGCAAACCGGACGTTTGCGCATGCGCAGTAGATGTAATGACAAAGTAACCTGCGCGCTTGTAATGAGAAGCTGGATCTAAGTTTGAAGGTGGACTAGGACGCTGTAATTATGTTCTACTTCACTCAGGTCCGCTGCGGATAGCCCATAAGAGAAACAAAGGAATAGAATAGAGAAAAAGAGAAAGGAAAAAAAGAGAAAAAGGGAAATAAGTATGTCAGTCATGAAGTAGGCTGTGAATCTCATCCATGTAATATCGGTTGTTCATCACTACAATCGAGCCCCCCTTATCTGCCGTCTAGATAACAATGGATTTGTTGTTAGATAAATTCTTGAGGGCCCTAGATTCTTCAATAGACAAATTATTTTTCAAGTGTAATTCACCTGATGTAATCGTCTTGAAGATCTTACTAATGTCCCTTTCAACTAGTGTTGTATGTCTCTACCAGATGTTGGTGTCTCGGTGGTGGTGATATGTAAATGTAGGCCCTTAAGAATAAAAGAGGATGTTGTTGTAGGAGTATCTCTAGGTGAGACTACTGTCAAAGAATCAAAATGTGCTTTAAGTATAATTTTCCTGAAGAATTTGTGTAATTCCTGTTAAACACATTACAAGTTAAAGAATAGAACCAGACAGAACGAGAGGCCCTTTTGCAGTAAACTGATCTTGGGGGAGAGAGAATATAAGAGGAGATGTTATAGACTATGTTCTGAGGCCTACCTGGGATCTGGTCGACACACCTTCCCTTACTCCTCATTCTCCTTTTGCCCCTGCACTGAAAAATTACTAAAAATACAATCGAAAAAACTCACCATGCGCAGCCACAAAAGTCTAACACCAAATGCACTTACCAGGATGCAGTCAGAACCGATTTAGTAATGGCAAACACAGATGCATAGTACTGATACAATCAATCACTCTCAACCTACTCATACATGGGTGAGGTGACTGACGACATTCATTTTGCACACAGATAATGTTTGCTTACATAAGGCGCCATTCACACTGATATATATGAGTGTCTTTATGCTACCCACTGTTCCATTTCCAGCTACTAGACAAAGCAGGCGGCCCAGTACAATGCCTCCGCACCACTATATAAATGACGGTACTGTCAAATAAGCAAAATGTACTTTAAGTCTTACTTTTCTGAAGAATTTGTGTTATTCCTGGTTAACACAATGTATTAAAGGGTTGAACCAGACAGAACGAGAGGCCTTTTTTGCTGTAAACTGATCTCAGGGTGAGATAGTCTACAGGCCTACCTGGGATCTGGTCAACACATCTTCCCTTACTCCTCATTTTCTTTTTGGGCCTTCGCCCCTTCACTGACCTATAAAAAGGGGGTGGGTCTGGTCTGCAGGACCATAGTTCCCCTCCAAACTCGATGGGGTGGACCATGGTCTCCTCGGTACTCGAAAGCTGAAATAATCAGTAAAGCGCCAAATATGTACTTGTTTTTTGTGATAATCCTCCTGGTCACTTGCAAAATACACGTTTCTTATTTTGTAGATTTTTCTTAAACTCCATTATAGTGGAGTTAATTGTTCTTATAGTCATGAAATCCTTAATATTGTGAGTTGTTCCTTTGCGACTATGATCTTATCGAGTTAAGTGATTTTGTCTTGAATAAATTAAAATCAATGGTGTGTAAAATAATGTCCATTGAGCCCTTGTTTAATATTTGCTCAAATTTCTTGCAATAAGTGTTCTCCTGAAATAGAGTGGCCCTGAGTGAAACTCGCAATTCTATAGGGATCCGCTGTACTCGGTGGTACTCCACCAATGTGTTACTACGTAGGTCTAGTGCAATTGTCATCGTAAATCCTTCTCATAATTCCTTGTTTGTAGTTCAGTTCCTCTGGTGGAACAGACAGAAATTGAGGTGAAGTATTCACCCTCGAAGGAATAGTAGAGGCCTCATCTTGGTTGAGCGAGAGAGTTTGGAATGACATGAATGTCCTTAAACTAGCAGGAGCCAGATAAAAAAAAGGTTGCCAAACTAGAGATGGTCAGAAAACAATATCAATCTGGAAAAAAATATTTCTGGCACACACACTCAGGAAAAAAAATCATGAATATTGAAGATTACAGAAACAAAATCCACTTTTTTTTTGTCTCGTTCACAACTTAAACAGTAAATGTAACAATATAATCATACTTGGTGAGCCACATCCAGATGTCTACACTGGATAGTGACTTGTTGCAAGTCATCACCATTATTCTCTCATCATTCTGGCAAAACATAAGTACCACTTTAAAGTTGCGCCAAATGGGCTCCCCCTTGATCAGGTTATAATTAAACCAGAAGAGCTCAAAGCCATCCAAACTGACAACAGGGTCTTCGATGATGGATAACCGCGAACATGTCCTCTAGCCTTAATCCCATCTTCCAAAAGAGAGATTAAGGACCTCACCACTCTTCTCCAATCCAGGCCACCATGTTTCTCCTTGACTCTTCCTGCCCGTTTGTCAGGTGGGACCACTCCATCTCTTCCCCATTATTTTGGAAGACAGAGTAACCAAATGTTTCACCCCAAAAGGATAGATTCACCTCTCTTCCCCCACATTAATTGACCTCCACCCTTTCTGGATGGCCTGCCATAAAGCAGCGCTGAATGGTGTGTCCTTGAGGCCTGGTGATGGAGAGGAATACACCTTCATCGACCCCGGCTACATCCGCATAACTGTGGGGAGCAGTCGCTGGGGGATCGGGTGGACCAGACCCCCAACTCCCCACTAACATCAACACTTTCACACATAACCAATCCCCCACTCCTCACCAACCACATGCAGCACCGAGGACTCCAAGACAGCCGATCTCTCCTCTGTCCAAAACGTTATTGATTAGATAAGTGGCCATGCTGGACAGTACCAATCGAGCTTACATATCACAGTTGTACAACCTACATTAATTTTACACATTGCTATATACATTGGACCAATTTGAATAATCAATACCACATAAGGTTAACCTAAGATGGGCATACATTTCTGGCCTATTATGGAACTATATTCTAAATTGTCTCATATATGATAGGATATTAGAAACAAATAATGTAGAGGCCGTGGTTCATAAGAACCAAGCAAACGAGAGAAATAAAATTTGAACTTAAAGGTGCACATGGGTACAGAAAAAAAACACATAAGTACACCTGAAACAGAGAAAAGAAAGGATGTTATGGCCATAACTCATGGAAGTGAAGAACCAGTAGAAAACAGTCCTGGTTGTAGAAAAGATAGGCTTTCAAGAAAAAGTTACTAAAACTCATGAATAGAGCATTCTGCCAACCCAGTCAAATGTATTATTGCTTGTAAAACCCCGTAAAAAGCAAATTCTCATTTATCCCTAGTGGTGCCACACAATTTAAATAATGGATCCACCTGGACTCCGCACGCAGTAAGGGGAATGATAGATTACCCCCACGGATTTTAATGCGATTCTGCTGCATTACAACAATTTGGGATCCATAGATCCTCCTGTTATGTTTATTCAAATAATGTACCGCCACGGTGGAAATTGTCTTGCTTATTTTCTGGTGGTCCGATGCTAGAGCAGTATTGGAGAAATGTTGTTGGATCCGCTTCTTCAGCTAGTGAGTTGTTTGGCCCACATAATGCATATTGCATGGACAGGTTAGTACATACACCGCATTCTTTGTTCGACATTTAATATAACTCCTCCGGTCATATCTCCTTACATCAGCCTGATTAACAAACACCGATGTTACAAGCATAAACTGGCACACTGTACAATTCCCACAGGGATATGACACTTTCTGGGTTATACCTGATCCCATCCTGGTTGTAAGGGTAAAATGGCTTCTCGTCAAAGCGTCACGAAGATTCTTTACCCTTCTTGCAGTTAAGAGTGGTCTATTGGAGACAATATTTTTAAGATTAACATCAGAGGTAAGGATGCTTGAGTTTTTCCTCAATTAATGCAAATATCCCCCCACTGATTGTTGAATGTTATAGGGCGCAATTCAAACCCATTAGTGCAAATCTTTTTCTTTGGCTTGAGAAAGTCCTCTTGCTGTTGTACGTATGTGTTGTTATAAGCACGTCCAAGCGTGCTCCTCGGGTACCCTCTAGTCCAAAGTCACTTTCTAAGGTCACCCACGTGTGAGATGAAATCGGTGTCTGAACTCTCTCACTTGAAGGAATTGACTTCTGGGGATATCGCTCTTTAGATGGATTGAATGGAAAATTTTGTGGAGCCCCTCGGGATGGGGCACTCGGTGCCGGACCGGGGTGCTGCTGGGGGATGTCACGGCGGTCCTGGTCCGGACCGTGTCCCGGGCCCGCACAATAAAATGGGTTTTTTTTTTACAAAGGATTTGTCACTCGTGACGCCACCCACTATATGCGGCCAGTAATGGGGCCGCCGCTGCTGCAGAACCTCCGGGGATGATGGGTTAGCAGCTTGGATGAAATAGTTCCTGTGGGCAGAACTGGGTTCCCCGGGGCAGTGGTAGAGGTAGTTAAAGTTTGTGAGGATGTTATTGATGCTGCAGGAGAGTAGGGGTAGCAGTAGAGATGATAAGAGTAGAGGCAATGGCAGTCTATGAGGGCAAGTGGGGCTTCAGCATAAGGATGACACACACTCACGGTTTCTGTTGTTCTTCAAGTCTTTACTGGCAGATGGTATTACACAGTATTGTCCACGGAGTCTGTACCAGGTTGCTCTCACCCTGACCGGGTCCTTGGCTTCCTACTTAAACGCTGTGTGTGGCCCTGCTGCTGCTTGTAGCTATACTGCTGGCCCTGTCTCTGCTCACGGGTACCAATATGCTGGGCAACTTGAGTCCTCTGTGTCACTGACTCCTTCGTGTTGCTTTGCTATGGTGTGGTGAAGATGGTGGACCTTCACTATGCCGGTGTTTACTGTCCTGTCTGTCTCAGGCACAGCCTCGGATCCGGTATCCGTCTTAAGCGTCTCCCCGGGATCAAGCTTTTGGGGTAACTCTTTATCCCGGGTATGTTCCTCTGTTAATCTGTCTCCTTTCCTCAGACCTCTCAGGATCTCCACTGACACTTGGCTCTGCTCCTGCTCCAGACTAGACTCTCCAACTGCAGACTGACTAATTGTCACTCTTGTTTTGTGGTAAACAACTTTAGCTCCTCCCACTAGTGCAAATCTTTTTCTTTGGCTTGAGAAAGTCCTCTTGCTGTTGTACGTATGTGTTGTTATAAGCACGTCCAAGCGTGCTCCTCGGGTACCCTCTGGTCCAAAGTCACTTTCTAAGGTCACCCACGTGTGAGATGAAATCGGTGTCTGAACTCTCTCACTTGAAGGAATTGACTTCTGGGGATATCGCTCTTTAGATGGATTGAATGGAAAATTTCATAATGGAGCAAGTTGTTGGTCGCGGTTACCTTGCTGTGTGAACAGGTCCGAATCATCCACTCCTCCATGGTCAGTCGTACATCCAAAAAAATCCAGTGTAATGGGCGAGATATTCCAAGTGAGGCAGATGCTCAAGGTGTTCTTTTTAGTCTAGCAATGAAATCTACACAAGCCTCCTTAGTCCCCGTCCACAGAAACAATACATCATCAATTTACTGGAACGAACCACAGATAGAGTCCTTAAAATCTGCCAATGGATACACGTGCATGTCCTACCACCAACCTAGAAAATTGCTGGCAAAGTAAAGGTGCACAACGTGCACCCATCGCTGCGCCGGACGTCAGCCTGAGGAAGGTCCTGTCAAAGAGAAAATAATTCTGCTTCAGTGTGAAGCCGAGGAGGCTCAGCAGAAAATCATTGTGTTGAGTTTTACCTCCAAAATGTCACTCTAGGAATACAGATACCGCTCATAGTCAAATTTTGTGGCCAGTGCTCGTATAGAGGGATTCTATACCCAATGATACAAGTAGTGTCTTTTCAGGGAATTCTCGATCTGCCAGGAGTTCTAACAAATATAGCCTGTCTCTTACGTATGATCTCAAATTGGTGACCAAATGTTGAATAAAAGTCAACATATTCACAAGCATGTTCATTTAGACTCCCAATTCATGCCATGATTGGCCTCTCAGGCGGATTAGTAAGGGCCTTGTGTATCTTGGGTAGTAGGTACAGTGTATGTACAGTTGGGCTCATAGGTATGATGAATTCCTTTTTCCTTCTTATTAATGACATCGTTGTAGGAAACTTCGAAACCAAATTAGACAGCTTTCTCTGGAAAACGACAGTAGGGTCAGATGGCAGTTTTAAATACAGATCCACGTTGTCTGTCTGTGTGCCCCCCTTACGTACTGTTCAGTCGGCCAAAGCACAGTATTCTCCCCCTTGTCTGCCTCTTTAATTACAAAGGTACCGGTTTCACTAAGGGAGGTAATGGCCGCCTGTTGTTCTTGGGACAAGTTTTCCAGATTGTCCTTATGACTCCTCCAATGTTTAATTAATGTCATAAATCATGGTGTTGAAAAAGGAAAGGATGGCAGGTGAAATACCCAGCGAAGGAGTATATTGAGATGGTAAACGTAAGTTACAAATTCTCCTATCTGTAGGTTCTTCTTGATCTTCTAGTAATTCAAGCAAAACCCTTAGGACCTGTTGTTCCTTTTCAGGTCATGATTCCAATGCAGAGGGTGTACTATATAAGTATTTGAAGGTGAGATTTCTACAGAGCAAATAGACATCCTTGATCAAGGTGAATTTATCAAGCGCCTTCTTGGGTGAAAAAGACAAACCCTTTGCTAATACCAATTTTACAAATCTCATAAAGGGTAGTCCGTCATGTTAATGATTTGTAAATCACTATTACCATCTAGTAAGGATATCTCCTGGTTCGCAGCCTCAGTCTGGAGGGTAGATGAGGTGACTTCCTCGTTTTGGACAACGTCTTTGTTTTGTTTTTTATATTTGCGACCGGTTCTCTTCGTCCTCCTTCCAGGTTGCTGTGATCACTCAAATTGCACTCACTCGGATTAGAAGGTGGAACAGAGCTAAGGACTGATTATGGCACTGAGGGTGGAACACTAACAAGTTCCTTTAGTCATTATCTGGTGCTCCAGGTTTTCTGTTCCGTCTATTACATATATGTGTCCACTTATTTGCTTCATGTGCGTTAAAGTCCTGTTTGTCTCTTAGGAACTTTTTTCTCTTGCCTTTCCTAATCTCGTATTTGATGATGTTCGCTTTTAACTTGAGCAAAAATTATTGTACCAGTGAGTTTTGGTTAAAGTTACAGTATATATTTTTTATCAATCTCCTTGATTTGATCATTAATGGAGACTTTAGAAAGATTTATCATATGAGATAAGCATGTTCAGAAGAATCTTGACTGCATTCAACTAGGCCCTTTCCCCATAAATCATAAACGTCCTGCTCCACTTCCCATGCTGGGAAAATTTGTACCCTGAGACCACAAGAAATAATGTCAACCTTACTATATTCTTGCAAGGTTTTGATGTTCCACCAAATTATTATATGGCTCCTGTGTAGGCCAATAAGCTGGGTAGATAGTATTTGAAAATCACCATTTTTGATTAAGGGTGCATCAGAGTTGAAAACTGCAGACACCTGACTGTTCCAGTGTGTCTCTCTCTCGCTGCCAAATCAACTGCCATTTTTTACAAAATATTAGACAAAGCACACTTGTCTACGTTCCGTGTGCATAAGGATCAAGACAACCTGCCACAAAAGGGTTCTGTCTCTATGACCTTTGCTTAACTTACAAATTTAAACATAATTGTCACTGATGGGCTCCCAGGCTGTGATCCAATATTGGACCCATGAGACACAGACAGTACAGGACATGTGTCCTGTTAGATTACCGCTGACACCCCAGAAGACCGCAGCTTTGGGCACGACACCCGCAGGAAACACAGCTTTCACTTGTGCACCCACAGGCACCTCAGCACAGTCAGGACCTGCACCTCTTTGGCGCCCCCTTATCCTGCTGGACAAATCCGGTATTGCAAGAGGATAAGACAGGAGCCCAGCTGCTCTAATTTATGTTGTCTCACCCTCAGGCCCACAATATCACATAAATACAAAACATGCTACCACCATCGATCTCTTTAAGGTGGATCGGTCACCTGTTTTGGTAACGTGAATTTGCGGAAGGGACGTGTTCATCTTGTCATAGAACATGAAGAACGAAACTAGTAAGTTATAATATTTTACTCCTAAAAGTTGGCAGTGATTGCAAAAGATATTACAAAAGAGACAATGTACAGATTTACATAAAACAGTTATTAAAATAAAAGGAATAAAACTAAGAAATTGCAAGACCTGGCCTCGCGGTGACAATCTTAGTCCTTGGTAGGGCAGGTCGGCTCCCCAGAAGAGTAGTATTGAGTCCTCCACGCAGTAAGGTGTGACTGCGTCCAAGATCCCGGGTGGAATGGCTCCCAAAATGGATGCATTGGTTTTAGTAAATGAGGCAGCAAGGTAAGACACCCTCAACTCCCCCCACCTTTCCCCCCCCCCCCGTGTGCTTACCTTACCCAAGGACTGGTTTTTATGGATCCTCCCAGCTCCACCAGAAATCATTTCCAAGGTTTCTGATGGTTTCACGGATCTCTAAGTGGTATCAATAGATCGGCAAAAATATGAGTTATGTATTTGTGGTAGTAACAGGTCTTATTAAATTTGCCATGAACAAAACCATCTTTTAAGACAAAGGAGTTTTAGAGGGAAAGAGAAACTTTAGCTCTGCTTAAGGTATTTATGGCTCTGTCGATCGTAAATACTGGATAGGAAAGGGGGGAGAGAGAGAGGGTATGAAATCTGATCTACAGAAACCCGTACTAAGGGAAAGACTTATGTCAGTCTTAGGCTAGGGTCACACTTGCATGCATTTTTTAAGGTGGCTTAAAAAAAAGAATTATTCTTACTGTTAATTCGGTTTCTAGGTCCCATGACAGCATATGGAGGTTGTCTTCTCCATGCTCTATTTGGGACAGGATGCACAAGAGAGATTAAAAGCCCCTCCCACCTCCCACTTTGCCAGTGTCTTACAAAGAACCCCTAGCACAGCAGAAGGAACGAAACAAAACCCGAGAAAACAGAAATAGGGAGAGAAATAAGTGCTGTCATGGAAGGGACCTAGAAACCGAATTAACGGTAAGAATAATTTTTTTCTCTAGGCCCTTCCCCGACAGCACATGGAGAAATGCCAACGAATCCATACCTATGGGGGAACCACAGCCTGCAAAGCCTTTCTTCCTAAGGCCAAATCCCGGTTGGACAGCAGATCCAGGCGATAATACTTAGTGTAAGTATGCAGAGACGACCAGGTCGCAGCCTTACAGATCTGCTTCGGCGAAGCCCCAGCCTGCTCAGCCCAGGAGACTGAAGTGGACCTAGTGGAATGGTCCGTGAACCCCGACGGTGGAGAGAGGCCCTGGCAGACATAAGCCTCAGTGATGGCCTTCTTAATCCAGGCGGAAATAGTGCCTTTAGCCACATTCTTGCCCTTATTGCCACTGAAATGCTGGACGAACAAATTTTGGTCAACCCGCCAAGGTGAAGTCACATCCAGGTAGTGGATGAGAACGCGCCTGACATCCAACTAATGGAATTCCGCTTCCTTCGGGGATTTGGGATGTTGACAGAAGGAAGGGAGGACAATAGACTGAGAACGGTGGAAATCCGACACTACCTTCGGCAAGAAGGAAGGATCCAATTGGAAAACCACTGAGTCATCACGGATAGTAAGGTACAGTTCCCGGATGGATAAGGCCTGCAATTCTCCAATACGACGCGCCGAGGTAATGGCCACCAAAAACGCCGTTTTATGGGCCAAAGACCGCAGCAGACAGGAGGCCAGAGGTTCATACAGAGGACGAGAGAGACCTGTAAGAACCACATTCAGATCCCAGGCCTGGGTGAGCTGCAGATGTCTGGGACACTTGCAGGTAACCGACACCATGAATCGACGGATCCAATGATGATCCGCCAACCGGACATCAAACACTGAGCTCAGTGCCGACAACTGAACCTTAATGGCACTCTGTTTGAGACCCTTATCCAAACCTTCTTGAAGAAAATCAAGGACCTGAGAAATATTAGGGAACAAAGGGTCGGGTGCCCGAGTACCGCACCAAGAAGCAAATTTCTTCTAGATGTTATTATAGATAGAATTCGTACCCGGAAAGACCCTGGGCCCTCAGAGCCTGGGCCTCAGCAACCAAGCAGCCAGAGGGAGTTTCTGAGGCTCCGGATGGAAGAGAAGGCCCTGCGAGAGCAAGCTCGGATCCTGACCCAGAGGGATCGGCCCATCCACCCTGAGGGACATGATCAGATTGAACCAGCTGTGTTTCGGCCACAGTGGAGCAACTAAAATCGTCGTGACCCTGTCTTCTGGAGGACCCTCGCCAAAAGAGGCAAAGAGTGGAAGGCGTGAGCCAACCGAAAATCCCATACGTGGGAAAATGCGTCCACTCCGGAGCGCATCGTCCCACGGGTTGATGGAGAAGAACGTGCAGACTTTTTGGTTGCTGTTGGAGGCAAAGAGATCGACCTCCGGGGGACCCCAACGTGCCACCAGAGTGCAGAAGATCGCCGGATCCAGACTCCACTCTCCCGGGTGAAGTTCCCGCCGACTGAGGAAATCGGCCTGAGTATTCGGAGAACCTTTCAAATGAACCGCGGAGAGGGACTGTAGGTACCTCTCTGCCTAACAAAAGATTCTTTGGGAGGTATCCTGAAGGCCGGCGAACCGAGTCCCGCCCTGATGGCGAAGATGTGAAACCGTGGTAATGTTGTCGGAGTAGACCAGAACATGGGAATCCCTGATTAGATCCCGAGCCGCCCAAAGAACTTCTTTCACTGCCCGTAACTCCTGTAGGTTGGAGGACTGAGACTGGAACGATGAACTCCAAAGACCCTGAAACGGGACCCGGCCCACCACAGCACCCCGGCCCACCACAGCACCCCGGCCCCGCTTGCTGGCATCTGTTTTGATGGTAACAAGGGGACTCCAACCTCAAGCGACCCCCCCGCCCCTCCTCAAGTTGGCGGGGGACAGCCACCAAAGCAGAGACCTGGACACCGGGCACGGAAGACGAACTCGATTGTTGAGGGTGGAAGAAAGCCCGTTCCAGTGCCGCAGGATGTGAGCCTGAAGGCACCGAGAATGAGCCTGCACCCACATGACCGACGGAATGCAGGCAGTCATCGACCCCATGGCCGACATGGCAGCCCGGAGAGTATGAGCTTTTAGAGACCGTAGGGTGGAAATTTTCAAGGCCAGAGTAGATTGGTGATCGATCGACAGAAAAGACATCTGCTGCATGGAATCCAGGATCACCCCCAAGAATCTCCTGGTGGGGAATGGCTGGACTTGAGATTTCCTCAAATTTCGAACCCACCCCAAGGACCGGAGAACCTGCAGGGTTCGGTGCACATCCGCCCCGGTGGACGCCGCCGAGGGGGCGACCAGAAGAAAATCGTCTAGATATGGAACTAGACAAACCCCTGCCTGTCGCAGGAAGGCCACCACCTCGCCCATAAGTTTTGAAAAAACCCGAGGAGCAGAGGAGATGCCGAACAGGAGGACGTCGAATTGGAAATGATGAACTTCCCTCTGGTAGAAGATCGCGAACCGGAGAAACTTCCGGTGCCTGGAATGGATAGGAACTTGAAAGTAGGCATCTTTGAGGTCGATAGTCGCCATTTGGAAATTGTGAGTAATCAACGGCACCGCGGAACTGATGGATTCCATCTTGAATCTGCGGTAGTTGATGTACCTGTTGCGTTGCCGGAGATTGATGATAACCCTGGCTTTCCCCGATGGTTTCCTCACCAGAAAAAGGCGGGAGCAATGCCCACAGCCCTAATCCTCGGAAGAACTGGGGAGATCACCCCAGAGCCCAGGAGCGACTGCACACTTGAGAACAAAAGATCCTGAGCACCCGGAGTCGGTAATGCAGTGACCCGAGGAGGAGGAGGGAACTCGAACTCGATCAGAAGCCCTTCTGCAATGACGTTGAGGACCCACTGGCAATAAGTGATTTCTCGCCAGCGGGGAAGGAACCTCGAGAGTCACCCCCACCGGCCCCGAGTCACTGCTTATCCGGCTGGGGACGGGACTGGGAGGGGAAAAGCTGATTCTTGGCTCTACCCTGGGACGAGGACCATCTACCTCTCCCCCTGCCCCTAGGCTGAGAGGGGGGAGGAAGCAAGGGACGAAAAATTTACTACTTAGCCTGTTTTTGTTCTGGCAGCGCCTTTTTATCAGCCGCTTTCTCAAGAATCTCGTCCAAAGCCGGACCAACAAACAAGTCGCCCTTGTAGGGGATGGAACAAAGTCTCAACTTTGAAGTTGAGTCCTCGCTCCAACCCTTCAACCAAAGGGCCTGCCTTGCAGAGTTTGAGAGGACCGAAGTGCGAGCCCCCATACGAACCGACTCTGCAAAAGCGTCCGCCAGGAATCTTGTAGCCCACACAAGTGGAGGCGATGTTAGTCTGCACAGTCATGGAAGAAGGCCTCCCAAGAGCGTTTCATCAGACCCTCGATCTTACGATCCATTTGGTCTTTTAACTGAGAGGTATCCTCAAAGGGAAGAGCAGTTTTCTTAGTCACTCTTGTTACCTGCACATCCACCCTCGGGACCTCCCAGCTGAACCCAGTTTCCTCCAGTGGAAACCTGTTCCGAAGCGGAGTCTTAACTCGCTTATCCGGAAACTCCCATTCCTGGGAGCTGAGACCCTGAATATAAGAGTGGTCTGGAAACCCTGGCTGCTTTATGGAGCGTAGCCCAGCAAACATCTCATCCTGTACCGACTGGAGGATTTCCCCCTCCTCCAAGCCCATAGTACTACACATGGCCCCAATGAGCTCCCCCAACTCGTCTAAAGAAAAAAGAATTTTCTTAGTATCAAAAGCCTGAGAAGGAGCGGGATCAAGCCCCCTGGTCAGACTCTGAATCACCCGGATCCTCAGGGTCGGACTGTGCTACTTGGAGCCTCTGTTTTTTGGGGAGCGAGGGCCAGGAGCAGGAACGGGAGGCCCAGCAGGAATGGCACCCAAGGAAGCCCGGATCTCATGCTGCACCATAGACCTCAAAACATCCACAAGAGAGGGATGCTCAGCCCTGACCACCGTCTCCGTACAGTCTTGACACAACTTTTTCTCCTAAGGGACGGGGAGTTTCTTAAAACAGACAGGACATCTGGCCATTTTTGAGGTCTTTTTAGGGGCAGCTTTCTCTCCCTAAAAAAAAAAAAAAAAAAGAGAGAGACAAGGACTCAATCACCAACTGCGCAGGGACACAGGCAAGCGGACCCCCCTCCTTCCCGTGGCACAACACCTACTGTGGCAGGGGCAGTGCTAGCTTCAACAGAAATGTCTGCCATGTTGCATACAGAGCTTACCTGTACTGAAGATCGCAGTGGCTATATACCCCGGAGCCACCTGCAGCATATCCCGGAAGATTGACTCCTGCCCTTCCCCCTGCTCAGGGCCATAGGCAGGGCGCACATGTGTGACGTGCCCTGCACGCTTCCACGCCGGGAGCCACCACTGGCCTGGATGCGCGGCATACTCGAGCGAACACGAGACCGAAAGTGACGCGGCGGCCAAATTTAGACCTGTGCCATTGCAATTGTGGGTGTTCTGCGACACTACCTGCTTGTACTAGTTGCTAAGTTTTAAATTCAAGGCAGAGTAAGTGGCAACCAAACACACCACAATCACCAAGGAACACACGCCAAGATGGCTCACACATCATGGCCTTCATTGTTTGGCTAAGCCAAATGTATATGTGTTGCAGTCCCAGAAAGTATATTTGTGCAACCAAGTTCTTGACAAACAAACCAAGCTGGGGCTGGGCCCAACAGAACTCTACACCATGACATTGTCATAATCCTCCTCTGTAAACACACAACCAAACATGACACATCAAACAACCAAAGACTTTAATTGTGTTTTTTTTTTGGGCAAAATAAACAAAGCCATATACCCGACCAAAATAACAGTACCTGTCTGGTAGGGTGTAAAAATGATGTACAAAATACAAACAAACACATCCATCATTGGACCTCCCCAGCCTCCTCTGACCGGACCATTGTGAGCTCCAATGGGCTCTTCACCACATATTTTGATACCAGTTGGGACATTTTTATCTTAAAGGCCGCCCTATCAGCGACATTGAGGCTGCTCAGGTCCGACACAAAGGACAGCAAAAATTGCCGCCATTCACACTCATCAACTAAGGCAGCCGGGCCAGCCTGGGGCCGAGACATCTCTATTTGTTGTGCCGCGATTTGTTGTGCCGCGATTTGTTGTCTCCGGGTCACATTCTCCTCCAGGCGATGTACAGCATCCAGAATCAGTTCTTCATGTTCCACACTCTGGGCGTACGTTCGGCGCCTTGCACGAGGGCGGGTAATTGGGTCAGAGTTGGATGGAATGGGCACATTGCCCCTTTCGGGTTGGGTTGCCCCGGATGCAGGCTGTGTGAACACGATATCAGTGTGTTCCTGGCCATGTTGGAACATCTCCTCCCCATTGGTGTTGTTCTCCGCCATGTGTGTAGGTGGTGCACTGCAGTGGGTCCTATGGGTTTGTAAAAGAAAAGAATTAAGCCAAACTGCCAAGCACATTCATCAGGAACACGTGACCATTACCACAAAAAAGCGCGTACATTCGCTCCTGGGCGACACGCTCAAGGAAGCCCAACATGGGGGTATATTTATAAGTATGAGTGGGCTTTGCCCCCGCCCCACTGCGATACATGGACATCTGCCGGTGCTCCTTCATGTACGCATCCTTTATGGAGAGCCAGCGTATCTTGATCTTTTCACCTACATACCAACACAATAGCAACAAATCACATTACATTACATTGGCAGACACTCATACAACACTACAGTAACATGTGTGTAATGTAAAATGTTTTAGAACACCTACCTAGCTGCTCCTGCTCCTGAGGGGACAGATCATGGTAATCTGACCGCAAAAGGGGAAATATGTGGGCCCAAGCCTGTCGGTGTTTTATGACATCATCGTGTTGGGGATGAGACAGGTCCCACAGGGCTTCATGATGTTGCATCAAATTAATCAGGGCATCATTATCTATTTTTGTTCTGATGGATTTGCCCTTGGCCACAGTCTTGCGAGTGGTTTCAGACGCCTACATGAAAGGAACATAAACACAATCCCCACACATTAAAATCACACACGACATATGTGTTTTATGGCCTGAGTGTAGTAAAAAAAAAATATGGCCACAGGGGTACAATCCTCAAATCCGCCACTTTGCCCACATGTAGTGGTCAGTACACAATTGCTGTTTAGATGGTGATGTTTCACATCAGTGTACCCACCTTAGGAGCTGATGCCCCATTAGATGGTGATGTCCCATTAGATGGTGATGTTTCACATCAGTGTACCCACCTTAGGAGCTGATGCCCCATTAGATGGTGATGTTTCACATCAGTGTACCCACCTTAGGAGCTGATACCCCACTGGTCCTGCCACTCATTGGTCGGGCTCGAGGGGGGGTTGATGGGACTACAGTCTGCAGAGAGATATGACAAGTTAGTGGCATGTGCGTACAGCGTTATGGTTACATCACACATAAACATATCTGTACACACAATGTTGCCGGATGTGTTAAGCCCAGGGGTCTCAAACACCAGGGCTTGAGGGCCGCACACAGTGCCGGATTTTAGGATTTCCTTAGAGTTTGACTGTTGCTAATTTGATCACCAACTGTCAAATGCTATTGAAATCCTGAAAACTGGACTGTGTGCAGCACTCGAGGCCTAAAGTTTGAGACCCCTGGTTTAGCCATTACTTGGGAAGAAACTAACATTTTAACTGTGAAGCGTTAACAATTCCAAACTAAGTGGCCATGTTTTGTGTCCAAACACACATCCGATAACAGTTTAAACACAGAAATGTGTGTGATGTCTACATGTTTAATAAACAGCACAACATGACACACACGAGGCACCATGTAGCTGTCTACCTTATGACGTCCGTGCTTGTTTTTTTTAAGCAGCCTTTATGGGCCTTCCAACAGACTTGGTGCGCTAAAATATGACAAAGGGAGAAAATGTAGTTTAAAAAATATTACTACACAGTAGAAAAGGTTAACATTTTTAAATTATAAGAAACACGTTATGTGGTCACTGAGGGAATGGAAGATTATACAAAGAACGGCTGGAATGATGCAATGCGGCGTTAAAAATGGACAGCCAACACTTGTAACCATGTGACCAGGGACAGATATGAGCCAGGACCTGTGACATTAACAACACGTGGGCATGTCAAATTTAACACAACATTTCACTTAGACCGGCCAATTGTAAGCCTTTAAAACACCCACAAACACTTAAATTAGAAACATTTCACTTACACGTTTGGCGGGGGACTCGGAGGAACGCGAGTTTGATGATGAGCTCTTTGGAAAAAAAGAATATGGTGCAACATTACATACACATGGTGTCATATATGTACCAACAGTTGAGGCCACATAAGGCTAGGGGGGACAAACTGACATATTCACATATTTCCTTAAGGACTCAAGTCACCCAAGTTGGCCACATCATTAGACATTAAGATTTGCCACACAATGCTGAAGTAAGGACAACGGGAGCTACGTCACAGGGCACATGGCAGCTGCTTGAGGGTAAAACACATGCACAGACCAAATAGAATAGTGTGAACATAAAAACATGCTTTCAATTTATGACTGTGCACATGTCTGCAACTACATCTCACACTGTCAGAAGTGGCATTGAATTTGGGAGACAGACAATTGGTTAGGGGGTGAGTGAGCTGAGGGCATGAGTCAGGAGCCATGTTTCATGGGCAAGTATACATGGTTTGAGGCTGCAAAGGCCAATTAAACACACACAGTGTAGAGGTGTGTGGCACACATTAGTGACGTGTAGGCATAAACATGTGAAACACAACATGCTTATGCCTAAGTTTGTATGGCAACAGTGTTCAGGACATATGTGTGGGTGTTAACAACTCACTGAAGAGGAAGATTATGATATCGAGCCCTCCAGGGTCACCATCTCCATGGAGTAGGAGTCTTACGACATCTAGACAACATATGTTTAAACATTCTGTGAACATGTTTGCCATAGCACACAATCCCACAACAAATTTTAAAACATAGAAGCATGTTTGTCAAACCTGTGTTCATACCTTGGAGGATGGTGGTGGACACCTGTACTGACCACACGGGGGGGGGATGGTCTGCCTTCCTCATGCCCTTCCCCCTATTTATGGGCTTGATTGCTCAGATGTACCTGATTTGCATTTTCCCTACTGAAAATAAAATTTTCCAAAAACGCATGCGTTTTTGGATGTGTCTGTTGGACACATGCATTTTTGCATGCGTTTCCCATAGGGCCCCATGTTATGAAAACACATGTTTTTGAAAAAGCACCCAAAAACGCAGCATGTAGTATTTTTAGGTGCGGAAACAAACGCACACAAAAACGCATGGTACTGTCACACATGCATTTTTGCAATTAAGGCATGCGTTTTTGCAATTAGGCCATGCGTTTTTTGCATGGGGGCCTATGGGTGTGTTTTTACATGCGCTTTTAAAAACACAGGTCTCCAAAAACGCATCTAAAATCTGCAAGTGTGACCCTAGCCTTTCAAAAGAAGGGCAAAAACAAGGTAGCAGAAATAGCCCTATTGTTAAGTGCAAACTCGGCCAAGGGCAAGAAAGCCACCCAATCATCCTGATTAGCAGACACAAAGCAACTCAAAAGAAGTCTCCAAAGTTTGATTAGTCCTCTCGGTCTGACCATTGGAGTGTGGATGAAACGCAGAGGCAAAGGACAAATCAATACCCAGCTTAGTACAAAAGGCCCACCAAAACCTAGAAACAAATTGGGAACCTCTGTCAGACACAATATTCTCCGGTAGGGATGGGCGAGTCTACTCGCTAGGACCCGTTACTGAGCGAGTAGTAAGGGACTCGCAGGACTCGGTACTCGGCGAGTTTCCCAGCGATTACCCCAGCGATTAACTCGCACAGTAACGAGTCCAATGCAAGTCAATGGCAATCCTAGTTTTGTCAGAGTTTACTTTTTCTCACTCGCTAGACTCGCAGCGGTCTGAGCGAGTCTACGAATCCATGTCCTGTATACTGTATTGGGACTCGCGAATACAGAATCTGTTATGTTCCGACAAAGCTTCCGAGACAGCCTAGCGTGTTAGGTCAGAAAACTTGTGAAGATGGACAAGCATGTTAGCCAATCATATTCAGTAATGCCACAGCCATGTTGGTTGTGGCAGGACTATGATTGGCTTCTGTCCATCGTGATACCTATGTCATGTATGAGAGGCGAGGCTGTATATAAGCCTTGCCACCGCCATTTCCTCCACATTCCTGTGACGTTCTGAGCTAGTGCAGGGTGAGGTAGAGAAATGACAGAAGTCAAGCCACTGGTCAGTCTGCGCCAAACGTCCAGTTGTCTGTGAAGTATAAATAGAAAAATTCCGCACAGACCGGGTATTCTGGTTTAAAACTCCAATTCTTTATTCATCCATACGAATAAAACACAAGTTCTGGGGTACACAAGCCCCCCTCCCACGCCTTACGCGTTTCGGTTAAAGCACCTTAATCATAGGCATACACAGCAGTGTTTGCACAACACATATATAGGAGACTTTACATGTACACACCCCCTACCATCACCCATGTGCAATCATTTAACAATTATTCCAGAATCAAAGAGTTAACTTTTTCAGAAAGCAGGTCAAAGTTCCAAATATTTTTGCAGGAAAAAACCAAATCTGATATAACCATTATAACATTTACAAGTTGGCATTATATCTCTTACTACTGACTGAGTACTATATTCTATCAGGTTCGTTTTTACAGAACCTTCCTTTAGATCCATAATTAAATATACATATGTCTTACTCTACTCAGTCAGAGTAATTACAAACAATAGTCAACCAGACCAGTATTTAACAGATCATATATTAGTTTGCTAGTACATATAAGATGGAGCATAGTTATACAGTAATATTCATATAACTATAAATATGATTGAATATGACTGTATATGAATGTAAATATGAGAGATAGCTATGGTTTTTAAATCTCACAATGTTCTGCATGGGTATTTTCACACTCCTTATCCATTATTCCCATCAGTCATTATTCTTATAGGTGATGTCTGAATAAATCTACTATAAATGGATGAATAAAGAATTGGAGTTTTAAACCAGAATACCCGGTCTGTGCGGAATTTTTCTATTTATACTTCACGGCTAATCTGGATACCAGCTTGGATTCCAGCACAAACAGCCTAGGAAAGGCATGACAAATTGACACACCCATTTTCCCAAAAAGTGACTGCGCAAATTGCAAAGTTGTTAGCTGTGGAAATGTTGCCGTTTAGGCTTGTGGGTACAGAGTATTTCGGGAGTTGTTGGCTGTGGCAGCACCACGATACTCTGTACCCAGCCGCTACTTTTTCTCACGTAGTGCCGTCCCCGTGTTACACCAGCACGTGGTTACCAACTTAAAGCGTGCACTAACAAATGCTGTAACCGCCAAAGTCCACCTAACAACGGACACGTGGACAAGTAGTTGTGGACAGGGCAGATACATCTCACTAACGGCTCACTGGATAACCTGGTTGGGAGTGTCCCAACTTCTCAAAGTGGACCATCTGAGATACTACCAACTCCACGAATAGCGGGCACAACATCATTCCGGTGTCTGCCTCATCATATATGTCCAGTACACAATCTGCTTCTGCAACTTCTTTGTCCACTGCTGAGCTGCCCGCATCACGTCCAAGTTGAGAGCTTTGCAGTAGTGCTTCAGCAATGCGACAACAGTCTCTTCTGAAGCTTATCTGTCTAGGTGACACACCTCACACTGCAACTGAGCTGTGAAAAGGTCTTAAGCAACAGACTGATGAGTGGCTGGCCCCACTGCAACTACAACCAGGTCTTTTGTGTGCGATAACGCTCTAAACCTTGTGGCGGCACTAAAGCACGGTAACCTTGTACACGTGCCTTGCATGGCTCACGTGCTGAACCTAGTAGTTCAGAAATTCCTGAAAATATACCCCGAGTTATCTGACCTACTGGAGAAGGTGAGGCGAATTTGCGCCCATTTCAGACATTCCTACACAGCAGTTGGAAGTCTTTCAACCCTTCAAAACAAATTTAATTTGCCTAAACACAGGCTAATTTGCGACATGCCCAAGCGCTGGAACTCAACATTCCATATGTTGGCAAGGTTTAATGAGCAGCAAAGGGCAATAGTGGAATATCAGCTGCAACATGCCCGTCACCCCAGAAGTCAGACCAGACACATTAGTACTTTCGAGTGGGTCTGGATCGCTGACCTTTGCAAGTTGCTGGAGAACTTTGAATACTGCACCAAACTTGTCAGCGGTGATCAGTCGATTATCAGTCTCACCATCCCCATGCTCTGCCTGCTAAAAGAATCACTAATGAATCTCAAAACAATCTTTGAGAGCCCAGCGAATGGCTATGGAGCCAGAATTTAACATCGCTGATCCTAGCCAGCCTAGCCAATATCAGCAGGCTACATTGGGTCTGGAAGAAGGTGATGAGGGTGATGATGAAGAAGATTTATTTTTCTGTGGTACTGATGTGAACCCTGATGGTACTCCCAACCCTACGTTTATGTCGGTACAGCATGGGTGGGCTGAAGAGGAGGAGGCGGAGACCGATTTAGAGGCCATGATGCGTAGTGATCCTCATTCTGTTGTAACCGAGGAGATGAGTCTTTGCAGCTTAGCACACATGGCTGACGTAATGTCTCAATGTCTCTCCCAAGATCCACGCGTCATTCACATCTATGACAGCAACCTCTACTGGTTGTCAACCTTTTTGGACCCACGGTACAAAGACAAATTTCCGTCGCTGCTGTTGCAGTCACCCAGGGGCTTAACGATGGGATTTTTTCAAGAGGGTTGTTGTTGACAATTTGATGTCCATATCACCGTCTGACTCCGCTATACCCCGAAGTACCAGCTCTTTGCAACAGCAGCCTTTGGTTGGGACACAAACGCCATCAATGTCAAGAAGAGGTGCGGGTAAGATGTCCACCAACTGGGCGATGTTCAACAGACCTTCCAATCAGCAACGGATCATGCCTACGGTCACCTTGAGTAGGAGACAACAATTGTCCAACATGGTGAACGAGTATGTCAGTGACAGTACCAGCTTCCTAACCGACCCTTCTGTACCCTTTAATTACTGGGTTTCCAAGCTTCACACTTTGACAGAGCTCTCTTTGTATGCCTTGAAGGTGCTGGCCTGCCCAGCTGGTAGTGTGACATCAGAGCATGTTTTCAGTGCCGCTGGGGGTATAGTCACTGATAGAAGGTCACGGCTTACTACTGAAAATGCTGACAGCCTGACTCTTATTAAGTTCAACAAGGACTGGATATCATCGCAGTTTGTAAGCCCCCCAGACGACAGTACCCAAATGTAGAGTAACCTAATCATGATTAATATGATTGGAAGATTGCGCTTTTAACTTTATGCCCTTTTAAGACAGGAAGTATGATAAGTCATGTTCCTGCAACATTTGCTGCATGATAACAAAACTATGCAATCAGTAAAAATCATTTTACTTTACAAGTGCATCCGCTTGTGAGCATTTTTCATTTCTTTTTTCCATCCAATACAATACAGCCCCTTGGGCTAATTTTTTGAGGCAACAAGCCTATGCCTGCATCGTGGGCGTTGCTTGTACTATGCTCGTAGGACAAGCAATAATATAGTATGGGCCACGCGCCCTCCTCTATTTCAAAAAAGACTTTATTAAGCCCTTTGAGCTAATTTTTTGAGGCAACAAGCCTATGTCTGCGCATCGTGGGTGTTGCTTGTACTATGCTCGTAGGACAAGCAAGTATATAGTATGGGCCACGCGCCCTCCTCTATTTCAAAAAAGACTTTATTAAGCCGTTTGAGCTAATTTTTTGAGGCAACAAGCCTATGTCTGCGCATCGTGGGCGTTGCTTGTACTATGCTCGTAGGACAAGCAAGTACCGTATATACTCGTGTATAAGCCGACCCGTGTATAAGCCGACCCCCCTACTTTTGCCCCCAAAACCTGGGAAAACCTATTGACTCGTGTATAAGCCGAGGGTGGACCCCAGCACAGGTATACAGCCCCCAGCATACAGGCCTCCCCAGTGGTAGTATACAGCAGCCTCCCCAGTGGTAGTATACAGCAGCCTCCCCAGTGGTATATACAGCATCCCTAAAGGTATAAACAGCAGGCCCCAGAGGTATACAGCAGGCCCCAGAGGCATATACAGCAGGCCCCAGAGGCATATACAGCAGGCCCCAGAGGCATATACAGCAGGCCCCAGAGGCATATACAGCAGGCCCCAGAGGCATATACAGCAGGCCCCAGAGGCATATACAGCAGGCCCCAGAGGCATATACAGCAGGCCCCAGAGGCATATACAGCAGGCCCCAGAGGCATATACAGCAGGCCCCAGGGTATATACAGCAGGCCCCAGGGTATATACAGCAGGCCCCAGGGTATATACAGCAGGCCCCAGGGTATATACAGCAGGCCCCAGGGTATATACAGCAGGCCCCAGGGTATATACTGCAGGCCCCAAGGTATATACTGCAGGCCCCAAGGTATATACTGCAGGCCCCAAGGTATATACTGCAGGCCCCAAGGTATATACTGCAGGCCCCAGAGGTATACAGCAGGCCCCAGAGGTATACAGCAGGCCCCAAGGGCCCAAGGTGTATACAGCAGGCCCCAAGGGCCCCAAGGTGTATACAGCAGGCCCCAGGGTATATACAGCAGGCCCCAAGGTATATACTGCAGGCACCAAGGTATATACTGCAGGCCCCAGAGGTATACAGTAGGCCCCAAAGGTATACAGCAGGCCCCACAGGGTATATACAGCAGGCCCCACAGGGTATATACAGCAGGCCCCACAGGGTATATACAGCAGGCCCCACAGGGTATATACTGCAGGCCCCAAGGTATATACAGCAGGCCCCACAGGGTATATACTGCAGGCCCCAAGGTATATACTGCAGGCCCCAAGGTATATACTGCAGGCCCCAAGGTATATACAGCAGGCCCCAAAGGTATACAGCAGGCCCCAAAGGTATATACAGCAGGACCCAAGGTATATACAGCAGGACCCAAGGTATATACAGCAGGCCCCAGGGTACATACAGCAGGCCCCAGGGTACATACAGCAGGCCCCAGGGTACATACAGCAGGCCCCAGGGTACATACAGCAGGCCCCAGGGTACATACAGCAGGCCCCAAGGTATATACTGCAGGCTCCAGAGGTATACAGCAGGCCCCAAGGTATATACAGCAGGCCACAGAGGTATACAGCAGGCCCCAAGGTATATACAGCAGGCCCCAGGGTATATACTGCAGGCCCCAAGGTATATACAGCAGGCCCCAAGGTATATACAGCAGGCCCCAGGGTATATACAGCAGGCCCCAGGGTATATACTGCAGGCCCCAAGGTATATACTGCAGGCCCCAGAGGTATACAGCAGGCCCCAAGGTATATACAGAAGGCCCAAGGTATATACAGAAGGCCCCAGAGGTATACAGCAGGCCCCAGGGTATATACAGCAGGCCCCAGGGTATATGCCGCAGGCCCCAAGGTATATGCTGCAGGCCCCAAGGTATATGCTGCAGGCCCCAAGGTATATACAGCAGGCCCCAAAGGTGTATACAGGCAGCCCCCCAGTGGCACGAGCCCCCCACACTGTGCAGAGCCCCCCACACTGTGCAGAGCCCCCCCGCTCCATTAACTTACCATCCAGCGTTTTCATCACCGCGGGCTGTCGCGTCCATCCTCGCACTCTGTCTTCCCGGTCTCATGTGACCCGGCAGTCGCTGTGGAATGACGTCATCGCGCCGGGTCACGTGAGACCGGAATACAGCGCGCAGGACCCGCGGCGAACACACTGGATGGTAAAGCAGCGGGGGGGCTCTGCAAAGTGTGGGGGCTCTTTCCATGATGGGGGGGCTAGTGCCACTGGCGGGCTGCCTGTATACACTGGGGGGCTGTATGCACGGCTCCCCCTGCCGCTATGATGGGTGGGGGGAGCCGTGCATATCTAATAAGCGGCCCCACGTGACGGGCCGCTCACTCATCAGCCTCCTCCCGCCTCCTCCCGCCTCCTCCCGCCTCCTCCCGTCTCCTCCCGCCTCCTCCCGCCTCCTCCCGCCTCCTCCCGTCTCCTCCCGCCTCCTCCCGCCTCCTCCCGTCTCCTCCCGCCTCCTCCCGTCTCCTCCCGCCTCCTCCCGCCTCCTCCCGTCTCCTCCCGCCTCCTCCCGCCTCCTCCCGTCTCCTCCCGCCTCCTCCCGTCTCCTCCCGCCTCCTCCCGTCTCCTCCCGTCTCCTCCCGCCTCCTCCCGTCTCCTCCCGCCTCCTCCCGTCTCCTCCCGCCTCCTCCCGTCTCCTCCCGCCTCCTCCCATCTCCTCCCGCCTCCTTCAGCCTGCCCAGCAAAATAGTTACCGTATTGACCCGTGTATAAGCCGAGGGGGTGACTTTTCAGCCCAATTTTTGGGCTGAAAAACTCGGCTTATACACGAGTATATACGGTATATAGTATGGGCCACGCGCCCTCCTCTATTTCAAAAAAGACTTTATTAAGCCCTTTGAGCTAATTTTTTGAGGCAACAAGCCTATGCCTGCATCGTGGGCGTTGCTTGTACCATGCTCGTAGGACAAGCAAGTATATAGTATGGGCCACGCGCCCTCCTCTATTTAAAAAAACTTTATTAAGCCCTTTGAGCTAATTTTTTGAGGCAACAAGCCTATGCCTGCATCGTGGGCGTTGCTTGTACTATGATCCTGCTGGAGCCTGGCGAAGGGTCCCACTGTACGCTCCGGAGAAAACGCGTAGACGCGCTGTGTTGCAAGTAGGCGTCCCAGCCTCTCGCATCTGTGTTCCTAGTCTTGTTGCCATAGCGAGGCATTAAGTAACCCCCCCAAACACAGGCACTATTTATTTGTCAGCGACATTTGTATGTGGAGTCATGATTTTACACATACTAACCAAGGTGCCTTCATGCACCATGCGGGCCATAAAGTACTTGCTAATGATGATGACTTTAAGCCCACCCACAAAACAACCTACACATCCATTCCCTGAAAAAAGACACAAAGCTGTTTTTTCAAACTGTGTATTAACACGCCTTAATGGCAAAGATGTAAAATAGCTTTAACAAACTTCACAAACGCACAATATAAAATCAAAGAAAACAGAAAAAAACAAAAACAAATTGTGCACTGCAAATTTTTTATTAAAAAAAAGAAAACAAAAATTTACCCTACAGCTGGTGGTAGGTGGGCTGATTGGGTGGGGTAGGCTCTACCTGCCCACCATCACCCTGGTCCAGAGCCCCATGTATGGCCTCAGGTTGTAACCCTGTAGGGTGGGTCATCTGGGCCGGTGTGGGGAAATGCCCTTGTGTTAGGAGGTCCCTGTTGGGTGGCCACAAAGGTGGTATAGGCCTCTGGGTCGGCACATAGCTGTCCCGGGGTGTGGGCCTGTCTAGCCGGTTGGAGGTTGACTGTTGCCACTGCTCCAAATAACTAAATACCTCGCCAGGGTGGTTTGGGGGCCGACAGGCATCAAGGACAATGTGGATTGCTGACCTTGCCCGCAGTCGTCTCTCAAATGGAATGAGATCCAGGAAAGGTATCAGACTGCGGGCAAAGTCAGCATCAGATTGTCTAAGCTGGTCAGTTCGTGCCACCGGGATCTGACAGCGGCCAGTTGGCCATCCAGCTTCCTCCACTGCAGGAGGTTGGTCTTGGTGCGGAGAGTGTTGTTGTGGCCCTTGAACCTCCTCTTCTTGTGGCCAGCCATGCCCCAAAGGTGGTGGAGGGTTTCCACGCCACCTGTGGTAGTGAGCAGTTCTGTGGGTAAATACAAAAAAATTTGGTGAATGGGTTGCGTTTGGAAACAAAAACATAGGCCAAACATAAAATGTGCACGCTTTTTTGACTCTAGTGTATCTGTGTATTCTGTGTTTTCATTGTTGGCCTTAAGATGGAATTGCAGCGAATAAATTGAAGGACATTTTGGCTCATGCCTCAACAATATTCTATGTGTGGGTAGTGTTGGTCCTCGATTTTTTGCCATTACATTAGAAATTAAAAAATTAGTCTGCACAATTACACTGTGCCCTGCCTTAGTAGGACAGCTATTTAGGCACTTGAAGACATATTAGTGGCCACAACTATTGCATTGACTTTTTGTTGTAACTTTATGTGGACAAAGCTATAGCCTGAGACTGTGAGGCAAACCATTCTTCAGGGTTGTTTGCCATCAGATGGACACTAAAAGACGCAGTGTGGGCGGCCTTGGTCTCAATGCACATAACCCAGATCTAGAGGGCAGGTGAGCAAGACAGGAAATGGAGTCCTGCAGCATAGGTGACACATGAGCATTCGGCGTTAGTGGCCTACACTCCTTGTTGCTGCCATGTATGCTAATCAGGAATGTCTTGGTAAATAAAACCCACAAAACATATGGCTTGGCTTTTGAAACGACTGTAATGGACATAGAGTATGGGGTTGTTTTTGAGCAGCAGGTCACACATTGTTGGTGCCAAACAAGGTGGTATGCACAGATGGACAGTTTTACAATTATTCCAACGGGGCCGAACACAAAGCCGGGAGCAGCAAGGGCAAACTTCTGGTTTCCTAAAGGACCTTGGACATAAAAGCCTGTTGCACTGAAAATATGGCCCCTTTCGTTTGATTTTATACAGCATTAATACACTGTTTTTCGGAGGATTCGTAATGTGGCCATCAGTTAATCGACAAAAAAATAAATTCACATGTGGGCCCTAATATCTACACCATCACCTTGCAGCCCCAAATATACCCATGGGAAAACTCACCCACACGTATTTGTAGTGATACAGGGTATGTCCTTTAAATGTGTGTGACTGTGTCAACAATCTGGGATGGTGTACAAACAGTTTAGTGCAAAAGGGGTATATCCTTACAGCGTTATTTAGCGAAAAAAACACCCACAACTAAACGTGTAGGGATGTATGTGGCCCTTATGCAAGTGGAGGCCATTAGGAACACATACAAATGATGCTTACGACAGGCAAACCAGACAAGGCCACACACCTTAGAGGCCATTGCAGGGAAGAACATGGCTTTGTTCCACAAACATGCCAACAATAATAGCTAATTGTGAGGTCACGGAACATTGTGTCTGCCACCCTGCAGAACATTGCTTATTTGTCCCAACGTCACAATGTGGCTATAAATGTGTATGTCCTGGATCATTGCCAAAGGTAATAGAATTCTGTTGCAGCATGGCAGAAACAAACCACAGTGTGGGTATGTAAACCACCATACTCATTATAGAGCTTCATATGTAGACTGTGAGCTCGGACAGGCTTCATCTTGTACCTGTATGACCTGATTGTCTTCATTTACTGTTTTTTGTCTTTAACCCTTATCCTCATGTAAAGTGCCATGGAGCCTAATGGCGCTATATATATAATAAATAATAATAATAATAATGAACACAACAGTGCTGCAGACACATACCTTGGCATACGGAAACCCCCGGTCGTAGTGGCGATATATCTGCCCTGGATCTGCTTCCGGTTCCCTCTCCGAGATCTTTCGGTGTTGCTTTTTGTGCTGATCCGGCAGCTCTTCCACCGTTTTATAAGCACGTCAACTGTGAAATGATTTCAAACCGGGTTTAGACATGTGTAACATTTGAAGCACAAAAAGTATGTGTACAAATTAACAATAACATTTTATTCATGTTGTGTGTGTAATGTGTATACAAGGCGCAGTGATACGACAGTGTGGAATCATCAACAGCATTACGGACATTGAGCTCACGTGGCCACAATCACAAATGAGGCAGGGCACATGTCAACGCATAGAGAATGTAATAGTGCGGGCACCAGATTCCGCTCATTAGTGGTATTAATATACACCCAACCCCCTGGCCTTCAGTGCCAGGAGGACCAGCCCTTAAACTAAGTGTACTGTTGTGACCCCATCCAAATATAGTCAACCATGCGACGGCGTATGATAACACATTGAGGGCCCTGTATACCCTACTATGGGGGCCCTGTATACCCTACTATGGGGGGCCCTGTATACCCTACTATGGGGGCCCTGTATACCCTACTATGGGGGCCCTGTATACCCTACTATGGGGGCCCTGTATACCCTACTATGGGGGCCCTGTATACCCTACTATGGGGGCCCTGTATACCCTACTATGGGGGCCCTGTATACCCTACTATGGGGGCCCTGTATACCCTACTATGGGGGCCCTGTATACCCTACTATGGAGCCCTGTATACCCTACTATGGGGGCCCTGTATACCCTACTATGGGGGCCCTGTATACCCTACTATGGGGGCCCTGTATACCCTACTATGGGGGCCCTGTATACCCACTGCTGGGGCCCTGTACCCCACTGCTGGGGGCCCTGTACCCCACTGCTGGGGGCCTGTACCCAGTGGGGGCCCTGTACCCCACTGCTGGGGGCCTGTACCCCCTGGGGGTCCCCTGTATACCCTCTGCTGGGGGTCCCCTGTATACCCTCTGCTGGGGGTCCCCTGTATACCCACTGCTGGGGGGCCCTGTATACCCACATTGCTCTGTGCATCCTGGCCACTGCAATGGAATGCAGGGAACATGACTTGAGCAACCTCCTCCAGGCTGTAGTCCGCTGGATGTTATCCCCATGGGCAGGGTCAGTGGGCAGCCAAAGCAGGGGCCGAGCCTCCACCAGGTCAATAAACTGCAGCGTGTTGACACAGGTCATGCTTGCTCTGTGTGTGTGTGCGTCTGTCAGCTCGAGTCGGCTTATTTCCTGTTTGCTAAAAGCATGGTGTGTGCTGGAGGAAATCGCTTGCCTCGCCTCATCGGCGCCAAATAAGACAAACACATGCGAGTTTGGCCTCGGACACAGCAGCAAAAAACTGTTGCGAGTGGGGTTTCCAAAATGGCAATGCGAGCGCTTTCCGAGACACATCTGCGATTTGTAAATCGCACATTACTCGCTATTACTCGCTTCCCCATTCATTGACATTGGACTCGCTAGACTCGCAACGAGTAGCAAGTCTCGGGCTCGGACTCGCTAGAGTCAAGCGATTCCGAGTAATTTAGGACTCGCCCATCACTATTCTCCGGAATACCATGCAAACGAACAACATGTTGAAAAAACAACGGAACCAATTCCGAAGAGGAAGTCAATTTAGGCAAAGGCACCAAATGAACCATCTTAGAGAACCATTCCACTTGAGAAAGACGGCACTACACCGTCGAAACATGTTGTGGTGACGGAGGTTTTCTTAATAAAGGACTTTCCACCGATCAGGATCCTGGCTTTGTTCTGAGCGCCCAAGAGACCGTGCTAATTGCTTTACTATCTTAGAGAACCTGTCACAAACAACCCAGATGACCAACATCCTCTGGGAGACCGGAAGATCTGAAATATAATCCATAGAAATATGTGTCCAAGGCCTTTCAGGTACTGGCAAGGGCAAAAGCAACCCACTAGAACGTGAACAACATGGCTTGGCCCGCGCCCAAGTCGCACAGGACTGCACAAAAGAACGCATATCACAGGACAAGGAAGTCCACCAAAAAGATCTACTGACCAAGTCCCTGGTACCAAAAATGCCAGGATGACCGGCCAACACAGAACAGTGAAACTCAGAAATCACTCTACTAGTCCATCTGTCAGGAACAAACAACTTTCCCAGTGGACATCACTCAGGCCTGTCAGCCTGAAATTCCTGAAGAGCCCATCATAAATCAGGTGAAATGGCAGAAAGAACCACCCCTTCCTTCAAAATGGCGATCGACTCCGAGACCTCAGGAGAATCAGTAAAAAAGCTCCTAGAGAGAGCATCCGCCTTCACATTCTTAGAACCAGGAAGGTACGAGACCACAAAATCAAAACGGGTGAAAAACAAGAACCATCTAGCCTTTCTAGGAGTGAGCCTCTTGGCAGACTCGAGGTAAACCAGATTCTTGTGATCGGTCAAGACCACAATACGATGCGTAGCCCCCTCAAGCCAATGTTGCCACTCCTCAAACGCCCACTTCATAGCCAACAACTCCCGATTGCCGACATAATTGCATTCAGCAGGCGAGACTGAGACAAAACGGCACCTGGCCCAATCTCAGAAGCATCAATTTCAACCTGAAACGGAAGAGAGACATCCGATTGGCGCAACACAGGAGCAGAAGTAAATCGTCGTTTAAGCTCCTGAAAGGCAGAAACAGCCGCAGGGGACCAGTTTTACACATCAGCGCCTTTTGTACGTCAAATCGGTTAATGGTTTAACAACGCTGGAAAAATTGGCAATAAATCGGCGATAAAAATGTGCAAAACCCAAAAATTTCTGAAGGCTCTTCACAGACGTGGGTCAAACCCAATCATGAATTGCCTGAACCTTAACCGGATCCATCTCCATAGACGAGGGAGAAAAAATAAAGCCCAAAAAAAAAACCTTCTGAACCCCAAAGAGAAACTTAGACCCCTTTATATACAAAGCATTGTGATGAAGGATCTGAAATACCGTCCTGACCTGTTCAACATGAGAATCCCAATCATCAGAAAAAATCAAAATATCATCCAAATAAACAATCAAGAACTTATCAATATCATTACTAAAGATATCATGCGTAAAGGACTGAAAAACAGATGGAGCATTAGTGAGCCCGAAAGGCATCACAAGGTATTCAAAATGGTCTTTGGGCGTGTTGAACGCCGTCTTCCATTCGTGACCCTGCTTTAATTCGCACAAGATTATATGCCCCCCGAAGGTCAATCTTAGCAAACCAATTTGCCCCCTTGATCCTAAAAAACAAGTCGGAAAACAAAGGTAAAGGGTATTAAAACTTGACCGTGATCTTATTCAAGAGGCGATAATCAATACAGGGTCTCAAGGAGCCATCTTTCTTAGCAACAAAAAAACCCCCGCTCCCAACGGTGAAGAAGACGCGAATATGCCCTTTCTCCAAAGACTCCTTAATCTAACTCCGCATGGCAGCATGTTTAGGCTTGAAAAGTCGACCCTTAGGAAACTTACAGCCCGGAACCAAGTCAATCGCACTCCCTGTGTGGTGGAAGAAAACTGGACTTGGGCTCATCAAAAACATCCTGAAAATCAGACAAAAATTCCGAAATCTCAGAAGAGGAGATTGACATCAAAGGAACATTATCATGTACCCCCTGACAACCCCAACTAGTCACAGACATAGACTTCCAATCAAAAACAGGATTATGTACCTACAACTACGGAAAACCCAGCACGATTGCATTGTGCAAATTATGCAAAACCAGAAATCCACCATCTTCCTGATGAGCTGGTGCCATGCGCATGGTCACCTGGGTCCACAGCTGGGGCTTATTTTTAGCCAAGGGTGTAGCATCGATGCCCCTTAAAGGAATAGGGTTCTGCAAAGGCTGCAAAGGAAACCCACAACGCCTGGCGAACTCAAAATCCATTAAGTTCTAGGCGGCGCCTGAATCCACAAACGCCATAACAGAAAATGATGACAATGAACAAATCAAGGACACAGATAATAAAAATTTAGGTTGTACAGTACTGATGGTAAATGAACTAGCGACCCTCATTGTCCACTTAGGGCAGACAGAAATGACATGAAAAGCGTCGCCACAATAATAACACAACCTATTCTGACATCTAAATCCTTGCCGTTCAGTTCTGGATGGAATCCTATTTCTTCAGGGACACTGGTGCTGGTCTTTATTAATGCACTCGGGACCTCTGCTACTTCCCCTGTGCACCAGTTGCTGCTGTTTGTCCCGGAGGTGACCGTTACACCTCTGTGTGAATCAATCTTAAGGCCACTTCACACACACAGATATCTGAGTCCAATATCTGAACAGATCTCTGGTTGCAGTGAAATCATGGATACATTACTCCATGTTGTACACAGCCACAACATGGAGCAATGTATCCATGATTTCACTGCAACCAGAGAGCTGTTCAGATATTGGACTCATATATCTGTGTGTGTGAAGTGGCCTTTAGTTTAATATACTAATGGGAACCTAGCGCTGCTGTAAGTACCAGTGCAATTAGTAGAATTACTGTACTATTAGGCCACTTACTGCAACCTTTTATTGATTTAAATTGTCACACTTCTAAAAAAAAATTTCAATAAAAACGTTAAAAATGTTTCAAACTTCTTACATTGTTTTACATGGAGTATAATAATAATGCGTTACATCATATTTTAACCTCTCGTATTCTCCTGTTATTTTGATTGAAGCTTGAACAATTTTAGTGTATTTCTCCTTTATGTGTGGTTTGCTTTTCACATCTACAACACGTAATAATAATGCTTTAATTGTACACAGTACACTGGCCTTATAGGCTAGTAAGTTGTTTCCACAATACCTTTATTGTTCGTGAAGTTTGTCCACTCTTTCTTGTGCAGCCTTTTCTTGTGCTTCTGGGATTGTCTATATGGGACAATGAATGATGTTATTTACCTCATTATTTTATTTCTATCCTTTCTTTTTTCCTTTTGATACTGCCTGTACCTTACCTTCTAGTTAGATGTGGTTTATTGTCCTTTTTTTTTGATTTGCCTCTGTCTGTCCTTTCCTGTTTCTGTAAATGTCAGGGTTTATATTGCTTGATCACTCTCTGATATTCTTTCCTAGACTAGATACTTTAATCGTTTATTCTGATTACCTTTTGTAACTCAGTTCTGAGGAATGTATTCTCACTTGCTATGTGGTCTTCTAATTCTACATCTGTGAGTTTAGTATATAGCTGCTCCTTTTATCCTCCCAGTGTTTCCTTTCCTTTGTTGAACCTATCTCTGGTCACTCCACTTCCCTTGGTTTTTACTGTGTGCTGTTTCAGGTTACACTTAGTTCCTGCCTATGCCTTCACTGTAAGGTGAATGAGTGTTATATATAGTCCAGGGGTCTCAAACTCCAGGCCTCGAGGGCTGCACACAGTCCAGGTTTTCAAGATTTCCATAGCATTTGACAGTTGGTAATCTACCAACTGTCAAATTCTAAGGAAATCCTGAAAACCTGCACTGTGTGCGGCCCTCGAGGCCTGGTGTTTGAGACCCCTGATATAGTCAGTGTTTGCATGTTTCTGCATACAATGGTGTACCTGTGGTGTTTTAGTGTGGTCTTACTTGTTCTGATGTGACAAGGGGGTCCTGGGATTGCTGCCAGGTTGTATTGTCCTTCAGTTCGTAGTCTGCGTCTCTCCCTGTGTGCTGCAGCTCAGTGACGAGATTTCCGGGTTACAGCTTGCAGCTGCGCTCATCTGCCTCCTACGTCAGAGCTAGTGTCACACATCATGTGTCTAGGTGGGTGGGCGGGGAGTCAGGGATTGCCACGCTGTGATTGGCCTCTGTCTCTGTCACTCTATGTTTTCAAGGGAATGCACGCCCCTCTTCCTCAGGAGAAATGTTCATTGGCCATCTAACTTTCCTCTTTATACATACACCTCCTAGTCACCTGACTTGCCACAACCAATCACACCACTTGTTATATTGTCCTGATTACACGTCTTATATCCTTTCTCTCTGTGTCGCAGTTCCATTGTTTTAACCCCTACCCTCCCAGTCTTGCCTGGTTTATTACCGATCAAACTGATCCCAGCTTGTGTGCATAGACTAAAGTGGATGATTACCGATCACCTAACATCAGCTAGACGTTATTATGTACAATACTACAAATGGCATCGGTGAAGTAGGTTCCATTTTAACTCATTCAAGATCCCCTGTGGGGCATTCCAAGGGGCTGTACGAGGAAACACATTATGATGATGGTTACTAAGTTGCGGGGATCCCAACTACTATATGTGGTTGCTATGGGTTATTGAAGTGTTATAAAGTGCAAATCAATAAGCAAAACTAGTGCAATAAATGGGGTATAACTTTCTATCTATAAAAGGAATGGCACGTGCTGTTTAATGGAAAAAAAAAAAAAAAAATGGAATATGGTTGCCATTCCATTCTATTCCTGTGCTTATACAATGAAGTGTCATGGCTTCCCCTGGACCGTATTATTTCTATATAGTTAGTGTTTCACTATTGCCCCGTACAGCTTTCCGGGGCAGCCCCCCACTAATGTGTCTCAAATAAGTGCCCCATATAGGTGACAATTTTTTTTTTTAGAACCATAAAGCCTCCTTTAGCCTTTCACCTTTAATAAATGGGGTGAAATGAATAAACTAGTCTCCTAGCGGTTTACCTAAAGTCCAAACCAATTGTTCAAGCATTTTTTACACTGCCCCTGAAAAGAAACCCAAACCAAAAAAGCTACGGAAATCCTCAACAAAAATACCTATTGAGGATTAACCTCATAAAAAGACCGACATGTCTATTTTATCGTTTAGGCTGGCTTCACATTAGCGTTTGTGTCTGCATGCTGATGGCATCCAGACACAAACGCAGTGTAAGGCAGGGCCTTTTTGATGTGTCCGCAGCGGAGAATGTCCGCCTGCGGACACATCGCTGTGGAGCCCGGGCAGCCAATCGGCGTTGTCCGGGGGCGGGCCGGAGGCGGAGATCAGCAGCGGAGATCTCCGCCTCCCGGCCGCCGGTAAGCTCCGGGACGTGTCGGCGGGGAGAACAGCTGATTTGACAGCTGTTTGAATCTCCCGCGCCGACACCGAGAGGAGATGTCGGCGCGGGAAGATTCAAACAGCTGTCAAATCAGCTGTTTCTCCCCGCCGACATCGCTAGCAGATTACCGGTGGCGGGGAAGAGGAGATCATGAGAGGATGAGCTGATCTCCCGGTGGTCGTCGGTGAGCTCCTGTGACATCACCGGCGGCCACTGGGAGAGATTTCAATGGGTCCGCAGCGTTCTCCTGCGCTGTCAAGCGCAGAACACTGCGGACCCATTGACGCCAATGCATTGTTTGTGCGCTTGCGGGCGCTTGTAGATAAAACAAGCGCCCGTCAACGCACAAAAAATGCAACATGATGCGTTCGGAGTGCGCTCAGAGGGTGCACAAATTATGCGCATCTGAACGCAAACGCAACCGAACGCAGCCAAACGCAGGCACATGCGTTCCCATGTTAAACATAGGGACGCATGTGCGCAAGCGTTTGGCTGCGTTCGGTGCGCTGCGCTCCAAACGCCAGTGTGAAGCCAGCCTAAGACCTCCCGGGCCTTGGACATCAGTGGAGATAATCCATTTAGAAATAGAGAAGGTGTAATGAACTAGCGCATACCGGAGTTCTAAATGTGCTACCTCTACTGCGTTCGCAATCTGTCAAGTACGTACACAATTTTGTGGTTTAAAACAATTTATTTGTATCAAAAATATGAAATAAAAAAATTTCAAAAATAGAATTAAAATTGTCCAGGCTCTTTTGTTAGACCAGTTAAAGTGCCAGTGTTAATATCTAAAATCAGGGTTATTCTTTCCTCTGCTTGTTGCAGTGAAACAAAGACGACTTAAGGATGGGATGATAAGGTGTAGCTTGTATTGTCATTGCTTGAAGACTAGCTTCTATAAAAATAATTAAATAGCGCTCATTAGTTACATTTATTGGTAATTATATTACCGTATGTGCTTAAGGGCCACGTCACACACACAGATATCTGTGCAGATATTGTTGGCAGATCTCTGGTTGCAGTGAAATCATGGACACATTGTTCCATTTTATGGCCTTATACAAATGGAACAATGTGTCCATGATTTCACTGCAACCAGAGATCTGCCAACAATATCTGCACAGATATCTGTGTGTGTGACGTGGCCCTTAGAGTGGCAGGATAATTCTTATCTACACAGGGGTATCTATAGTGTTGAGTTAATCTTCTGGGTTTGTAGTTCTCGCTTTTTGCCAATAGGCGTCGCTCTATTCCTTTTTTCTAAAATACACATATAAAGTTGGATTTAGTAAGTTCCTAGTACTACTGGTTTGTGTATCTAGTCCGGTATGCGCTAAATCAGTACACCTTCTCTATTACTAAAACTACACCTAGTGAAACAAGCGTACATGGTTTTCACTCTTTGATCCTCAGCAACTACCACAACTACCCCTAGAGGGTTAGTTGACACCAACAGGTTAGCTCCAGTACCCCCCAAATATATAATCCATTTAGACTCCACTTGTAGAAGATGTCTATTGGAATCTCCCCCTCTTGGTAGGGAGGCTGGGTTCTCTAAGCCTATAAATAACAAAATGTCGTGATTACTGTTGTGGCAGTGTCTGACGTGTTGGATCAACCTGGGACTTCCCTTACCCGATCCAATTGAGTTATAATGCTCTCTAAAATCTATGAAACAAGGGGCGCACAGTTGTACCGATATAAAAGTGTGCGCAGGGACAGGTGATTGCGAATACCAAACCCTTTGATCTGCAGTTCATATGTGTTTTAACTGATACTGTTATCCCATTTAAATTCAAGATGGGGCCAGGCTTGAAGAACTTACACCACGGACAATTTCCACACCTGTAATTGCCTTTTACTGGTCCACTAGATAGCCATGTAGTTACACTACGATTGGTATTTTTCAGGCGTTTCCTATATTATTGCTCCGCTCTATGTATTAACGGGAAGTGACGTGTTCAAGGCTATGTTGTCTGATTAAATCACACGCCAATGTTTCTTAATACAGGACACAATACGATCGAACTTGGGGCCATATTTAAAACTAAAGAAGAACTTTTTCCTTTATTTCTTCTTTTCTCTGATTTTGAAAAGAAATCATATTACCCTCAGAATGTTGTGTTAACTCATCGACTCTTTTTTGGGCCTGTTTAAGGAGGTTTTTAGGGTAACCCCTCTGTTGGAAAGCTGATTTTATTTCTTACGCCTGTTTTGAATACCTCTTCGTGGTGTTATTAATGCTCTTCACTCGTAAGAACTGGCTGTAGGGTAACCCAGTTATCGTGTGGAGGGGATGAGCACTGTGATAGTGAAGAAGTGCATTGGTAGCTGTTTTCTTTCTGAAAACGGATCTGATAATTTTTCCTTCATGATTTTCCAGACAAACATCCAGGAATTCAAGGGTTTGGCCCCCTAAATTAGAAGTAAAGAACATATTGAAGGTGTTTTGTTGGTTTAAATATTCCACAAATTTCTCAAAGGTGGGTTTGTCTCCGTCCCACACAATGAACACATCATCCACATACCTTATGTAGTACTTGATGTGTCTAATGTATGGGTTGGTTTCAGAATACACTAGATCCTTCTCCAATACAGCCAAATACAGATTTGCTAAGGTACATGCAACAGGGGTAGCCATAGCGGTACCAACCTGCTGCAGATACCACTGGTTTAGAAAAGAGTAAGCATTGTGTGTCAGTATGAAGTTTCATGCTCCACATACAAAATCAACAATTTGTTGCTCAACTTCATTCTCTATCAAAATACTTCTGAGGACTACTTCTGCTTTTTGTTGGGGAATTTTTGTAATAGGATATCAACGTCAATTGACGTTAGGTTGTAACCTTCTTGCCAAATCACTTGATCTACATTCTGAATGAATTGTTGGGTATCATGGTTATAAGAGGGTATATGTTAGAAATAATCAACTCAGTTTCTTCGTTCGATAAACTCCATAGACTGCGTCTTCAGAACCAAAAGTGGGTTTTATTCGGGCAGGAACAAAATACACAGAGATGTACAGCAAAAGCAGTATATGACTTGGCATAAGAATCTAAAATGACAGGCGCGGAACCCCAGGTGTCACACTCATGATGGATTCAGAATAATGGCTTCCCGTCTCATGGCACACAAGATGGAATAGTGTCGCCTGGCACACAAGATGGAATAGTGTCGCCCCGCCTGTCTAAAGCAGGGCGTTTTTATACCAATTTTCTCCATAGAAGATCACTGTAACCAATGTCCCTCTATGGAAGGATTACGTAACCTGTCATAAGTGATCCCTTCACATTATTATACAACATATATTGACATGAAGAAGCACATTAATTTCATTACTAACTACATACTATACTTAATTTTATCTACACAAATTATCTCATAATAGCCTTTTTTGGACCAAGCACAAATCATAACTTATTGACATTAATCAGCTCTGTTCTTGATCATGAGAAACGTCACATTAGCCTAGAGGGATCGAATACACCGTAAAATATCAAGAAAAATACAGAACTGGCTTATGACCTGATTATAAATTTTGCTAAATGATCAGACCAAATCTAATTAACTCCATCTGTTTTCTTATACAGGTTTAGGTCATTGCTTATAGCTAGAAGACATGACATTTAGATTTCTACTAACAGAGAAAGTTTCAATAGATATATTTTCAAGAGACAAAATGGCTGACAGAGGCCTTGGTACCCATGGCCTCCGTCTAACAAATCCCTCTGTTGTACTTATGGTAATTTGATAATTTACCCTTAAGTACAAATTGGCATATGAGTCTAGTCCTAATTCTCATATATGGTATTGAGGAAAGGCATAATTTCGTACACTCCCTGGTCAGTAGGAGTGTTGGAAGGGACTGAAGGTACCCTTGTAAGAAGGGCCCTAACAATAGGTATACAACCTACAAGTGAGCATGGTCTGGTAATAGGAACCCTACCAGCACCAAGTCTCCGGTATAGTCTAATAAAAGTGGTACTATGTGTTATTACACGGGCCTGAAAGTTATTTAGTTCCTCAACATGAGCCAGATTCTTTTTTGAAAAACTTTTTAAACTTTTAGGTTACTACTTATTAACCACATATAGGAAAAAACAAACAAAGTAGCAAAAAATCTACAGTAAATATCACCAACGTAAGAGTTCTTAAGTATTAATGAGTCCCGTTACAATCTTTCAAAAAAAAGAAAAAATTCAAAACTTTTCTTTGTTCCATGGCTCCTAAGGTCTTATTGACAGTTCAGGTGTGGGCAAATAGTCCTAAAAAGAAGCAAAAAACACAACAAAACAAAAAAATCATCACAGAAGTGAAAAAACAAAGTGTCCGAGTCCCAAGTCCCATAACAGTCTCTGAGTCCTTTGATCCGTGGCTCTCGATCTTGTTCTGTTTCCTCGGAGCTTCCACTGTCTTCCCCCTCGATCACACTGTCCGGGTCCCACTGGATGGTGTGAGATGTCATCTCCAGGAAAACAGGCGGATTCATGGATCCCGATCCAATAGGGGACCTGAAAAATAAAATAAAAGCGCAGTATCAGTTCTCACCAGCATCACTAGAATTCTCAACTGGCAATATAACAAACTTACATTGATCAATATGAACAATTTTTTTTAACACCTTTGTCGCTTGGCTTGCTAATCCTTAGCACTCCCAAAACAGTTGGGCCTATCACCTGTGTGATAACAAATGGGCCTTTGTAATTGGAATCCCACCTTCCTTTTTTTTTCCCTAAAATTCTTAACCATGAGCTAAGCTCCCACAACAAATTTGGACTCATATAAATTCCTGTTGACTCTGAGGCTACAGCTCTTATTGCCAGGCAAGTGGGCCATGATTTGTCTCACTAAGTGAGGTCCATTGTCACTTTCAATTAATTTTGGGAAGCCCCAGTGTGAAAACACATCTTTCCACAAGAGGCGGGCCGTTGTCAGGGCAGTATTGTTGGTGGCAGGCAGGGCCTCAACCCATTTTGAGAAAACATCAACAATGACCAAGGCATACCTGAATCCTCCCTCTGCTGGAGGGAATGGACCAATGAAGTCAATTTGAATCGACTACCATGGACCATCAGCCACCCTGGGGATGGCACATTTTTCCTTTGTACTAGCTTTAAGAGCGCTGAAAGACTGAATGATTAAATTTAATCAGAGACTTAATCATTATAGTTGGGATATATGGTAACAATTTGTCATCAACCCTTTTGTAATACAGATATTGTCCTTTATCAATGGGTATTGATTCAAGGGAGTTAAATAAAGATGCATCACCTTGTTCTCTCTGTGCCTTTAAGAGGTCGTGGAACTGAGATGCAGAAGGGTGGGGCTCCTCCCGGAGTCTTCGCGTGACAGCAGAGATAGTAGCCTGTGGATATCTGTCAACGCCCATCAGGGCGGCTTCTTTGGCTGCGGAATCTACATATGCATTGCCCACAATGTGGGGGTCAGATGTGAGCTTTTGATGTCCTTTGATTTTACAGAAGGACCATAAATTTGGAAATTCTTTGCCTCTCTGCACAATTTGCTTGAGAATATCTGCATGCTGAAGCGGCTTGTTCTGGGAGTTTACCATCTTCCTCTGTGACCATACATTGAAATACAATGTCAGAGAGGAGACAACGTAAGCACTGTCGCTGAAAATATCATGGGATCAATACACAAAAGAATGACTTGCAAAGCTGCCTCTAATTCAGCCCGCTGGGCGGAAAAATGTCTAGGAAGCTTATATTGCAATAAATTCTCGTTGTCAGGAAACCACAAAGCGTAACCTGTGACGTATTTGCCATCATGCCAATACCGAGCCCCATCTATGTATACACAGGGGACATTGGTTTGAAAGTCTGCACGGAAGGGGGTGGGGGCGACATGAGTCTGTTCAATTTGGCAATCATGAGACTGACCTGCATATTGCAGCAATTGTGCTAAGTGATATTTATCTCCCACTTCTACCTGCAAATCCCTAGTCTCAAAGTCAACAATCCATTGGGCCATTCTCTGAAAATTCACACCCCAAGCTTTGCCTTTAAGCAGTGTTTTTTAAGGTTACATGGGGGGTCTGCAGAATCAAGGTGAAAAGCCAATTAAAGTGCATGTTTTAAATTTTCAAAAGCCTGCAGGGCGTCTCCCTCTATTGTGATCGTGGTAAACTCATTCTCAATACCTTTTAGGAAATGTACAAAGATTTAGCAAAATCCTCAATAAATTCTCTGAAAAAAATTCACAAGACCCAGAAACTTTCTGAGTTCTGTGATATTGATTTGGCACAGGTACAGCTTGAATGAATGTCCCCTCTTTTGAAACTGACACACATTCAAACATTTAACCTCTGGTTGCATTCAGCTGTACTCTGTCCCGACTCACATTTAATATTGAGTTGCACAATGCATCACACATATTGTCAGTTTCATCAACAATTTGAGTCCATAAATTTTAAATCAAGAAATCATTGACATATTGCAGGACTTTGTCTCCGTACCCCAGGGGTTCCAATACCTGTGCCAACACCTGAAGGAAATAAATTGGACTAGAACAGGTACTGGACATTTTCTAAGGTAAATGCCAAACGGAGAGCCAACTCAGGTGTAATAAGTACACAGAAAAAGCCATTTGCAATATTCAAACAAGACAAAAAAACCTGACATTCACTCCTCAGCAGTGACATCACTTCAGGGACCGAGATGTGTTGCTGAGGGGTGTATTTGTTTACAAGTCTTAAATCCATGACCATGCGATAGCTACCATCCTCTTTTGTTTTACAGGCAGGATTGGGCTATTGCACGGGGGGGGGGGGGGGGGGGGTTGCCTCGTACAATCACGCCCTGTTATTCCAATTCACTGACAGCAATCCTTATGTAAGGAATTGCTTCCTCAGGAATACGGTATTGGCACTGAAAGGGTGGTAGATGGTCGCTGTCAATCTTAATTAAAATTTGCATCAGTCCGCAATCTGTACATTTTGAAACCCATAAATGAGAAAAAGATTGCACTAATTCATGTTTCAAAGCTGTAGCTGCAACATTTATCTCAGGCATGTCATCATCATTATCAGCTGAGCACAAACTAGCAACGGTTAATTTATGACTGTGACATTTTCAACTCTGCAGCATCCATAATAGCTGAACAAACAGTAGTTCCTTTGTCACGCCATAAGACCTTATTACACAAATCAACAATGATACCCATGGCTGACAACACATTTGACCCATTAATAAAAAACTTTAATTGCGGATTGATCCAAAGTTCACACCGAATGCTCGCCTGTATATAGGAGCCCTCAAATCCCACTAAAGTTGTGGTGTCTGGCAGCCCGGGGGGAGCTGCAATTTGTGTTCTGTTACTGAAACAGAGGCTCCTGTTATCAATTAAAAAATCTTCCCAATTTTTGGTATCCTCTATCCTCCCCTCTGACATAAGGTCAGTCCATCTTGGCCTAGGGATAATTGTGCCAAGAGGTACAGGGGAACAGGGGGGTTTCAATGCATCAATCAGAACCGGCAGTAGGAAGCCCCAAAAAAAATTCACCAACCTCACCAGAGGCAATTCTACAGCCCACTGCTGTCACCTCCGAGCCAGACAGATCGCTTGAAAGAGCCATTTCCTCGTCCCCCCCAGCTCCTGTATCAGTGGAGCATGAGGGTGGGAGGAATTCCTCCGGAGGAGGGTGAGCTCTCCTCACAGCATGGATCTGTGCGCTGGGATGGACAAGGGTCGCATAATTGGGTGACGGGGCAAAAGGCTCCCGAAGAACAGGGTTTACTATCTGAGGACCATTGTACTGCTGGCACGGTTTGGGGCTGTTAACCACTGGCTGTCCAGGGTTTTTAATAGCAGGATTTGGAGCACTGGCTCCCTCATACGGATCTCGGGACATTGTAGAGGTGCACCTGTGGATCATCCCTGGGAGCTAAATGGGAACACTTACGTCTAAGATACCCTGATTGCCCACAAGGATAACATACAAGAGAACCCATGGAGTTCCTAGGGGTTTCTGCCGACTGGGACCAGCCCACTTTCGGCAGTTGATCATAACCCCAGGAAGTCCTGGTCTCCTGTCCACAGCAGATGCCATTCAGGCTGGGCGATATGCAAAAACATCTGTATCATCGCCCTCAGTCTAGGATGGCATTTTCCCTAACAATGGTTACCAATGCCCTAATTTTGTCCTCCACAAATTTAGCATTATGTAAAATCCCTAACTTGCAAAACCTTTCCAAGTATTCTCTACAATCTATTCCATCAGATCATAATCATCTTTCTGATCTATTCTATCAAAAAATACTTATCAAACGTTACACACCAGGCAGCCCTTCTTCTAATTCTAAGATAATTTCCTTTCCTTATTCTAAAGGATGCTACAATCTATGGATGGATTTTTGCTTCCTCCTTTCTGTCTGCCTGCAGCACATGTATCTCATACCCCTCCCTTTGTGACACTACTACTCCCATCATTGTATCAGTAGCTGCTGCGTTCTCTCCATACACTGCTCCACTGCCCCTCCCTGTGTAACTACATTAACGTACTGTCTTTGAAGCTGTCTATCACTAGCCTGATCTGAGCTATAACTAACTTACACAAAGCCGCTATTCGGCTGCCCTTTCTGCTAATAATTTCTTCTAGCTATGGGGTTTCAGCGTGCCTGTCAGTCTGTTTCCTCAGCCACTCCATAGCGGTGGAAACACAAGGACGAATTTTTTTAAACTGCTTTTAGTATCAACTTAATGCATTTTACAGGCAAAAGTTAGATACTCACACCTCTGTAATGGAAGACACGTGCTGGCTTTGGTCAACCAAAAGAGGTCCAGCCGTATGATCAGCCTCACTCGTTACGTTGCCACACGTCTCCTTCTCCGTACCCTCGGCTTTAATCACGTCCTTGTATAACTCACGTAGAGGCTCAGTCTTGGTTACTCAGGGTAGATAGGAGCGCAAACGAGAGATTCTCAGCGGCTGATTTCCTTAATGCGATTTCACGTGGCGCCACGCTTTTCATCAATAAAGGCAAAAAAAAAAAAAGAAAAGTCCATTCCTCACCCTCTCACCCCTTTGGTTCACAGCTTTACTTGCAGGAATCTTCTAGGTTCTTCAGAAAGGATATAGGATCATCTCCCCCTTTCCACCGGGCTGAAGCTCGCCATCTGTTAGAATTAATCAACTCAGTTTCTTCGTTCGATAAACTCCGTAGACTGCGTCTTCAGAACCAAAAGTGGGTTTTATTCGGGCAGGAACAAAATACACAGAGATGTACAGCAAAAGCAGTATATGACTTGGCATAAGAATCTAAAATGACAGGCGCGGAACCCCAGGTGTCACACTCATGATGGATTCAGAATAATGGCTTCCCGTCTCATGGCACACAAGATGGAATAGTGTCGCCTGGCACACAAGATGGAATAGTGTCGCCCCGCCTGTCTAAAGCAGGGCGTTTTTATACCAATTTTCTCCATAGAAGATCACTGTAACCAATGTCCCTCTATGGAAGGATTACGTAACCTGTCATAAGTGATCCCTTCACATTATTATACAACATATATTGACATGAAGAAGCACATTAATTTCATTACTAACTACATACTATACTTAATTTTATCTACACAAATTATCTCATAATAGCCTTTTTTGGACCAAGCACAAATCATAACTTATTGACATTAATCAGCTCTGTTCTTGATCATGAGAAACGTCACATTAGCCTAGAGGGATCGAATACACCGTAAAATATCAAGAAAAATACAGAACTGGCTTATGACCTGATTATAAATTTTGCTAAATGATCAGACCAAATCTAATTAACTCCATCTGTTTTCTTATACAGGTTTAGGTCATTGCTTATAGCTAGAAGACATGACATTTAGATTTCTACTAACAGAGAAAGTTTCAATAGATATATTTTCAAGAGACAAAATGGCTGACAGAGGCCTTGGTACCCATGGCCTCCGTCTAACAGTATACTCTCTAAGAAGGGATGGAGAAACCAATCGATGTATCTGGAGATGGGCTCTGTTAAGGAGCCTAATCCAGACACTATTGGGCTCCCCGGGGGCTGTCTTTCGTCTATGGATTTTAGGTATCTGGTACCAATGTGGACGCAAAAAGAAACACGGGAACAATCGTTCCCCTTCCAATTTCGTTATGACCTTTAATACTACGAAATTACGCAAAAAAGAGCGTAGTTTTGTTTGAAACCTGAGGGTGGGGTCTGATGACAGATTTATAGGTTACAGTATCATTTAATTGGCGCATACTTTCTGCGATATATGCATCTTTTGCAAGCAAAACTATCCCACCCCCCTTCTCTGCACTTCTAAACACCACGTCTTCCCAACTGCCCATCTCTTTCAAGGCTTTCTGTTCATTGTGGGAAAGATTTTTAAAGGGTCGAGGAGAGATTAAAGCCTTGATATATTTCCACCAGCTCTGAGAACAGATCGATACTGTTCCTGGGACTGGTGGGAGGCATATATTGAGAGATGTTACACCTCCAGTAAAGAGGGGCCTTTTAAGGGGTTCCTTCTCCTGACCCAAACCCTCAGACCGGGTCAGACTGAGCAGCAGGTCAATATTGGCCTGCAACTCATCTCCCCCTGTCTCTGTTGAAAAAAAAAAGCCTAGAGGGCCTATGTTGGGGAAAAATCACTCAATTTCTTTGCACTTTCTTAATGCTGTGTATTTTTTTGGTTTTTTAGATTTTCGTAGTGTTTAAAGAGATGTACTTTACGCAATGACTTGAATAGGTCAAGTTTGAAGTCCACGAAATTAAATGGTTCCGCTAGGCAGTTGTTTAAGCCCTTTTGTAGGACTTTGATCATGTCCGATGATAGGCTTTCCACACAAGTTGTAGATTTGAAGAGGTTGTGCAGTTAGTCCCTCCAAGATACTTGTTTCCTTTTCCCTGGAGGGGGGGTTACAAAGGCCTCTTCTACCTCGTACTCCTCTTCCTCGTCGTATTTTGCGCCTAAAGGGTGTGAACCTGTGAAGGACATGCGTCCTCTAGGATTTCTGTCAGGACTATAGTCTGTATCTGAGGATGGAGACGTTTCTTGGGGACTTATTTTTGGATTTTCCTCCAGATTTTTTAGGGTTCGGGGTTTTTGGTGGCTGAAAATCATCGTTTGGAGTTTTTGCGCCCCCTGATCTTTTCTTTTTATTAGTGCTGGGAGTGCCTGGGGTTTTACCCAGGAAAAGATTTCGTGTTCTTCATAATCGAGTTTGTCGCGGAGAAATTTATCTTTATTTCTGGTTTTTCACCTCCAGTTGCAAGGGGATTATTTTTTTGTCAAGTTTTTCTAAAAAAACTTTCCATGCAGACTTACTCAATCTGGATTCCAAGTTCTGTCTCAAGGAGGATTAATTCTTTCGTGATTTTAAGATGTTCCTCCTCATTTTTCTTGAGCACTAAATCTAGGAACTTCAGAGATGATTCATTCTGTATTTGTTCCCATGCTTTTAAAAAAATTGGGGTTCGCATTATTTATAGCCGGGGTTTTTACCACTCTTAATCCTCTTGGAACCCATTGACAGGATGTGTATGATTTGGAGTGACTGTACAGTCCAAAAGAGGCGCACCTCTTTTTCTGCCAGGTTGGAGATTCTTAGCTGCAGATTTTTGTTTAACACTGTTGCTAGATCTTCAGTGTTGCAGTCTGAAAAGAAGGATGCAGCATTCTCCTTCCCTTTTAAAATCCCATTAGTGGAAGAAGCGGTTTGTTCACCATCTGAGTCTTGATTAGCCATGCTTATCCAGACAGATTAATACTGGATGTTAGAGGTCGTGCACATCGGCATATAATATAGTCATTCAGAAACAGTCAAAAAGGTGTGAAACCGGGCACTGACCTGTATTCAATCCTTTACTTCACTGATGGTGTCCAGGCACACATTGCTCAGCCCCAGCTGTACAGACTTAATCCATAGGAAAGAGAGGATGAAGGCACTTGTGTTTCCTGGTTGCAAACCGACTTTATTAAATGTATATTACATCCAAGGGAGCAGGGAGGGAGGTGCTGAAGCGTTGGTCTACAGGCTCTGTGAGTGATTGTCAGATCCGCCTTTACATAGGCAGTCACATTAAAGCTTCACAGCTTGTGCTCATTAAAAACCAAATATTAAAACCTTGCAAAATTTAAGCGAAACAACAAAATATAGCAACAGAAACATCAAAACAAACCTTATATTGCAGCTGGTAACAGAAACTCACCATTACTATAAGTTTCTGCGGTAGTGTCTATCATTGCCTAGATGTTCAGACCTGACAGGTTTATTATCAATCAAACTGATCCCAGCTTGTGTGCATAGACTAAAGTGGATGATTACCGATCACCTAACATCAGCTAGACGTTATTATGTACAATACTACAAATGGCATCGGTGAAGTAGGTTCCATTTTAACTCATTCAAGATCCCCTGCGGGGCATTCCAAGGGGCTGTACGAGGAAACACATTATGCTGATGGTTAGTTGGGATCCTCGCAACTTAGTACTGTGTGTGGTTGCGATGGGTTACTGAAATGGCATAAAGTGCAAATCAATAAACACAACTGGTGCAATAAACGGGGTATAACTTGCTATCTATAAAAGGAATGGCACGTGCATCTGGCCTCCTTCCACAATCAGCCATATCGTTCAAATTTATAAAGATAAGCCCCAATAGATCTTATACACTAATGTCCATTGGAACTATGTCTGGGCATCTAAAGCCTCCCTTGCTCCCTTGGATGTAATATACATTTAATAAAGTCGGTTTGCAACAAGGAAACACAAGTGCCGCCTTCCTCTCTCACCTTAGGGTGCCTTCACACTGCGGCGTGATCCGGTCCGGGGCTGTCCGGGATGACCCAGACAGTCGCGGACCGGATCAGCACACAGGCCTGGAGGGCTAATATGCCCTCCTTTCCAGTGTGCAACCGCACACACTACAGCCGCTGACAGGTCAAGAACAGGGGGCGCTGCGGTCCTGGTTTATCAGCAGAGGGAACTGCGTGCGGCTGCACACCGAAAAGGAGGGCATATCATCCCTCCAGTCCTGTGTGCTGATCCGTCCGCACTGTCTGGTCATCCCGGACAGCCCCGGACTGGAATCACGCCGCAGTGTGAAGCACCCTTACCTCTGGGGATTAACTGAGCAGTTCATGTGGCTATTGTTGTTGAAATACCTCATTATGGCTATTAGGATCTCTGCAAAAAAGTGGATTATATTGTGTGACAAACTGTCATTCATTAATATATTCATTGGAGACCTTGGGGGCAATATTATGTTACCTTACATAAAAAATGGTTGGGGTAGAGTCAACTTCTAGTTATTATCCGGTTTATGGCTGTTAAACAAATTAATAAGAGACCATCTTGTCTGGACCTCAACTTGCATATCCACTAATTCAACCTACTGAGGTTACAACTACTTTTGAAGTTTGAGTGTGCATATTAGACGTAATAGAATGATAGCTTGGTTAATATTAACCCCCTCCCACCATCTGCTAATCAGTATTCAACACAGATGGATATGTATATAAACTTCTCCATACAGCAATTGCTATGGCTTCTGTAGGAACCTTACATCCTTATAGTTTCATCTCCAAAACCCTCTTATAAGATAATGCTGATATGTCAAAATGGTATCAGTGAAGATAATGCACTCTACCTGGTCCTATGATCGTTGGGTGCGGGCATGGGGGCTAACGTTTTAAATCCCTTCCAGTGAGTTGGTTGACCTCTGAGTTGCTCCCAGCTTCGGGGTGGTATCGTTGTGTATAGTGGCTGCTAAAAGAGACACCGCTGTGAAGACACTTCATAGACAGCGGCAGTGTACTTCCGGGTTCTCCAACCGTCAGCTGACGTCCACCGTCACAGATATGTCAGTCATATGTCTGTGTGGGCGAAGGAATGAGTGGAATATCCGGGGATGGTTTGCGTGTGCTACGCTACTGTCAGCTCACTTACGACACGTTCAAAAATGGGGCGTCTTTCCTCAGGGTGGCTGGCAGTTAGCTGTAATCGCCCATTTATTGGGCTAGGTATTTCCCCTTACTAATCACGGTCACTGATTACCAGTCTCAATCTTCGTAGTATAATGCACTGTGTGTTCTCCCTCTAAACTGATATCTTTGCTATACACAAAAATAATTACAATACATGCATGCATAGCAACGTGATCGCATTATCCACTAGACTCTTGTCATCGTACCTCGATATGCCGAATTATTCACAATTTGTAAATGCATGTGATTGGTGTATCAAGCTACAATATAGTGGCTTATCCCAATCAATTTGATAGAAATAATTATTTGGTGAATCCCATATATTAAATTGGGTCAGAATTGCCATGATGCATATGTGTGTGAATACTGAGAAGAGAGAAAAAAAAGAACAAACCCCCCCCCCCAAAACACTTAACTATTGAGAGCAGTTAGTGCAAAATGTGTATGAATAGAACTTTTTGTGTTAAAACCATTTTAATTTTGATTTAGTCCTTTTGGATTGGACCTAGTGAGTTAGTTTGTAGATCTATTTGGATTCATATCTGGACATTTTGCATGATTGACACTAGGGGCTACTAGAAGATTTAAGGATGTTCCCTTTTTTTTTTCTTTTATAAATACAAACCGGTGTGTGTTTGGTAGGATATCTCTATGACTCTTATCCATTTTCAGAATGTGCCAGTGCTTTCTCAAGATCCTAATTAAATTCTTATAATTGTTCTGAAATTCCGTGATGAATGGGAGGGCCTTGATTTCATCATTAATTGTTGTTTTGTAAGTTCCTATTCTCCTTATGCTGCAACAGTGTTTTGCGGTTGTATTAGTCAACTTCTTTAACCTCTTAACACAGCCGTACGTCTCTAGACGTCGGCTGTCATTACCCGGTGTTTGAAGTGAGCTCCGGCGTGGAGCTCACTTCAAACCTCCCACATCTCAGCTGATCTCACTAGAAGTGGGAGTAACAGCACCAATCGGTCCCGCCATCCGATCGGTGCTGTTAACCCCTTAGATCCCGCCCTCAATCTCTGATCTAAGGGAGCCGGAGCGTGCAGCGCGCGCTTACCGGGCTCCAGGGGAGATCTGCGATAGTTGTCACAGGCCAGGGTCCTGGCTTGACCCTGGAACCTGTCATGGAGAATTTCTGGGTTGTGGTTGGCAGGGGCTACGTTTTTGTGCATCTTAGGGTTTTGATATATTGCTATATTTGGTGTTGTATTAAGAATGAATATTCTTTTTTTTTTTATTAAGGAATTCCTAAGTGTTTACCTTTTAAGGGTAGCTGTTCTAGCCTTTTCAAATATTTACCTGTTGGATCACGATAAAGAACTAAATAGTTTTTTCCATCATTGAGAAGTCCCAGGGATTCTTCCCTGTCCGCTAGTAGCATCCATAACAACTATTTCTTCCCCTTTGTCTGCAAGACTTAATATAATATTACAAATTTGTTGTAAATCAGATATTGCCCGTTTTTCTACTCTCGTTAGATTTTGACGAATAAATTTAGAGTTCCGTTTCTTGATTTTTTTCTGACGTCCTGCGTAACTAATGATTCGAATGTTTTCATCGCCTTCGTTTGCTCATTGGCAGGATTAAACGAAGATTTGTTCTCTAATCCAGAATGTATAATAGAAGAATTATCGTCCTGTTGGTGTAATTAAAGCTTTTTATTTTTAGGAATTATGTTTTTCAACTTCAAATTGCGTATATCTTTCTTGATACTAATGAACAAATTAAATGGAGTAACTTCTCTTGAAGGAGCAAACTTTAAAACTTTGCAATAGTGAAAGTTCGTTTGACTTAACTTGGAAAGAGCTTAGATTGTAGGTGTTTTGGTTGGACATAAATTGAGTAGTTGTCATTTCCTTTTTGGCTAATTTCCGTCCTCTTTACCACGTCTTGTTTTCTTGGTTAAACCTCAAAAAAATCCTGTTGGATGTTTTTTGGGAAAACCCTATTTATTCTTTTTTTCTGTATCCTATTTAGTAAACGTGATTGTTTTGGGGGATCTGTACTTGTTCTGGATTTTTTCCTTTGTTAGAGGTTTTATTGATATTTTTGCTCACGCTGCTCTTTCTGCTCTTCGGAATTTACTCTTTTTCTGATAAATTCTGTCCAATATTAACCAACGTTTCCATGTTTTCTTCCAAATCTACAGATGCTTCAGCTAATGGGGCAAAACCATTAGTAGTTTCTACGTTGATGGATGTTAATGCCTTATTAGTTCTTTTTATAGGGTTTTCCCTCGAAAGGTTTCATTGGTCCGTTGAATGCTCCAATATAGTAGCTGACATTACAGATCTTGTCTGTCTGGCTACTGAACTATATTGTGGAATCTGAATAGCAACTATGGAGCTTAAAGAATGGTTTGAGGCATCACTATGATGATTGATAGTGCTGTATTCATCCACTGTTATCAAGCCATTAAAATGACACCCCTCGATTGTTTTTCCTCTACTGAAAAGGATTCATCTTGTCAGATATTGTACTTAGGCTTATGATAGGCATATCTGCTTCTTCCGTTACGGATTGTTCACTACCTGGAAAGTTCCTGATTAACCTCCCTGGCGGTATGATTTTGTCTGGAATTTTATGCTAAAAGCGGTACCATTTTTTTGCATGGAAATTTTGTGTTGTGTACAGTAGGCCTGCAATTCTTAGTAATTACATGATCAAAGAAGACTCTAGTAGACCTCTCAGATGTGATAAAGTTTGAAACATTAAATCATGAATTATAATTAAATAAAATAATTTTATTCAATAATCAATACTCTTATTGAATAATAAATAATCAAATGTAATAAAAATAAATACATAATGACAACTGTCAAATAACAAAAAATCAGTACACATCCTGTGTGTGATAAATCTTGAAGCATGGGACCGCACACAGACCCACGTCACAGTCTGAGCAATGGAACCGGGTTTCCTTGCGGATTTTCTTGCCCTTGCCGTCGCGCTTTGAGCAGCACACCACGCACATCCTCGTAGGTGCTGCCTTTTTAGCCGTTGGTGGAATGTAGTCCACAAAGTGGCGACCAGTTAGGTGTTCTGGGTTAGGAACGCCACTAGCACGACGCCCGGATCTGTTCCCAGACACGGATGGCGTTGGGTTGGATTCAAAAATCAGTTGCGCCACCTTCCACACAAAGTCTGAATGCACAAGAGGCCTGTCAGTACGTTTTGTGCAGTACGTATGCGTTCCACAGGCATTGCTCCAGGAGATGGCGGAATATTTTTTTATAGTATTTTTTTTGCTGCTTCCGCATCGCCGGATAGAATGTCATCGCCTGGTCAGCTCTGTCGACTCCTCCCATGGTGTTATTATAGTCGATGACCAGTCGTGGCTTCATGATGTCTTTCCCACCTCTTGTGTGGACCATGGCAGTGGAGGTGTTATGTACTGTACTCATCAGGCACACATCTTTTTTGTCCCGCCAGCACATCGCCATCATCTTGCCTTTCTGCCAGGCAACCATGTCTTCGGTTTTCAGTTTTTGTTTTGAAAACATGGATGGCAGGTCACGACGGTTGGCCCTAACAGTTCCATAGCCATCCGTCTTGTGCTTGAGCAAGCACTCGTACAGCTCCGGTGAGGTGTAGAAATTGTCCGTTGTGACACAATACCCCTGATTCAGCAACGGCTGTTGCAGGGTGAGGACCGATGATGTTGCCATCCCATAGCGGCTGTACCTGGGGTCGAATTGTGTGCCTTTACCGGTGTAGATCACCGAATTCCAGATATAGCCAGTGGCCGACTCACAGAGCATGTACGATTTTACGCCAAACCGGGCTCTCTTGGACGCAATATACTGGATCCAGCTGAGGCGTCCCTTGTATGCCATCAAACTTTCATCCACACTGAGGTCTCTGTCTGGCACATAGGCCTGCTGGAAATTTCGGAGGATCAGCTGGTACACCTCCCAAATCTTTTTGAGTTTTGGCGCCGGATGTGAGGCTGCGTCAAAATCGTCATTGTTGGTAAAGTGTAAATATCTCATAATCAGGGAAAAGCGGTACTCCGAAATGACGGTGCCAAAAAATGGGGTTGCCAGCAATTTATTGGTGTCCAATACCATTTCTGCAGGGGTTATCCCACCACCCCCTGAAGAAGAATTAGCCTCAGGAACTGCCAAATGTCCTCTTTGGTCACCGGTTCCCATTTCCTGTTACGGGAAAACCGGGTGTGCGCAGTAGCGGACTGCTGCTGTTACCGATTTGTCTCGGCGACAATTTTGGCAATGACGTTGTCCGTCAAAAATAATTTGAAGTACGCCAAGGGGTCACTGGGGTCAACGTCCACATTCATACCTGGTGATCCGGTAAAGGGGAATCTTGGCGGCGGTACCTCATCAATGGCGCAGTCAATAGGGCACCAAGTGCAGACATCACTGAGGTCAGGTGCACCATCTTTGCTGTCGCTGTCAGACGATTCCTGCCACGAGTCGCTGTCGCTGACGTCCGCAAAGGGCTCTATGTCGCTGCCGCTGTCTTCCATCACATCCACAGCCGCTTTGGAGATGCGACGCTTTGATGCCATGACAGCAAAATGGGCAGGCAGGGCAGTGAGGACGAAAAAATGTCAGATCTCAGTGGATACAATGTCACATCTGAGTCTGACAGGAATTCTGACAGGATTTCACTTTTTTTTTTTTTTTAATTTATTTACAGTGTGTGTGTCACTTTTATTTATTGAATCTGGCGCCTGGCTCCGCCTCCCATGAGCCTCTGCGGCTCAGAGAGACGGATCCAGGAAGCAAGATGGCGGCGCCCACCGGAGGCACAGAGGGATCACAGCGGGGACACCTCTAGACCACCAGGATGGGGTAAGGGGACACCCAGGACAGTTTTCACATTCACCCCGAGCGTCACTCGGGGTTACCGCTTCTGGAAGCGAAATTTAACCCCGAGTGACGCTCGGGAATACCGGCAGGGAGGTTAAGTAAGGGACCCCATCCCTTTGCAATTTGCTCACTTTTATTGCTATAATGGTTCTTTGTATTCCTAAAGTCCGTGAATGGATTCTATCAAGATTATCCAGTTCATTAGTTCTTGATATGCATTCAATTGGGTTAGTCAGCTCGTAACTTCATTACTGGCCTTTTGTAAACTATCCTTCCTCTTATTAATGATGAATCGTAGAGTTACCCCTAAAAATTCTTTAAACATGTCTTCCCATTCTTTGTGTGTGCCCGAGTCTGCAAAACCTGTTGTTAGTGCTTTTTCCACCAACAACCCTTTTGGTATTATTCCAGCCTGCTTATGTGGCAATTTCCCATACAGTCTCTCATTTCCATGTGCAGAGCTTTTTCAAGAGCTTTAAATTTTATTTTTGCTTGACTAATTTAATTTCAGTTATTGGTAGGTACAATGTTTTCAAAGAATGTTTTAACATTTTAGTTTCAACAGTTTTTTATTGAAGACAGAATCAAATTAACAAGTCAACAGTAGGATCCCCTAGCAGGGGGAAATATATCAACATAACAAGAATGATACAGTATCCTTAACCATGGTTGTTCAGGTTGTAACATTTTAGAACGGAAAGATTGAATAAAACAAACATTTTAAGAAAATTATATTAATTAAAGTAGTGCTTTATTAGTTATTACAATTATTTGCTTGCATAAAAATGTATATTTTTCTAATTGCATGTCTTATACTAATATCATTTTTGTTGGGTTTGAAGAAAACTTGTTCAAAACTCGTTTTAATCCAGTCCTGATTTTCCTTGAAGAATTTCCGATGGACTCTCATCAACACAAACCCGTTAGTCTGTCCTCTCCCATTGTACTTCTGAGCCAGGTCTTTAACCTTCAAAGGGTACTGAAAGGTCGTTCAACAGTAGCTGTTATGGACGGGAAAGCACTTAAAAATAAAGAGTGCGTACTTTGTTGCAGGAAAAAAAAATATCAGCCTCCTCCAAAAGTGTAGCCACTTCAATGTCCCTTAATTGTCTCTATAAATCCTTCTTTTTCCACAGATTATACCTCAAATCTAATTCTGCAGAGATATTACCCAACCCATAAAACTCTATGAAAGACTTTGCATTTACTTCCAAATTCTTTGAAGCCATTTTGAGCATGTATGATGGGTGGAGATAGGATAAGGCAAAAACACGTGTATTTTCATGCGAGAATCTAACATTTAAAGATAGTTAGGGAGTCTAGACAAGGGATGATCAACGACCGTCTCCAGTATTCAATCACAGTTTCTGATGGTGGATCACTTCTGTGTATTTGCTTGTGAGCGATTCGTGTACTGATAACTCAACCCCGACCTTCTCTGCAATATCATGTGATTTTCTAAGCATTTCATCGGAAACATTCTCAATTTCTTGTCGATCGTTCTTGATGACATCAAGGATTTAAGCAATATGTTTCCTCACCATAATAAAATCAATATTTTTTAGCTTGTAGAATGTTCACAACGGGTTTCAAAATTGCAGAGTATTTTGCAATCATAACTAAACGTATGATGAAAATTGGTTTAGTAACTGCACAGTGCAATCAATAGGCAATTTTATTGTAGCATAGTTTCCTTCGACAGATAGATGTTCTAGTGTATTGACAATTTCATGGAAACTTTCTGAAAATTTTCTTATGCCTGTATTTCTCAGACCATCTGGTCTCACAGAGTCTTGACAGATTGGGAACCAAATTCCTGCGGGTTGGCGACTCGCAAAAAAGGATATTGTATCCTTAACCGTTGCAATTGTGTTTCTTATTTCTGGTAATTTGCTAGCATCGTTGACCACAAGATTTAGTTTGTGGCTTGAGCAATGGAAAAATAAAGATTTACTGTACTTTTTCTTCAGAATTGCATGCACGCCAGCTTCTTCTCTAGCCATGGTAAAACAACCGTCAAATTCGAATCCAACACAATTCTCTGTTGAAAGATTCTGATCAACTAAAAAACGCTAAATTGCATTAGCGATTGTAGGGGCATCTTAAGATTTCAACTCAACATAACATACAAATTCCTCTCTGATTTTTTCTTGACTCTCATCATAAAACCGCAATCTGATAAAAAGCTGTTCTTTTCCAGCGATATCTGCTGTTTCATCAGCCATTACAGCGCAAGCTTTTGCTTGTTTACAATCTTCAATAATTCTTTCTGCAGTTTGACAACTCCCCACCTCCGTTGATTGGTGGCTAGGTAGGCAATGCTGATTGGATGTGCGTCGCCAAGCAGCCATTTTGTTTTGATTTTGGTTTATTGGGATGCGCGCTGCATTTATCAATTTTATTTGCGAGCACCACAATGGTTCGTTAAAAGATATGCATACAAGCACAATTACACAGCTCCTGTAATGCTGAAGCAAATAGTTTATGCACCTTTTCACGACGCCTCCACCATGTAGTTTGAAATGTCCGATCGGTTTATTGTGAAGGAGCCATGTGCTGAAGATATGAAAGGACTGCGTCAAAGAGCAGTTGGCATCTCACAACTCCAACGACATATTTGTAAAGTACATCCAAAGTGCCTGGCCGACGCAATAGCGTTGTGCTTGGCACGTTTCATGACGGCGTCGCTTGCCCTGTCCTCAGCCACTATGTGTGGGCGACTCCTTTGCGGACTGATAAGTCAAGCACCGCACCCACAATCTGCATCATGACGTCAGGACGTTGTCTTTCACCAGGCACTGCCTTCTAGGTGGAGTCCAGTCCCAGGCATAAAGATGGCGGCAGAGCAGCGTGCACCAGCATGAGGCGAGCCTGAGCTCCTACTGTTATATGACTATTTGGACAGGCTGGACTATTGGTGTGTCCTACCACACCAGCACCCCCGGCTGCATAAAATGCTCATCGTGCGCAAGGTGCAATGTGCCCTGCTGCGTGATCTCCAAGTGGAGCTCTCCACTAAGCAAATAATTAAGAAAATTGCAGATATGAAGTACAAGGTGAGGGACCGCATTGCCGCCATCCGTGCCCACATACAAAGTCTGCGTGGTGAGTATGCTGTCATTATACATACACACATGTGACATAAGGCCACAATCTAGCAGATTGCGGCTAATGTAAAATTTACACTGTATTGTTGATCACTACTCCTACTACTAGAATGTTTGTGTTTAAAGTCCTTTTTGGAAAGTGGTGGTGGCTATCATTACCAAACATAGTGTCGGCCAAAATACAAATCCCCAAACATAGGCCCCTTCTGTTGTAATGCTCCCAAACATCTGACGCAGACAGACCCGTGCAGATACACTTAAATGTCCGCAGGGATGTAAGGCCATAATGTATGGCACATATTATCTACCCCCCAAAGGCCATTAGGTACACTGTGCATATGTACCCAAAAATGATAACCAAATGCTTCCTTATAAACCAACAGATGATTAGGAAGAAGAGGATGATTAAGAAGAAGAGGTGTCGCCTGCGGCTTCACCATCATCTTCACCATCATCAGCCCAGGCCATATCCCCGCAACCATCACCTCACCCCTCTGGATCACAAGCTGCCGGGTCCTCAAGGGGCACAGTGTATCACCTCACCCCTCTGGATCACCAGCTGCCGGGTCCTCAAGGGGCACAGCGTCCCAGGGCTCACCAGCACCAGCTGAAGGTGGCTCACGCCCTCAATCGACCCCCGCCTCACCGGCTCCACGTGAAGGTGACTCACTGGGGCCAGCTCCTGCAGACTCCCCTGCACCTGCGGCACACCCAGCACATGTGGGAGGCTCATTGGGCTACGGGCCACAAGAGGAATCAAGACCACACGGCCAATCAGCATTAGCCACAATTATGGAGGCGTACTGCACATCCCCCCCTGACTCACCAAGTGTCCAACATGGTGTCAGTGAGTCTGGTAAGTCTGCAATGCGCACAGGCCTTGTTTGTTATTTTTACACTCTTCCCCTCGATGTTCTCAGACACAGACCTAAACTCCCTTGTTTGTGTTTTTTCACTTAAAAGTCACACCAGCTGCTGCTTTGGGTTGGCAGATTAGCCAATCCCCGTCCCCTGGAAATGAAGGGCCTCCAGGACTTGGTTAGTAATTTTTGTTGCCACCCTTTAACCTACTTAACCCTAATAAAGTGTTTATTTAGGGACACTGATGTGTCACATCTTACCTCGACCTCCTGCAGGCCCACCAAGAGGCCGTAAACAAGCTACGGGAGGCAACAACCCAGCTGGAGGTGGTGGGTGCCATGATGCACCAGTTCTTTGCAAACCAGTCTAGCCGTGGCCCTGTTGGCCCCCATCAGTGACTTGCCCTGACACTTTACCCAAAATAAGTTGTTGAAAACATTCCTCATGACATGTTAGCTTTTGGCACGTTGCCAACATAATGTGGTCATGTTGACCCTAATTTGGCACGTTTTTAGCCCTGACCAGCCCAGTGTTTGTGTGATGTTGGCCGGGATAGTTGTTTGACCCAATTTGGGTCACTTTATATCTGTTACCAAGATTTTACCTTTTTTTTGATAAAGTTTGGTGTGTGTGGCTTGTCCTTTGCCACAAGAATGAAAATACATTCTTCAATCCACCACCAAATTACTTGTGTGCGTTTTTAATGTTTGGAGTTTAGTTGAAATTAACAACACATTGAATGTTGCCCAACATGTTCATCTCAACCAGAAACACATGTATGTAATTTGTGTGCTCCCACGCCAAAGAGGGTCAGGGCAGACACATAATTTATAGAGGGGAACAGTGGGCCAAAACCTGGCCCCATACACAATGCCACATTGTGTTGAGGTCAAGCTAAGGGCCAAACATGTGTGGACAGCAGTGTTTACCTATGTACACGCTTCAAAGTGGGAAGTTGGCCCTCAACATGATTTTAACCTTAGCCATTACCTTGTGTTTGGCCCTTCACAGCTCCTTGAAACACTATTTTGGCCTCAAACGTGAAGAGGAAATTTCGCCTCATAATACATACTCTGCTGGCCCTGCTTGTAGTGTGTGTCCTTTTAACCTAGGAACATATTTTCACCTTGTGTACAACCTTTAAATGTACCAGATTAAATGCACCGCTATGCAAAAATATAAGTTTATTGCAAATAATAAGTGTATACACATAGGTTTCTTTCACCCAGAAAAAAAAATAAAATAATTTTTTTAAAGGTAAACAAAAAGGACAACTACAAAGTCATTGTTGGTGGTAGCGTCCCCAATAATTTTCATAAATAAATGCAAAGCCTGCAGCACCCACGGTAGATGAGGATATCTCAAACCTCCATAGTGGTGCACGTCCTACCAGGGAGTCATCCCAGTCTGAGAACAGTAAAATAGAAAAAGACAGCACCACATACCAAACGGGATCCTTCACAAAACTTCTTTATTCCAGCACCCCAGTGCAAGCGACGTTTCGGACTGTGTCCTTTTTCAAGCAACAACATACACTGAAACAATCCGCTTTATATAGTATAAAACCCACCCCTTAATCACATTTCACCAATTAGTGAAATCTAAGCAATATTTATAGTCTGCAGCAGGATTGCATGCAGACTACCCAGATCCCTTGCAGGAACTGGGTGTGGTCGGTGCCGAGGGAAAGGTCGAAATGGCTCCCTCGGCACCTCAGGAATATGTCCAGGGCCAAACATAGCTATTGGTGCCGGATGCTGGGACACTGACGGTGGCTGGGGGGCTGGGCCAAGATGGTCTCCACGTTCAGTGTCCCATTCATCGACGCCTCCAGGGCCAGTGTGTGATGATCCGCTCAAGGTGGGTCCTTTCTGGCCGGGCCAGCTCGGACAACCGTTCACTAACCAGAAGCTCGATCCCAGTCGAAGATACCCTCTCGAGGTTCAGCAGCACCCTCTTTGCCCAGTCACCCAGCTGGGTAAAGGGGAGAGCTGGTCTTCTTCGTCTCCCCCCCTCACTGGGCCGAGGTGCTGCACGGTGGGACCGGGATCAGGCTTCCTCCCTGATGTTGTGGGGGGCTCTTCCCGAACGGGTGGCTCCCCCTGGCTGGGCCCGGCGCCTTTGAGGGTCCTGACAACAAAGGGGAGAACAAAAACAAATTAGCTTGACACAATCACATAACATGTATGCTATAAGAACAAACATCCCTTGGGCCACTTAGAACATGCAATGTAAGCTATTAAAAACAAGGCCAGTACTGTGGCCTTAACATATTGCTATGTCTTGCAACACACACTGCTTACTCTACTCACATAAGTAAGCACCATGGTCACGCTTAGCTGGGGCCACAAGCACACTAGGTCTGTTTGAAGGAGAAGAAAAAAAACACTAAGGAAAAAGGAAGGGCGGCACTCACCGGGTAAACGAGAAAGTCTTATTTATTCCAGAGTTCCGGAAACAAACAGGGTGCAGGGAGGGGGCAAGAGGAGCCGCCGGACTACGGCACCGTTTCGCGACGCGTGTCGCTTCTACGGGTCCAGGCACACAGAAGTGAGTGGGTCGCCAGGTTAAATACACGAGCAGGCCCATCCCACCTCTGTCAGCAGGTTCCAATCTTGAACCTGTTAACTTTATTAACACATGTCAAAACACATAGTACATAGTGAAACATACAAACATCCAAAAAACCTGTAAACAAGAACAGAAACTGACAGATACCTATAGCTGCGTCCTTGTGGGGACCCCACATAAAAACCACACCATTCCCAAATGTGCACTGTGGAAAAGAACACACGCTCATATGTTGGAGAAGTGACACACAACACAAGTGTTTCCAACCTCCATGGCGGAGTGTGATGACACCAAAGCTATTAAACATACCTCTTGTGGCGGAGCCGAGACTTGGAGAGTGGCGGAAGAAGTTTGTGCAAGGTCCCTGCTGTACAGTGTAGTCGGAGGGAGATGCTGGTCCTGGAGGAAACGGAGAAGGTTATAGTACCACAAACGTGGCACATAAACCTCCCCCATTCCACTCCCAGACCGCATTGAGTTGTTCACTTCGTTCAGCTCCCTCTTGTACACTGTGCGCAGGTTGGAGATCTTATTTTGCACAAACTTCAAATCCACACTCAGCCCCGGGTTGGGCTGCTGGCTGAGTGTGATGAGCTGCTCATACGCCACTCTCCGCACCGTCGCGTCCGGTGCTCTGGTCACTGTCCCACAAGCACTCTAGCTCCTGGTATTTGGCTATGACGGCCCGGATATATTCATGGTTGTCTGTCATCTGTGAACACAGAAAAAGGCTGTCAACACACACATGCATGTATCATGTCCTTTCTTGTGTGTATGGCTGGCTACATGTGTCCTGGGCACACATGATTGATGTGTGAAGACTAGGTCACAGATTACAACAGACAAACATTACGCATGTGGCACTAAGGGCATGAAGGAAATGGTCAAACAGTATGTACCTATGCCAGTATATCCATGGATGGAGGTCGCATTATTTCCATGTTTAGGGGGCAAACGCAACCAGCCAATGTACCCTCACTGAGGTGGGATGTATATCTCCCTCTCCTCACAGCCATGAGTGTTTAGGCTTTTGTTGAAAGACCCCATGGACATTCCAAAAACAACCATGAAGCTTAAGGTCATGTTAAAAAATGTACGGCAAAGAAGTTGGATAATCATGTGTGTTCCAAACAATGGCACAAGTAGAATTCAATCTACGAACGTAACATGGCCCATTAGACACATTGGGTATGGCAATGGACTCCATTGTAACCAACAGAAACCCTGGCCAAATGGGGCCCAGCCACATATCCCCCTAGCCAAGGATGTTGCTTGGTGTTGTCAAGTTAATTGCCCAGGTTTTTGTGGTTACACCACCAATCACTGTGTGTACATGCAGCTTTGGAATACTTGGCTCGGAGCTCAGATTGTAATGTGAAAGGTGAACATAAAGCAGTTAGCCACTTTCATTCCCTTATGAAATGAGGCAGTCTGTCCACAGCTTGGATGACGGGGACTGTTTGGCCACTTATCGTTATGATTATATTCTTCGCCAATAACATGTTTGGATACGTAATGTGAGGTCCCAACCATGTGACGACAATAGGCGGGGCTATGTTTTCAGGCAACATAATATGTTTGCCACCTTAGTTACACCCACTATGGTCACATGATTGTTACAACACACTGTTCATGAAGGTATGAAAGTTGTATGTTCATTAACGATATCCTGTCACACACTCCCCCTTCTCCAAGGTGTGGACTGAAACGTATTTTCAAAAATTTGACACAAATTTTTACAAACTTACACTATGATCTCACACAGGGAGGATTCAAAAAGTATTTGTAAGCTGCAGGTACAGATAGTGATAGCTGGGGGCCTACAATAACAGACAGGTTCCATTTGACTCATGTGGAGCCCTCCAGAAGCAGCATCTGCTTATTAATAGCAGAATCCAAGCACTCATCAAGTAATGAATAATTATTCAATAAGTGATTTATTGGAGACATACACAGGGTGAATGGTGACAGCAAACGTTTCGGTCCAATTTTGGACCTTTATCAATACGTCACTATGAAAAATAAAACAAAGAATATAGTGAGAATATATACCGTGAACAAGTAGAGTATATACATCCTTCTACATATATATACATATTTTGTAGGATTAGTCACTTAGTCCTTTTTGGTAATTGTAACATGTGTAACTAGCAGGAATTTTCTTAGTCCATTCAAGAATTATGGTTATTGTTATATGAACGGCAACAGCATAGGACTAAAGGAGAAAAAGGAACCCCAGATAGAGGCAAAGGGAAGGGAATATCTAATGGATCAATATTTTACCTGTAATTCCTATGAGAGGAGGTAAGGCTGATAGGGACAAAGTGCTGGATAGGTGTAGTGGTATAATCCGGGCTACCTGTAGATCTATAGAAAATTGGAATTGTGTGAGGGATAGTTTGGATATGTGACATCTGTAAACTGTCACCTATTATTAAATTGTACCTTCTCAACTGGAATTTAAGATGTATCCTTTGGGATATAGGTTTCAGCTTGTCTACAGTGTAGCCTGTGAATATGTACATATGTTTAGTAAAATCATATATAGGTCATGTATTACAGACACCAGGTGTGTTATTACCTTCTGTGCTGCCAGTGTGTTGCCACACTTGTATGTGTTGTCTGTTTCTGCAGCCTTCTGGTCCCAGTTTATACTGTTGCAGCCTATAAATATATGTACATAATAAATCCCTCATGAATCTGTATGTGTATCCCCTACAATCTATATGTCCCATCAGTACCGTATTGTAGTGTGTAGAACTTTCAGCCTGTCCTCCTCTGTATGAGGTACTATGGTAACCCTGGGTTTCCTGTGGGTAGACACCTTGTAGCTATATCAAAGAGAGGAAAACAATCCCTTAAACATGATAGGAGTATGTACTTAGCTTGATGGTACTTGTAGTGCTGCGCAGGATGGGTCGCTCACCGGTGGTGGTAGTGGATGCCAGCACAATCTGTGCCTTGGCAGAGACTGGCGTCCTATGAGCGCTTCCGCCCTTTTATCCCGCGTTCTACCACCGGGAGGCCGGAAATGAATTCCGGAGTTCGCGCATGCGCAGTAGCGTCGCACCCGCGAACCGGAAGTGCCTCTGTTATTGTTGTACAGTGCTGTCATAGTGACCGGCAGCGCTGTACAGGGCACAAAATAGATAGATTATGGTGCGCTCCGGTTTGTGGGGCACTGTATACTATGGATATATGTTAAGTACATGGTTTTGGTGAGCTTAAGCATCTGCTTAGGCCTTATCAATGACAAGAAACCACACGTCAAACCAACAGATGAGACAACGGAATTAACCCCGACAGCTAGCCCGCCACACACAGCTCCAACGGGGTCTTGGCCCTCATCAGCTTTGTTTTGGTTTCCGAAAAGGTGGGTCCAATGCCTAGTACACAAACAAGACTTTGCACTTATGAATTACCAGTCAATGTGCACCAGCCTCCACTTGCCTAGTTTGGAAACATGTGGATGATGCATCATGGATTGCAGTGATAGGGGAACAAAAAGGCATCTGCCAACACTGTTTCTCTTGTCCACTCTCCATGACATCTGAATTGTGTTTGGACCACAGGTGTTGTGAAGGCCACTTGGCCCACACACACACACACACATCTGGTCCAACTTTGGGAAAGATCTCTGTTTATAGTGAAATCATGGACACATTTAAAGCCATTTTGTGCCATGGTCCAAAATGGAGCTATATGTGTCCATGGTTTCACTGGCAAAACATAAATATTGTGAAGTTGAACAAAGATATCTGTGTGTGGAAAGTTGGATTCAGGGATGCTCCCTTTAAAACAAATTTTACATATGCTAGAATGGAACTTGCACATCACAACCCCAAAAAAAGTCATGACAAAGGTGAGTCAATCCTGCTGTGCTACAAGTGGGGAGCTACCACGTTGTGTTTGAATGTGTTGGTGTGGGGATGATGGGAACGTCGTCTTTTAAAGGACACACAGCCAATGAAAAGGTTGATTAGCTGACCAATCCACGACGTTGGGCGTTGTCCCTCAAGACGCACTACCATTGACGCCGTAGGTGTGTTGTAATTGGTGGTTTCGCAGTTAAAAACGGCACACAGCTGAACGTACTTAGGTTTTCTGCCCAGAGCCATTGGGGTAAGTACCGTTCCTCTGAAATGTCTGTGGATATTTTGCCATAATAACTGCGTTTTAATAATATACCTGCATGTACAATTGCCGTTAGCCTGCATTATGAGCCTGGTCACGATGTGTTAAGTGTTCACATCTCCTTGACGTTGTTAAACACAACACATTGTGACTGTGTGTGCTTGTTGTAGTACCGGCATCATGCAGGGCTTCTGAGGTGGTGTGGTCTGCAAAATTGTGGTTCAGCTGCTGCCATTCAAAAGCCTAATGATGGCGTTTGGACAAATGCTTTAAATGGTTTTGGCGACATGCAGTTAACTTGTGCCTAGTCCAGGCCATCCATGACTGTTCTGGAAACATGGGCACATTTGGCTTACCCATACAAATGCATGTGGCAACTGTTGCCTCTTGGGATCTGTCAGGTCTATGCCTGGGCTTTATGGGGGAGGGGGGTAAAAGAGCTTAGCACAATACATATTTGCAAACATGTGACCAGTTGCTCCGTTTTGCCCTTGAATGTGTTTTAAACGGGCCATGATGTCCACATAGGACATGACTATAATATTGGTGGTGTCGGGACATGGCTGCTGTACGTTTTGAGACATGTGTGATTGTGTCTGCCTGTTTTTTTTTTTTTTTTAATTGTTTTGGGGTTTCATGTTCTAAACCCTGTTTAGGGGGCCAAGGAGTTTGTAGTGTGGGGCCTCAGCGAAGGCAGGATTGTTTGGGGGGTGTTTGTGCTGTTTAATACAGACAGTGTTAGACGTTAACATACTTCACGTGTAATAATGGCTTTTTAACAATAGTATCTGCCCACCCGAACTTCATAGCCAGCTGCTCCATATCACTAAATATTGTCGAGTTTATTACTCAACGCATGCCAAACAGCCATCCAGGCACTTAGGCTACTTGTGAGGCTTGTTCTACTTCCTATTGTTTTGCTTTAGCTTCACATTACAAAAACAAATCCCATCTGAACCCCTTTAAACATGGCCTAAAATATAGAGGAAACACTTGCACTCGTAGTGTCTGACTTGTAAATTGCAGCTTGTTGTAATATGGACTTTTTTTTTTTTGGGAAGGGAAGTATCCTCTTTTATTTTGTTTGGCCACAAATTTGTTAAAACTGTCTCGAATCGATCAGCACCTTTTCTTCACAACCAGATCTAAAGGAGATAAAAAAGGAACATGAGGAATTGGTGAAGGGGTAAAGTGTTAAATTTAATTATTATCTCCCGCTGAAGCTGAGGCCCAAGTTGTGGCAACAAATTGCAGCAAACATCGCTCCACACATCGGCCTTCAGGTTACAGTCACTGAACCCACGAGCTGCCGGATCCCAGATCTCTGGCTTGGTTTCCACCTTGCAAACATAAACAAGGCAACGTATTGGGACACAATCGCAAGAAACACAATGCCCCTTTCACATGTCCATAAATCTCAGACCATAAATATCAAAGAAACCCCAGCATACAAAAAAGGAAAGGTACAAAATTGCTGAAGAATAGATCCTTTATTTGATACTCAGAATGAGGGATAACCCAACATGTATACCAGATCTAACTTTCAGTGATCCTAAGCAATGATAATAGAGAATGGTAACAATGTATAACTCTATCAGGTCTCCAGGGCACATGGACCATGCACCACTGATGGACACCTTACAGGTACTGACCTTTTATTACTGAACAAGTAAATAGTAGTGAACGTTACTTGTGTTTTACACAGTAACAGCACCATTTTCGTGTCTGTATCAGAATTTTAGCATATTGTCATATTGTTGTTCAGGTACCTGCGATACAACCCGTCTATCAAACCCTACCTCGCTTCTCTCATATATAGATTCCACAACTACCACACAAGGTAGATACCGATAGGGGATACAGTAGGGATACACTTACAGTATAACTAATTTTGTTCCAGTTTAAACCCCTTACACATTTAGACCACAACCAATTCATAGCATTAAGAGCTTCTATCAACCTCTCCAATTCCTGAGAATTTACTCCAAAAGGTCAAACATGTATAACACTTGTTATTGTTGTATCGGCCTCTGTAGTGTTGTATTGGTGCCGCTCTTGTAAGTGGATTTATCTGCTTTCATATGTACAATTGTGTTGAGATCCCAATCAGTGGTAATAGCGCAGTAGTAATCTTTATTCGTTTAATCATATATCCCATTGGGATTAACACGCGGAGTCTCGGCTCTACTCACAGATGCACCAAACCTCCCTGAGTTTAATCGCTGATTTGCTTTTTAATTAAATGTTCAAACCTTAGTTAGATATTCAAAAACAAACAGACAGCTCCAAAATATAAGGTGAAAAATTGTGGATTTAATTATCCAACAAGCAACGTTTCAGCAGATCTACCCCCTTCTTCAAGCCATGTGCATATATGCGACCTTTTGTGAGTTGCGGTTCCTACTGGCATATAGCTTCACCAGATTGTTGCTGGCAGAGGTAGAGGTAGTGATGGATGTATGTCAAAACGGTTGTTGGCCAGACGTGTCTATAAATTGCTATGTTTAAACCCCTGAGAATCATTAACATGGCCATATGCCTATATCAAGAGCTATGAAGCGGTATCTTGCATCGCCATAAGAACGATTGAATATTTTTTACAATTATAATACAAAGAACCACTATGCGGGGGTCTGGTTGTGAATATGTTTCCCATCCAAAGCACCTATTCAATTCGGGAAATTTGCAACTTGTAGGAACTTGTCGGCAATCGATAGCCAATGAGCTGATGTAGGTTGAGTAACACAAGAGGCTGTAACATGTTCCAAATGACATCATAGGTCTCAAGTACTATTACACAAATAGTGGATTTCTCTATAAGGAGTTGGTAATGTATACAAACAACGGAATAAAGAAGTGTGATAATGCGTTAACGCATCCATTAACGTCTACCCTAAAACACAGACAAAAAAAAAATCCAATGCGTTAATACACATCCATTTAACAGATACGAAACAAAACGATATGTGGACTCACCCTTACGCTGACGTCGTGAAAAAAGGAGGCAGGTGTGCGTCGTGAAGTCATCAGTCACACCAATGTATAGTGCAGCACGAAGAGATGAACAGCTGCTCTGTTGACATTGAAGCCGTAGAATTGCTGCGGTCTATAATCGGCGGTGCTGCATATATAAGGCCGGTATTGGGCTACTTCCTACATTTTCGCTTTAGCTTCACATTACAAAAAAAAATTCCAGCTGGACCCCTTTAAACACGACCTAAAATATAGAGGAAACAGCTGAGCTCGTAGTGTCCGACTTGTAAATTACAGCACGTTGTAATATGGACTCTTTTTTTTGGGGGGGAAGGGAAGGATCCTGTTTTATTTTGTTTGGCCACAAATTTATTAAAACTGTCTCTATCCGATCACCACCTTTTCTTCATAACCAGATCTAAAGGAGAGAAAAAAGAAACATGAGAAGTTGGTGAAAGGGTAAAATGTTAAATATAATTTATTGATCTCCCGCTGAAGCTGAAGCTGAGGCTCCTTCAAGTTGTGGAAACAAATTGTGGCAAACATCGCTCCACACATCGGCCTTCATGTTATAGTCACTAAAACCACGAGCTGCCGGATCCCAGATCTCTGGCTTGGTTTCCACCTTGCCATCTTAAACAATGCAATGTATTAGGACACAATCGCTAGATGTACGTGAAACATACAGTTGTAATGCTCCCCTCAAACCTCCCTACATCTAGGACCAATAATATCAAAGAAACACCAGCACACCAAAAAGGAAAGGTACAAAATTGCTGAAGAATAGATCCTTTATTTGATATTCAGAAAGAGTGATAACCCAACATTTATTACCACATCCAGCTTTCAGTAAGACTAACCATTGTCTTATATATAATCCGATGCCGTATAGCAGGCGCCTATTATTAACAAGTGTGATTTATTGTTAACAATCTTTTACAATAGTGGTAATACACATGATGTTTCTGATAGTAATGATATAGAGAATGGTAACACTGTATAACTCCATCAGGTCTCCAGGGCACATGGACCATGCTCCATTGATGGACACCTTACATGTACTGACCTTTTATTACTGAACAAGTTCTGGTGAACATTACTTATGTTTTAAATAGACAGAGCACCATTTTTGTGTTTGTACCAGAATTTTAGCATATTGTGGTTCAGGTACCTGCGATAAAACCCGTCTATCAAACCCTACCTCACTTTCTCCATATACGGATTCCACAACTAGCACACAAGGTAGATACCGATAGGGGATACAGTCGGGATACACTTGCAGTATAACTAATTTTGTTCCATGTAAAATCCCTTACACATTTAGAACAAAACCAATTCATAGCATTAAGAGCTTCTATCAACCTCTCCAATTCCTGAGAATTTACTCCAAAAGATCAAATATGTATAACACTTGTTATTGTTGTATCGGCCTCTGTAGTGTTGTATTGGTGCCGCTCTTGTAAGTGGATTTATATACCTGCTTGGGATTAACATGCAGAGTCTCGGCTCTACTCACAGATGCACCAAACCTTCCTGAGTTTGAGCGCGGATTTGATTTTTAATTAAATGTTCAAACCTTAGTTAGATATCCCAAAAAAATCAGGCAGCTTCAAAATATAAGGTGACATAATAATCCAACAGGCAACGTTTCGGTGGGTCTACCCCCTTCTTCAAGCCATGTGCATATATGCGCCTTGGTCAGTTGAGGCTCCTACTGGCATATGGCTTCACCAGAGTGTTGATGGTAGAAGTAGTGATGGACGTATGTCAAAATGGTTGTTGGCTAGATGTGTCCATACGTTTAAACACCTTCAAATCATTAATATGGCCATATGCTCAATATCAAGAGCTTTGAAGCGGTATCTTATATTGCCATGAAAACAATCAAACAATATCTATTATATAATTGCGAATGGGTTTTTTGCCCCTTCTGAGTCCACTCGCACTGCGAGTCAGCGTGGTCATGTGGATACGCCCGAAGCATTGGCCGCGCAGTTCTAAGGCAACTCGCTATGCCCGCGCAGCGGGCATGGCGAGTCGCCTTAGCAGCGCGAAGCATTGGCCGCGCGAAGCATTGGCCGTGAAGCGGCCTTAGCAGCGCGAAGCATTGGCCGCGAAGCGGCCATTGCGAGTCAGAGACTCGCTCTTCTAGAATCCCGATGCATGTGCATCGGGCACCCAGCTAGTCTTTTATAATTATAATACAAAAAAACACTATGCGGGGTTTCTGAATGCGAATATCTTTCCCTTCCAAAGCATCTATGCAGTCCGGGAAATTTGCAACTTGTAGGAATATGTCGGCAATCGATAGCCAATGAGCTGATGTAGGTCGAGGTAACACAAGGGGCTGTAACATGTTCCAAATGACATCACAGGTAGTGCATTTCCCCATACGGAATTGGAAATGTAGAGAGGAAACGTTTCGCCAGTAGTCAGGAATCTAGAATATGAATGAAATGAAGAAAATTTAGCAACAACATGAAGATGGGTCAGAGTAAGTGCTCTTCACTAAATACACGGCCAAAACCAAACACCACAAAAAATAAACATAATTTGACAATGCCTAATACAGAACATGACAGAAGGGCGATCATTATGCTGCGTCTACATGTGCAGGAATTATTGATAACACAGGAAGGGTCATAATTATCTTGCCAAATAACAAACATGTTCATAATTCTAAATCCAGGAGGGAATGGAACCTCGGGGTCATAACTCATCTTTCCTCAGGAGAAATACACTTACGAAATGTTGTGTCCTGACGTCGACTATCATCCATGGTTCAGCGAAAGGAGAACATCAAAGGTCAAAACAGACATGTGAAGGTGGAATTTAATAGGAAACTCCCATAGTAGGAAATAGTCTGTGAAAACCCCATAATGTTCATGGATATGATTGACCTTAAGACGAGGTCTGGGGGACTATTATTTATTAAGGGAATCTGTTACCTCATTTATGCTGCCCAAACTATGGGCGCTATTCAATAACCAAGAGAAAGTGATCATAAATCCAAAATATTAAACAGTGCAAAAACTTTGTTTTTACGGAAGTGCGGAACAAAATATTAAAAATGGTCAATAAAAGGTAAAAGATGGACAGCCTGGCGGCAAAATTGAGGCTGGTTTTCTCTGAAAATGCCGTCCTCTCTCGGGCCAGGTTTCCCCAGTGCCGCTTCATGGTCTCTAGATCTCTCCCTATTTACACCCACAGGAAATACCTGACAATTAAGACGGTTGCAGGATACAGTGCAAATCCACTCAAGATTCTCTATATAAATTAAGTAGTGGTCAACCATTGATGAGCGAGTAAATTGAGATAATAACAGTGAAATGCATAACGATTAGGTTAGGTATACCTCATAAATAATATTATATAAATATTTGTGTATATAATTTCCAAATTTAGCATTCAGATGTGAAAAACGGATCCTCACAAAGAATGAGCGTGAAACGTGAAAACGTGATCAAACACAGTGTTGTTTTTGCTTAAAAAGGTATCAAGTTTTTGTTTTGCGTCTTTTGTCTTACAATGTTAACGCTGCCTGACACGTTTCCATTATCGGCCGGTTTAAAGATAATGTCCTTCCATTTCGCCAAGTTATCCAGGGCTTCTCTTCTTGAACGGTTCAGATTAGGGTGCAAGTTCTTGTTCATACCTTGTAATTTCTCAAAATCTTATCTTACACTCCCCTTATATATACTCCATCTAAAAGGTTCTTAATGTTATTAGTATTATTTTCATTCCAAGTGTCTACCCCATATAACACTAAGAAGCGGATATCCCATACAAGATCGTGATAAGTTAAAAACTTTCACAGAAATCACCTGGTATGTCTGTTACTTTACAACAGGGATCTACACAGAGGTGTAACTAGGTTTTCTGGCACCCGGGGCAAAGATTTATTTTGGCCCCCCCACACCCGCCACCGCCAATTTTTATTTGATGCGTAGCTCTATTGAAAAGCTCACTTACTAAGTAAAGCTACATTATCGTTTATTACAATGGTTTATTAAACTTAATCAACAATCGCAGACTGTATTTGTACATATTATACACTATACATGTATACTTGGCATTTTAACAGAACAATTAGTATAACTAAAATTGAGTGTATTGTATACTTGTGAGGCTGTTTTGTTGCATATTACAAGAAACCTATGTTCTACAACAGCATTGTCCTAACATTGATTTGACGTGCTTTTTTTTGCTGCAGAGGATGCTATTATGTCATCATAGGAAAATTTTGTAGCCAACTCATGCTCAATAGAAATAATGCTTAAATTTGTTAGTCTTTGTTGTCCCATGACACTTCGAAGATGTGTTTTCAATAACTTTAGCTTGCTAAAGCTTCATTCTCTAGAAGCAACAGATACTGGTATAGTGAGAAAGATTTTAAGGGCTGTGGCTATATTAGGGTAGGCATCTTGCAGTCCATGTTTGTATATGTCGATAAGCAGACCTTCGGGTGTGACTTTTCATATTTGTATTTAAATTAATCGCGTGATGTTTAAAACCTGTACTTCAAGGGCTTATTTCCTCTTTATTAAGATCTCTCTGGTATATTTCGGCTAATTTGATGGCATGTACCTTCAACTCCTCTGTTGTCAATTAATTAAATTGAGGTCCAGAGAGAAAACCAAATGTATTCGTGATCTTGTCCATAGCTGTAAACGGGTTCTATCTCAAAAATATTTTGTCGTTATCTCTAACAGGGAATTCCTAAATTTGTCTTCAGAACAACTGAGCACTCTCATCTCACATGTTCATCAATTTGTTATTTCGTTCTAACTCGAAGGTGATATGCCACATTTCTGATCTTTTTCTTCACTGATAGATCAGCTGATGTTGTTCTACCTGACTCTAAGGTACCGTCCACGGGACATATCGGTATTGCCGATCGGACCATTACACATCTGATGTCGATGACAACTTACCATTCCTAGTTGCCGCTTATCGCTCGCTGGGTCCAGCAACCAGAAGGATCACTGATGTGTGATCAATGCCGTAACATCGGATCGGCGTTCAGCTCAGCAAATCCTGGAACATCGGGTTCCAAATTGTTGAAACTGGCATGTGACTCAGCATTCAACGCCTGATTTGCCTTCACAGCCTTCCGGGTGTCGCCGCACCTGCACTCGTTGCCGAACATCGCCGCATATCTCGTGTACGGCCTAAAGGACCAAGAGACCATGAATATGCTTTGCAGACATATCAATAGTGATTTTTTAGTTTGTAAAAGTTTGTTAATGCGATCAATGTGACTTAGCACTTTGTACCAAAAACAAGACATAGCTACAAAGTCAAACTTTGTAATATTGTGCATCAGAGAAGCAGCCTCAACTTTTGTCTCCATGTTTGCAACTGAATTGTTTTCAGATCGTTTAAAGCATCAATTTTTCCTTTAGATGTAAATAAATTGGTCTTACCGCTTCTAGTTTTGCAGACCATCTGGTTTTACTAAGTGACTTGAGGGTAACAGTTCATGCTTCTGTTAAACTTCCCATCTATAAGTGAAGGCAACAAAGAACAAATAGACATTGTAGTGTCCCGAAGTAAGTCTCTGCTTGTCGTGACACGCTTGCAGCAATTTACACCAACTAGATTTAGGAAATGAGCGGCACAAGGTACAAAATATACTAGATTATTTTCTTGAAGCAATCGTGCTTGTACCCCTTTATGCTTTCCAGCCATATTTGCCCCATTGTCATATATCCTCAATTTTTTGTGTAATTATTTGGTATAATACTTCATAGTGTGTGCCTGCCTGATGTATACATATATTCACCTCATAGTGTGTGCCTGCCTGATGTATACATATATACACCTCATAGTGTGTGCCTGCCTGATGTATACTATATACATATAGTTATATATACATTCTCAGATATATACATTGCCTACAAGTAGTCTTCAACCCCCTGCAGATTTAGGTGGTTTGATAAGATGTGCCAGAAAGCGAGAGTAGGATTTATTAACAGAAGCATAAATCTTACAAACCAAAAAGTTATGTTGCTCAGTTGAATTTTTATAAATTTTAAACATAAAAGTGTGGGTCAATTATTATTCAACCCCTATGTTTAATATTTTGTGGAATAACCCTTGTTTGCAATTACAGCTAATAATCGTCTTTTATAAGACCTGATCAGGCCGGCACAGGTCTCTGGAATTATCTTGGCCCACTCTTCCATGCAGATCTTCTCCAAGTTATCTAGGTTCTTTGGGTGTCTCATGTGGACTTTAATCTTGAGCTCCTTCCACAAGTTTTCAATTGGGTTAAGGTCAGGGGTCTGACTAGGCCACTCCAACACCTTGATTTTTTCCCTCATGAACCAGACCTTGGTTTTCTTGGCTGTGTGCTTTGGGTCGGTCTTGTTGGAAGATGAAATTACGATCCATCTCAAGATCCTTGATGGAGAGCGGAGGTTCTTGGCCAAAATCTCCAGGTAGGCCGTGCTATCATCTTCCCATGGATGCGGACCAGATGGCCAGGCCCCTTGGCTGAGAAACAGCCCCACAGCATGATGCTGCCACCACCATGCTTGACTGTAGGGATGGTATTCTTGGGGTCGTATGCAGTGCCATCCAGTCTCCAAATGTCACGTGTGTGGTTGGCACCAAAGATCTCGATCTTGGTCTCATCAGACCATAGAACCTTGAACCAGTCTGTCTCAGAGTCCTCCAAGTGATCATGAGCAAACTGTAGACGAGCCTTGACATGACGCTTTGAAAGTAAAGGTACCTCACGGCTCGTCTGGAACGGAGACCATTGCGGTGGAGTACGTTACTTATGGTATTGACTGAAACCAATGTCCCCACTGCCATGAGATCTTCCTGGAGCTCCTTCATTGTTGTCCTTGGGTTAGCCTTGACTCTTCGGACAAGCCTGGCCTCGGCACGGGAGGAAACTTTCAAAGGCTGTCCAGGCCGTGGAAGGCTAACAGTAGTTCCATAAGCCTTCACTTCCGGATGATGCTCCCAACAGTGGAGACAGGTAGGCCCAACTCCTTGAAAAGGGTTTTGTACCCCTTGCCAGCCTTGTGACCCTCCACGATCTTGTCTCTGATGGCCTTGGAATGCTCCTTTGTCTTTCCCATGTTGACCATGTATGAGTGCTGTTCACAAGTTTGGGGAGGGTCTTAAATATCAGAAAAGGCTGTCAAAAGAGATAATTAATCCACACATGTGAAGCTCATTGTTCTTTGTGCCTGAACTACTTCTTAATACTTTAGGGGGACCAAACAGAATGCTGGTGGTTTGAGGGGTTGAATAATAATTGACCCATACTTTTATGTTTAAAATTTATTAAAATTCAACTGAGCAACATAACTTTTTGGTTTGTAAGATTTATGCTTCTGTTAATAAATCCTACTCTCATTTGCAGTTTGAAGGCTCTAACTTATTTGCATCTTATCAAACCACCTAAATCTGTAGGGGGTTGAATACTACTTGTAGGCACTGTATTCTTTGTACAAATGATACCCATTATCTAGTATAAAGATAGAAAGTACGCGCAACTATGTGTAAGGGGCTCCGGACTACGAGGCAATGCCCCCGTCCAATGCCAACTATCCATTATTAGATGAAAATACTGGATGTATGTTCTATAATATCCCATTAAATGGTCAGGTGAATATCCATAGTTCCATTTATTGATTCTTAATTATACATAGTCGAGTAGATCAAATTAAAATATTCTAAATCAACAAATCGGGACCGGGGACAAGAAAGTTAGAATGGGCCAGAGAATAGGCGATAAGTATACCCAGGTAAACTGGCAATGGTAACCATATGTGACAATGTGTCAGATTAATGGACCAGATATTGTTACTCCCTCCTATAAAATATAGAGGACCATTATACATGGTGCCACTCTGCCATAAATATTTTTAGATATAAGTAAGTTGTAGAAAGAACACAGGATTATGAGGATAAAATAAAACCATCATGGGGAACGAAAAGTCTTTAAGGGGATCAAAGAGACGTCCAATTTCCGAGTTGGTCATGTTCCAATAGAGTTATAAACAAGGCACTATTCCCAGGAGCGTGGATCAGTGTTCAATCTCTGTCCAATTGTCTCCAGAGCTAGATCCAGATAGCCAGATGTTCATCCGAGGAAACCCGTGAATGAAAAATCTTCATTTAGACCTGTGGGAGACATCGAATTAAGATGATAGATCCACCTAGTTTCCAGACGGAGCAATTTTTTGGTGATATCACCTCCTCGTATGTTCACATATACCCGATCTAGTCCTATCACTCTAAGTCCCCGGGGGTTGCAGCGGTGGATGGTTAAAAAATGTGAGGGAACAGAAGTCAAGGTCTTACCCTTTTCCTTATCCGTGGATGCACAGTTGATGGTAGATAAATGTTTGTGTTCTCTTTCGGAGTTCCATGGTGGTTTCACCAACATATACCCTATTGCACGGGCAAATGAGAGCATATATCACATTAGTGCTTTTACAATTAATGTATTGTCTCAATGGATGAATGCCTGAGTCATGCGGATTAATAAATTGATCGTATACGGGCACCATGTATTGGCAGATGTTACACGAGGAACGGATCCCTTTAATCTAGTTCCCCCCGTGGTGGATCTAATGGGTCTTGAGTAATGGCTGGAAGTAAGTTGGTCACGTAGATTAGGAGCTCTTCGTGCAGTTAAAAGTGAGTGATCTTCAATTATAGGTCTTATTTTGGGGTCTATGGAAAGAATCCCCCAATGTTTTCGAAGAATGTCACCCACCTCTGACCACTGGTTGTGGTAATCTGTAATCATCCGAATCCTACCATCTGGTTCTCGTCTCAGGAGTGATGTCTGGTCATGCTGATTAGCACGTTGGTAGGCATTGGAGATCACCTTTTTAGGATATCCGCGATTTTGAAACCTGGTGGTTAGTGCTTTTGTATGGAGCTTGAAGTCCTTGTCCGTAGTGCAGTTGCGTCTGGTCCGCAAGAATTGTCCTGTTGGTATCCCCTTTCGCAAATGGTAAGGATGGAAGCTAGAGAAATTCAATAGGCCATTAGTAGCAGTGGGTTTACGATACAAGGTGGTGGATAGGATTCCCTCGTTGTTAATCACCTCGAGATTCAGAAAGATTGCTCTTTTAGCGGAGATAGAGAATGTCAGGAAGATGTTCAAGTCATTCTGGTTCAAGGATAGGAGGAACTCGAAGGCTTCTGTTTCAGTGCCTTTCCAAAAGAAGATGACATCATCAATGAATCTGTACCACCCACTCACCCTGTTCTTAAAGGCCTCAGTCTGGAATACCACTTTAGTTTCCCACCAACCGAGGAATAGATTGGCGAAGGAAGGCGCACATTTGGCACCCATCGCCACACCGGTGACCTGTCGATAGAAGGTTCTATCGAACACAAAATAATTGTGGGTGAGTGTGAAGTCTAACAGGTCAATGAGGAAGGAGTCATGCATTCGATCTGAAGCGGGTTGACCGTCCAGGAAGAATGTGATAGCTTGCATTCCATCCTCATGTGCAATGTTAGTGTAAAGAGACTCCACATCACTAGTTATGATTAATGTGTCTGGAGGGAGTTCGAGATCCTGTATTGCCATGATGAAATGGGTACTGTCTCTTATATGAGAAGGAAGTCTAAGTACGTGTGGTTGTAAGTAAAAGTCTACGTACTGGCTTGACTTTTCACAAAGGCTCCCTATGCTAGACACAATGGGTCTACCAGGAGGCATCTCCAAGTTTTTATGTACCTTTGGTAGTAAGTATAGGGTGGGGATGACGGGTCCCGGTACCCAGAGGAATTTCTTTTCCTGTTTGATAATCACTCCATAGTGAAAGACTGAGTCCAAAAGTCTGAAAAATTTGTCCTGAAAAACAAGGGTTGGGTCAGAGGGCAACTTAGAGTAGAACCTCGTATTAGATAACTGTCTTTGTGCCTCTTCAAGGTCCATGTTATTGGGCCAAATCACGATGTTGCCTCCCTTGTCGGCCTCCTTAATTATGAACTCAGGATTCTTTTTGAGATCACGTATAGCCTTGAGTTCAACCCTATTCAGGTTTTTATCCCTAACAGTATTAATGCGTAACTTGTCAAGATCTTTTTTGACAGAATCAAAAAATAGATTCACAGCCGGGATGGTAGAGCGGGGTGGAGCTTTCAAGGATTTGTTTCTGTGAGGGAATGGTACACTACCTGTCGGTGGTCCAGTATCCTGTAAGAGGTCCAGGAGGTCACGTATAGTTCTTTGTTCTCTTTCCGGTAAGGAATGAATAGTATCTGGTCGGTGATAAATTACTGAAAAGGTTAGTTTGCGACAAAAGAGATAAAGATCTTTTATAACAGTAAATTTATCCATTTTTTTCATAGGACAAAAAGTGAGACCCCATTCAAGAACTAAGGTTTCATTTGGGGACAACAGATAATTAGAGAGGTTAATTACCTGTAATTTATTGGGTGACGTTGTGGAGGATAATTCATCAGAGGAAGTCACTTCATTGTTGGTCAATGTCTGGGGTACCTGCCACCCCTTCCTCCTTTCCCACGGCCTTTCCATTTCCACCTTTGGGTGGTAGTATTAGGCCCTTCCTGCCCCTCCTCCCGCCCCGTCGGTTCGCTTTCGGTGTCTTCGTCTAGATCTAAAAATTGCTGCTATCGTCCGATCGAATCAGTAGGGACGTCAGACGGTGCCGCGGGGGGAACTATGGGTGCTGGAGGGTTCGGTGGGATAGGTTTATTAGGGACAGGATTACGGGGATTTCGTGGGTTTCCCTTGTGACTCCACCTGAACACTTTTTTGTTAAATCGAATTTTATTGACAAAGTTTTAGTCAACGTAAAATACAGAGTACAAATACCATGTTTTCATATAACAAAGTTTGGAGTACCAAAAAGGGAAATAAACAAAAGACAAGTATAGACAAAATTAAGGATATCTTTTTCCAATCCGCCCCCTTTTCAGGAGTGGATATGACTGCAAAGGCAAAAAAAAAAAGGAAATCAAATCTAACCTGGGGTACAAACATACTTCCCCACTAACCAGGCCGAGCGAAATGGCTTCGGCCGCTTGACATAACACCAGGGGAAAAGAGAGAAAAGGAAAAGAGACGAAGAAAGGGAGGAAGGATCAGGGTAAAAAGAAGCTGAGTTAAGTTCGATACAGAAATGGCACAGCGCTAGTGTAATATGTGCGAGGTTGCGCCTTATGTCGGGTGTATCTACATCCGAGACCATCATTATCGCTGTAAGTAACGATGATGCAAATTGCTCACTCAATGTAATCCACCCAGGACTTGAATTCTTGGGACTCTCTGTACATGATCCAAGGCGCCCACAGATTGCAATGTCTTTCCACAGACTTCATATCAGGGGATGCCTGAGATACAAACTCTTCGAGCCTGCAGACATCGTTAAGTTCTGACACCAGCTCAAAACGAGATGGGCGTCTGGGGCGTTTCCACCATCTGGGGATTAGCCGTCGAGCTGCCGTCAATAAATATCTTAAAAGAGAAGCTTTAAATTTAGACATGGACACAGGATGGAGGTTTAGAAGTGCCACCTCAGGAGTAAGCTCCAGTGGATCGGCCGTCACTTTTGTATAGAGATCAACAACTTCCCGCCAAAACGGGACAATCATTGGGCAACTCCACCATATGTGCATATATGAACCTCTGGAACCCATGCAGCGCCAGCACCCATCAGGGGCATCCGGGAACATACGATGTATATCCAACGGCTTCTGTACCATCTTCGCCACCACCTTATAGTTCTTTCCTGCGACAATGCCGTAAGGAATGCCCAATATGTAAAGGTAAAGATTTTGATCCACTCTAAAGGGGATAAGCTTCTTCCAAGGTCATTTTCCCATCTTTTTACAAAACTCATCTGTGACGAGGAATGTGAGATTAAGTGTTCCTGAAGGATATCATATAATACAGAGATCGCATGAGGAACAGGAAGCTTACCACTGCAGATGAGCTCAAACCCAGTCAGAGGGCTGACAATATCTGCTAGGCGCATAGACCCGATGTAGCTACGGAGTCTCGCGTACACAAACCAGGTATCTTTGGGAGGTTGGGACGTGGGATAGAGAACTGATAACGGTTTGGAGCCCAGTAGGAGTTATAAAGTGTCTAATAGTCGGGTAAGATGACTTCCGTTTGGTGAGGAAAGTTTTATTGCTGGGGTCAACTGGGAAATCAGGGTTTCCATAGATGGGGGTTAATGGCCTGGGTATGTAGTCAGTGAGAAGGTCCGATTCTGTAACCTAAAGGATGTATATAGTTGTAGAACTAAGAAACGAGGAGTCCTGAGTCGATGGGGGGGGAGGAAGACCAAATTGTGGCGAGAGGGTTTGTGGGTAAACCATCGCTTTCTGCTTCCACCCATCCCTTCCTATCTTCACTACCGAAGAGGTCTAAAAGACATTTATTCATTGCCGCGAAGTGATACATTTTTGGATTTGGCAGTCCCACACTCCCAACCTTCACCCTTCTCTGCAACACCCCCAGGGAGATTCTAGGACTTCCATGCGACCAGATGAATCGTAGGATTAGGTTCTTCAGCCTTGAGAAAAAAGCTGCCGGTAGATTAATGGGGATGGTTTGATAGTAATATAGAAGGCGGGGAAGCAGGTCCATACGTACCGAGTGGACCCTACCAAGCCAGGAAAGAGACAACCTTGCCACTTGGCCATATCCGCATCTAGCCGGGAGAGTAAGGTGACATAATTCAGTTCGTGGAGCGAAGAAAGATCACTTGGTAACCTAATCCCCAGGTAATTAATAAATTGTGTACGCCAATCGAATGGGAAGTCTTGCTCCAATAGGGCAGTTACCACTCTGGGTAAGGATATATTCATCATTTCAGATTTAGTGGTATTGATTTGAAATTGCTGAGGTGGCCAAATTTATTGTAACTCTGATAATATATTAGGGATGCTGATCAATAGGTTGGTTATGTATAGAATGAGATCATCTGCAAACAGGGCCAACTTGTGGTCCCTATTTCCCACCCGTAAGCCCTGTATTGAAGGATTGTTTCTGATTGCACACACCAGAGTCTCCATGCATAATATATACAATAAAGGGGATAATGGGCACCCCTGACTGTGCCATTTTGTATGGGGAAAGATGCAGACAAGGAGCCATTGATCCCTTAGTCTTGCTGTCGGGCAAGTGTATAAGGCTCTAATGCGGTGGAGCATTACCTCATCTAGACCAAGGCTGTGCAAGGATAGAGAACATAAATTCCCAGTGCACCCTGTCGAACGCCTTCTCTGCGTCTATGACAGATCACATGGGAGATCCCCTCCTTTTGGCAGCATCTAGCACAGCGATGGATCTAATTGTGTTGTCCCTGGCGTCACGACCAGAAACCAAACCTACCTGGTCTTTGTGTATAACGTCAGGTAGCAAATTTTTCAGTCTGTCCGCAATTAATTTGGCATACAGTTTAATCTCTAAGTTTATTAGGGATATGGGTCTGTAGCTGTTACACGAAGAGGCATCCTTCCCTGGTTTATGCAAGACACCACGTGAGCCATCAAAGCTTGAGGCGGAAATGAGCCCCCCGCAGAGACAGCGTTGCAGACCTCCAGCAGTACGGGTCCCAGTAAGGAGGAAAAATTTTTTGAAGAAACCCGCGGTGTAACCATCTGGGCCCGGGCTCTTCCCCACCTTCATATTCCCAATTCCCTCCTCTATCTCTGACAGAGAAAAGTCACTAGGTAATTGTTTGCTTATTGATTTTGAAAGATTTTGAATTCTTCTCCCCATGCAGACTTAATGTCCCCTGAGGCTATACAGAGAAAATACAAGCTACGGAAACCGTCCAATATTTCACTAGTTTTATGAAATTTTTTGCCTTTGTCCCCGCATATATAAGAGATATGAGTCTGCGGTGGGTTAGGATAAAGGGCTTTGGCCAAAAGTTTCCCATTTTTGTTGCCGAGTAAATAATACTTTGATCTAAGTTTATCCCTAAAGACTAGGTCTTTTTTGGTCGAGAAGAGAAAGAAGTTTATGACGGTGTTTGTTAGTTGGGTGTAAGCTAGAGGGTTCGGGCTTGTTTATGTTCTTGTTCTAGGGATGTCACCTGGGAAAGCAAATCTTTGATTTCCTGCGTCCTTACGCGTTTCAATCTCGCACATGAGAGATAAGGACCCCCCTCACGACACATTTTAAAGCTTCCCTCTTCGTGGGAGCCGGGGTCAGGTCCAAGGAGTGGTCTGCGACAAAGTTTTTGATTGTGCGCTGCAGATCCGCATTACACGCAGGGTCGTTCATTCAAAAGGTTCACCTCCTCTGATCTGGGCTCATCTGCAGTGAAAAGAATATGGGAGCGTGATCTGACCAAAGTATCATGCCTATTTCTGCAGTGATTCCTTTATCCAAGAGGGAATGAGATATGAGAAATCTATGATCCTACTATAGGTTGCGTGTACGGGGGAATAGAAAGTGTAGTCTTTGGTGCTGGGGTGCAAAATGCGCCACACGTCCACCAAATGGAGCTCCTCCCATTGTTTAGAAAGGTGGGTGAAGAGATGGCACAGAATGACATGACTTACCCGTCGATGTGTCCACAATGGGGTCAATTGGAAAATTAAAGTCGCCCCCCAGGATGACCGGAGCCTGGCCAGCGAAGAGTTCCAGACTGCCTACGGGATTGGGTTCCAAACCTTTGTTGTTTCCTATTAGGGTAATAAACATTTGCAATTATGTAAATGCATGAGAGCCAGGACATTTTCAAAAATATATATCGCCCTTGTGGGTCTATTTCTTGTTCTAGAATTATTGGGGAGCAAGTTCTGTGAAAGGCTATAGAAACACCCCTTGCTTTAGAGTCTGGGTTGGTGCTATGGACTCCAAAGGGGAAACTCTTTAGACCGACAATTAGGGACTTTATCGGAATGGAAATGGGTCTCTTGTATTAATAAGACCTGTACTTTGGCTTTGTGGAAGGAGTAGCATACTTGACGGCGTTTCTGTGGCTTATTAAGCCCCTTGGCGTTAAGCGAGCAGCATTTAAATGTAGACATTGCAAAATATAGTGTGGGCATCAACGGATATTGGTACCGTGGCCACTCAGCTTTGGGAGGAGCAAGGGGTCACAGAGTGGGGATTATAGAAAGGAGTATAAAAGGCAGAACATTGGAAGAAAAGGCATAAGCAATTTGTGCACCTATGGGCGATCATATTCGCCCAGCTCCGGGGGTGTTTATGAAACCCTCCGCCGCACCACCCCAAACCCACATCTTAAACAATAATCACTAAGAGATATGGGACAATCCATTAATAACATGAGAAGCTGGGGAGTAACTGCCACCTAGGACATCACATCCTGGTTATAAAGGGAAAGGAGGTTAGGGAGGGGTAGGAAAAAAGAGGGTGGGAAATGAAGGGGGATGTAGGGATGGGTAGGGAAAGGATGGGACGTGGGAAGAGCAAGGTATGAGGGGAGGGGAAGGAGGTGAGACACAACTAACAGAGTGGCAGGACCAAAAGGGACCTCCCAAGCCCACAAGGCACACACATAATAGTAAAGAAATTATGGAATATATTAAAGGCATATACTCCTCAGGCTATGAACAGGTGTGCCATGATGACTGCGGGATACGCCTCATCCGCGAAAAGAGGCAGGGTGTAATCACTCCGAAATCAGAAAGGTGTTACATATCTTCTTCTCAGTGGGACGCTTCTCTGGGTGACTGAGATTGATGACGTCGCACTCCTTGCCAACGCTGGGGCGGAGGGGGCAAATGGGGGATCCTAGGCCAGTCCGGAAGGGCCACTTCCGGCAGTCCAAGAGTGCGGCAGAACGACTGCAGGTCTCCCAGCCTTTTAAATGATGCCGACTTCCCGTCTTTGGAGGCCGTCAACTGGAAAGGAAAGCCCCAGCGATAAGTAATGTCTCTCTCTCTAAGGGCCATAAGAAGGGGGCGCAGGCCCCTGCGCTGCTGCAGGGTGTGTCTTGCCAAATCCGGTAATAGCTGAATTGGAGAGTCCATGAAAATAATCTGGTCCAGGCGTCTGGCGGCGGAGAAGATGGCCTCTTTCACTGAGTAGAAGTGGACCCTGCATATCACGTCGCGGGGTCTGGCCTCAGAGGGTGGGCGTGGAGCCAGCGCTCTATGGACGCGGTCTAACTCAATGTGAGGGCCTTGATCATTACCCATAATCTGCTTGAACAGGGTCTGAACTGTGTTGGCAAGATCCAGAGGCAAAATCTGCTCTGATAGACCCCTAATGCGCAGATTATTGCGATGATTGCGGTTTTCCGCATCTTCTTGGTTATATATTAGTTCCTCCAAGATTAAGGAGTGAGACTCCAGAAGGGCCCTATGTGCCTGCATTTCATCCAAGACAGAGTCCTGTGCTCTCTCTACCTCCTCCACCCTGGAGGTGAATTCGGATTTCAGGGCCAGCATCTCTGTTTTGTAGGTGGACTCAATGCGGCAAACAAACTGCTCTAAGTCTCTCTTTGTGGGGAGATTTTTAAGATAGGTACTTATCTCTCCTCCAGCCATGTCCTCAGCAGAGGCTTGTGAGTCTGCGTCACCCTCCTGCAGATCCTGAAGCTCAGCATAGCGGTTCGTTCTCTCCCCTCTTTCCCGCCTCACAGCGCTCTGAAGTGAAGGTGTCAGCGCCATCTTGGTAGCAGGGGGCGCGGGCTGGGAGATCGCGCCGGAGCGCATATAGCTTTCTAGGCTGCTCTGGAGGCCGGGATCTTCACCTCCCGCTCCTCCGGTGGACTTCTTAGTTTTCCCCATATACAAATAAAGATTTTCCGATGAGTAAATCGGTGGATCTGAGGCGAGGTGAGACGGAGCAGCAGCAGAAGCGTCTTACTCCTCAATTAGCAAGTTCCGCCCCCCGTTTTGATTCTTTTTATGCTTTATGTAGTTTAATAATTGTAGATTTTGATATATTGGACCTTTATGAATTGTCCTTTTTAACATTTTGCCAAAAAAAGAAAAAATAGAAAAAAAAAAAAAATGAAGTTTTGCTCATGGGGTGTAGTTTGCCATCTTACAGTTTAGCCGCTAGTCCTGGTTTTCCTTCAATTCCTCCACCATGCGGCAGCGGATGTCCAGCTCCACTGTCTCCACCGAGCTGCGGCGAATTCCTGGCTCTCGTGTCTGCGCCAAGAGGGCGGCGGATGTCCGGCTCCACTGTCTCCACCGAGCTGCGGCGAATGCCTGGCTCTCGTGTCTGCGCCAAGAGGCGGCGGATGTCTGGCTCCACTGTCTCCACCGAGCTGCGGCGAATGCCTGGCTCTCGTGTCTGCGCCAAGAGGCGGCGAATGTCCGGCTCCACTGTCTCCACCGAGCTGCGGCGAATGCCTGGCTCTCGTGTCTGCGCCAAGAGGCGGCGGATGTCTGGCTCCACTGTCTCCACCGAGCTGCGGCGAATGCCTGGCTCTCGTGTCTGCGCCAAGAGGCGGCGGATGTCCACCTCCACTGTCTCCACCGAGATGTGGCGGATGTCCACCTCCACTGTCTCCACCGAGCTGTGGCTTTCCGGCTCTGATGTCTCCAGCACACTGTGGATGTCCGACTCCGGTGTAGGCGGATTTGTTTCTCCTACAGATCCTGTCATACTCCCCGCACGGTTAATGAATCGGGGGGGGGGGGGGGCAGCTATAATTGCTAGACCCCCTGGGCGTCCTCTTCTGGTCCCTCTCACCGCCTCCTGGTGGGTCCATCGCTTTCTTGATGATCTGTCAGATATTTACTCACAGTGATGAGGGTTACAAGATGGAGGTCACTGGAGAACTCTCCTCAGTCCTGATGCCAAGATGGTGCCAAGCCAAGAAGAAGGGCTCCTTCTCTCCGCAGAGGTGACTCTTCTTCCTCTCACCATCTCCGCCGCTCCGAGTCCTCTCACACCGTGTCCTGAACACTTTTTTTAATTGTAAAGTCTCCCTTGTCCCTCAAAAATTTCTTCCTTTTGCCATCTATTATTGTTTTTTCGTAGTCATCTAGAGTTTTTTTGAGTTTGACTAAAAATGGAGCAACAATTGTCTCTTTATCAAAATCAGATAATTTCTCCTCCAAGTCCTTAATTTTGGTTTTAGTTTCCATCAGAACTCAACAATCCTGGTGAAGAAGTATATTTATCAATATTCTAGAGCACTGTGATAAGCCCTGTTCCCAGTCATTTTTAAATTCCGGTGAGGGTTCCCACGCACGGAAAATTTGAATCCTCAACCCGCGGGGAAGGATAGAGGCCTTGAGGTATTCCTCTAAGGTCCGAATGTTCCACCAGACCCTTATGTCTTTCTTTTGGGCAGCCGTAAGATCTCTACAAATAGTAGAAACGCCAGTTTCAATGGGGTCAGTGTGATCAGGGGTGGTATCATTGAAGATATCCACAGAGTGATTTCTCCAGCCAGCCTCCCTGGCCTCCCAGTCCATCTATATTACTCACTTAGCCGAATAAATGAAACAATAATAGTACATACGCCCAACTCAATAATTGGGGTGTGCTATGCTCAAGATAGGGCCAATTGTGGAAACCACTGGTCCCAAAAAACCACTGAATCAAAGGTAGAGAATGAGCAGCACCACTAATAAGAAAAGTAGCTACGAGGTGCTCACCATGACAATAAAACGGTATGTAAGCGGATAAAAGGTATTGGCATAAACAAGGAGCACACCACAATATGATTGAATGTAAAAGAACAACTAGGTTTTATTAAACAACTGTGAGACAAACAATATAAAATCACTTAAAATGAAAATACAATAGACATGGGGCCCCACATTCCTCAAGACAATATTGCGAGGAAGATTCTATATAATAACTGAAGGGAATTACCACAATATCGTGTACAGATAACAGATAATTATAGATGGATTACAAGATATGCAAAGTCTGTTTGTGCAATGGACCATGCACCACTGATGGACACCTTACATGTACTGACCTTTTATTACTGAACAAGATCTAGTGAACATAACTTGTGTTTTAAACATTAGGAGCACCATTTTTGTGTCTGTATCAGAATTTTAGCATATTGTCACATTGTGGTTCAAGTACCTGCAATACAACCCGTCTATCAAACCCTACCTCACTTTCTCCATATACGGATTCCACAACTAGTACACAATGTAGATACCGATATGGGATACATTCGGGATACACTTACAGTATAACTAATTTTGTTCCATTTAAAACCCCTTACACATATAGAACACAACCAATTCATAGCATTAAGAGCTTCTATCAACCTCTCCAATTCCTGAGAATTTACTCCAAAAGGTCAAATATGTATAACACTTGTTATTGTTGTATCGGCCTCTGTAGTGTTGTATTGGTGCCGCTCTTGTAAGTGGATTTATCTGCTTTCATATGTACAATTGTGTTGAGATCCCAATCAGTGGTAATAACGCAGTAGTAATCTTTATTCGTTTAATACCATATCAGCTTGGGACTAACATGCGGAGTCTCGGCTCTACTCACAGATGCACCAAACCTCCCTGAGTTTGAGCGCTGATTTGATTTTTAATTAAATGTTCAAACCTTAGTTAGATAATCAGAAAGAAACAGGCAGCTGCAAAATATAAGGTGAAAAATTGTGGATTTAATGATCCAACAGGCAACATTTCAGTGGATCTACCCCCTTTTCAAGCAATGAGCATATATGCGCCTTTGTCAGTTGAGGCTCCTACTGGCATATGGCTTCACCAGATTGTTGCTGGCAGAGGTAGAGGTAGTGATGCACGTATGTCAAAACAGTTGTTGGCCAGACGTGTCCATACGTTTAAACCCCTTCGAATCATTAATATGGCCATATGCCCAATATCAAGAGCTATGAAGCGGTATCTTGCATCGCCATGAAAACAATGAAACAATAATTTTTTTTAAATTATAATACAAAGAACCACTATGCGGGGGTTTATGAATGCAATTATGTTTCCCATCCAAAGCATCTAAGCAATTCGGGAAATTTGCATCTTTTAGGAAGTTCTCAGCCAATGAGCTGATGTAAGTTGAGGTAACACAACGAGCTGTAACATGTTCCAAATGACATCACAGGTCTCATGTACCACAAATAGTGGATTTCCCCATATGGAGTTGGTAATGTAGGGAGGAAAACATTTCGCCAGTAGCCAAGAATCTAGAATATGAATGAAATGAAGAAAATGTAGCAACAACATGAAGATGGGTCAGAGTAAGTGCTCTTCACAAATACACAGCTAAAACCAAACACCACGAAAAATAAACATAATTTGACAATGCCTAATACAGAACATGACAGAAGGGCGATCCATTATGCTGCATCTACATGTGCAGGAATTATTGACAACGCAGGAAGGGTCATAATTAACTTGCCAAATAACAAACATGTTCATAATTCTAAATACAGTAGGGGAATGCGAACCTCAGAGTCATAACTCATCTTTTTTCAGGAGAAATACTTACAAAATGTTGTGTCCTGACGTTCACAATCATCCTGGATCAGCGAAAGGAGAACATAAAAGGTTAAAACGGACATGTGAAGGTATCTGTGGAATTTAATAGGAAAATCCCATAGTAGGAAATAGTCTGTGAAAAGCCCCATATTGTTCATGGATATGATTGACCTTAAGACGAGGTCTGGGGGACTATTATTTATTAAGGGAATCTGTTACCTCATTCATGCTGCCCAAACTATGAGCGCTATTCAATAACCAAGAGAAAAGTGATCATAAATCCAAAATATTAAACAGTGCAAAAACTTTGTTTTTACAGAAGTGCGGAACAAAATATTAAAAATGGTAAATAATCGCCTTCGATAGAGTTCATAGGGCTTTGCGCCCACGCTCTGCTGACCCTAATAACACAAGGGATGTTATCTGCCGCCTCCATATGTACAACCTCAAAGATGAAATAATGAGAAGGGCAAGAACCAAAGGCCCCATAGACTTTGACGGAGCGGAAATCCATCTATTGGCAGACTTATCTAGGGTCACCCTGGCTAAACGAAGAGCCTTGAGACCGGTCCTTGACGCCCTCCGGGACAAAGGTCTAACATACTCTTGGGGATACCCCTTTCAACTTCAAGTCAAGCAGCAGAGCGGAATGGTGGTCCTCAGGGATCCCAGAGATCTACCATCATTTACGGAGACCCTGGATCTACCCGACATCGTCATCCTAGACTGGCCATCTAATCCGCTGGTGAACACCCGAGGCGGAGACGAGAGAGGAAGGCGACCATTACCCCGCAGATCAAACCGTCGGGACTCCTTCCGTCCTTACCCAGCTGAGTCTTGAACAGTACTCTGAGGTTTTACTACTAAATGCCTCCCCCTTCTTCACTCTTCCCCCGCCTTCCTCCTTTCCTCCTACTTTTCCCCATCCCCCCATCCTTCCTCCCTCACCCCCCACTATCTCCTTTTTTACCAACAGGATCTGAGAGGACCCCAGTATTCAGTTATGGAGACATGAGTTTAAATGATGTCTTACTTTGTTTTTCAGTTTTCCCATAGGTCCTACCGTCGGATAACCCTTCCTCCCTTCCTAATCGCTTACCCCTTCCCTCCTCCCACCCCCACCTACCCCCCAACCCTCCCCTCTCTACCTCTCCAAATCTCTGGAGATATTTTATTTTCAGGTGACGGGTATATCCTGAAAATGTGCTTTAGCTTAAATCAGTTTCCTACCCTGACTGATTTGATATGAGTACCTGTTGTTATGTTTAACTCTGGGACGCAGTGAGTTGTATGGATATGTGCTTTAATGTTTATATGTCACCATTCCTCACATTGCTCCTTGAGAAAAAGTATATACTGCTGGCATTGCATAAGTAGGGCTCTGCTTGCTGCCCAGTCTACTTTAATTTGTTGCACTCTTTTCAATAATATTGATCTGAGGTTGCTTACTCTGTTAAATACTGCTTCTTATGTTTACAACAATATACTGTGTCGGGTTCGGGTTGACCCCGGGAAACCGTTTATCCCGTGATCGTTCGGTCAACTCTCCCAGTAGGACACCTGCATTGCAGGCCGACTCGATAGCCCCGCTTAACGGACTATCAGAGTCTTACCTGTCCTTGACCTAGGATCAAGGACCTAGCCCTCCTATCAGAGGGCTTTTTCTTTTTTCTTTTTCCTGATACTTTTCTCTCTCTTTCTTTTTCTTCTTCTTACCCCCGACCCTTCCAACACCTGTGCTTTCCCGTCCCTCACCAACAACCGCCTGAGGTCCCCCCCGCGCCGGTGAGACCCGCGAGCCTACAGGGGCCCACACGCTATCTCTGCGACCGAGGGACATGCCGCCCTTTAAAATAGCCTCGCTGAACGTCAGGGGATTTAATATCCCACAAAAGAGGACGCAGCTCCTCCACAGGTTCCACAAGATGGGGGTACACCTCCTGTTACTACAAGAGACCCACTTCAAAACTGGGAGTTTCCCGGATGTGAGGAGTCGATACTATACATCGTGGTATCACTCCCCAAATCCCGAGGCACGTTCTAAGGGTGTAAGCATAGCCATCCACAAATCCCTAGTACACACGGTTCTAGGAGAGGAGACGGACACCAAGGGTAGATTCCAAACGCTGACTCTTAAAATTTTTGACCACATTTACACCATTGCAAACTTATACTTACCCAACAGAGGACAGGCTGAGACTTGTGCAAAATACCTGAAAAAGGTAGAGAAAATTGCCCAGGGCTCCATAATTGCCGGCGGAGACCTCAATTTAACTATGGATAAGAATCTAGACTCCTCTTCTGGCAAATCGGTAATCTCTACCGCACAAATTCGTACAATTCAGGGTACCATGCACGGTCTTAGACTGGTCGACTGCTGGAGACTACTACATCCGGGTGAAAAAGACTACACTTATTACTCTCCCATTCACTCGACCTACAGCCGGATAGACTACCTGCTTGTGAGCCACAGACTACTATCTTTTGACCCGACTGCTTCGATTGGACCGATGGTGTGGTCTGACCACGCTCCAATTTTCTTAACGCTCAACCCACCTGACTTTCCCTCCCGCCCATGGCAGTGGACTTTGAACCCTGACCTCCTTACAGACGAAGAGACCTCCAAATCAATCACGTCCACGATCTCTGAGTTTTTAAATAACCACGTGGGGGACTCTACGCCTCTCCCCTTCCAATGGGAAGCACTTAAATGTGTACTAAGAGGGGTCCTGATCCGGGAGGGTTCTAGATTGAAAAAGCTCAGATCCAGCAATATCGAGAATCTAATCTCTCAAATTCACCACTTGGAACAGGCCCACAAGACCTCCCCCACACAAGACTTACTTCTCCAATTAAACAAAATCAAAGAGGACCTCCGGAGCTGCTTAGACCGAGCTTACCTGAGGTACAGAGAGCGGGCGCACCATTAGTTTTATGAGTTTGCAGACAAGTGTGGCGGCCCATTGGCCAGATACTTAAGACCCAAAACGACAAGCTCTTTCATCCCATCAATACGATCTCAAAACAAAAAAATATGTCATCCCAACAAGATTGCCGACACATTTCGTCAATATTACCACGACCTCTACAATATTCATGATATGAAAACACCTGCTTCTGTGGAAGAACCAGGTATCTCGCTGGAAGACTATGTGACTGACAGTGCCTTGCCGGGGCTGCAGGAGGAGATAGCCGGGGAACTAGACACTCCTTTTACCGAAATGGAGATTTCCCACATAATCGAATCTACCCCATCAAACCGCAGCCCAGGCCCAGACGGTTTTACGGTCAAATTTTACCGAAAATTCATGGCTCCTCTACTACCCTTCTTGACTAAGGTTTTTAACGCAATCTCACTCACCAATCCGTTCCCTAGACAAGCTTTAGAGGCCACAATCACTGTTATTCCGAAACCTGGCAAAAATCCGGAGGCATGTGCTAGCTACCGACCTATTTCACTTATTAACGTAGATGTGAAATTTTTTGCCAAGGCGTTAGCTAATAGGATTGGCCCGTTTCTGCCTCGACTGATAGATGACGATCAGGTGGGATTCGTCCCGGGTAGAGAAGCTAGAGACAACACCATCAAGTCCTTGCTTTTGATCTCCCATGTCAAGAACTCTAAACAACCCACATGCATTCTATCAGTCGACGCGGAAAAAGCTTTCGATAGAGTGGATTGGAAGTTTCTTGAGAAGACCTTAGAGGGTGTAGGATTGAGACCTACATTTCGGAGTAAAGTAATGTCATTGTACTCAGACCCCACTGCTAAAGTTAGATGCAATGGGGTACTATCGGAGCCCTTCCGTATTCGTAACGGTACAAGACAGGGCTGTCCCCTCTCCCCCCTCCTGTACGCCCTGGTAATGGAGCACCTGGCAAACGCACTACGTCGAAATCCAAATATACATGGAATAGAAGTACGAGGTCGCACATACAAGCTTGCTCTGTACGCGGATGATCTCTTAGTATACGTCACAGATCCTGAGATATCGATCCCTAATATACTCAGGGAGTTTGAGGTGTACGGCAGGCTTAGCAATTTTCGAGTTAATCTCACAAAATCTGAGCTACTGAATGTCAACCTGTCGCAGACCAATGTTCAACGACTAAAGGATAATTTTCCTTTCAGATGGTGTGCCCCCTCTCTATCATATCTAGGTATACATCTCACGGGAGATACTTCTCTCTTGCTTGATTTGAACTACCGACCTTTACTGCTCAAGGTCATCTCCGATCTAAACTCCTTCGAATGCCGCTCTCTATCGTGGTTCGGGCGTATTAATGTCCTGAAAATGGATATTCTTCCCAAACTCCTATACCTATTTCAGGCGCTTCCAATAGCACTCCCCCAATCCTTCTTTCTGCAACTACGACGGACATGTACAAAATTCATCTGGAAGCGTCGTAAACCGAGACTATCGTACAAAATCTTGACCAGACCCAAGAGGGAGGGGGCGCGGGACTCCCTGACTTCCGCCTCTATCACGCTGCGGCCCTCCTCACGAGATTATCGGACTGGTTCCACGGACATGATGCTAAACAATGGGTCCGACTGGAGGGCGACATAATGGAGTGGTCCCTCACTTCACTACCATGGATAAAACATTCTGCCCGCCCTCAGACCCTCTCAATTTCCCATCTGACCCGGGACCTGCTAGGAACTTGGGATACGCTTAACCGACAGTTCTCTATCTCACCTTTAAGGGGACCTATGACGCCAATATTCGACAACCCAGACTTTCCACCAGGATTGCAGGTACCCCAATTTTTTGTCTGGAATGCATCAGACAGACCTCGCCTCTCCCAGGCCTTCTTGGGTACTGGAGCTATGCCCCCTCTAACTTCCTTCGCCTCACCAGACTCCGATAGGCCTGTACACTGGTTCGAGTACTTTCAGGTCAGGTCCTTCGTTTCTGCCCTTGGGGGTCCGTCCGTTCTGGTGGACACTTGCTCCCCCTACGAATCTTTGCTTCTGTCAGACTCTGCTCCCCCTCATATGATCTCCAAGGTTTATACATATCTCATGACTACCGAGACACGGAGGTCAATGTGGTATATCTTGGAATGGGAGCGGGAACTGGGAGGTGAGACGGAGGATCTGGACTGGAGTAAATCTTTTTTCTGTACACATAAACTTTCTATGGCTTGCAAAGCTCAGGAGACAAACTTTAAACTGCTAACCAGATGGTACAGATGCCCCCGGGAGATTAAGAAACTGTTTCCTGACAGGTCCGAACTATGCTGGAGATGTGGAGTTGAGGTGGGGTCGGCTCTTCACGTTTGGTGGTACTGCCCACCTATATTGGCTCTGTGGCAAAAGGTTTTTGATCTATATAACCTTATCATGGGGGACGACATGCCATGCCTCCCACAGATAGGGTTACTGTCTATGATCCCGGGCTCTTTCAAAAAACTCAAATCAGGCCTACTGCGGCACTGTCTCACGGCCGCCAGATCTATCATACCAAGGAAGTGGCGTACATCTCTCTGCCCTTCCATCTTGACTTGGGTTGAAGAGATGGACTACATATGCAGAATGGAGAAACTGTCTGCCCACTCTCACCCTCAGGTCGACAGATACTTCCAGATATGGCAAGGTTGGCTATTGTTCCGGGAGTCCCCTGGGTTCGCGGGGATCTCGGAGTAGACGGGACCTGGGAATCTTTCCTCAACACCCACCCGGCTGTCTTCCCCCCTTCTTATACCTTTTTCTAATCTACTCCTACTTTCCCCACTTTCGCTATATCTATCAAAATTGATTAAACAACTGTGTTGCCTTCAATCTTATTAATCCTATATGGCTACGTTACTGATATATCTACCCTGCGTGTTTTACTATTTCTGGCTTCGCCAAGTTACATAAGAGGCGAGCCTTATTCTGGGTATATCTTTCATACGAGTGCACTCCTTTTTATTTCTTATGACTCAAACTTGGAGATTGTTCATATATGGTATATACACTTATTCTTATTATGTAATAATGTATACTACTATGGAGACATGTAAAATTTTTGTGTTAATAAAGATTTTTGAAAAAAAAATGGTAAATAAAAGGTAAAAGATGGGACAGCCTGGCGGCACAATTGAGGCTGGGTTTTTCTCTGAAAATGCCGGCCTCTCTCCGGGCCAGGTTTCCCCAGTGCCGCTTCATGGTCTCTAGATCTCTCCCTATTTACACCCACAGGAAATACCTGACAATTAAGACGGTTGCAGGATACAGTGCAAATCCACTCAAGATTTTCTATATAAATTAAGTAGTGGTCAACCATTGATGAGCGAGTAAATTGAGCTAATAACAGTGAAATGCATCAGGTTAGGTATACCTCATATCTAATAGGCCCTTTTCACATTTGTGATGAGGGAGAAGGGAAGGTGAATAGTGCTTCACTGAAATACCTTAAATCTGTTCACAGCTGAATATGATCGTCCAAATCCTCAGATAAATCAAGAAAAAAATCCAGCCAGGTGATGCAATCTTCATTTTTTTGGAAATTTATTTTTGCATTATGAAGAATAAAATATCAAAGGGGACAAGACCCTAAAAGCTGGACGCATTTCGGTAACACAGCTTAGTCGTCAGCATACAGAATGCAAATAATCAATACATATATATAGCATTAAAATCCCACCCTCCCCCATAATGTATACATGTGATAATAATTATAAAATTAAAGCAAGGTTTGAAGACTGACTGCTCTGACTTAAACTCTCTGTTTATATACCCTATGATTGACAGCTGTCAGCCAATCATATCTTTTGAATTTGGGCGGGAAGCCCACCAGAATACACCGGTTCTAGCTGCCTCACACTGACTAGCCCTGCTCAAAGCTTTATTCATTAACTCTTTCCCTGTCTGTCACCTCAGGAATGGCCAACATTTATACAATGCTGGCCATTTCATTACACACATCTCTGATTCCGATAAAGTGCAGGCAGACAGATTGATAACAGTCATATTGTCATTATTAGATCGTAGTCCAGTTACCTCCGGTTCCTCAACGGATATTGTCAGCCGTTTGTAGGATCTTCTCCCCCCCCCCACCCCCCTCCTCTTGCCCTGTTTTTTTGGGGCTGATTTGGGGTTTGGATATTTCTTTCACTGGAAGAAAAACCCTATCGTATGGAGACATTAGAAATAGAAGATAACTCGCTGCGTTCTGGGGTGGAGAAGCTGACTCTTGATGAACCATTGCAGTGATTCCTGTTCCTTAAAATAGATCGTGGTTTGTGTGGCACGTGTCTTTTCCACACATAGACAGTGTTATCCTCGTAATCTTTATTATCCCGTGCAAATTTCTTTTTTTTAATATTCATAATGGCAGTTTCTATATCCGTAATTCTCTGATTTAGTTGTTGGTTTAAACCTTCAAATTCGGGGTGCCTGTTACATTTAAACAAGGATTTTTCCATTTCTTTGATAGAGTCTTCAAGTGTTTTTTTTTTTTTAACTATTTAGCTTCCTCCTCCAGTATCAGCCGTATCTATTTCATTGAAGCCTCTGATAAAATATTTTGCCACTTTGTGGTAAAATCCTCCCCATAGTTTGTGGTGGCTATCTTTTAGAGTCTTAAACCTTAGTCCAACATACTTCTCTAGGGTAACTGAATCCCACCACGTCTTCACATGTTGGGTCATTAATTTATCAAAACCAGTAAACAAAGCCCGAATATCATTGGAATCCACATTAGATACCATAACTGGATCTTTAGAGAAAAGGTTATCAGCCTTTCTTTGGCGCAAGTTCACGTTTCAGCAAAATTGCCACTGCCGGTTTCCATATCATCAGACATTAGAAGGTTCAGGAGCACAAGTAAAGACTGTGATGAGGGAGAAGGGAAGGTGAATAGGGCTTCACTGAAATACCTTGAAACCGTTCACAGCTGAATAAGATAAATCAAGAAAACATCCAGCCAGGTGATGCAATCTTCATTTTTTTTTTTGTGAATTTATTTTTGCATTATGAAGATAAAAATATTAAAGGGGACAAGACCCTAAAGGCTGAACGCGTTTCGGTAACACACCGTAGTCGTCAGCATACAGAATACAAATAATCAATACATATACATATATATATAAAATCTCTTTTCTCCTTCGCCTCATTGGGGGACACAGGACCGTGGGTGTTATGCTGCTGTCCACTAGGAGGCGACACTAAGCAGAATCTGCAAAAGAGTTAAGTGGCTCCTCCTCTGTAGCATATACAGCCTAGAGCAGGAAGTGTTCTCCAGTTTTTGCTTAGTGTCTGAAAGGAGGCACACATTCTTATTTTCTCTCCACTATTTTTACTTTTTGAAGCTGCATTTTTACTTTTTGAAGGGACATGTCGACCACAGAGACCTCCCCAGACTCCATAGTTGAGCCTCTGGGTTGAGCTATTTTGTCAGATAAGGGCTATTCCTTTCTCGGCCCTCCACTGTTGGAGGTGCAGGGTTAAAGCGATTTCCAGACCTGCCGGTTCTGAGGCCCGCATTCCTCCCCAGTCCCCACAGATGGGGCTCTGGGTCGCAGTAATGCTCCATGTCCCCACCGCAAGCAGCAAGACAGATGGGAATAAAAAGCCGGCAGAGACGATTCCCCTCCTTCCTCAGCTCCCCACGTTTGGAGTGCTGGGTTAATGTTGAGAGACCCCCTGCAGGCAACAGGTCAGTTGCAGGATTTCGCAAATGACCTTTGAAGGTGGACAGCAGCATCCCTCCCTAATTCCCCCTTTGGGGGGCTCTTAGGTCGAGACGCCACAAGGTATGATGAGCAGCAGCACATGCTGCACTGCAAAAAAACGCTGCAGCACATCCACGAGATGTCTCCCCAGAACCACCAGCTCTGCTGCGTGTTTCCCAGGGGCAAACATGCGGCCATGTCTCAGCCGAGCATCTGCTGCCTAGGGAGTCTGATAGATAATCATCCTCCCAGCCCACCACCCTAAGGGACCCGGTGTGGCCTCTCCTGGCAGAGAACTAGCAGGTTTTTATTCTCTTCCCTCCCCATCTCCCCTCTCCACATAGGAAACTGGGTTGAGGACGCTCTCATGGTGCTGGCAGAGCCCTGCAGCCCAGGGCCTCTTGCATACAGCATTTTCCCCCTGTACCTTATATGCTGCGCCCCTCCCTAGGGCTTTGCATGACAGCGGTGGGGTTGTTACACAGCGGGCCCCGCTGTGCAGGACAGCGGCAGCGATCCTGTAGTGCGGGACAGGCAGGGCGCGCGGACTTCCGCGCCGACCTGCTCACTTTCCCGGGGCTGCCATTTACGCAAGCCCCCGGCTGCGGCCTAGCGCGGATGGTGCCGCCTTTCCCCGCCTCCCGCCCGCCCTTCGGCTGACGTCACTGCAGGCTGGATCCACTCCGGCCGCGTCATTAAGAGGGCGGGCCGAGTCTCTCTGGCGCTTCTCGCTCCCTCGCGAGAATACCTGCGCGCCTTTTTTGCTCCTGGCCGCGTTTTTCACTGTCCCGCCCCTCATTCCCCTAACACAGTGGTTGCCATGACAGCACCACTGCTCCGAGGGAGTTAACCTTTTCAGCACCATAAGCAGTGTGCAGCTCTGCACAGCATGCTACATAGGGGCTGTGTTCCCAGAATGAGGGGCAATTAATCCCCCCTCATTGCTGTAAAACTGTTAGACTCATACAAAGCCATTAACCTTTACTATTTAGTATACTACTCATATTGCAGCAGAGCACTCTGTGTTTATACATTAACCCCTTAATGACCAACGACAGCCCTTTCTGTCATAGCCTTGAACTGTCACTGTGTGTAAACTCTCTCTCTTTGGTCACAGACATGCAAAAATATATTGCCCTGAATTTACCACTAAACATGCAGTCCAATACGTCATGAAAACTACATTATTGGAATTACTGAGAGTTATTATCTCATAATGTGACACTGGTCAGAATTGAAAAATGAGGCTCGGTCCATAAAGGGTTAAGGCTGTGCTGCCCATTACACTTCTTGCATGGTTACAGACTCGCAAGATGGTCAGTGAGACTTTTTCCTGCTATTTTACACGGCATGAAAATATTTTGTAGATCACCTGACACCAGGAGATCCTAAAAAAAAAAAAAAAAAAAAAAAAAAAAAAATCAGAAACGGTTTATCAACCGTAAAATGTTTGACAGACGTTATCCATCTCTCCTGACAGTGGCCCAATACGGGGCCGACATACCTCAAGTGGATTCCCCGGTATCCTGACTTGCGGCATAAACAGTCTGGGCGGCAAATTCCATACTGTATTAAGGTATACGGAAGCCGACCCTACCTGCCAGTCCAGCCAGCTTGAATCGCAGATAGCTGACTACCTGATACATGCAGGCCTTGACGCTACAATTGATCAACATTTCCAATGCGGTTGTCACTACACGTACCCACCGGAATGGACGGTGGACGCGGCCTCTGAAGAGTCCCTCACAGGTCTTCCATACCTCAATGGACGCCTGTTCGGAGAATAGCTGGACAAATTACTTCTGATGCCACGGGAGGCAAAGGCACCTCCCTTCCCCAGCGCAAACCCAGACGGCCCTTCAATTGCCGTCAGCAGACCAGGTTCCGATCCTTTTGGAACTCATTTGGCTGGTCATCATCTAGACAGACACAGACTAGTACTCAGTCGCCTTGCAGGATGCGGTCACAGGCTACACACAAAGGTTGCTCATCCTAACAGAGCCAGTCTCACCAATCCAAGACCTAGGAAACGCGATCCTACAAATTGTCTTCCTCCTGACTCCCTCCAGCCGGGAGACTCTCCATTGTAGGTGGTCGGTTGCTTCATTTTCAACTTTGTTGGCTACCTGTCATACAAGACAAGTGGGTACAAGAGCAAACCAGTAGCCAATTCTCTCCTTACTTCAGGCGTCATTGTACCTGTGCCATGCGAAGTCCGTTTAGAGGTTTCTATTCTGTCCTCTTGTGGTTCCAAAACAAAAAAAAAAAAAAAAAAAAAAAGAAAGGGTAGGTACAGTACAACCCATACTGGGCCTAAAACAACTGGACACTACTTTCCGGGTGAGACGTTCCCGCATGGAATCTCTCCGCTCTATAATCCGGAACACGGTAAATACCTTGCGTCCATAGATATCAGGACGCTTACCTGCATCTTCAATCGCCAATTTTTTATTTATTTATTTTGTTTTTGGCACTCCCGTTCGGTTTAGCTACAGCTACCTGAGTGTTCACAATGGTCATGGCTGCCGTCATGACTATGCTTCCCTCCAGGGGTTTCGTCATCCTTCCGTATCTGGGCGATCTGCTCATCAAATCACCGATTTTCATGGACTGCGCACACAGCATCTCCATCATGGATGGCTGGTCAACCTCCACAAATCTACACCAGTTTCACCACGGTCCCTGGTATTCTGGACATATACGGTTCAATATATCTTCAGCACGGGTCAAGCTTCCCCAGGACAGGGCCCGGACCCTGCGGCTGGGAGTCTGCACTATCCTTCATCGGTCCCCTTTTTCCTTCAGAACTGCCATACAGGTCCTAGGCAGGATAGTGGCAGCGATAATGGCAGTCCCATTTACTCAACTGCATCTCGGATCATTTCAACTATCCATACTCTTGTCATGAGGCAAGAACCTTTGGTCATTCATCAGGAGGTTTTCACCTGCGATGTTCAGACAAGCGATTTCTTCAATGGTGGCTCCGGACGCTCTCTCACAAAGGACGGTCACTCCTTCCACCACGCTAGAAAGTTATAACCACCGTCAGGAGTCTGACAGAATGGGGTACGGGGTACCTCCATCACAGTACACAAGGCACATGGTTCTGGTTGGATTCAAGGATCACCATCAAGCTGCTGGAAATTCGGACGATATTCCTAGCATTGAAGTCCTTCAGCCACCTCCTGGCAGGTGGCCATGTCAGGATGCAGTTAGGCAATGCCACGGCTGTGGCATATGTCAATCACCAGGGCGGTACCCGCAGTCTCCAGGCAATGAAAGAAGTTCACCACATACTTCACTGGGAGGAATCCATAGACTCTGTACTGTCCGCCGTGCACATACCACGTGTGGACAATTGGAAGGTGTTCTTCCTCAGCCGCTAAGGGATGGACGCAGGACAGTAGTCCCTGCAACCGGACGTCTTCCGGGAAACCCCGTACGTGGGCCTCATAGCATTATGCCTCAATGCCAAGGTCCCAGACTTCAGGGACTGGTTCCAGGACCCACAGTCCTTAGGACCAGCTGCACTAGTCCAGGATTGGACCTGATTCCATTTACCCTGCATGGTTCCCCACTATCACTAATCCCTAAGATAGTGAGGAGGATCAAACATGAATATCACCAGATTGTCCTTGTGACTCCAGACTGGGCCAAACGCGCTGGGTATTCCGATCTCTTCCAACTCAGAGCAGAGATACCATGGCGACTACCAGACCGTCCAGCCTGCTCTCTCAAGGCCTGTTCTACCATCAGAATTCCTCAACTCTGTATTTGACGGCATGGCCCTTGTGATCTGGATCCTAAGCCAAGCTAGGTTGTTTCCAGGATGTTGTAGCCACCATAATCAGAGCACGGAACCCAGCCTCAGCAAAGATATGCGAGCACGCTTGGAAAATCTTTTCGCTTGCTGCTCCTCTAGAGGTCATTCACCTTGGTCCTATTCTCTACCAAGAATTCTCAGTTTTCTTCCAATCAGGTCTAGACTCAGGCCTGTCCTTAGGCTCTCTCAATGGGCTGATTTTAAGTCCTTTCCATCCTCTTCCAGAAACATCTTGATACCAGACCTCAGGTCACAACCTTCCTTCAAGCGGTTTGCCATCTTTTTCCTTCATACAAGAGGCCGTTTTTTGAGCCTCTGCAGGAAATTCCCCTTAGCATTCTTACTCAGAACGTGATGTTTTTGGTGGCAATAACTTCTCTCCGCTGAGTATCGGAACTTGCAGCGCTCTCATGTAATCCGCTTTTTCTGGGTTTTTCTCCAAGACAAGGTCGTACTACGGCCGATCCCATCCTTTCTCCCAAAGGTGGTGTCATCCTTCCACCTGAATTAGTACATCTCTATTGCTGTGCCCGGCTCCGGTCTATCGGGCCAGGGATGCTCTACATATGCTGGACCTCGTCAGAGTCCAACGCATTTAGGTATCCAGGACAGCACCCTCTAGGAGGTCGAATTCTCTCTCCCTCGTCCAGAGGGTAGAAGTAAAGGTATGCCACCCTCGAGAGCTACTCTAGTCAGATGGTTTCAAGCAACCATCCAAGAGGTTTATGACATCAAACACTCGACTCTTCCAGTTGGTATCGAGGCACATTCTAAGAAGACTGTGGAGGCCTCCTGGGCCATCCAGCACCAGACCTCAGCACAACAAGTGTGTAAGGCAACCACATGTTCCAGCCTGCACACATTTACACAGCATTATAGTTTCACACTCAGTCCTCGGCAGATGCAGGTCTGGGTAGACGTGTCCTCCAGGTGACAGGAGCCCACCTGAAGTACACAGTTCCTTCACTGACTTTGGTCAGTCTTCATGGTTCCATTGCTTTTCCCACCCAGGGACTGCTTTGGGACGTCCCACGGTCCTGTGTCCCCCAATGAGGCGAAGGAGAAAAGGAGAATTTTGTGTACTCACCGTAAATTCCTTTTCTCTTAGCCTCTAATTGGGGGACACAGCACCCACCCTGTTGCCCGTTTCGGGCCGTTACTAGGTTCTCATCTTACTCCTGAGAGGTTATATAGTTGCCTGTTTATTTTACAGGCCTGCTTATACTGTTATTACGTAATTACCTGTTCGGTTACTGGTTTTACCTTACTTTTATTATGTGGCTGCCTGTTTACTTCACAGGCCTTATTTTACTGTGATTCTTGTCATTCTTCTGTTAATTCTCCTACTGCTTTAGCACAAAACTGGAGAACACTTCCTGCTCTAGGCTGTATATGCTACAGAGGAGGAGCCACTTAACTCTTTTGCAGATTCTGCTTAGTGTCGCCTCCTAGTGGACAGCAGCATAACACCCACGGTCCTGTGTCCCCCAATTAGAGGCTAAGAGAAAAGGAATTTACGGTGAGTACACAAAATTCTCCTTTTTCAGTTGTCAAAATCTCCTTACAGCCTCCTTAGATTTTTCCTTATGTGGAGAAAGATCATAAAGTTACCAGGGTATACGTGTATTTTTATGTTAATGGGGTTAGAGAGGGTCAGTGATGTAAAACTAACCTTTGTTCTTAATGTCTGGGAACCAGTTCCCAAGTTAGGTCTGGTTAAGGAATGGTTAATATCCCTTCATATTCACTTAGTGGGGTTTGTGGTAAACCTGTTGGTAAGTAAGTACTCCACGTTAATCCCACTGTTTTTGGGTAAGACACACAGTCATTTAGGGTATAGTCAAATCTTTCAGTACCTTATTTTAGTTCCTTATGTTCCTCTTGTGAGTCCCCTTTTTGTGGCGCGGTCCTGATACAGGTCTCTGCTTGTGGAGCTATCAGCGCTGCCGGCCAGTAAGTAGACTTAATATAGTCCTCCCTCCTGAAGCATAGTGCCGCCCACAGGAAATGGTTGCCACCGCGCGCCTATGGCGTGTGTTCCAGACCTGGAATGCAAGCCTGTGTTCTGCGAACGTGCGGACCGTCACTTCCGATGACACCGTCACAGTGCTCTGTATGAGCAGTATGAAGGAGCGCAGTGCGTCTGCACTGATAATTATTTAGACAAGAAGGGAGGCGGAGGGGAGCGCACATAGAGTGGACACTAGGGTACAACAGAGTCTTGGCTCTACTCGCAGATGCACCAAACCTTCCTGAGTTTGATCGCTGATTTGCTTTTTAATTTAATGTTCAAACCTTAGTTAGATTTTCAAAAAACAAGCAGACAGCTCCAACATATAAGGTAAAACATTGATTTCATTATCCAACATTCAACGTTTCTGTGGATCTACCCCCTTATCAAGCCATGTGCATATATGCGCCTTTGTCAGTTGAGGCTCCTACTGGCATATGGCTTCACCAGATTGTTGCTGGTAGAGGTAGTCATGGACGTATGTCAAAATGGCTGTTGGCCAGACGTGTCCATATGTTTAAACCCCTGTAAATCATTAATATGGCCGTATGCCCAATGTCAAGAGCTATGAAGCGGTATCTTGCATCGCCATGAGAACGATCGAACAATATTATCTATAATTATAATACAAAGAACCGCTATGCGGGGGTTTCTGAATGCGAATGTTTCCCATCGAAAGCACCTATGTAATTCAGGAAATTTGCAACTTGTAGGAACTTGTCGGAAACCGATAGCAATGAGCTGATGTAGGGTGAGGTAACAAAAGAGGCTGTAACATGTTCCAAATGACATCACAGGTCTCATGTTCCATTTCACAAATAGTGGATTTCCCCATACGGAATTGGTAATGTAGGGAGAAAAACGTTTCTCCAGTAGCCAGGAATCTAGAATATGAATGAAATGAAGAAAATTTAGCAACAACATGAAGATGGGTCAGAGTAAGTGCTCTTCACATATACACCACCAAAACCAAACACCACAAAAAATAAACATGATTTGACAATGCCTAATACAGAACATGACAGAAGGGCGATCCATTATGCTGCATCTACATGTGCAGGAATTATTAATGACGCAGGAAGGGTCATAATTAACTTGCCAAATAACAAACATGTTCATAATTCTAAATCCAGGAGGGGAATGGTAACCTCAGAGTCATAACTAATCTTTCCTCAGGAGAAATACATTTACGAAATGTTGTGTCCTGACATCGACTGTAATCCTGGATCAGCGAAAGGAGAACATCAAAGGTCAAAACGGACATGTGAAGGTATCTGTGGAATCTAATAGGAAAATTCCACAGTTGGAAATAGTCTGTGAAAAGTCCCATATTGTTCACGGACATGATTGACCTCAGGAACCCAATATCTCCTTTCTCTTTCACGTCTATTCTGCCGACGTCGTAATGCAATTAACCGATATCTTACTAGTAAAGCCACACTCATGTTTCTGACACTAAACACATTTAAGGCAAAATGGCGTCTGGAAATACCAGGAAACAGCCCTTTTTTTAAAGACACGCGCAAAACTTTATTGACAAACGCTAAAAGCATGCAAAAAGATACCAAAAACAGAATAACAAAAGAAGTGTGATAATGCGTTAACGATTGCATTAAAGACTACCCAAAAACGCAGATAAAAAAAGTGATGCGTTAATACACATCCATTCAACAAATGTGTTAACGCTCAGCAAAAGCGATATGTGGACTCCCCCTTACACTGAGGTCATGAAGAAAAGGAGGCAGGCGTGCGTCCTGGAGTCATCAGTCACACCAGTGTATAGTGCAGCACTGAAGAGATGAACAGCCGCTCTGTTGACGTTGGAGCTGTAGAATTGCTGCGGTCTATAATCTCCGGTGCTGAGTATATAAGGCCGGTATTGGGCTTCTTCCTACCTTTTCGCCTTAGCTTCACATTACAAAAATAAATAACAGCTGAACATTTTTAAATATGGCCTAAAATATAGAGGAAACGCTTGCGCTCGTTCTGTCCGACTTGTAAATTGCAGCTCCTTGTAATTTGGACTCATTATTTTGGGGTAAGGGAAGGATCCACTTTGGCCACAAATTTGTTAAAACTGTCTCTAATCGATCGTCACCTTTTCCTCACAACCGGGGTTAAAAAAGGAACATGAGGAATTAGTGAAGGGGTAAAATGTTAAATGTAATATATTTTGGCAAACATCGCTCCACACATTGGTCTTCAGGTTACAGTCATTGAACCCACGAGCTGCCAGATCCCAGATCTCTGGCTTGGTTTCCGCCTTGTCAACATAAACAAGGCAACGTATTAGGACACAATCGCTAGACGTATGTGAAACCTACAATTTTAATGCCCCCTCAAACCTCCCTAAATTAATGATCAATAATATCAAAGAAACCCCAGCATACCAAAAGGAAAAGGTAAAAAATAGCTGAAGAATAGATCCTTTATTTGATATTCAAAATGAGGGATAACCCAACGTGTATTACCACATCCAGCTTTCAGTAATCCTAACCATTGTCTTATATATAGTCCGGAGCTGTATAGCAGGCGCCTATTATTAATAACTGTGATTTATTGTTAGTAATCCTCTACAATAGTGGTAATACACATGATGTTTCTGATAGCAATGATATAAAGAATGGTAAGACTGTATAACCCCATCAGTTCTCCAGGGCACATGTCCCTCTGGATCCGTATTGCAAGTGTGACCATATCTATTCCTGTACAGATTGACTTTGAGAATCCTATTTGTGAAATCCGTGCTAGGACAATACATTGCTGCACTTGTTCAAATTGTGTTGCAATGAGCACAAATATCGAATCTATATGCTGTTTGGAAATTCAGAATGCATTACCTTTCATAAAAGATCAATGTATTACTCACCATGAATTTTTCTGATTTTTTTTTTTTTGAAAGGCCAGACACAGTAAATGTTGTTTTGGGAACTAATCGATGGTCACAGGGTCCACCTTCTAAGCGTGTTAAATACCGGTAATTAATCAGTCTGTAATCCTATTTCACTTCAATTTCAAGATCACTTTCCAGGTGACTAGAGTTAGCTGGACTCAAGCACATCTCATTTTGTGACAAACCTGTTGGAGCATGGACCGCTGTATATGCACATATCATACTGCCATTGACACAATGACAGGATGCACCCATACATATTACACATGTTTGTAAGCAGTGTACGCTCTTAATTATGTAATCGTTCCCATGTTACTGCAATTGAAGAACTAAAAGGGAGAAGTGATTTGAGGGAACCAATTTCAAAATCCTACATTTTCGGACTTGTTGGACAAACCGGATCTGAAACAAACCTCCTTTGTTCCCTAAACATTTTTCAAGGTCCTAATCAACTCCTAAAGTGTTTTGCTTTGCCTTCTTGGTAAAGCGAGACATTTTCATTTCCTTCACATCTTCTTTGTTTGGTCTTCTAAAGTTGCCAATGTTTTTTGGTAAAGTTGTTGCTCTGGTTTCCCATGAGGTTGTTATTGTTCCCTTAGCAATTTTGAAAGCATCCACATTGATGTTTGCTACATAGTCCACTTTCATTTTTCCATACACATTAGGAACCAACCACTGATTTTTGCCTTTTGGGACAAAGAGCTTGGTCCGTAAGGTCCCGAGAGGTTCGGTGTTTGACCGTTCCACTTTAACAGTAGCTTGTTTTTTGCATACATTATGGTTGTGTGCTAATGCAGCAAGCTTTGTTCGTGCTTCCATAGCGTCAATGCCAAAGTGTATCCTCTTGGTACGATATTTTAACGCCAGACTGTGGAAATTTTCCAACGCCCCAGTATGGCAGTTGTGTGTAAGATGTTTCAAGTCTTTCACAAGGGTTGTACTCTGAACCACTTTTTGGATGTTTTTATAAGTGTTTCGGGATTGATCCCAAGAATTGGGGCACCAGTTATTTCTTCGTTTGTGACTGCATTCTTTATAAAGTTCTCCCACTCATTCATGTGTATTGCTAATATGGTGTAGTAAGGACAGCCATTTCTCTTGTAAGAGTTGGGGATTTTGATCGCATGTGTCTATACACCATCAAAAATGCCTTGAAATGTTATCAATCCAAGGTGTTATTTGTCTGCATAATTTCTTCTTGCTTTCAAGGGTCATTTTTTTTTTTAATTGATTTGGCATAGTGCCAGACATCAAATTGATGGTTAATTTGGGCATAGTCTGTTCGCATTTTCTTTCTGATGCCAACGTGTCGATCCGAGGCAAAGATGTCTTGTTAACCCTTGCGAAATGAGTCTTTCCATGCACACTGTGAAGGTATGCTTTTCCATTGCAACAGAGGATTTGCACTGGGAATGTTGATCCACCTCAAAATCCATGATTTTACTGGAAACGCAGTCCATAACTGTATGAATGCAATATTTTGCACTGTGGCCAGGGCTGTTGTGGAGCCCACTGGGACGGGGTACTTGGTGCCGGACCGGGGTACTCGGTGCCGGACTGGGGTACTCGGTGCCGGACCGGGGTACTCGGTGCCGGACCGGGGTACTCGGTGCCGGACCGGGGTACTGCTGGGGGGATGTCACGGCGGTCCTGGTCCGGACCGTGTCCCGGGCCCGCACAATGAAATGGGGGGGCTTTGTCCATGTAACAAATCGCCGTCCATATTCTGTGGACGCCTGATGGCTTTCCTTATCTGCTGCTTCTCCCATTTGTCCTGGATGTGGTCCTCTTCTTAATCACTATCTGAGTCATTACTGGAGGCTTTCTCTTGAAGATCGCGTCTGTGCTCGGCATCGTCTGTCTTTTTCTGCACTCGGAATATGACAGCATTAACTGTCGGCTTCCTGATCTTGAACCATCGTTTTTTTTTTATTTTGTATTATAAGTAAACATACAGTTGCAAATATGACATAGTAATAACAGTAAATATCAATTGTCAGCATCAGAAAAAAAAAAAGGAAAAGAAGAAAGTACAACATGTTATATCACAATGTTCTGATATCAGTAACCGTTTTATAGTAATGCTCTATATGGTATTAACTAATAACTCCCAATCCCACCCACTTCCCTTCCTAGAGTGCATCTCAACAGGTTTTGTGTATATTTGAGTTTACTGTAAATTTCGTAGTGGAGTTTTATGTCCGGTTGGTACACTTGAGTCTCCCCAATGTACCTCCCAAGTCCTCATTGGCGTACCATGCTGAAGATCTATGAGGTTGCATGAAAGTCCCAATTTCAACATCGGTGAATTCCTGTTCAATGAAACCTCTCCATTTATTAAAAAATTTTTTTGTTAGTTTACTAGGGTTACGTGTGGCATCCAGAGATTCGATTGTAAGTGTTTTACGTAACGAGTTTTTGACCTGAGCCAGGTCAGGGGGTCTATCATTTAACCAAAATTGAAGCAGCAATCTCTTAGCAGTTATTGCAATATAGTGAAACAGTGCGTGTGGTTGTGCCGTTCCTGGCGAGTTATTCTGGTAGTGAAAAAGCCATAACATTGGGTTCAGTTTGTCTAATCCTGCACATATTCCCTTCGCCCACTGTTCAATTGAGTTCCAGAAACTATGAGTAGCAGGGCAAGACCAAAGGCCGTGTTCTAAGTCTGTCATGTATGCTTTACATTTAGGGCAGTTTACCCATGTCTTTTGTCTACCTAATGTCGGGGGTATATTAAATGCCAAAATTGTCCCATGAATAATCCTAAATTGGGAATCTCTCCAGCGTTCGTCCTGCACAAAACGTCTGCAGATCCCCCAGCCCTCTATTATTTTCTGTGTAAGGTCAGGATCCTCCATGTGTTTTTTCCATTTTGTGAAAAGGGGTGTTTTTTTGCTGGCCGTAAAACCGTCTGCAAATTAGCATAGAGAGAAGTTATTGATATGTCTTCTTCACTCATATCCAATAATTTGGACCATAGATTATCACTGACCTCTCTCGATAGATCGTTCAATTGCGAGAGTAGGTAGCGATGAATCTGGCGGTACTGCATGGCCTGGTACTGAGGAAGGTTGTAAGTGTGGAGGACCTCACTCTCAGTCATCCATCTTTTTTCTCCTGGGATCATAAGGTCATTCAGCGTTTTGATTCCCTTCTCTCTCCACGCCAAGAACAGGCGGCTCTCACGACCTAACGGGAATGCCGGGCATTTCCATGGGTTGAGTATTTTAGAAATCCTCCAAGACAAATTAAGTTGTTTCCTTACCCCCTTCCATGTTGCTATCGTGTCCCTAAATATTATTGTGTTCTTGATGTATTTGGGTAGTTGGGGCAATGGTGTATGTAGCAATGCTGACAGTTCCCAGGGTTTAGTAAACTCTCCCTCTAGGGCTGTGTCTGAGTGTCTGCCCGTGCCCCTCACCCAGTCTAGGACGTTGCGTAGAATACATGCTAAGTTGTAGCCACGGACATCTGGGAGCTGAAGGCCCCCTTCTTGTTTTTGTCGTATCAATATATTAAAAGCAATTCTAGGTTTCTTCCCCTTCCACAGGAATTTCGAAAAGGCCCTGTTCACTCTAGTCAAGTCTGTGTGTTTTAACAGCATGGGGATATTTTGGAGCGGATACAATAGTCTAGCAAAGCTAATCATCTTAAGTAGATGACATCTTCCCATCAAAGAGAGTGGCAAATTGGCCCATCCCGCAAGTTCCTTTTCAATTTTTAGGAGGATTGGGATAAAATTCAATTTGTAGGTTTGAGTGGGGGTTCTGGCCAATTGGATACCCAGGTACTTGATGCTTTCTTTAGCAACTGGTATGTTGTAAAATTGCGGACGCCGTGTGAGTCCACTTTTTGGGTTAAGGAACATTATCTCGCATTTTTCTTTGTTTAGTCGGAAACCTGATTGTTTACCTAAGGTATCAATGGTTTCAAGAACGTGAGGAAGATCTCTTTCTGGATTTTGCATGTACAAGACAATATCGTCAGCAAAAAGTGACAGTTTGGCTTCTTTGGTACCCACCCTGAAGCCTTCATAGATGGAGCTCTGTTCCAGGTATAGAGCTAGGGGTTCTATGGCCATGTTGAATAACAGAGGCGACAGTGGGCACCCCTGTCTCGTTCCCTTCTGTAGGGAAAAGGAGTTCGACAGATAACCCGGCGTACTGACACAAGCTTTTGGGTTGCTATACAAGGATTGGAGATACTGCCTGAACGGGCCCACTATCCCAACCGAGTCCAAGACCCTACCCAGCCATGACCACCTTACATTATCAAAGGCTTTTTCTGCATCCAAGGTGATCACGGCTGGGTCTCCCTTCTCCGTTTCTATCTTCTTTCCCATGGCATCAATCAGAAACATCGTTCGTCTAATGTTAGTCGTGGTCGATCTCCCTTTAATGAATCCTGACTGATGTGGGGGTATCAGTCTGGGCATGATCGTTGCCAACCTATCTGCCATTATTTTAGAGAGCAGCTTTAGGTCCTGATTTATCAGGGAGATCGGTCTAAAGCTTTCGGGGTCTGTTAGTACTTTTCCTATTTTAGGGATGAGTTTTATGTGGGCCAGGTTCATTCTATCTGGGATAGGGGCTCCCTGAAGTATTGAATTAAATAATTCGCCCAAAACCGGAGAAACCTGGTCCCTAAGGGCCTTGAAAAATGCACCATTATAGCCATCCGGTCCAGGTGCTTTACCCTGGTCTATGTTTCGTATGGCATTCTCTATCTCTTCTATCGTGATATGACTATTCATGAATTGTTTGTCCTCTTCCGTCACACTCGGCAGATGTATCAGGTGTAATAAGTCAGGCTGCGCGGATGTGGCAGAGTCGGAGTCCGAGTATAGAGATGCATAAAATTTTCCCAGGGCCTGACTGATGTCTCTGGGGTTGGACCAGGTGTTGCCTCGTTTGTCTATTATAGTTTGAATCGGGGGGGATAATTGTTTACCACGAGACAGCCGCGCAAGCAACCGTCCTGCTTTGTCTCCAAATTTATGGAGATTAAGTTCCATTCTGCTTTTATATATATCTTCCCTACGCCTTGCCCACGCATCAAATCTATCTTTTGCCTGTTGCCACTTTTCTTTGTTCAGGTCAGTCATCGTGTTTTTATAATGAGAGTAAGCATTTCTCACCTCTACGCTAGCCTCTACAAATTGCTCCTTCGTTTTCTTCTTTATCCCCATGCTGTATGCCATTATCTGGCCTCTCAACACCGCTTTCGCTGTCTCCCAAAACAGACATGGGTCGGAGCGATGCGTTTCATTATCTTTTGAGTAAATTGACCACCATTCTTTAAGTAGGGAAACAAAATTTTCATCTTTAGTGTAAGTGTCAGGAAATCTCCACAGATAATCCGTCCCCTTTTCGTAAGTATCCTTGGATTCCAACACCAACGGGCTATGGTCCGATATCACCATGTCCTCGATTTTGATTTCCGTTGTTCTCTGTAATATATTAAGAGATGTAAAGAACATGTCTATTCTGGACCAGGACCCGTGGGGTGGGAAAAATGGGTAAATTCCCTATCAAGAGGATGTATCGTCCTCCACGCGTCAATCATATTTACAGCCGTGAAAAGAGTGTCAAGGAAACCGTCAGTTTGTGTTCTCGTTGGTGGTTGAGAATCTCTTCTCAGGGGCGTTGAGTGTCTCCTATCCTCCTCCGCATCTAGTACCATATTAAAGTCACCCCCCACTATTCTATAGTGACCGTTGTCCGTTAAGAGTCTAGCTTGTAGTTCCTGGCAGAAAGATTTTTGGTTTGTGTTTGGAGCGTAAATATTGTATACAGAGAAGACATCTTTCTCAATTTGAATGTTCATTTGGATCATTCTACCTACTTCGTCTGTTTGTGTGGACAGAACCTTATGTGGTAAAGATCTATTGATCAGGATTAGAACTCCTGCTTTCCTTTCGACCGCACCGGAACCGTAGATCTCCCCTACCCACAACTTCTTGAGTCTAAAGAAGTCCTCAGATGTCAGGTGGGTCTCCTGCAACAAAGCAACATCTGTGCGTAGCCTTTTGAGATGGCGTAGAATCATCATGCGCTTTGCTGGTGAGCGCATACCCTTTACGTTCCAGGAGACCCACCTAACCATCTCGTCCCCCTTCTTGCGATGTGTCTGACAGGTGATGTTTCGTAAGCCACCTATGTAGTTTTCCCCATAGCCGTAGCCAAGAGAGGATAAATAGATTCCAGGTTACACAATGATACGTATTTGTTCTGTTAAAAATGCCTCTAGGTGTCCCCTCCCACCCCATTTGCCCCCCCATGTAAATATTGTCCTCACTTCTCCTTTTCTGTCCTAATGCAAGACTTCTCTTCTTCCCTCCAATGTAGCTCATACATCCACATCTTGTCCCACCGCAGCAACCGGCAAATTGTTAATGTTAAAGTCTTGTTTTGCTGTGTACCCTTAACTTTCTCTCATTTTCTCCTTTACACTTGCTCCTCTCTCCTCCTCCAATAAACAAACAGCATAATTTACGCACAACAACTTACTTATCCCCCTCCCCTCCCGTCTCCTCCCCCCAACCCTCCAGAACCTTTGTCAAAGTGTTTAAGCAGTGGATTTGTAGGTAAATTATCCTCAGTGAGTTATCAAACCATCACGTGCCATTGTTTTGCCATCAAATATGCTCACAATTTCCATCTCCCCCTCCCCACCATCCTCCCAAGGACATGATCAGAGTCCATAGAGATTGTCTCAGAAGTGAACCTGTCTGAAGGTGGAATCAAATCTTCCCTTGTTTGGATGTTGGTTTGGCTCCACTTCTCCTCGTCTCCCTCTCTCCGACCCCCACCACGGAAAACCTGTATGGAGAGAGCGGGGAGGGGGAGAAAGAGGCAGAGAAGAGAGAGAGAAAAAGGGAAGGAAAAAAAAAAAAAAAAAAAAAAAGGGGGGGTGGGAGTGGTAGTTCGCATCGAGCGCATAAACCAAAAATGAGGGCCAAGTGGGGGGAGTGCCAAAAGTTCTCCTGGGGAAAAGGTGAGGATGAAGACGAAAACCGCCGGACCCGCAGGACACCTGAGGCAATGTCATTATCGGAGAGGGCAGTACTGTGCACTTCTCAGTCTCCGTGTCCTATTTATTTAGTTGTAAAGTCATCTTCCCTTCTTCCCACATCAGCTGCAACGATGTCTATGTTGTCCACCTTGTCTAGTGGCTACTTCAGCATTACTTCCTTTTTTGCCACCGAGATCCTGTCTGTCGCTGCTGTCTGGGCGTTCCGCTTCTGGATGATGGACCCTCGTTCATGGCATTAGAACGTAGCCTGTACGATCTCACCGAATCACGTTCTTCTTCTGGTTCTCTTTCCGGGCTTTGTATTATTGGTGTTTTATCTGCGTCAGCAATTGGGGGTGTCGCGACTCTTGGCGATCGAGTGTTGTCAGAGATTGCCGCCATTGCTTCATCGGGGTCTGTGAATGTCAATAGTGTCCCTCCTCTAGACCTGAACCTCAGGGTGGCAGGGAAGTTCAGCTGGAAGCGTACATTTCTTTTGTATAGAATGGAGCAAGCTTCGCTAAAAGCTCTTCTGCGACGGGAGACTTCTGGTGAATAATCCGCAAAAACTAACACTCTTTGGCCATGTAATGACAGGGGCAGTTTTCTGGCCTTATAAGCTCTGAGGATTTCTTCTTTATCTCTATGATTTAGAAATTTTGCAATAGAATGTCTCGGTTTGTCATTATAATTTCCAGAGAGGGAAGGGTCTCTAGAGGTCACTGTTGTATGGGTCGTGTTGTCCCTGGGTGGCCCAAGTCTATGGGTGCGCTCTGTTTTGCACCTGTGTTGTAGGCCCAGGGCTTTGGGTAGGTCTACTTCGAATATTTCTACAAGCTGATCTGCTGGAATAGATTCAGGCAGGCCCACTATCTTGAGATTGCTCCGTCGTGATCTGTTCTCCAGATCTTCCAATTTTGAGAAAGCATATTCAGAGCGCTTTTGTAGTGCCTCTACTTGGTCTTCCAGCTCTAATATTCTGTCCTCGGCTGAGCAAATTCTAGATTCTGTCTCTTTTAATCTCTGGTCATGAGCTTCTGTTTTTCTCTTAAGCTCTACAGTGGATGCAGCCACCATGTCAGCAATCACTGCCTTGAACTCCTCAGCCATGTGTGTGGCCAGTTCTTTGGCCAGCAGTTTATAATCTATAGTCTGCGTCTCCTGTCGCCTGTTTATGTATGTCTCATGCAGCTCCTGTCTGTCTTCCCCTATTCTTGTCTCAATCTGAGCCTCTGTTCTGTCTTCCAGGCTCACACTGACATGATCAGTGGTGCCCCTTTGGTCTCCATCACCCAGGGCGCTATACTGCGGCCCCTTAGCGATTCCCGTCCCATCAGCTTTGTGCCCCATCAAATCGGTTACCTCCCGCTCCTCAGTGCCTCCCGAGCTCTGAGCGCCATCAGCCGCGGCCTCGTGCTGAGGCGGAGCTCGTCCGTCGCCTCCTTTGCGTGTCACATACCGGTCCATTGCGGCCGCAGGGGGGCGTCCTGCTTCTCCGTCGCCAGCCGATTACTTGGAGAGAGTCGGGTGTTCAGATGGTACTTGGATGGGGCCGGATTGCCGCGGCGGGACCCGGAGCCCTGTTAGATGCGGCTAGTCATGGAGGCGCCGGAACCGGAAGTCGGCTTCCTGATCTTAAAGGAAACATCTTCATCTTCACCTTCCGTCTCCTTGGTGAAGTTGAGGACGCAGGGATGTCCTCCTCCCCGGGGGGCGAGCTCAGGCTCAGCCGTTACACGTGACTCCGGCCTGTAACTGTCCGGCTCCTTGGCTTCCTACTAAAGCGCTGTGTGTGGCCCTGCTGCTGCTTGTAGCTGTACTGCTGGCCCTGTCTCTGCTCACGGGTACCAATATGCTGGGCAACTTGAGTCCTCTGTGTCACTGACCCCTCCGTGTTGCTTTGCTATGGTGCTGTGAAGATGGTGGACCTTCACTATGCCGGTGTTTACTGTCCTGTCTGTCTCAGGCACAGCCTCGGATCCGGTATCCGTCTTAAGCGCCTCCCTGGGATCAAGCTTTTGGGGTAACTCTTTATCCCGGGTATGTTCCTCTGTTCCAGGACATCTGTTTTGCAGAAATGCACCATAGTTCAATGGATTCTCTCATGCCAACCCAATAAAATATTTCTCTCTGGATCGCTTCTAGCTTCTTCCATCCAAAATGACCTGCACCGTCATGATAAGCTTCTAAGACCATTTGAGTGGCTCTCTTGGGCACAATTATCTGCCAGACTAGTTCATGCGTTTTTGGATTGGTATACATTCTGCAGAGCTTCCCTTGATGTAGGAACAACTTGCCTCTATCTTTCCATAGCTGTAAAGCTTCAGCTGGGGCGTTCTGATGAGATGAGGGTATGCGCGTTGTTGCGTAAGCAGTTCTTTCACTAGCTTCACGGCTGGATCATTATCTTGGGCTTCAGCCCATCCGTAGTGTCTTAACGGGTTAAGATTTACTTCCCGCTTTCTTTGGTAGGCGCCGGGTTGATAATCTTGTACCTTTGAACGATGAAAAGCCGGTAGTTCAATCTCTTCCAACTCTTCCAGTTCCTCTTCCACGTCTTTAAGGTGCGGCATCCGTGACAAGGCATCTGCGTTCCCGTTCTTGCGACCTGCTCTATATTTGATGACAAAGTTGTAATTAGACAGCCGGGCTATCCATCGCTGCTCCAGAGCTCCTAGTTTCGCTGTATCCAGGTGAGTCAACGGGTTGTTATCCGTGTAGATGGTGAATTCTGCACCTGCCAAGTAATGTTTAAAACGTTCAGTCACAGCCCAAACTACTGCCAGTAGCTCTAACTTGAAGGAGCTGTAGTTCTCGGGATTTCTTTCTGTAGGCCGGAGCTTCCTACTTGCAAAGGCAATAACTCTTTCTTTGCCTCCTTGCATTTATGATAATACTGCTCCCAGTCCAACGTTGCTGGCATCCGTGTATAGAATGAATGGTTGATGGTAATCAGGGTATGCCAGGATCTCTTCTCCCGTCAGCGCACTTTTCAGCTTATTGAAGGAATCTTCTCTTTCCTCATCCCACCGTGTCAGGAAATTACAGGATGAAGTCTTCTTTGATCGTCCTACTAGAATGTCTTGCAGAGGAGCTGCTAGCTTCGTGAATCCTCTGATAAATCTGCCTACTAGGCCCAGGAATGGCCTCACTTCTTTCACGTTTGTAGGTCTTGGCCAATCCCTTATCACTGTGACTTTATCAGGATCCGGTGCTACTCCCTCTGAACTCACGACATGTCCCAGGTACTGTACCTTTGATTTCAGAAGGTGACACTTGGATGGCTTGATCTTCATGCCATATTTCGATAGGGCTTCGAACACTTCTGCCAGGTCTTGTAGGTGTTGCTCATACGTCTTGGAATAGACTATGATGTCATCTAAGTACAGGAGGACAGTTTCAAAGTTCTTGTGTCCTAAGCAGCTCTCCATCAGACGTTGGAAGGTCCCGAGTGTGTTGCAGAGTCCGAACGGTATACAATTGAACTCACAGAGGCCCATCGGCGTAGTAAACGCTGTCTTCTCCTTGTCGGCCTCGGCCACAGGAACCTGCCAGTACCCACTAGTCAGATCATGGGTGGAAAAGTAGTTAGCAGATTTTAATGCAGCTAATGACTCCTCAATTCTAGGTAATGGGTATGCGTCCTTATGTGTGATGCGATTAATCTGCCGGTAATCTACGCACATTCTCATGGTCCCATCCTTCTTTTTAACTAACACTAGAGGTGCTGCCCAGGGGCTACAACTGTCTTATTACCCATGCAGATTTCATCTCTCTGAGCATATCTTTGGTGGTTTGGTAGTGAGCGGGTGGTAATGGTCTATACCTCTCTTTTATAGGCTGATGGTTACCTGTGGGTATAGTGTGCTCTACCCCTTTAATCTGCCCAAAGTCTAACGAGTGTTTACTGAATATTTGTTCATATTCCTTCACTACCCGGTATACTCCATGCTTGTGACGGGGAGGTGTAGAACTGGTACCTACATGCAACTTTTGGCACCAATCCTCCAGCTTCTCCTCTGAGCCATTGTCATCCGCCTGACATGACGGGTTCAAGGGCTCGGCGGCTGTGTTGTTATTGTTATTGTTATCAACCGTGTACAATTTAGCCATGGTAGCATACTTAGGTAATGTGACCTCATCTTCTCCGCAGTTTAATAGGCGTAATGGCACTCTCCCCCTGTTTACGTCAACTACTCCTCTCGCTGTGAGTATGGTGGGTCTGCTATCTGAGTACACGGGTTCTACCAGGGCTTGATAGTCTTGCCCTTTAATGCCTATTGCGGCTCTACACCACACCAACATTTCAGTTTTGGGAGGAATTACAATGGGTATTGGATCAGTTTGATTTCAGTTTGAGTCTGGAGTAGGAGCAGAGTCAAGTAGAAGTGGAGGTCCTGAGAGGTCTGAGGAGAGGAGGCAGAGGAACATACCCGGGATAAAAAGTTACCCCAAAAACTTGACCCCGGGAGGCGCTTAAGACGGATACCGGATCCAAGGCTGTGCCTGAGACAGACAGGACAGTAAACACCGGCATAGTGAAGGTCCACCATCTTCACCTCACCATAGCAAAGCAACACGGTGGAGTCAGTGACACAGAGGACTCAAGTTGCCCAGCAGATTGGTACCCGTGAGCAGAGACAGGGCCAGCAGTACAACTACAAGCAGCAGCAGGGCAATACACAGCGCTTAAGTAGGAAGCCAAGGACCCGGTCAGGGTGGGAGCAACCTGGTACAGACTCCGTGGACAATATTGTGTGATACTATCTGCAAGTAAAGACTTGGAAAACAACAGAAACCGTGAATGTGTGTGATCCTTATACTGAAGCCCCACTTGCCCTCATATACTGCGATTACCTCTACTCTCATCATCTCTACTGCTACCCCTACTCTCCTGCAGCATCAATAACTATCCTCACAGAATTTAACTACTACTACCACTGCCCCGGGGAACCCAGTTCTGCCCACAGGAACTAGTCTATCCAAGCTGCTATCCCATCATCCCCGGAGGTTCTGCAGCAGTGGCGGCCCCATTACTGGCCGCATATAGTGGGTGGCGTCACAAGTGACAAATCCCCTGTAAATAACCCACCATTTTATTGTGCAAGCCCGGGACACGGTCCGGACCAGGACCGCCGTGACATCCCCCAGCAGTACTCCGTCCCAGTGGGCTCCACAACCTGTGCGTCCAGGGTGGCCACACTGTCACATGTCTAAATAAGTACACACGTGTCGACATGTATATTTACACTGTATAACTCCATCAGGTCTCCAGGGCACATGGACCATGCTCCACAGATGGACACCTTACATGTACTGACCTTTTATTACTGAACAAGTTCTAGTGAACATTATTTTAGTTTTAAACAGACAGAGCACTACTTTTGTTTCTGTATCAGAATTTTAGCATATTGTCATATTGTGGATCAGGTACCTGCGATACAACCCGTCTATCAAACCCTACTTCACTTTCTCCATATACGGATTCCACAACTAGTACACAATGTAGATACCGATAGGGGATACATTCGGGATACACTTATAGTATAACTAATTTTGTTCCATTAAGAATCCCTTACACATTTAGAACAAAACTAATTCATAGCATTAAGAGCTTCTATCAACCTCTCCAATTCCTGAGAATTTACTCCAAAAGGTCAAACATGTATAACACTTGTTATTGTTGTATCGGCCTCTGTGGTGTTGTATTGGTGCCGCTCTTGTAAGTGGATTTATCTGCTTTCATATGTACAATTGTGTTGAGATTCCAATCAGTGGTAATAGCGCAGTAGTACTTTCTATTCCTTTAATCATATATCTGCTTAAACTAACACACTGAGTCTCGGCTCTACTCACAGATGCACTCAACCTCCCTGAGTTTGATCGCTGATTTGCTTTTTAATTAAATGTTCAAACCTTAGTTGGAAATACAAATACAAACAGGCAGCTCCAAAATATAAGGAGAAAAATTGTGGATTTAATAATTGAACAGACAACATTTTGGCGGATCTACCCCCTTATTCAAGCCATGTGCATATATGCGCCTTTGTGAGTTGAGGCTCCTACTGGCATATGGCTTCACCAGAGTGTTGCTGGCAGAGGTAGAGGTAGTGATGGCCGTATGTCAAAACGGTTGTTGGCTAGACGTGTCCATAAATTGCTTTGTTTAAACCCCTGCAAAACATTATTGTGGCCATATGCCCAATATTAATAGCTGTAAAACGGTATCTTGCATCACCATGAGAACGATCGAACAATATTTTTTATAATTATAATACAAAGAACCTTTATGCGAGGGTTCCTGAATGTGAATATGTTTCCCATTGAAAGCACCTATGCAATTCGGGAAATTTGCAACTTGTGGGAACATGTCGGCAATCGATAGCCAATGATCTGATGTATGGTGAGGTAACACAAGGAGCTGTAACATGTTCCAAATGACATCACAGGTCTCATGTACTATTGCACTATTGCAATAGTGGATTTCTCCATACGAAATCGGTAATGTAGGAAGGAAAATGTTTCGCCAGTAGCCTGGAATCTAGAATATGAATGAAACGAAGAAAATTGTGCAACAACATGAAGATGGGTCAGAGTAAGTGCTCTTCACTAATACACCACCAAACATTCTGTGAAAAGCCTCATATTGGTCATGGACATGATTGACCTCACGAACCCAATATCTCGTTTATCTTTCACGTCTATTCTGCTGACGTCGTAATGCCATTAACCAATATCTTACTAGCAAAGCCACACTCACCTTGCTGACACTAAACACATTGAAGGTAAAATGGCGTTTGGAAATACCAGGAAACAGCCCTTAATTAAGACACACAAAACATTATTGACAATCAGTAAACACATAGAAACGGATACAAACAACAGAATAAACAAATGTGATAATGTGTTAACGACTACCCAGAAACGCCGACAAAAATAAAATCCAATGCGTTAATACACATCCGTTTAACAGATACGTTAACACAGAGCAAAAACAATATGTTGACTCGCACACTGACCTCATGAAGAAAAGGAGGCAGGCGTGCGTCGTGAAGTCATCAGTCACACCAATGTATAGTGCAGCACTGAAGAGATGAGCAGCCGCTCTGTTGACGTTGGAGCTGTAGAATTGCTGCCGTCTATGATCGCCGGTGCTGCATATATAAGGCCGGTATTGGGCTACTTCCTACCTTTTCACTTTAGCTTCACATTACAAAAATAAATAACAGCTGAACATTTGTAAATATGGCCTAAAATATAGAATAAACAGTTGAGCTCGTGGTGTCCAACTTGTAAATTGCAGCTCGTTGTAATATGGACTCTATTTTTTTGGGGGGAAAGGGAAGGATCCTCTTTATATTTTGTTTGGCCTCAAATTTGTTAAAACTGTCTCTAACAGATCACCACCTTTTCTTCACAACCAGATCTAAAGGAGATGAAAAAGGAACATGAGGAATTGGTGAAGGGGTAAACTGTTACATGTAATCTATCGATCTCCCGCTGAAGCTGAGGCTCCTTCAAGTTGTGGCAACAAATTGCAGCAAACATCGCTCCACACATCGGCCTTCAGGTTGCAGTCACTGAACCCATGACCTGCCGGATCCGAGATCTCTGGCTTGGTGTCCACCTTGCAAACTTAAACAATGCAACGTATCAGGACAGGATCGCTAGATGTACTTGAAACCTACAATTTTAATGCCTTTCCCCCCCCCCCCCCCCCAAACGTCCCTAAATCTAGGACCAATAATATCAAAGAAACCCCAGCACACCAAAAAGGAAAGGTACAAAATTGCTGAAGAATAAATCCTTTATTTGATCTTCAGAATGAGGGATAACCCAACATGTATCACCACATCCAGCTTTCAGTATGACTAACCATTGTCTTATATATAATCCGGTGCTGTATAGGGGCTTAATATTAATAACTGTGATTTATTGTTAACAATCCTCTACAATAGTGGTAATACACATGATGTTTCTGATAGTAATGATATAGAGAATGGTAACACTGTATAACTCCATCAGGTCTCCAGGGCACTTGGACCATGCTCCACAGATGGACACCTTACAGGTACTGACCTTTTATTACTGAACAAGTTGTAGTGAACATTTTTGTGTCTGTATTAGAATTTTACTATATTGTGGTTCAAGTACCTGCGATACAACCCTTCTATCAAACCCTACCTCACTTTTTCCATATACGGATTCCACAACTAGCACACAAGGTAGATACCGATAGGGGATACATTCGGGATACACTTACAGTATAACTAATTTTGTTCCGTTTAAAATCCCTTACACATTTACAACACAACCAATTCATAGCATTAAGAGCTTCTATCAACCTCTCCAATTCCTGAGAATTTACTCCAAAAGGTCAAACATGTATAACACTTGTTATTGTTGTATCGGCCTCTGTAGTGTTGTATTGGTGCCGCTCTTGTAAGTGGATGTATCTGCTTTCATATGTACAATTGTGTTGAGATCCTAATCACTGGTAAAAGCGCAGTAGTAATCTTTATTCCTTTAATCATATATCCGCTTGGGACTAACACGCAGAGTCTCGGCTCTACTCACAGCTGCACCCAACCTCCCTGAGTTTGATCGCTGATTTGATTTTTAATTAAATGTTCAAACCTTAGTTATATATCCAAAAACAAACAGGCAGCTCCAAAATATAAGGTGAAAAATTGTGGATTTAATGATCCAACAGGCAACGTTTCGGTGGATCTACCCCCTTGTTCGAGCCATGTGCATATATGCACCTTTTGTGAGTTGCGGTTCCTACTGGCGTATGGCTTCACCGGATTGTTGCTGGCAGAGGTAGAGATGGACGTATGTCAAAACAGTTGTTGGCCAGATGTGTCCATACGTTTATACCCCTTTGAATCATTAATATGGCCATATGCCCAATATCAACAGCTATGAAGCGGTATCTTGCATCGCCATGAAAACGATCAAACAATATTTTTTATAATTATTATACAAAGAAACGCTATGCTGGGGTTTCTGAATGCGAATATGTTTCCCATCGAAAGCACCTATGCAGTTCGGGAAACTTTCATCTTTTAGGAAGTTCTCAGCAATCGATAAATAATGAGCTGATGTAGGTTGAGGTAACACAAGGAGCTGTAACATGTTCCAAATGACATCACAGGTCTCATGTACCATTTCACAAACAGTGGATTTCCCCATACGGAATTAGTAATGTAGGGAGGAAAACGTTTCGCCAGTAGCCAGGAATCTAGAATATGAATGAAATGAAGAAAATTTAGCAACCACATGAGGATGAGTCAGAGTAAGTGCTCTTCACTAATACACAGCCAAAACCAAACACCACAAAAAATAAACATAATTTGACAATGCCTGATACAGAACATGACAGAAGGGCGATCTATTATGCTGCATCTACATGTGCAGGAATTATTGACAACGCAGGAAGGGTCATAATTAACTTGCCAAATAACAAACATGTTCATAATTCTAAATCCAGGAGGGGAATGATAACCTCAGGGTCATAACTAATCTTTCCTCAGGAGAAATACATTTACGAAATGTTGTGTCCTGACATCGACTATCATCCTGGATCAGCGAAAGGAGAACATCAAAGGTCAAAACGGACATGTGAAGGGATCTGTGGAATTTAATAGGAAAATTCCACAGTTGGAAATAGCCTGTGAAAAGCCCCATATTGGTCATGGATATGATTGACCTTAAGACGAGGTCTGGGGGACTATTATTTATTAAGGCAATCTGTAAGCTCATTCATGCTGCCCAAACTATGAGCGCTATTCAATAACCAAGAGAAAAGTGATCATAAATCCAAAATATTAAACAGTGCAAAACTTTATTTTTACGGAAGTGAAGTACAAAATATTCAAAATGGTCAATAGAAAAGATGGGACAGGCTGGCGGCACAATTGAGGCTGGGTTTTTCTCTGAAAATGCCGGCCTCTCTCTGGGCCAGGTTTCTCCAGTGCCGCTTCATGGTCTCTAGATCTCTCCCTATTTTCACACAGGAAATACCTGACAATTAAGACGGTTGCAGGATACAGTGCAAATCCACTCAAGATTTTCTTGTAGTGAGCAACCATTGATGAGCGAGTAAATTGAGCTAATAACAGTGAAATGCATAACGTCAGGTTAGGTATACCTCATAAATAATAGTATATAAATATTTGTTTATATATATTTCCAAATTTAGCATTCAGATGTGGAAAACGGATCCTCACAAAGAATGAGCGTGAAACGTGAAAACGTTATGAAACGCAGTGTTGTTTTTTTCTTAAAAAGGTATCACGTCTTTGCTTTGCGTCTTTTGTCTTACAATGTTAACGCTGCCTGACACGTTTCCATTTTCTTTTTTTTTTTAACATTGCAGTTTATGAGAAACGCAGAGGCATAACATATATACATAGTAACATAGTTTATAAGGTTGAAGGAAGACTTTAAGTCCATCTAGTTCACCCCATAGCCTAACATGTGGATCCAGAGGAAGGCAAAAAAAAACCCCATGTGGCAACACTAAGCTCCACATTGTGGAAAAAAATTCCTTCCTGACTCCAGATACGGCAATCAGACTAATTCCCTGGATCAACGTCCTATCAAAGAATCTAGTATGTATAACTGGTAATATATTATAGTTTTCAAGAAAGGCATCCAGGCCCTTCTTAAATGTTAGTAGTGACTCCCTCATTACACCATCATGTGGAGAGAGCTCCATAGTCTCACTGCTCTTACAGTAAAGAATCCGCGTCTGTGATTATGATTAAACCTTTTTTTCTCCAGACGTAGAGGACGTCCCCGTCTCTGTAGAGGACGTCCCCTTGTCCCCGTCTCTGTAGAGGACGCCCCCTTGTCCCCGTCTCTGTAGAGGACGCCCCCTTGTCCCCGTCTCTGTAGAGGACGCCCCCTTGTCCCCGGCTCTGTAGAGGACGCCCCCTTGTACCCGTCTCTGTAGAGGACGCCCCCTTGTCCCCGGCTCTGTAGAGGACGCCCCCTTGTCCCCATCTCTGTAGAGGACGCCCCCTTGTCCCCGTCTCTGTAGAGGACACCCCCTTGACCCAGTCTTAGGCCTAAGAGTAAAGAGATCATTAGAAAGGTCTCTGTACTGCCCCCTCATATATTTATACATTATTATAAGATCACCTCTAAGCCTTCGTTTTTCCAAGCTAAATAACCCCAAGTTTAATAACCTGTCTTGTATTGCAGACCCCTCAGTCCTCTAATAACCTGTCTTGGTATTGCAGACCCCCCAGTCCTCTAATAACCTGTCTTGGTATTGTAGACCCCTCAGTCCTCTAATAACCTGTCTTGGTATTGTAGACCCCTCAGTCCTCTAATAACCTGTCTTGGTATTGTAGACCCCTCAGTCCTCTAATAACCTGTCTTGGTATTGCAGACCCCTTAGTCCTCTAATAACCTGTCTTGGTATTGTAAACCCCTCAGTCCTCTAATAACCTGTCTTGGTATTGCAGACCCCTTATTCCTCTAATAACCTGTCTTGGTATTGCAGACTTCCCCCCCCCCTAGTCCTCTAATAACCTGTCTTGGTATTGCAGACCCCTTATTCCTCTAATAACCTGTCTTGGTATTGCAGATCCCTCAGTCCTCTAATAACCTGTCTTGGTATTGCAGACCCCTCAGTCCTCTAATAACCTGTCTTGGTATTGCAGACCCCTCAGTCCTCTGTCTTGGTATTGCAGACCCCCCCCCCCCCCAGTCCTCTAATAACCTGTTTTGGTATTGTAAACCCCTCAGACCTCTAATGACCTGTCTTGGTATTGCAGACCCCTCAGTCCACTAATAACCTGTCTTGGTATTGCAGACCCCTCAGTCCTCTAATAACCTGTCTTGTTATTGCAGACCCCTTAGTCCTCTAATAACCTGTCTTGGTATTGTAAACCCCTCAGTCCTCTAATAACCTGTCTTGGTATTGCAGACCCCTTATTCCTCTAATAACCTGTCTTGGTATTGCAGACCCCTCAGTCCTCTAATAACCTGTCTTGGTATTGCAGACCCCTCAGTCCTCTAATAACCTGTCTTGGTATTGCAGACCCCTCAGTCCTCTGTCTTGGTATTGCAGACCCCCCCCCCCCAGTCCTCTAATAACCTGTTTTGGTATTGTAAACCCCTCAGACCTCTAATGACCTGTCTTGGTATTGCAGACCCCTTATTCCTCTAATAACCTGTCTTGGTATTGCAGACCCCTCAGTCCTCTAATAACCTGTCTTGGTATTGCAGACTCCTCAGTCCTTTAATAACCTGTCTTGGTATTGCAGACCCCCCCCCCCAGTCCTCTAATAACCTGTCTTGGTATTGCAGACCCCCCCTTCCCCCCAGTCCTCTAATAACCTGTCTTGGTATTGTAGACCCCTCAGTCCTCTAATAACCTGTCTTGGTATTGCAGACCCCTCAGTCCTCTAATAACCTGTCTTGGTATTGCAGACCCCTCAGTCCTTAATAACCTGTCTTGGTATTGCAGACCCCTCAGTCCTCTAATAACCTGTCTTGGTATTGCAGACCCCTCAGTCCTCTAATAACCTGTCTTGGTATTGTAGACCCCTCAGTCCTCTAATAACCTGTCTTGGTATTGCAGACCCCTCAGTCCTCTAATAACCTGTCTTGGTATTGTCAGACCCTCAGTCCTCTAATAACCTGTCTTGGTATTGCAGACCCCTCAGTCCTCTAATAACCTTCTTGGTATTGCAGACCCCCCAGTCCTCTAATAACCTGTCTTGGTATTGCAGACCCTCCAGTCCTTCTAATAACCTGTCTTGGTATTGCAGACCCCTCAGTCCTCTAATAACCTGTCTTGGTATTGCAGACCCCTCAGTCCTCTAATAACCTGTCTTTGGACCCCCATTCATTGTTGCAGACCCCCATCTCAAGTCCTTTCTATCTTAACCTGTCTTGTATGTGACTTTCATAAGTCGCAGCCTCAGTCCTCTAATAAGGCTGCTTTCACACTGCAGTTTTTTCGCTGATCAGTGTCCATCAGATTTGTGTGACAAAACCCGGAGAGGAACCAGGAGAGGAACTTGCAGAGAAAAACTATAATTGAAAGATTGACACCTGTTCTGAGTTTTGGAGACACTCCTGGTTTTGGCACACAAATCTGATGGACACTGATCAGTGAAAAAACTGCAGTGTGAAAGCAGCCTAACCTGTCTTGGTATTGCAGACCCCTCAGTCCTCTAATAACCTGTCTTGGTATTGCAGACCCCTCAGTCCTCTAATGACTTTGGTCGCTCTTCTCTGGACCCGCTCTAGTTCAGCTATGTCTTTCTTATACACCGGAGACCAGAATTGTACACAGTATTCTAAGTGTGGTCGCACTAGTGACTTGTATAGAGGTAAAATTATGTTCTCCTCATGAGCATCTATGCCTCTTTTAATGCATCCCATTATTTTATTTGCCTTTGTAGTAGCTGCCTGACACTGGCCACTAAATGTGAGTTTGTCATCTACCCATACATGTTTCTATTTCACCGAATGTTAGTTTTTCTGTTATCCAGGCTTATTCTTATAAATAAAGAGGGATAAACTTTTATCTTGTTTTTAATTTCTTACTTTATTCTATTAAAAATCCTTTGTGGATTTGTGAGACAGTGTTTGGTGCTTTCACATAGACGACCCTCCCCCTCTTAACAACTAAACACACAATATCTGCAAGTGAGGTACAATGACAGGGTCTGACTCAGTTGGAAGACGATATATAGTTGTATGGAGAGGTAAGGACGGTAAGAGGGATGATGGCCCCTGGACACAATTTGTCTCCAAAAGGGCTTCAGACCAAATACCGTTGTGGTTTATATTATTCAAACCCAGGTTCTGGGTCGTCCTAGTGTTTGTCTATCGTCCCTTATGTCAGAAGTCCAACCTCACCCTCCGTTCAAGGACCTACGTTTCGTGCAGACATAGATAATCTCATCAATATATAGCCATTGATATGGCTTATTATAGCTGACATCCGTCCAACGCGTTTTGCCTCTCACAGCTTCCTCGAGAAGCTCATCAGAGGCATTGGCAACATGCTATATCTGGTAAATAGGGTCACACAAGTCAGATGTGAGTGTAGCCCACAGGCCCACGAGGATCCAGGTCAAGGGAAATCCAGGGTTGGCTGTCAGTAGGATTTTTGATGGAAAGTTGGTTATACAAATCCTAAGAGTATAGAAAAAGGGTTTTTTTTCTTCTATTGTTTTCAAATGTTATCATTAAACTATCAATTAGTATCAAATTATCCCTTCACTAAAATATGAGATAATAATTGTGAAGAGAAATAGCTTTAATACCCCCATATATATATATATAATGTGTGTGTAGATCCCTGTTGTAAGATAACGGACATACCAGGTGATTTTTGTGACAGTTTTCAACTGATCACGATCCTGTATGGGATATCCGCTTCTTAGTGTTATATGGGGTAGACACTTTAAATAAAAATAATAATAACATTAAGAACCTTTTAGATGGAGTATATATAAGGAGTGTGTAAGATTTGATGATTATAGTACATACCCTCCTTATTGTCTTTTTCTTTCTCCCCTTTATATATATATATAATCTCTTTTTCAGTTGTCAAAATCTCCTTACAGCCTCCTTAGATTTTTCCTTATGTGAAGAAAGATCATAAAGTTACCAGGGTGTACATGTATTTTTATGTTAATGGGGTTAGAGACGGTCAGTGATGTAAAACTAACCTTTGTCCTTAATGTCTGAGAACCAGTCCCCAAGTTAGGTCTGGTTAAGGAATGGTTAATATCCCTTGATATTCACTTAGTGGGGTTTGTGGTAAACCTGTTGGTAAGTAAGTACTCCACGTTAATCCCACTGTTTTTGGGTAAGACACATAGTCATTTAGGGTATAGTCAAATCTTTCAGTACCTTATTTTACTTCCTTATGCTCCTCTTGTGAGTTCCCTTTTTGTGGCGCGGTCCTGATACAGCTCCCTGCTTGTGGAGCTATCAGCGCCGGCGGCCAGTAAGTAGACTTAATATAGTCCTCCTCCTGAAGCATAGTGCCGCCCACAGGAAATGGTTGGCACCGTGCGCCTATGGCGTGTGTTCCAGACCTGGAACGCAAGCCTGTGTACTGCGAACGTGCGGACCGTCACTTCCGATGACGCCATCCCAGTGCTCTGTATGAGCAGTATGAAGGAGCGCAGTGTGTCTGCACTGATAGTTATTTAGACGGGAAGGGGAGGGGAGCGCACATAGAGTGGTCACTAGGGTACAACAGAGTCTTGGCTCTACTCACAGATGCACCAAACCTTCCTGAGTTTGATCGCTGATTTGCTTTTTAATTAAACGTTCAAACCTTAGTTAGATTTTCAAAAAACAAACAGGCAGCTCCAACATATAAGGTGAAAAATTGTTGATTTCATGATCCAACAAACAACGTTTCGGTGGATCTACCCCCTTCTTCAAGCCATGTTCATATATGCGACTTTGTGAGTTGCGGCTCGTACTGGCATATGGCTTCACCAGATTGGTGCTGGCAGAGGTAGAGGTAGTGATGGACGTATGTCAAAATGGTTGTTTGGCCAGCCGTGTCCATACGTTTAAACCCCTGCGAATCATTAATATGGCCATATGCCCAATGTCAAGAGCTATGAAGCGGTATCTTGCATCGCCATGAGAACGATCAAACAGTATTATCTATAATTATAATACAAAGAACAACCACTATGCAGGGGTTTCTGAATGCGAATGTGTTTCCCATAGCGAGCACCTATGCAATTTGGGAAATTTGCAACTTGTAGGAACATGACGGAAACCGATAGCCAATGAGCTGATGTAGGGTGAGGTAACACAAGGGGCTGTAACATGTTCCTACTGACACCACAGGTCTCATGTACCATTTCACAAATAGTGGATTTCCTCATACGGAATTGATAATGTAGATAGGAAAACGTTTCGCCAGTAGCCAGAAATCTAGAATATGAATGAACACATGTTTCTGATAGCAATGATATGGAGAATGGTAACACTGTATAACTCCATCAGGTCTCCAGGGCACACGGACCATGCTCCACTGATGGACACCTTACAGGTACTGATCTTTTATTACTGAACAAGTTCTAGTGAACATTACTTGTGTTTTAAACAGTAAGAGCATCTTTTTCGTGTCTGAATTTTAGCATATTGTCACATTGTGGTTCAGGTACCTGTGATACAACCCGTCTATCAAACCCTACTTCACTTTTTCCATATACGGATTCCACAACTAGCACACAATGTAGATACCGATAGGGGATACAGTTGGGACACCCTTACAGTATAACTTATTTTTGTTCCATTTTAAACCCCTTACACATTTAGAACCCCAGCAATTCATAGCATTAAGAGCGTCTATCAACCTCTCCAATTCCCAAAGATTTACTCAAAAGGTCAAATACGTATAACACTTGTTATTGTTGTATCGGCCTCTGTAGTGTTGTATTGGTGCCGCTCTTGCAAGTGGATTTATCTTCTTTCATATGTACAATTGTGTTGAGATCCCAATCAGTGGTAATAGCGCAGTAGTAATCTTTATTCGTTTAACCATACATCCGCTTGGGACCAAAACATGGAGTCTTGGCTCTACTCACAGCTGCACCAAACCTTCCTGAGTTGGAGCGCTTTGCTATGCTTAATCCCCTGAGAATCATTAATATGGCCATATGTCCAATATCAAGAGCTATGAAGCGGTATCTTGCATCGCCATAAAAACAATCAAACAATATTTTTTATAATTATAATACAAAGAACCGCTATGCGGGGGTTTCTGAATTCGAATATGTTTCCCATCGAAAGCAGCTATGCAATTTGGGAAATTAACAACTTGTAAGAACTTGTCGGCAATCAAAAGCAATGAGCTGATGTAGGGTGAGGTAACACAAGGAGCTGTAACATGTTCCAAATGACACCACAGGTCTCATGTACTGTTGCTCAAATAGTGGATTTCCATATACAGAGTTGTTAATGTAGGGAGGAAAACGTTTCGCCAGTAGCCAGGAATCTAGAATATGAATGAAATAAAAATTTAGCAACAACATGAAGATGGGTCAGAGTAGGTGCTCTTCACTAATACACGGCCAAAACCAAACACCACAAAAAATAAACATAATTTGACAATGCCTGATACAGAACATGACAGAAGGGCGATCCATTATGCTGCATCTACATGTGCAGGAATTATTGACAACGCAGGAAGGGTCATAATTAACTGCCAAATAACAAACATGTTCATAATTCTAAATCCAGGAGGGGAATGCGAACCTCAGAGTCACAACTAATCTTTCCTCAGGAGAAATACATTTACGAAATGTTGTGTCCTGACATCGACTATCATCCTGGATCAGCGAAAGGAGAACATCAAAGGTCAAAACGGACATGTGAAGGGATCTGTGGAATTTAATAGGAAAATTCCACAGTTGGAAATAGCCTGTGAAAAGCCCCATATTGTTCATGGACATGATTGACCTCAGGAACCCAATATCTCCTTTCTCTTTCACGTCTATTCTGCCGACGTCGTAATGCAATTAACCGATATCTTACTAGCAAAGCCACACTCATGTTTCTGACACTAAACACATTGAAGGCAAAACGGTGTCTGTATCTGTGGAGGGAGGTCACGTCACTGTCTGTGTCTGTGGGGGGGGGGCACGTCACTGTCGGTTAGGTCACGTCACTGGCTGTGTCTGTGGGGGGTCACGTCACTGTGGGGGGGTCACGTCGTTGTCGGTTAGGTCACGTCACTGGCTGTGTCTGTGGGGGGTCACGTCACTGTGGGGGGGGTCACGTCGCTGTCTCTGGGGGGGGTCACGTCACTGTGGGGGGGTCACGTCATTGTCAGTGGGGGGAGTAACGTTACTGTCTGTGGGGGGGGGGGGGTCACGTCACTGTGTGTCTGTGGGGGGGGTCACGTCCATGTCTGTGTCTGCGTGGGGACGTCACGTCACTGTCTGTGTCTGTGGGGGGGGTCACGTCACTGTCTGTGTCTGCGGGGGAAGGTTACGTCACTGTGGGGAAGGTCATGTCACTGGCTGTATCTGTGGAGGGAGGTCACGTTACTGTGTCTGTGGGGGGGGGGCACGTCACTGTCGGGAAGGTCACGTCACTGGCTGTGTCTGTGGGGGGGTCACGTCACTGTGGGGGGGGTCAGTCACTCTGTGTCTGTGGGGGGGTCACGTCACTGTCTGTGGGGGGGTCACGTCACTGTGGGGGGGTCAGGTCATTGTCAGTGGGGGGGGTCACGTCACTGTCTGTGGGGAGGGGGTCACGTCACTGTGTGTCTGTGGGGGGGGGTCACTTCCAAGTCTGTGTCTGCGTGGGGACATCACGTCACTGTCTGTGGGGGGGGGTCACGTCACTGTGTCTGTGGGGGGGTCACGTCACTCTCTGTGTCTGGGGGGGGGGTCACGTCACTGTCTGTGTCTGCGGGGGGAGGTCACGTCACTGTCTGTGTCTGCCGGGAGGTCACGTCACTGTCTGTGTCTGCGGGGGGAGGTCACGTCACTGTCTGTGGGGGGAGGTCTGTGTCTTTGGGGGGGTCACGTCACTGTCTGTGTCTGCGGGGGGAGGTCACGTCACTGTCTGTGTCTGCGGGGGGAGGTCACGTCACTGTCTGTGTCTGCGGGGAGAGGTCACGTCACTGTGTCTGCGGGGGGAGGTCACGTCACTGTCTGGGGAAGGTCATGTCACTGTGTCTGCGGGGGGAGGTTACGTCACTGTCTGTGTCTGCGGGAGAAGGTCACGTCACTGTGGGGAAGGTCATGTCACTGGCTGTATCTGTGGAGGGAGGTCACGTCACTGTCTGTGTCTGTGGGGGGGGCCACGTCACTGTCGGTTAGGTCACGTCACTGGCTGTGTCTGTGGGGGGTCACGTCGCTGTCTCTGGGGGGGGGTCACGTCACTGTGGGGGGGTCACGTCATTGTCAGTGGGGGGAGTAACGTCACTGTGGGGGGGGGGGGTCACGTCACTGTGGGGGGGAGGGTCACGTCACTGTGTATCTGTGGGGGGGTCACGTCCATGTCTGTGTCTGCGTGGGGACGTCACGTCACTGTCTGTGTCTGTGGGGGGGTCACGTCACTGTCTGTGTCTGCGGGGGAAGGTCACGTCACTGTGGGGAAGGTCATGTCACTGGCTGTATCTGTGGAGGGAGGTCACGTCACTGTCTGTGGGCGGGGGGGCACGTCACTGTCGGGAAGGTCACGTCACTGGCTGTGTCTGTGGGGGGGTCACGTCACTGTGGGGGGGGTCACGTCACTCTGTGTCTGTGGGGGGGTCACGTCACTGTCTGTGGGGGGGTCACGTCACTGTGGGGGGGTCACGTCATTGTCAGTGGGGGGGTCACGTCACTGTCTGTGGGGAGGGGGTCACGTCACTGTGTGTCTGTGGGGGGGTCACGTAAATGTCTGTGTCTGCGTGGGGACATCACGTCACTGTCTGTGTCTGTGGGGGGGGGGTCACGTCACTGTGTCTGTGGGGGGGTCACGTCACTGTCTGTGGGGGGGTCACGTCACTGTGTGGTGGGAGGTCACGTCACTGCCTGTGGGGGGAGGTCTGTGTCTGTGGGGGAGGTCACGTCACTGTCTGTGTCTGTGGGGGTGTCACGTCACTGTCTGTGTCTGTGGGGGGGTCACGTCACTGTCTGTGGGGGGAGTTCACGTCACTGTCTGTGGGGGGGGGTCGCGTCACTGTGGGTGGGGTCACGTCACTGTCTGTGTCTGTGGGGGGGAGTCACGTCATTGTCTGTGGGGGGAGGTCACGTCAATTTCTGTGTCTGCGTGGGGAGGTCACGTCATTGTCTGTGGGGGGGGGTCAGGTCACTGTCTGTGGGGGGGGTCACGTCACTGTCTGTGTGGGGGTTCACGTCACTGTGTGTGGGGGAGGTCACGTCACTGTCTGTGGGGGGGTCACGTCACTGTCTGTGTCTGCGGGGGTAGGTCACGTCACTGGCTGTGTCTGTGGGGGGAGGTCACGTCACTGTGTCTGTGGGGGGAGGTCACGTCACTGTGTCTGTGGGGGGGGTCACGTCACTGTCTGTGTCTGTGGGGGGGGTCACGTCACTGTGTCTGTGGGGGGGTCACGTCACTGTCTGTGTCTGTGGGGGGGTCACGTCACTGTCTGTGTCTGTGGGGGGAGGTCACGTCACTGTCTGTGTATGTGGGGGGAGGTCACGTCACTGTCTGTGTCTGTGGGGGGGGTCACGTCACTGTCTGTGTCTGTGGGAGGGGGGGGGGTCACGTCACTGTCTGTGGGGGGGTCACGTCACTGTCTGGGGGGGGTCACGACACTGTCTATCTGTGGGGGGCGCTCAGGGGCCACAGTCATTTAACCCTTTCTATAACCCCTGCAGTGCCCTTTTGTGTTGCTTTTCCACTTTTTGTAGCTCTTTATTGCAGCTTCCCTTTCTGGGCCCAGCACTGCCATCTATTTAGTTATTGTATTTCTGATTGTTATTAAAGTTGTGAAAAAAAAAAAGATAAAGAGAGAGAAAGAGAGAAGACCTGTGATGACGTCACAGCCATGTGACCAGGGAGCAGAGCTCAGGAGGCAGAAGGTAAAAGACCTGTGATGACATCATCGTCATGTGATCAGCTTTAGAAGGGGCGGAGCTAGCTGTCATTGGATTAGTTGCTACATGTGACTGTAAGGGGGAGGAGCTTAATCGTAGTTACGTTTTTGTGAAGGACCTGTAGCGTGCGCACGTTCAATAAGGGGCGGAGCTACGTCAGAGGCTATAAATAGGACCGGCTTCCCGCGCTGTGGCAGACTGAGGGGCGGCAGCGTCCTATGAGGATGTGACAGTGCGAGACACAGCTAGAGACTATGAGGAGATAATGGCGAAGCTGTGCTGAGGGGGACACAGTGTATGGAGCCGCACACAGGGGGCCACACAGTGTATGGAGCCGCACGCAATCCTCCATACTGGAGACTATGAGGAGATAATGGCGGAGCCGCACACAGTGGCCCACACAGTGTATGGAGCCTCACACAGGGGCCACACAGTGTATGGAGCCGCACATAGGGACCACACAGTGTATGGAGCCGCACACAGGGGCCACACAGTGTATGGAGCCGCACACAGGGGCCACACAGTGTATGGATCCGCACACAGGGGCCACACAGTGTATGGAGCCTCACACAGGGGCCACACAGTGTATGGAGCCGCACACAGGGGCCACACAGTGTATGGAGCCGCACACAGGGGCCACACAGTGTATGGGGCCGCACACAGGGGCCACACAGTGTATGGAGCCGCACACAGGGGCCACACAGTGTATGGGGCCGCACACAATCCTCCATACTGTCCTGTGTGCTGATGACTGCGGCTCCTCCATTAAAAGACGAAGCTGTGGCCTCAGGTCTCGGGAGGGAAAGTACAGAGAAAGTATACAAGAGCAGGGAGAAGTCACAGCAACCGGGAGGGAAAGCAAAGAAAACAGGAAAAAGACAAAATATTAGGACAAAAATCGTGAGAAAATTCATAAAAATAAGAAAAAATACAAAATGAAAAAAACTTAGTAAAAAGAAAAATCTATTAATTTCTTAAAAATCCTGAGAAATTCATATAAATTTGAAAAATTATACAAATCTGGAAAAATGTATAAAAGTAAAAAATACAAAATGAGGAAAAAGGTATATAAATCAGGATAATGCATCAGGAATAATTAAAATTCAGGAGAAAGTTCATAAAAATGAGGAAAACATACAACATGAGCAAAAGCTTATAAAAATCAAATAATTTTATAAAAGGAGAAAATTCATGAAAAACAGGAAAAAATACAAAATGAGGGAAAGTGAAAAATCAAGAAGAAAAATTAGGAATAAGTTTATAAAAATCAGGATAAAGATTCAAAAAATAAGGAAAATAATACAAAATTAAGGAAAAACAAATATGAAATTTCATAAAAATCAGGAGAAAATTTATAAAAAAATTAAAATTGCAAAAAGGAAAAAAAAAACTTGATATAATCAGGGAGAAAAATCAAAATCCGGAAAATTTCATAAAAATCAGGAAAAAATACAAAATGTGGAAGACTTAATAAAATCAGGAAGAAAAATCAAAATAAAATAATTTAAAAATGAAAATACAAAATGAGGAAAGAATTCTAAAAATCAGGAGACATTTTACAAAAGGTAGGGAAAAACTTAGAAATCAAAAATAATTTCATAAAAGAAGAAAATTTCAAAAAATTAAGAAAATTGCAAAATGAGACAACTTAACAAGGCTGGCTTCACACCTGCTTATTGCGGCAGGCGAAAGCAAGCCGACCGCATACACCGTGCGTCCCTATGTTTAATATGTGGACGCACGGTGTATGGGCTCAGGTGAGGATGGCCGTGCGTACCCATTGCCCGCCATGTGTGTGCATGCAGAGGCTGGCGTACAAATCACATTCACGTCTGCACAGGATCTGCAACATGTTGCCTATTCGGTGCGGCCAGGAATGTGTGATTTGTACGCCAGCCTCTGCATGTGTGCAAATTACAAATGGCGGCCCGTGGGTACGCACGGACTTCCGCACCCGACCGCATACACCGTGCGTCCCCATATTAAACATAGGGACCTACGATGTATGCGGTTGGCTTGCGTTCGCCCGCAGCAATAAGCAGCGGCAGAGAACGCGAGTGTGAAGCCAGCCTAAAGGCAGGGAGAAAAATCTAAATCGGGTCATAAAAATCAGGGAAAAATACAAAACGAGGAAAGAACTTTGCAAAATTGGGAAGAAAAATCAAGATTGGGAATAGTTTAGAAAAATAAAATGCACAAAACAGGAAAAAATACAAAATGAAGAAAAACGTATGAAAATGAGGAAGAAAAATAACAAAATCAGTAATAATTTTCTAAAAATCAGGAAAAAATTAAAAAAATTCAGGAAAAAATACAACATGAAAAAAAATACAAAAATCAGGAAGAAAAATGAAAATCAGTGATAATTTCATTAAAATCAGGAAAGAATACAAATCACAAATAATTGGAAACCATTATATTTATGATAATTCCATGATTTCCTCGTCTCGTCGGAAAACGTTCCCCAGTACTTTGTGGGAATCAAATACCCCAAAATCGCTTCTTTTAATATTTACTTTGCTCAAAAATAGATAATTACAGTTTGTAGGTTTTCCACAATTGCAAAAAAAACTAAAATAATTTGCTCATGACACCGGGTTTCGTACAATTGTGTCAGAGAAAAACGGAAAAAGTTAATTGTGAAAACACCTGTCGGCTGTGTGACCGTCACAGACCCGGGCACTGAGGGGTGAAGTCAGAGACTTTGTACTGAACAATCTGGAGGAAAGTTTCCTCCCCTCCCGGTCGTTCCTGCTCCGTCCTCACTGATGGGTTATTGTGTTATCAAAATAATGAATGTTACACATCACATTCAGATTTACCGAAGTAACGAAGCAAATATCTGCAGATACCAGAGGTGGAGCGAGCGGAGGAAATATGAGACAATGAGAAATAAAATGGAGTAATGGTCGGGAACCAATCCAGGGACAAATAGCTGAATATTATTAAAACTATCTGTAAAATGACAAATAGAATTTATAAGAAGAAGAGGGAGAGGCGAGTGCAGACAAAAGCAAAGGAAAAAATAGAGAATCGCAAACTAATATAATATATAGTGCTACTCAAAAAAATTATATTGGAGTATATAGGTATGTGAATGAAACAAGTCCAGTATATAAAAGATATATAGGCACATGGTGTCCACTAACAATTGGAATTGTTAGTGCACACCATGTTGAGTATGGAGAGCCCTGTGTGCCTACACATTGGAGCTCCCCCACTAGTGACCCCATCCACATATAGAGCATAATTAAACATCTGTACCCAGCCTTCGAGAAGAACAGGTCAACTTGTAACTTGGCCGTTCTGCAGGAAGGGATTTGTTCTAGCGCATCGGGATGAGACCCCAAAGCCATGGTAAAGACAAAGGGTGCCCTTATCAGTGCAAGATCCAATGTTCGGGTGTTGTGCGTGTGTGTGATGTTGTGTATGTCATGCTGGTGTGGATGAGTTGTGTAGGAAAGGTCAGTATGTCAGTTCGGGGATGTGTGATGAATTTTGAAGCATTCATTCAAACACAGTCCTGGTTTGTCTGGACGCGTTTCACATTGGAAACGTGTGAGCTTTTTTGTCCCCCTTTTATGGCAGCCCCGACACCTTTTCTTTCAGAAGTTGCGACCTCACGGGGAAAATGTTGCCCTGGTACCACACGTGAAGCTCGAGTTCCAGGAGTGCTGGGGCGCGCTTCTTCTCCTCCTCTTCTAAAAATCAGGGACTTGATCACCTTCTCCTGAATCTGAAGGAAGGTGTTGGTGGTCTGGCCTGCACATCGTGATAGCACGTATGCACATTCCATCTGTATGATGTGCACGGCCAGCTTTTTATACCACACCTTCGTCTTCCGCATGGCACTGTAGGGCTGGAGGACTTGATCAGAAAGATCAACTCCTTCCATGTGCTCGTTGTACCCCAGGGCACAGTCCGGTTTGTGGGCCTGCGCTGGGGTACCCCTGGTGCCAGGCCAATGAATTGTAGTGAAAAAAAAGGCATCCCTGTTGTCTTTGAACTTGACCACAAGCATGTTGCGGATACATTGGGCTCAACTCTCACCCTTTGTGAGAGGCTGCTCAACTAGCGTCAAAGGGAGACCCCTCTGGTTTCTGCGCACAGTACCGCAAGCGGCGGTAGTTCTGGCAGAGAGGGATTGGAAGAGTGGGACGCTTGTATAAAAATTATCAACATACAGATAGTAGTCTTTATCTAGCAGTGGGTGAATCAAATCCCACACTATTTTCCCACTCACCCCCAGAGCAGCTGGACACTCTGGGGGCTGTATCCTGGAATCATTACCTTCATACACTCTAAAGCTGTGAGTGTACCCTGAGGTACTATCGCACAGCTTGTAGAGTTTGATTCCATACCTCCCCCTCTTGCTTGGCAGGTATTGCCGAAACTGAAGCCTCCCTTTGATGTGGATGAGGGATTCATCCACACAAATTTCCCTTTTGGGAACATACACTTCAGCAAACTTGCTGCTGAAGTGTTCGATTACTGGCCGAATTTTGAACAGTCTATCAAAATTCGGGTCATCGCGGGAAAGGCTGTGTCCGCATTGTGCCTGAAATGCAAAAACTTGTGAATGATCTCAAATCTATTTTGGGCCATCACCGCGCCGAACACTGGAGTCTGATAGCAAATATCTTCACTCCAGTATTGGCGGATTTCTGGTTTCTTCTTAATCCCCATGTGAAGTACCAGTCCCCAATATTTCAACATCTCTACTGAGTCCACGGGTCTCCAAGCAGAATACATTGAATTTGGGTTTTGGGCCAGAAATTGTTGGGCGTACACGTTGGTCTGCTCCACCATGAGACTCACAATGGCCTCAGAGAAATAGACTTTGAAAAAGTCTATTTCCCTGAGGTTTGCCGTCCCGAACTGGATTTCTGATTGGGGAAGGAAATTAGGAATCCGTGGAGTGCAGTTTTCAGGGACCAGGGTCCAAACGGGGGCCCTGGTGCTAGGTTGGATGTGACTAGCACCAGATTGAGGATTACTCACAGTTGGCTGTGGGTCTTCCTCCATGGCCCCCGGCTCCTCTCCTCCAGGCTCCGGCTCTTCCCCCCCCCAGCCTCTGGACGATGTCTTGTCCTCCACCGTCTGTTGTGGTGAGTCGGTGTCACTGGAGGAGGAAGAATGCGAGGAATAGAGGAACGTGGGGTCCTCTCCTTCACTTTCAGCTTCGGAGGCAACAATAGCATATGCCTCCTCAGCTGAGTACGCCCTTTCTGGCCGTGATGACTTGGACGGGCGGGACATTTTGTATGTGCTGTGTACATGTAAAAAAAGATTCTAAAAAAAACTTTATAATAGTGTGAGTGTACGTGTGTGTGTGTTTGGTGCAACTTTATAATGCAGTCACGTGTGGGGGACGCTCAGGCACACGGGGCATGGAGGGCGCTCGGGCACGGAGGGCGCTCGGGGGCACGGAGGGCGCTCAGGGGCACGGAGGGCGCTCAGGGGCACGGAGGGCGCTCAGGCACGGAGGGTGCTCGGGCACACGGAGGTCACGGGGCGCGCTCAGGCACAAGAAGGGCACGGGGCGCGCTCAGGCACAAGGAGGGCACGGGGCTCGTGTCTGATGTTGGTATACAGAGACTCACGTCCATAATAATTAAGATTGTACCTTGTGGGATGATTAAATCCTCTAATTAGATCCCATAAATCTCTGACATAAGAACATAATGAAAAAAGCATATAGTTGAAGATAGACGTCAACAACATGTGAGCATTGGCGTTCCAATTAGCCACATTCCGGCCACAATTGGCCTACCTGGGGGTCTCTCCAATGATTTATGCACTTCCAATGATTTATGCACAAGGAGCATGTAAAATGTGGGCACAATAGGATGGTGGGTGGTGATGAAATCCTGTTCCTTTTTAAAAATATTTGCCTCCTGGAAAGACAGTCCAAGCAGGCGATCTATCTTAAGCTTGCATAGAGAAGTAAAATGTGAGGGCAAAACCTGGTGGTACATATTGTTAGATAACTGTCTCTCTGCCTCAGTGATATACATATCATCTGGCTATAGGACAATATTAATATTTATACAATACCATTAATTCCATGCTGCTATACATAAGAAGGTGTTACATGCAAAATACAGATGTACATTACATCAAACAAATTAATAATCACAGACTAGTACTGAGGGGAGAGGACCCTGCCCTCACAGGCTTACATTCTACAGGATGATGGGGAGGAGACAGTAGGAAGGGGGTTGCAGCAGCTCCGCGCAGGTGATGTGGCTGCGCGGTGGTATCTCCAGTGGTGGTGAGGTAACATCTCCAGTGGTGGTATGGTTGCCACTCCGGTATTGGCAAGGTGGCCACTCCGGTTTTGTTAAGGCGGCCTCTCCGGCAGTGGTAAGGCGGCCTCTCCGGCAGTGGTGGAGCGCCAGCTCTTGTAGCAGTAGGGTCATTGCAGGCTGTCAAATGTACCAGTTTAGATGACTCTAGGTGCACATGAAAATGGACCAGGTGAGAATAGAAGGGAGGGGCTGCACTGGGGCTGGCTATGGGGTCAGCAGGAGGGAATTAAGAAATTGCAATTAGTATGGACAATTGGATTTTACACAGGGTGAGATCAAACACAAAGCTGTGAAACTAAGATCAATGGGTGGAAGTGATATTACATGTTGAAGATATAATTGCAGTCAAACGTAACAGTTTAGAAAGAAAAAACAGGAGAAGATAGGGGTTCAGTCTGTGCAGGATAGGACGTTATTCAGACCTACTTCGGCTGTGGCTCTCTCTAAGTCTCGGTCCTCCTCCTTTTCATGTCTACTATTGGAGGAGTCTCTGTTCCTCTCCTTTTGTATGAGGAACAAGGCCCGCTATCAATTGACGATAAATAATCTTGAAAAAAAAGCTTCTCATTTGGATGTGGTTATGTCTGGTGCCTGGATCAATCTTGATGGCAGCTGTCTTCCACGCTGCGCATTGACAACCTTCGTACCGGTTTCACACATACAGATTAGCGAAATTAAAAAGGCCTATTTACCTCTTGTAATTTATAATTAGGCCTGCCTTACCAGTTTAAAAAAACAACCAGAGCAGAATGGGGTTCAGTCAGTATGCAGGATAGGACGGTATTCAGACGTACTTTGGCTGTGGCTCTCATCCAGTCTTAGTCCTCCTTTTCATGTCTACTATTGAAGGAGTCTCTGTGAATCTCCTTTTGTCCGCTCTATTCAAGGAACAAGGCCCGCTCTCAAATGATGATAAAGAATCTTGAGAAAGCTCCTTTTCTTCATTTTGGATGGTTGTCTGGTGCCTGGATCACTTTTGGCCGCACCTTTTGTCCAGCCTCGGCAGTGACATTCCTGCCTGCTGGCTTCATTGGAACTGTGTGTTGGAAGTAAAACGGTTTTTAAGCTGCTTCAAATTTATTATTAGGCCTTTCTTTCCCTAAGAACCTCTTCGAGGCAGTGGTGGAGAGATATTATGGAGGACTGGGTCCTATGGTGATTTCCCCTTCTCCACCATGAAAGAAAAAGATTAGAATTGTGCTCAATGATCAATGGGTGGAAGTGATATTGCATGTTAAAGATATTGTAGTCAAGCGTACCAGTCTAGAAAGAAAAAACAGGAGGAGATGGGGGTTCAGTCAGTGTTCAGGATAGGACGGTATCAGACGTACTTCGGCTGTGGCTCTCTCTAAAGTCTCGGTCCTCCTCCTTTTCATGTCTACTATTGGAGGAGTGTCTATGCGTCTCCTTTTGTATGAGGTACAATGCCCGCTCTCAAATGACGACGATAAAGAATCTTGAGAAAACTTTGCCTCTTTTTGGATGGTTATGTTTGGTGACTGGATCAATGTTTATAGCAGCTTTCGGCCACCCTGCGCATTGACAACGTTCGTGCCGGTTTCACAGCAACAGTCCCGGTGAAATTAAAAAGGCCTATTTGCCACTTCAAACTTATAATTAGGCCTTTCTTTTCCTAGGAGCCTGACGCTTCTTTGAGGCAGTGGTGGACAGAAATTATGGAGGACTGGATCCTCTCTGGTGACACCTCGTCCCCCACCATGAAAGAAAAAGATTAGAATTGTGTTCAAGACAGGTAGATGCAAAATCGCCCCACGTACCTGTGTAATATAAGCAAGGATGAGATTGCAGACTGTGGAATATAGAATTACATTCTGGTATTTTCTGATCATCATAATGGGAGACCCAGACAATGGGGTTTAGGGCACTGCCCTCCGGAGGCCACACTAGGTACTACAAGTTTGTAGACACCGCCCCCTCCGCTTATAAACCCCTACCGCAGGGAACATCCTTAGTTTTAAACTTAGTGTGCTCGGAGGATCACACGCTTTGCTTGCACTTCACTGCATACTCACAGTTTACGTGATGGCGTATGAAGACAAGGTAAAAAGGTCCCGTCGGGGACCTCCGGCAGTCTCTCTGCTCACCTTCGGGGAACACGCAGGTTGAGGTACCGGAGGGCCTAGTGCCTGGACACGCGGTGTTCTCCCGGTACGCTGCCGCACTCCTTCCCATCCCCCATGGGGGCTCTGGAAAGTGGGAGATAGGAGCCTTGCACAGCTCCGCTCCGTCCGAGGCCTCCCTAAATGGTGCTTACAGACCGGACTGGAGCCAGCCCAGTCCGAGGCCTCCCTAAATGGTGCTTACAGACCGGACTGGTGCTGAAACCCCCGTCCGAGGCCTCCCTTAATGGTGCTTACAGACCGGACAGGCACTGAGATACCCTGGTGTCTCCGGTGTGCCTGGGGGTAGTGTCTGGACCTGAGGCGTCCTGACACTCAGACCGCGCGCTACCCTCGGGTCCGCGGTTCTGGCGGTGTGCCCTGTGCTGGGGTCACCCTGGCTGACCGCCCTGTGTACCCACAGGGGCTGCGGCTGTGGGCTTCAGACTTTTGTCTGCATGCCTGGGTATTTATATTTATACCTCCCGCGCTGCGGGCTCCGGCGCCTACATTACTGTAATGGCTGCCTGGAGACTTGTGGAGCAGCCCATGTGACATTGATGGGCGTGTGTGTGTGCTTCCCGCGTGTTTCGGCTCCGCCCTCAGCTTCTGCTGCGGCGGCCATCTTTCTCGCTCACTTCCCGGCTGGGATCTGTTGAGACGGCTCTGCTGCGCTCCCGGGGAGATCAGGTTCATAACCCTCGCGGAGGCCACACACACATCGCTCTTTTCCCCACCGCTTTGCAGCGGTCGGTAAGACACCGGTGTACCGGTGATTTTCTCCTGTTTGGCTTATTTTCCCCTACTGTGGGTATGTCCTCAGGAAAGAAAGGTGCTGCTAAGGCGGCCAATACCACCTCTGTCTGTGCTACATGCAACGGGACACTGGTTGGGGGGTCCTGCAATAATTGCGGACGACCAGAAGCCCGGACTGTCACTGCTGAGTCAGCAGCTCCGGTGCTATACCCTGAGGTTCAGGTGATCCCAGGGCCATGGGAAAAACAGAATAAGATCAATGAATCTATGTTGTCCCAATTGTCCTCCATGTCGCAATCCCTGGAGGCACTAACAAGGAGACTGGAAGGTCCAGCTGCTCCTTCGAGCTACCCCCGGGTGTCTCCGTCTTCCACTGTGAGACCCCTTAAGCGGGCTCGCCGTGATGATTCACCCGAGCTCCAGACTCTCTCTGAGGAGCGTCACTCTGAAGGTGACGAGGATGATGGGGGTTCAATCCTCGGGTCCGTGTCAGAACCACCAGAAGGGGTGGAGGATCTGGTGTCCTCCATCAACGAGACTTTACGTCTCGTGGCACCCCCTGAGGAGGTGGACGTTCACCCGAAGGAGGTCTATCAATGGTTACAACCAGAGGCTAGACCATGTGGCTCTTTTATGGACCACACTAATTTTGGAAGGGTGGTTAGAGCTCCCAGGGTTCACCCTGGGCGGCGTTATGTCCGCAAATCTAAGGACACTCGCTTCCCCTTTCCCCAGGAAGTGCTTCAGGAGTGGTCGCAGTCCCCGAAGGTGGACGCTTCCATGACCAGGATTGCTGCACGTTCCCTTTTCTCGGCCTCTGATAGCTCCTCATTGAAGGACGCAACAGACAGACAGGTCGAACAACTCGCCAAGTCTTCTTATGAGGCGGTAGGGTCTTCTTTTGCCCCTAATTTTGCTGCGGTCTGGACCTTGCAGGCGATCACCTCCTGCCTGGATGGTATTGCTGACCTGGCAGGGTCCAGCTCAGAGGTTCTGGCACTTACCGACAGGGCAAGAGCCTATGCGGATTACGCCAGGACGGCGTCCCTGGAGACTGCCACCCGCTCTGCTGTGGCCTCGGCCAATGCGATAGCGATCCGCAGGTTGTTGTGGCTGCGTCTATGGGACTCAGATGCCACGTCAAAAAAGATTCTGCAGAATCTTCCATTCTCTGGTGACAGACTTTTTGGTACCGAGCTGGACAAGCTGATCAAGGATTCTGCGGAGTCCAAGATACCACAGAACAAACCTAAGCCACGGTATACCGTGAAAAGGAACCCTAAACAGTGGTCCTTTCGCTCCAGCTCGCAGCCTTCGGCATCTTCCGCTCGCGCGGACCGTGGGGGCAAGCCTTCTACTCAATGGCGCCCCAAGAGTCGCCAGAAGAAGCCGGCGGGGGCAACAGCTGCCGCCCCCAAACCCACTTCCGCATGACTCGCTCCCTCTTCCTGCCTCCCCACAGGTGGGGGGTCGCCTGTCCCGATTTCAGGACAGATGGCGACTCCGCAATCAGGATCAGTGGGTCAGAGACGTAGTCTCGCGAGGTTACAGGATAGAGCTGTCATCGCAGCCCGCACACCGATTCCATCGGTCTGTTCCATCTCCAGAAAAGGCTCAGGCTTTTTATCTGGTGTTGGAGGGTCTCCGCAGAGACCGGGTAGTGGTCCCAGTGCCCGCTGGGGAGAGGTTCAGGGGTTTTTACTCCAACCTCTTTATCGTCCCAAAGAAGGACGGCTCCTTTCGCCCGGTTCTGGACCTCAAGTTGTTCAACCGTCACGTGTTGGTTCGGAAGTTTCGCATAAAATCCCTGCGCTCCGTGATCGCGGCTGTGTCGCAGGGAGACTTCCTAGCGTCCATAGATATCCGAGACGCTTACCTTCACGTGCCCATTGCACCGGCTCATCAGCGCTGGTTGAGATTCGCAGTGGGGGAAGAACACTTCCAGTTCGTGGCGCTGCCTTTCGGGTTGGCCTCGGCACCGCGGGTGTTCACGAAAGTGATGGCCTCGATGATGGCTCTTCTGCATGCGCAGGGTCACGCCGTCATACCTTATCTAGACGACCTGTTGGTCAGAGCGCCATCGGAACACCTGTGTCAGCGAAGCCTGGAGGTGACCATGCAGTCTCTGGAATGGTTTGGGTGGCTTCTCAATGTCCAGAAATCCACCCTGGTTCCAACCCAGTCACTGACGTATCTGGGCATGGACTTCCACACGGACTCTGCTCTGGTGTCTCTGCCGCGAGCCAAACAGCTGGCCATCCAATCAGGAGTACACGATCTCCTCAGGTCACCACACTCATCCCTGCGGGTCTTGATGAAGCTGGTGGGGCGCATGGTGGCAGCAATAGAGGCGGTGCCTTTCGCGCAGTTTCGCCTCCGTCCTCTGCAACTGGAAATTCTCCAGAGGTGGGACAAGAGGACGTCCTCTCTGAATCAGCTGGTGGTTCTTTCCCAGCCGACCAGGGATGCTCTGCAGTGGTGGCTCCAGCCAAGTCACCTGTCGAGGGGCCGATCCTTCCTAAAACCGTCATGGTTAGTGGTGACCACCGACGCCAGTCTAAAGGGCTGGGGCGCGGTGTTCTTACACCACAGGGCTCAAGGTCTCTGGACACGGTCGGAGTCGACGTTGCAGATCAACGTGCTGGAGCTCAGGGCGGTCTATCTTGCACTCCTGGCTTTTCGGGTGTTCCTGTCAGGACAGCCCATTCGGGTTCAGTCCGACAATGCGACGACCGTCGCCTATATAAATCATCAGGGAGGAACCAGGAGTGCACAGGCCCTAGCAGAAGTCCACCGCATTCTATCATGGGTGGAAGACAACAACTGCTTGATCTCCGCAGTTTACATCCCAGGTGTCGAGAATTGGGAAGCCGATTACCTGAGCCGACAGGGGATGGACGCCGGAGAATGGTCTCTTCATCCGGACGTCTTCCGGGACATCTGCAACAGATGGGGCATCCCGGACGTGGATCTGATGGCCTCACGGCTGAATCATCAGGTGCCACAATATGTGGCGAGATCGTGGGATCCTCAGTCTCTGGGGGCAGATGCTCTGATCCTGAGTTGGTCCAGCTTCCAACTACCATATGTTTTCCCACCTCTGGCACTGATTCCCAAGGTCCTGTGGAAAATCAGGACGGAATGCCGCACAGCCATTCTAGTGGCTCCGGATTGGCCCAGGAGGTCCTGGTATCCGGATCTGTGGCAACTGTCAGGCGGGAACCGGTGGGCTCTTCCAGACCGCGCAGATCTACTCGCGCAAGGCCCCTTCTTCCGCCCCAATTCCAGGGCTCTCAGGTTGACTGCGTGGCTCTTGAGGCCTGGCTTCTAACGTCCAGGGGATTCTTCCCTACGGTGGTTGCAACTATGAATCGAGCTAGACGGCCCGCATCGCGGAAGATATACCACAGAACGTGGAAAATCTTTTTCACCTGGTGCGCCTCTGGTGGACGTTCACCTTGGCCTTTGTCGATCCCGACCCTGTTAGCCTTTTTGCAGTCGGGCTTGGAGTTGGGCCTTTCCCTCAGTTCCCTGAAGGGTCAGGTATCAGCGCTGTCTGTGCTGTTTGACAGACGCTTGGCACTCCTCCCAAAGGTTCGTCAATTTCTCCAGGGGGTGTCTCGGGTGGTCCCGCCGTATAGGCGACCTCTGGACCCTTGGGATCTCAACATGGTCCTGGCGGCTCTACAGAAACCGCCTTTTGAGCCACTGAGAGAAGTTTCCCTCTCTTATCTGTCTCAGAAAGTGGTCTTTCTGGTGGCAATTACGTCTCTAAGACGGGTCTCTGAATTGGCTGCACTATCGTGCAAGTCACCCTTTCTGGTGGTTCACCAAGACAAGGTGGTGTTGCGCCCGCGGGCGGAATTCTTGCCAAAAGTGGTTTCCACTTTTCATTTGAACCAGGAGATTGTTCTTCCGTCATTCTGTCCTGCCCCTGTTCATCAGGTTGAGCGCGATCTCCACACTCTGGACCTCGTACGGGCGGTACGCATTTATGTGTCCAGGACTGCCTCCTTCCGGAGTTCGGACTCCTTGTTCGTACTGACGGCAGGTCGCTGTAAGGGGTCCGCGGCGTCAAAATCAACCTTGGCCAGATGGATCAAGGCACCCATTCAAGAGGCCTACCGTTCTTCTGGTTTGCCTCTCCCGGTGGGCTTGAAGGCGCACTCGACCAGAGCTGTCGGTGCCTCCTGGGCTTTGCGACATCGCGCTTCTGCGCTACAAGTGTGTCAGGCGGCCACTTGGTCCAGCCTGCACACTTTCTCTAAGCACTATATGGTGCATGCCCATGCCTCTGCGGATGCAAGTTTGGGCAGGCGGGTCCTCCAGGCGGCGGTTGCCCACCTTTGAGGGGGACCGTATATCTTAACGTCTTTTTTGAGGAGCTCTTCCCGCCCTGGGGTTTGCTTTAGGACATCCCCATTGTCTGGGTCTCCCATTATGATGATCAGAAAAAAGAGAATTTTGTTTACGTACCGTAAATTCTTTTTTCTTGAATCATCAATGGGAGACCCAGCACCCACCCAGTTGTTCCGTTGGATGTTTTACATTTTGATCTGTTCCCAGTTGGGACAGTTTATTCCGGGTTGTTGGACCGTCTGTGCACGGTGTCTTTCCCGATGTTTCGGGTGTGGTTTATGTTGTCTCCTCGCAGCTTATGGACCAAACTGAGGATGTTCCCTGCGGTAGGGGTTTATAAGCGGAGGGGGCGGTGTCTACAAACTTGTAGTACCTAGTGTGGCCTCCGGAGGGCAGTGCCCTAAACCCCATTGTCTGGGTCTCCCATTGATGATTCAAGAAAAAAGAATTTACGGTACGTAAACAAAATTCTCTTTATTTCTACGGTATACTTAGAAGCCATACTTTGAAGGCATTGACCTGAGTGAATATTTTTAAGTGACTCTAGGAGCACATGAGATGGACCAGGTGAGAATGGAAGGGAGGGGATGTACTGGGTCTGGCTAAGGAGCCAGCAGATGGGAATTAAGAGATTGCAATTAGTATGGACATTTCGATGTTACATGGGGAGATCAAACAGAGCAGACTGCACAGATGAGAATAGATGTGAAACTAAGATCAATGGGTGGAAGTGATATTACATATTAAAGATATTGCAGTCACACGTACCCGTTAAGAAAGAAAAAACAGGAGGAGATAAGGGTTCAGTCAGTGTGCAGGATAGGACGGTTTCAGTCGTACTTCGGCTTAGCTCTTGTCCATTCTCAGTCCTCATGTTACTATGGGAGAAGTCTTGCTCGGCTTTTGTCCATTCTCAGCCCTCCTTCATGTCTACTATGGGAGCAGTCTCTGCTCCGGCTTTTGTCCTTTCTCAGTCCTCCTTCATGTCTACTATGGGAGAAGTCTCTGCTCCGGCTTTTGTCCTTTCTCAGTCCTCCTTCATGTCTACTAGACCTGGGCTTGGTAGTCTCTCGCAGGGGTTCTCTCCTTTTGTACGAGGAAGAAAACCCGCTCTCAAATGACGATGAAGAATCTTGAGAAAGCTTGTCCTCATTTTGGATGGTTATGTCTGGTGCCTGGATCAATCTTGATTGCAGCTTTCGTCCACGCTCCGCATTGACAACCTTCGTGCCAGTATCATATATACAGACCTGCAAAAGTAAAAAGGCCTATTTGCCACTTGTAATTTATAATTAGGCCTTTCTTTTCCTAGGAGCCTGACGCTTCTTCGAGGCAGTGGTGGACAGAAATTATGGAGGACTGGGTCCTCTGGTGACACCCTCATCCAGCATGAAAGAACAGATTAGAATTGTGTTCAGTTAAAAGACAGATGCAGATGAGAATCTCAGGAGTGAATGAAGGCAGATGATATTTATCTGGTAGCACTATGTACCTGCGACGAAGATGGAAGGATGAGATTTCAGACTGTGAAATATAGGATTTCATTCTGGTATATTCCTGATACTTAAAGCCACTTTGAGACGTGCATGAGACTTATCTTACCATTGTTTCTCTTTTCTTTCAAACCTTTTAATGCCTTCTTCTGAAATAGGGATACGTTATTTAACTTATTGATTTTAGGTCAATAAGATTTTGGAACACTTCCCTGCGGTCTCGCGATAAGGTCTCTTCCATTGTATCCTGCGTTCGGGGGGAATTCCATGTGTCTTATTTGACCCTGTCAACGCGAGCGTTCTGCACATGGCCAGGAACGGTTAATATGTCAGCGCCGGCATCCAGTTACACACTGCGTCCAAAGTACGAACTGATGAATGTTTATCGGATAGGATCAATTTCTGTAAGATGGTATTGAAGTTCGAGAGAAAAGACCTTCATAAATCTTGGGTGAGAAGCAAGGAAGTCCACATTTAACCAAATATATAAAGTCCATAGACCTGAAGACAAGTATTAGACAATAGCAAACTTAGTATTATGTCATGAATGCATTCAGGCCAAAAAGCCGGTAAACAATAATTCCTCGTTAATACCATGCAGAGTTATTGTCTGCAGATTAAATATCCATTTTTGCTTCGTAGGAGCCAATTCTTACAATATCCACCCCTGTTTCCCATTAAAATACTGCAAACCCAAAATCCGTATGTTACATCTACTATTGTGAAAACTCAAGATATGTGATGCCATTGGTGTAATTGGTTTATCTTTCATCACATCTCCTGCTTCAAGACTGATGGTAGATAAGTGCTTCAGCATTCTTGTTCTAAGTTCTTCAATAGTTTTCCTAATGTCTAGTTTATTGCAGGGGCAAATGATGGTATAGATAACATTTCTTGTCTTACAATTGATAAAAGCTTTCAAATGGATGGTTAGTTGCAAAACCTTAAAGATACCGGATGCATGTTCTGAGACTCATTAGTCCCTTCAGGTACATAATCCTTTTAGTGAGAGACCATGATGCAGTCTAGAAGCTGGCCTTTTCAAAGGACTATTAGTCAAAATGTCCCTCAGATTTGGCACCCAATGAGGGGATGTGGACTCATTAGATGTGACTATCCGTAGTTAGTATATACCAATAATTCTGTAAGATCCCTCCTACTTGATCCCATTTTTCATGGTACGTGGTAATGACCTGAGGAAATTCTTCCCTTGTCTTAGGGCGGTTGATAGAAGTGAAAGTTGCGACTTCTCTCTTGATTGCTGAAAGGCCATCAAAATAACCCTTTTAAGGTAATTACGCTGTTGAAATCTGTTAGTAAACATGCCAGCCTAATTACGGACCTCCAGGTCTGTAGTGCAATTGCGACCTATGCAGAGGATTTGCCCAAGTGGAACACATTTTTAGTGTGAAAAGGATGAAAGCTGTGAATCTAAATCCTTTTGTTTTTGAGTTCTCAGTAAAGGTTGTGTTGTATATTTCTTGGTTGTCCTCACTATATATGCAGTATCTGTTTCTCCCTTTGTCATTTTTCTGTACTGCATTGTGAGCACCCTGTCATTATTTTGTGGTGCGCCTTTTTCTCATTACCATATTAATATGAGATCAAGGATGAAATTGTTACGCAGTTCAAAATGGATAGCCCTACTAGAGAGAAAATGCTCAACGGCTTTAACCCCTTTTTGTGGATGCTGCTGCTATATAAGCTTCCATGTCAAGTTGAGACAAGGAAAAGCGCCCTTGTCCACCATTACTCAGTCCAATTTTTGTAATAGATCGATGTATCCCTCAGATAAATGGAAGGGACATAACAAATGGTTGTAAGATGTTATTAATGTAGACCCCCACATTTTGGGTAATCTAGTTGACCTCTAACACTATAAGTCTACCCTTTGACGGATTTTAGTCCTTTGTGCACTTTAGGAAGTGCATAGAACATGGGTATACTAGCATTCAAGGGTACCATGAAGTTGTGCTCTGTTTTTGAGATCAACCTCTCATCCAAACTATCAAGAATCTTTAGCGAATTTCTGTGAAACATTCTCTAGGGTCATTGGGGATAATACTGTAATTGTCACGATCGTCAAGTATGTTACTACACATAGAAAGATATTGTTCTAAAACAATATTAGCCCCTTTGTTGGAGGGTTTGATAATTTTCCCTTCATTTTTTTTCCAAACAAGTTTCATGGTTCCCATTCCTTGGGGTTGAGATTTGAGCCCGATCTTCGGTTATGAAAGTTAATCCTCTAAGTTCTTTCTCCACCAAATTAGAAAAATTCACATTATGAAAGTCTCCAGGTGGAGGCTTTTAAGATTTTTAGTTTTGAGGTCCGAAAATGGACCCAGTCCTGTCTTGCCATTTCCGAGCAAATCCATCAGACCTTGTTCTTGAAGGAGAATCGGGGCACCGATCACTTTTGACCTAGATGTATGGTGAGGCAGTGTCAGCTGCAGCAAACCGGGGGTGCACTTAACTTGTGACAACCTGAAACATGCTTATCTTGGAAAGAAAAAAGGCACTCACCCGTTGTAGTTTATCACTATGTACGACTTATTCCACTTTAAAGTACAGGATGCAAGGAGGGGGGTGGTGGAGGTGCAGACGACGGCACCGTTTCGGATCAGATGATCCTTTGTCTGATCCTAGCTCAATGGTACACAAAGCTCCTTTTCCTTAATAGGAGGAGCTCTCTGACGTCATATGTGGGCCAAAGGGGGTAATCATGTGCGATTAAAAAAAACATTGTAAGTATAAAACGAAACAGTGGCTGCAAGATAAAAAGTGAAATGAGCATTCAAGGATGATAGTAATAAATATAGTAATTATCCAGGGTAACAAAAGAATTCACTCTGTCATTCAAATATGACGTATATGTCAGTTGCTTAGTAACAAGCATCTAAGATTGCTTTGTTATCCTTGGCGCAGGACTACATTTAGACGGTGAGATTAGCGCATTGCATGATTCGTGACAAATGATCCATGAATTGTCTGACCTCTCTAATGATGTACCCTCGCTGATACTAAGATTTTAGTAAGACTACATTTAAAGAGCGGCTTGAAGATTAATCCCACATGCCGCTACTATAATTGTCACATGAATTTCGTGACAAATGTATCCATGAATATATTAAAATAGTTTTTTTCAAACATGATTGAAGTGATACCGCCAGAAAACTCTCGTTAGCAAAGCATTGGTATAATACCATAGTATAATTCTTATGCTGCTAGACAGCAAATCAAGTATTATAAGGAAAAGAAGGAAGAAGAGAGACTAAGAACAAGAAATCGCATAACGTTTTCATAGTTGGAAGTGACTAATCTAATAGGGGAGGAATAGATAAATGACGAAAGACCGGAAGATTAGATATTTGTTAAACATCTGTATGAAATACAATGACAGACCGTATTTGGAATTGTCCTAGAAAAGGAATATATTTTTGCCGGATTTCTTTATCAGAAATTACTGACTTGAACTGTGAATAAGAAAGAATAAAAAGTTATAATAATATAGCAATATTATTTGTATGTATAGGTATAGTATTATATTTGTTTTTAGATATACTTAAATAATGTGGGGAGCAAGCAAATTATATAGCTCATATATAGGAGAAGATATAATTGGGGCTAAATAATGTAAAACTATAAAGGAACACAGATAAGTCAAGTTTTTCATTCAGGCCAGGACCGCAATGGGCTCTCCCATATTTAGGATCCAGGCAGCCTCGGCTCTTAGTAAATGTTTGTTTATCTCCTCCTCTATCTGAGGGGAAGATCCTCTCCAAACCGGCAAAAGTGAGTGATTTGGGGTCTCCTCCATGGCACTCCCTAATATGTTTTATTAATTTAGGGGATTCCTTGCCGGTCTTAATGGAGTTACAATGTTCTCTGAATCTGACATTCATGGGCCGTATTGTTTTTCTTATGTAATAGCGACCACAAGGGCAGTATATTATATGTACTACCCATGTGGTTCTGCAGTGGATGTTGGAAGTCCCAATATGTGTCAAGCCTCCGACTTTTAAAGATGTACCACTTGTTTTAATTGTGAACACCAACTACAATGTAAACATCTAAAATTGCCACTGCACAATTTTGTCCCCAGCCAAGTATCTGTGCTCTTATTAACCTTAGTTATTCTTCACTGTACAATTAGATCTCCAATGTTATGACTCCGGCGATAAGTGATTTTCTTCTAATTCCATATTATGGAAAGTACGGTCGTTTTGTATCACATGCCAGTGTTTTTAATAGCTGCTGCTATCATCTTATACATAGGACCGTGTTTAAAGTTAAAGAAGAATTTTTTGGGAGAATTTCCCATGTTATTAGATTGCAACTTCCCCTTTATCACGTGTGAACGGGCTTTATTACGGGCTGATTTAAGTGTCTTCACCGGATAACCCCTGTTTTAGATTTAATTCCAGTTCATCAGATTGTTTTTCAAAGCTGCATCTGTATTATTTATACGGCGAGTGCGTAAGAATTGACAAAATAGAAGGGATGATTTTGTGTGCATAGGGTGTGCACTATTGTAGTGCAACAGTGAGTTGGTCGCTGTGCTCTTCTTATATACTGACCTAGTCAAAACATCATCAGACACCTCAATTTTTACATCTAAAAATTCTAGGGAGGAGCCACCAAATTGTGCTGTAAAAAACATATTGTATTTGTTATTATTCAGGTAATCTATGAATGCAGAAAATTCTGTTTTGCTCCCTTCCCATATAATCAGAATGTTGTCGACATATGAATGAAGTGTCTGATGTTTTTGACAAAGGGATTCTCTGTTGTGTATACATGTTCTTTTCAAAAACTGCTAAGAAGAGATTAGCGAGGGTACAAGCGACGGGGGTACCCATCGCTGTACCCTCACATTGGGTAAACCATTGTCCCAAAAAAGAAAAGGCATTATGTTGGAGAATAAACTCCAATGAGTCACTGATAAAATCAATGACATCTGCTTCACATTTATCCATCTGTAACTACCTTTAATTGCACTCACACCTAACTTTTGAGGGATGCTAGTGTATAGGCTTCTACATCAATGGAGGTGAGGTAAAATCCCTCTCTCCATTCTATTTGATCCAGGAAGTCTATAAACTCGTTGGTGTCTTTTACCAGTGAAGGTACCATCTTTAAGTAAGGATGTAGAAACCAATCCACATTTTGGATAATGCTCAGTTATGGAGCCGATCCAGACACTATTGGGGAACCAGGGGGCGAATCTATATTTGTGCACCTTGGGAAGATAGTACCAGTGGGGGCATTCGGTGACTGGAAATAATTTTTAGCTTCAGATTTTGACAGCATGTTTTTTCTTGGTAAGGAAAGAAGTAGGGTAGAGGAAAGTTGGGTATATGTAGTTGTATTGTGCAATTGTCTGTTTGCTCCTTTATATAGGGCCCTAGACAGGATGACATGCTGCCCCCTTGTCTGCCTGTCTAAGGACCGCGTCATCCCAGCTCCTCATAATTTTCAGAGCTTTCAGCTCACATTCGGGTAATATTTTTTACGGATCTGGTAAATCAGAGCTCTGATTTCTTTGTCTACAATTCTGTAAAAAGATCGATAGTGTCACCAGGGTTGATCGGTGGCATGAAAGCTGACTTTAACACCGTCTGTAAAAAATGGTCTAGAGTGTGAACGGTGTTTAAAGTGTTCTCTGACTTCTGTGATCCCTAAAAGTGTCTGTCTTGTTGAGATTGGTTTTCAAAGTGTCGTTCACAAAAAGCCTAAAGGGCCTATTTTGGTGATAGTATCAAACATTTTAGTGGTCTGTTTTCTCTCACTATTTATTTTTTGTGCAATTTTTTTTGTGTTTCAAAATGCTTGTCCAAATAAATTTTACGAGTAGCTTTAAACAAATCAGCGCGAAAATCAGCATAATTAAAAGATTCTAGTATGCAATAATTGAGTCCTTTTTGTAACACTTCAGTCACATAAAGATCTTGAGTGTCTCGATCCTCAGTCTCTCCTGCACACTTGTTTGCGTTTGCCCGGTCGTGGCATCGTTTTGTCGTCTTCTGCCTCCTCGTCCTCCCCTTCTAATCCTCCTCCTAAAGGGAGAACTTAACTAAGGGTAGATTTTCTTGTTGCTAAAAAGGTAGATGATTCAACTTTGTCGCCTTCATTGTTGTCATCATCATTATTGTTTGCAGGCTTGTTGTATTTATTCACTGAATTTTTGACTTTTTTGTAATATTTTCTGTTATTGGGTGTTTTTGCGGGGCCTGGTGTGTCTTCGGTGTTCTTGAATTATTAGGAGTGGAAGGATTGGGCTTTCGTTTATTCTTATTTCTGGGGGTTTCTACAAACTTTCCCCAGTCAAAGATATGTCCTTTCTCATAATCGAGTCTGTCCCTCAGGAATTTCTCCTTTTTGGATTTTTTTATCTCATTTTGTAAGGGGACTCATTTCTCATCTAATTTTTTTATGAACACGTCCCACTTGGTATTTTATGGTCGACCTTCTAATTCTTCCCCCCAAAAAATGAGTTCAGTCGTGATTTTTGCATGATCTGTTCATTATGTTGCAATACTAATTCTAAGAATTTCATTGAAGATTCGTGTTTAATTAGTTCCCATTTTTTCACAAAGTCTGGGTTACAATTCTGTGTAGCCATATTTTTTACGACTCTTAAACCTCTGGGTACTCTTTTGCAAGATACATAAGAACGTAATGACATAATAGTCCAAAATAGTCTCAATTCCTTCTCTGCTAAAATTTTGATCTTTTGGCATTCGTGCTCAGTACGGTAATTGTAACTTTCTCATTGCAGTCACTGAAAAAAACCTCAGCGTTCTCCCTCCCCGTTTGCAACCCTGTACGTGGACGGTCCGTATTGGCGTTGTCCATGTGTACTGAGTCGTCCATGATTGCTTAGCAGCAAGTATCCCGGGATTAGTGACCGTGCTCTCCGTAACGAAAAACAAAGCGCAATTCTTGAACTCTTGAAGAATCGGGGCACCGATCACTTTTGTCCTAGATGTATGGTGAGGCAGCGTCAGCTGCAGCAAACCCGGGGGTGCACTTAACTTGTGACAACCTGAAACATGCTTATCTTGGAGAAGAAAAGAGGCACTCACCCGGTTGTAGTTTATCACGTATGGACGACTTTATTCCACTTTAAAGTACAGGGTGCGGGGGAGGCGGTGGCGGAGGTGCGGACGACAGCACCATTTCGGATCAGATGATCCTTTGGCTGATCCTAGCTCAATGGCTACACAGGCTCCTTTTCCTTAATAGGAGGAGCTCTCTGACGTCATATGTGGGCCAAAGGGGGTAATCATGTGCGTGATTAAAAACAACATTGTAAGTAGCAAAACGAACAGTGGCTGCAAGATAAAGAGTGAAATGAGCATTCAAGGATGATAGTAATAAATATAGTAATTATCCAGGGTAACAAAAGAATTCACTCTGTCATTCAAATATGACGTATGTCAGTTGCTTAGTAACCAAATCCTTTGTATCTGGCGGCTAAAGAATTAGCGCGTGCGCTCTAATGATGTATCTGATCCGAAATGGTGCCGTCGTCCGCACCTCCACCACCCCCTCCCCTGCACCCTGTATTTTAAAGTGGAATATAGTATTCCATAGGTGATAAACTACAAGGGTGAGTGCCTTTTTTCTTCTCCAAGATAAGCATCCATCAGACCTTGTACTTTCTCCAGGTCTTCTTCAGATAGTCCTAGCTTAAGGTATTATGCCTTATCATTTGTCCTAAATCCATCTAAGCTTGTAGCAAAACAAGTTAATGTCCTTGACCCCTGTGAATGTTCTAAAGGACATAGCGGGAACAAAGGATAGAACTTCTGACAGGATACTTTGCTGCTTCGTACTAAGGACATAGGTGCTAAAATTTATGATCTTTCCTGGTTTCTTTTTTAAAGTTTATTTCTTGATGATTCCTTAACAAATAGCCATCTGGTCCTTGTGGGGCACTTGCTCTAAAAAAAAGATGGTGATACCAAGGATGGTGTGATGGCCCACATCCATTTCCTCCAGGCAGGTCCTGATAACCTCTTCTCCCTGTGCCCCTTCTTCTGTGGCAAGTGAATGGCTCCCGAAAGTGGTTTTGTTCCCCCTTTGCTTTCACTATTTGCCTTTGTTGGATCTGCCTTTACCTCCTTGTCGTTTCTCTGGGAATGTGTCTTGTCTGGATCCTTCAGGGTGAGAGAGATCTGTATCTGATGTAGATGCCTCAGATTGCCAGGTTTAAGTCTCCAGTTGGATATAGAGGAGATATATCTGGGCACACCTCACTTTCTCATGAAAAAATGTGAATCACACAACGTGTCATAGGTAAAGTCTTTTTAGTTTTTTTATTGCCACACCATGTCCAAAAACACCAAATATCACAAACGTTTCGGCCTCTTACATCGGCCTTTATCAAGGTTTCTGATTATACAAAAAATAAACAAGTAAAATGTATTAGCATCATACATAATATCAAAAAACAAATGTTGACCAGATTGGGACTAGTGCCCATGTGAAGCTAATGGTGGACAGTGGTCTGTGGCAATATGAAAATGAGTGCATATGAAAAAGCAGGAGTGCCCGACGGTCGTGGAAGTGTGCTAAGAGTACAACGGGTAGAGGAACTCTAACAAAGAAAGAAGCGGGAAAAAAGTGGAGACTACAGGAAGAGATTATATGGGAAATTGAAAATCTCAAGCTGAGATAAGAGAGAAAGAAAAAGTAAATACCATAAATGGGGAAAAAGGGGGGGAAAAGAAAAAAGATGAATTACCAGTGTTAGAACAAGTGGGGGTTCCAATAGAACCAAAATGGAGTAAGCGAAACTACAGCAAGGGTAGATGCCAGTTGGATATAGGCCTTGTTCTCCTTGAACTCGCCAAAGTCCCTGAGGAATTGAGAGTTTTCTGGTCTTCAGTTGATTATGAAATCTTTCCATTTTGCTTTGTAGAATCTCCTCGTTATTATTAGTCAGGATCAGGCTTGAACTTTTGAGATTTTTCTATTAGATGATTGGGAGAGTCATTAGCGTTTTTTTAAAAACATTTTTCCTGTGTCGAGTAATATCCTCATGAATCGAATTAAATTATAGATTCCTCTTTCCACACTCAGTATGATCTGTTTTACACAATCTCTGATTTCATGACTATCCTACTCTGTTCTGGTGACATTATAAGGACAAGTAATCGAACACTCCAATACTGTATTGAATTAGTGGAAACCACTCAAGAGTTAATGTCCAAAAAATAGCTTACACTTTATTAGAATAAAAACCACACATACATATTACAACAGGGAATGTACATAAATGGTGAGGAGATCCCTAGGACATTACCACGTTAAGGCAGTAACAGTGGATTAGGCTCAGTCACAGTTACTGTTATAATTCTCTAACATTAAGGACTACATTCAATCACACGGAATTTGCTAATAGCAAACAGAGCCCCTTTCCAATGCCCTGATCCGTGGTGACCCCTACATACGTTTCACCTAAACGCTTTTTTTTTTTTTCATTAATGATGACTGCTTTTCATATCCTATTTGCCCAGGCGAAATTAATGTTCCGGAGCCGCCTCTATCTCCGGAGGAAGGGGAGGAGTCAATGCGCATCACGGGAAAGTCCCCGAATGACGTCACTCCGCGCATGCGTTTGTGCACTGACAACATCTATCTCTCAACAGCGTTAATGCAGGCAATCCTGTTTTGAAATTATGGAGTGCGGCGGCCATGTTCTTGAAGACGGATGGGCTATTAAATTATGGGAGACTGAAAACCACCTCATAGGTTAGTGTTGTCAGACCCTATAAATCAATACATACAGACGCCCAACACTTTCACACAAGCACTCATACCATTAAAAACATAAGTTAATCAGTGCAACAATATACAGAATTAGATAAAATCAATATCTTTAAATTAAACAATGAATCTGGGAATAATGTGCAAGGATGACAGGTTGTTCTGAGTCTAATCTGTTACTTTATAAGATGTGATTTCTGTATCGTGGGAACCTTTGATATAATTTATACTGTGAATTCATATATAATAATTAATCGTATTTTGTATATGATTGAACTACCCCAGTGCTAGCCCTATATTCAGTCAGATACTATCTTTCGGAATGTTTTTGATCCATAATATTTGAGATGAGTTGCTTCTGCTTGTTAATCTCTTCCGTTGCTAAACGAGCTGATTAATGTTCTGTCCTATTTGACCGCCATTATAGGCTTAAATTAACCTGTTGGTCTGCTCCCTCTTAAGTGGGTTCTTTCCAATGTAAGCCCATATTGGTCACTGCACTTTGGCTATGTCTGCCAATTTTAATTTTTTTCCCCCTTTTTTCCTGTATTTCCCAAGTGTTAAATAAAATTGATATTTACTTGAAAAAACCCAAAGAATAGGTTGTATCACTTGTTTTTGACACCGTCTTCTCCCTTGTTACATAACTTATTGGGCTGTCTAGTGATCCCAGTTACACTAAATTAGTGGTGCCCTCCTTTATCAAATATTACTTGTGCTTCTGTAGGCACAGCACATACAGAATACACATGTGGGATGCTAAGGGAGAAACCTAGGTACCAATATACCTCTATTGGCTCTGCCTACCTAACGACCGAGGTTATACCTTAAATTTTATTGATGCCCCCTGTTCGTCGAAAGCCGACCCTCTTCTCTCCCTGCCTACAATGTTCTGACCAAATACAGTCTATAAAGGCAATGGTAAAAGAGAGAACCGGTCAGAAAATAAAGTTTTTAGGTGTGACTACCTAAACCACACTTGCTTCTTTCATAGATATTTCATAGCCTCTTGCCTCAACACGTTTCTTCTGACTTACAGGTTCATCAGGGGCTTATCCTAGACATAGTGTTCATGGTGACCCAATATCCTAAGCGACACGTGTTAACGGATCCGTTTCTATACTTAGTCTCCACGAACAGCAGGATTGTAATTTTGTACGGTCATGTGACCTCCACAAGTCATACAAGAGGGGGGAGCATATTAGTGTCCCCCACATCCCTAGAACAATAGTCACTATATTGGTCACGCACTCGCATGGCAGCAAGTGGTGCCCGAACATTTTGGTTTTGTAGGCTCAGCAAAGGGGAAAAACACATAAAAGGGTGCACCTCTGTGTGGTATTCAGTGGCCACATAATTATGTAGACACACAGCAGCTTTGACAACACTGTCTATGTTGTGCGGGTGAAGTTGAATTGTGATCAACAAGACCCACCACCTTGAAGCCAATATACCAAACGCACACTCAACATATTGCCTGGCCCGGCTTAAGCGCAAGTTGAAGTAACGCCGAGAAGGTGTGAGTGTGCGGCTGGCATATGGCTTCATTAAATTAACATGTAGTTAAAAGGCCTCATCGCCAACAACTACATGTGGAACTGGGGGAGCTGTTGTCCCTGGCAATGGGCGTGGTAGAGGGATGTTGAGTGACCCGTTGTGTAGCGCCCAACCCATTGCACTCTCCTTAAAAACACCGGAGTCATTTCTTCTCCCATATGGCCTGATATCAACGGCAAGGAAGCGTGCCCAGGAGTCTGCCATTACCATCAAAGCAATGGAATGGTAGCGCTTATAATTGAATTTCAGAGATGCACTGTGAGGTGGTTGTTTGATTCTTATGTGCTTCCCATCCACTGCTCCCACACAGTTTGGGAAGTGGCCATTGTTCTTTAATCCAACTGCACTCTGACGCTGTGTTTCGCAGGTGAGGGAGGGCAGGACAATTACCTGCAGCTTGGCCCACAGGACATTACAGGTTTCCTGAACAAGCATGCTGATGGTCGACCGGCCAATCCGGAACTGAACAGTTCAGGAAGGCATAGGACTCCCCTGTAGGCAAAAATCTGAAAACAAAATCACACAAATTAATACTAAACAGACACATTTAAAAAGATCCTGCCTGCTTTCATATAAACACCCGGACATGCAACAGCCAGGACATTGGCAGGGCCACACATACCATTTGGAAAAGATGTGACACATCCGCGGTACAGCATGTTTTTTTTAGGAGGAAGCGGATACCATCAGCGGTGTTCACTTCAACACAAGGCAAATCCATATAGATCCATTGAATACGTGCTCACCGGCCGCACACAGCATCTTGTGTGCGCGCTTTTTAGGAGCACACAGGAACACGATGCGCTCCATGAAAGCCACCATCACGCTGCCCTGTGTTTGGCCACTATTAAGGGACATGAAGGGTTGCTATGGACCCCCGCTTAAGCAGCAGCGGCAGTGAATACCGCATATGCGCTGCTGAGCACAAAACGTTTTTTTTTTGTTTGATGTCCGTCACATCTGCTACAAACTATACTCTAACCCTGCCCTAAGATTTACAATACACTAACTCAACATTTCTATTAACTACAAAAAGACTCCTGGCCAATAAGTAAAAATGATAAATTTGATGAAATGATAAAAAAAAAAGTGAAACATTTCTCAACAAAACTACTAAAACAAAAACAACAAAAAGGAGTTGTATGGATCATTACAGCTACAGTATGCAGCTCTCCAACAACATGAAGTCATTAACACACCTGGATCCCTCGAAACAACAGGCATTACACAAACGTGTGTGCAGGCAACTAGGCATCAGGGAACAACTCATTACCTGAGCGTCACAACCAGTCTTTCTTTGGAGGATATGGCCGGCCGCCAATGAGTGTCCTGCCGGGTGATGTCCGGCCCAACAAGTTCAAGGAGATAATCGAACGCAGGCACTGACATCCATAGATACCTCTTGAACTTTAGGCTCACCAAGTATGATTATATTGTTACATTTACTGATTAAGTTGTGAACGAGACAAAAAAAAAGTGGATTTTGTTTCTGTAATCCTCAATATTCATTGATATTTTTTCCTGAGTGTGCCAGAAATATTTTTTTTTCCAGATTGATATTTTTTTCTGACCATCTCTAGTTTGGCAACCTTTTTTTATCTGGCTCCTGCTAGTTTAAGGACATTAATGTCATTCCAAACTCTCTCGCTCAACCAAGATGAGGCCTCTACTATTCCTTCAAGGGTGAATACTTCACCTCAATTTCTGTCTGTTCCACCAGAGGAACTGAACTACAAACAAGGAATTATGAGAAGGATTTACGACGACAATTGCACTAGACCTACATAGTAACACATTGGTGGAGTACCACCGAGTACAGCGGATCCCTAGAGGATTGCGAGTTTCACTCAGGGCCACTGTATTTCAGGAGAACACTTATTGCAAGAAATTTGAGCAAATATTAAACAAGGGCTCAATAGACATTATTTTACACACTATTGATTTTACTTTATTCAACACAAAACCACTGAACTCGATAAGATCAAAGTCGCAAAGGAACAAATCACTCACTATTAAGTATTTCATGACTATAAGAACAATAAACTCCACTATAATGGAGTTTAAGAAAAATCTACAAAATAAGAAACGTGTATTTTGCAAGTGACCAGGAGGATTATCACAAAAAAACAAGTATATATTTGGCGCTTTACTGATTATTTCAGCTTTCGAGTACCGAGGAGACCATTGTCCACCCCATCGAGTTTGGAGGGGAACTATGGTCCTGCAGACCAGACCCACCCACTTTTATAGGTCAGTGCAGGGGCGAAGGCCCAAAAAGAAAATGAGGAGTAAGGGAAGATGTGTTGACCAGATCCCAGGTAGGCCTGTAGGCTATCTCACCCTGAGATCAGTTTACAGCAAAAATGCCTCTCGTTCTGTCTGGTTCAACCCTTTAATACATTGTGTTAACCAGGAATTACATAAATTCTTCAGAAAAGTAAGACTTAACAAGTACATTTTGCTTATTTGACAGTACTGTCATTTATATAGTGGTGCGGAGGCATCGTACTGGGCCGCCTGCTTTGTCTAGTAGCTGGAAATGGAACAGTGGGTAGCATACAGACACTCTGATTCATATATATCAGTGTGAATGGCGCCTTATGTAAGCAAACCTTATCTGTTTGCAAAATAAATGTCGCCAGTCACCTCACCCATGTATGAGTAGGTTGAGAGTGATTGATTGTATCAGTACTATGCATTTGTGTTTGCCATTACTAAATCGGTTCTGACTGCATCCTGGTAAGTGCATTTGGTGTTAAGACTTTTCTGGCTGCACATGTTGAGTTTTTATCGATCGTATTTTTAGTAATTTTTCAGTGCAGGGGCAAAAGGAGAATGACGAGTAAGGCAAGGTGTGTCGACCAGATCCCAGGTAGGCCTCAGAACATAGTCTATAACATCTCTTCTTATATTCTCTCTCCCCCAAGATCAGTTTACTGCAAAAGGGCCTCTCGTTCTGTCTGGTTCTATTCTTTAACTTGTAATGTGTTTAACAGGAATTACACAAATTCTTCAGGAAAATTATACTTAAAGCACATTTTGCTTATTTGACAGTACTGTCACCTAGAGATACTCCCTCAACAACATCCTCTTTTACTCTTAAGGGCCTATATTTACATATCACCACCTCTGAGACACCAACATCTGGTAGAGACATACATCACTCTTGTTGAAAGGGACATTAGTTAGATCTTCAAGACGATTACATCAGGTGAATTACACTTGAAAAATAATTTGTCTATTGAAGAATCTAGGGCCCTCAACGGCAGATAAGGGGGGCTCGATTGTAGTGATGAACAACCAATATTACATGGATGAGATTCACAGTCACCTCCATGACTGACATACTTATTTCCGTTTTTCTCTCTTTTCCTTCCTCTTTTTTTCTTTTTTCCTATTCTATTCCTTTGTTTCTCTTATGGGCTATCCGCAGCGGACCTGAGTGAAGTAGAACATAATTACAGCGTCCTAGTCCACCTTCAAACTCAGATCCAGCTTCTCATTACAAGCGCGCAGGTTACTTTGTCATTACATCTACTGCGCATGCGCAAACGTCCGGTTTGCGTTCCGCAAACCTCTATGCGTTCCACCGGCCGTAAGTGACGTTACGCGTCCCTTCCGCCTGCGTCACATCCGCTCTGAACGCCATAAGACACCGGCAGCGGAACAGAGAAACTGCACATGGCCTGACCACGCTCACCTCGCCACAGGACAAGGTATTTTCAGCACGCTAACTGCAATTATATCCTATATAGGTTACTAGCGGATCATAGCCCCATAGGCACTATACAAGTACAGTGACAGAGCAGACAATAGGTACTGGTGTATACCTCTACTCTTAAATATTGTTGAAGCTATTATATATTTTTTTTCATTAGGAGAACCATGCACCATATTCTTTGTGATTACAACACTGGGTGCCATATTGTTATATAGGATTGATAGCCCCTTATTTCTATCACTCAGGTACCTTCCTTTCTCCGTGGCATCATTGGGGGACACAGGACCATGGGGTGTATGCTTTTCTGCCACTAGGAGGCGACACTAAGTAGAACTAAAAGTTAAGCCCTCCTTCCTGCAGTATACACCCATACGTGGGCGTAGCTATTCAGTTTTAGCTTAGTGTCGCTGGAGGCACACGTGTGTCTGTAGCCAGACCACATCTACCATTCTTACTCATACTTTTACTTTGCATTTTTGCTATTTAATTCTTATTTCTACTTTTTACTATACGCCAAAAGGCGCTGCTCTGCATAGAGCATGAGGACCCACAAGGCAGCACACACCACCGGTGGAGGGGCGACGGATCCCCATAAAGGGACTCCGCTCGTACTACCCCAGACCAGGCAAGCAACCACCGTGCATACCCATAGCATCCCCCTGCAGGACAGGGGGACGCAAGGAGGCACATGTGCAGCACCTCTCACCTCTTCCAACAAAGAAGCAGGTGATTGAGGCCACCAAGGTGCCCAGCCACCGCACCGATCCATCCCCAAGGGATCCGGTGCAGCACCAGCAGCCTACACACACTGGGTCCCATCTCCTCCTCCAACCGCGGCGGCCCCAGGCCGGGACGCGCACCGCCAGTAAGTTCAGGGCGCACGGAGGCCCCAGGGCATGGAGTCCAAGCCCCTACCAGAACCTCGGCTCCCCTACAGGGAAAGGACCCACAAAGGGCTCTGCTCTCCCTGCTCAGAGCCTCTGGCAGCACATGTCACTACATCCCCCTGCACAACAGGGGGATGCGAGGAGCGCCTATGTCACCTCCTCTCACCCTCAGTCCTGGACACAATAGCCCCAAGGGATCGGGGGCTCAGCAGCAGCCTCCACCTCCTCTACTCACAACACCCCGCGGTAGCTCCACGCTTGGACGCGCGCTGCCGGGCATTCCAGGGCGCGCGTCCAAGGCGCGCGTCCAAGGCAGGTAGACGGGGAGCAGCAGGCCTCTGCAGGGCCGCAGCCTGCGGGCATCGCGAGCCCCGGCGACCCTCCCAGTAGCCCACACTAATCTAGGCCCCGGTCTGGGCCCACACACTAGCAACGCCCAGCCTGCCCGTGATTGGCCGCTCACCAGGTGACCGCCTGCGTCATGGGGGCGGGCGCGATGACGCGACGGCACAGGGATAGCCGCGATTGGCCGATGCTAGCGTCAATCGCGGCAACACACGCCCCCTGCCATGATGCTGGGCCAGATAAACCCCGCCCTAAGCCACGCCCCCGGACAAGCGCGAAATTTAACAAAGAACGCGCTGGTGGGGAACAAGCCATGGCCTTATTGGCCTGCACACCCTACCCCACGCCCCCAAAAGGGCGCAATTCTTATGGACTCCTAAGAACAAAGCATCCTAAATGGGCCACAGCATCTGCCCAGAAGAATATGGTGACCGAACATCGGTCAGTGGCGGCTCCAGCCCGCATTAAGGGCTGTCACCTGGGGCCCCTCTGGGGATATAGCAGCCGCTGGCAGGAGCTCAGTCTGCGGCACTACAAGTCCCAGCACTACAAGTCCCAGCACTGCTTCCACCAACTCTCCTACCCGGGTGAAGCTGCAGTCTGGGCCCATCCAGCCCTTTACAGCCTGGAATTGGGTACTGTCACCTGAGGCCCGCTGGGGATATAGGAGCCTCTGATAGGATCGCTCACTCAGTACTGCACTGCAAGTCCCAGTACTCCTTCCACCACGGAGGAGACCGCAGCCGATGCCCATCCGGCCCCCTTACAGCCTAGAGTTGAACAATGATTAGGGACATTGTTCTTTCACATTACCCCGTCTGCGGCCCTGACATGGGAGGCAGGGGAGCCTAGGGTAACTGCCCCGGGGGTGAAAGATAAATTAACCCTGTACAGTTATAGTTAACAGACCATCATGGGCCACGTTCAGTGCGGTTTTCCACAGCGTCCTAGTGTTACATTTTGGTCACAGTGACCAGTCAGACACCGTCTCCTTACTAGACCGGCTGTTAGCTCTGGCCGAACATAAAACCACAACTCCACTCCATGACAAATGGTCAGGCCCTGTAGATCAGCTCATATCCATGACGTCCATCGTGACAGCTAAGAGCTATGTGCCCAGAGAACCCTCTCATTCAGTTCTCTCAGTATCTGTTACCTATAACAGATTAGTACACCTATACCAAATAAATGGCTATCCCCATCCAATGTCAATCATCAGCCCGCAAGGATAATTTATCACAAAATCGTCCTAAACAGCCGCGTTTGCAGAGCATCCGCTAAACCTCTCTCGTACTGCGTGGCCGCTACACACGGCATCCAGTAAAACGGTTAACACCCCACCCCATAAGGGCACGTCACAACGGGTCACACAACCCACACTGAGAACCAGTAACCATCAGCAACCCCTACAGTAATGCAGGCCACAGACTGTGAACTACAAGCACATAACACAGGACATAGCATAATTGCTGGCAAAGTAGGTAAAGCCAGCAGCCAGAAAAACATAACCGTATAGTGCACATAACCGTACACATCACAGAACCGCCTACACGATTTATTTTAAAATCTGGGTGTCTCAATGGGAAACATAATCCTCAACATGCTCCAGTCGTCATCGCAGGGCGATCTTGCAGGTTACAGTTGGGCACGAACTGCACACAACATTAGCCCATGTGCTTCCAACCAGGCAGTGTAAACACCACTGCCACTCGTTACTTAGCCCTACACTTCAGCGGCTCACAGCATCTGGCCCGACTGACAGTCAGACAGTATCCACATCCACCAACGGGATGCAGCCCTACACAGGCCGACCTCGGCAGAACTCGCCTAACCGTCAGTAGCCAGGTCAGATCACCTCTTGCCACGTCACAGGTGACAAAAGCAGTGATCAGGGCACTCCGACAGTTACCCCGGCGGTATGCAACATCTGCTAAACCGCCTACGGGCTCAGAATCGAAACCTCTGTTACATATATAAGAAACTCTAAACCTTGAACTCCGCGCTAGTGCTCAGATATAGTGTATTGACGGGGAAAATTTTACTGTTCCACTCCCTCGCCAGTCATCCCAAATTGGACTATGAACACGTGGTACCAGATAAGAGTAAATCAGACTGAGAGAGTCCGGTTCACGCTCATAGCGTGTCCAGGTTTAATAATGGCAACGTACACGGCAACAACTACTGAACCCAATATCCGGGTACAGGGCCTTTTGTAGTCTAAAAGATAAGCATGTAAATGTCCATGGCAGGGTGGGAGTTAGGTGGGATTAGATGGGAGTTAGGTGGAGTTAGGCTAATACATCTATCTCTGTTAGTAATAATTAGTCCTTTGTCTTCTGTGTTGAGTCCATCCTTCATCACGTCATGATGTCTTCTCTTGGCCTCTGGTATGCAGAATATCTCTAGTTTCCCATGGTACAATCTGGAACCGGCACAGTAGTGACCAATCAGCTTGTCCATTCTCAAGGCTTCTGCACAGCTATATCTTCTTTTCCAGCATACGCATCTAAGAAGACACTTTGTTTACAAAACAGCTCCTTGTTCACAGACTCATAGTGGGAAAGAGGGAAAGAAAGAAATAGATGGAGGGGGAAGAGAGGCAAAGAGAGAAGAGAAAAAGAAGAGAAAGAGAGAGATGTTGGATACGTACCTGAATACAGAAAAAACATATTGTTTCATTTAATACTATATAAGTATAAAAGCTAAGATTAATAGATAAGATATAATCCATCCTTCACAATCCCCCCTAACAATTACGTTTTTTCTGGAAGTCTATCCCTAGTTTGTCCCTAGGGGAACCTTTGAGGTTGTCCATGTGATGGGAAACGAGAAGGATTGTGGGCTTGTTCATCCGGGCGCCTCAGTAACTCCTCCCTTATGAAGGGCCCCAGGCACCCAGGACACTACTCTACTCTATCTTCACATGGAGCCCTCCTGTTATCCCTAAACCAGTTCCCTTAACTTTATACTTAAGTAGGGGGAATTCTTTGGCTGTTTGAGGGACACACCCTTGGGCATATCCTCCAAAGTGACACTTCCATTGGCTAACGGGTCAACCTCCTGATAGAGATAAGTACCGGTGATATCTGCCTTGGTGATAACCTTTTTATATAAAGGAATAACGCAACAAAGGAATATTAACCCAACTAGGATTATGGCAATTAATATCAGGCAAACCTGTTGAAGGAACCCTTTGAGCCCACCCAACCAGCTAGAAAAGAAGGATGTATCTACCCCAGCATTAGCTTTTAATTCGGCTGCCAACTTAGTAATTTTCTTAAGGGCTATCATGGTTTTCCCGTTTTCCCCTGAATTTTGTGGGATATATGTACAGCATTCCTCCTTCCCCACCATTCCACAGACCCCGCCCTTTTCAGCTAGGAGCATATCAAGGGCCAATCTGTTTTGTAGCGTCATTCTAGTATTGGGACCTAGTTCCTCAACTATACCCTGGAAAGCATCTCGGCTATAGTTGACAAACCTTTGCTCACTGTAATATATATAATTAATCCAATCAACGTTCTTATTGATCTGTACCTGTGGAATTAAGGAAGCAAATCCAGCATATACCTGATTTTGGGCCTTAAACTGGTCAGGCACCCCCCTTGGCACACCAATAGCATCAATGTATACCTGAGGGTCTTCCTCATAGCCCATGTGGAGTTGATCGATACTTCTCCTTCTCTTGATGGTCTCACTGGAAGGCTCCGGGTCCCATGGTAAGATTTTGAACTGCATAGCTAGTTTAACCAGGGTGCACTGACCGGTCCAGGCATTGGGCAACCTGGATCGGAGCTTACCATCTCCACACAACCAGTAAATATCATACATATATCGTACATGTTGGTTAAGTAATTCTGTACTTACGGAGCTGTTTTCATTACAGAATCCTAATTTAAAGGTTCCCACTAACGTTTTGTTGTTGTTGGAGGTATAGCATATATAATTGTCCTTTAGAATAACCACTTCCCCCGGAGATCTCATTCTGGGTTCTCTGTAGATTAATGGGGCATATCCTGGACAATCAGAAGAAGCTTTACCTTTCAAAAAATTTAGAACACAAATGGTTACATTTTCATTTGGAAAGACCAAAGCATGAGTGTACAGATGAGTATTTGCAGCAGCGCAGGCAATACATCCCACAGAGATATTTTGGGCCCTTACATTATATCTCACCCATTCTAACCATAAATTTTTCCTGGGGGTAAACTGGGTTTCTACAGAGAAGACCTCTTTCCAATTAAGGCCTGGGACAGGGACTACCTCATCAAGTATAGCTTGTAACTGGTCTCCTGACCCAGGTGTCTGTTTATCAATAATAGGGGTGCTAGTTGGTCTGGAACTAATATTACGAAGATGTATGAGCCCCAGGCTTGCATAATATCCACTATCAAAAACCTTTTTATAGTGTCTCCCCAGCACAAAGGTCTGTAAATCCGCGAGCTGAGCGCTCTCTAAAACAAGGTAAAGAGGGTGACAATTTTTGCCCCATGTGCAACCCCGGACTGGTTTGAAGGAGGTTGACAAACTCATTCTTTGGCGAAGGCTTCGACCTATTCTATCTTTGGGAGTCATGGCTTCATTTGGTTTATACCCCCAATCTTCTCCTGTGTTCCAGGCAGTATCTGACCAATAACAACAGTTCTTATTGTTAGTCCTGGTAACACATAGGTAAAACGGTATAACTCCATCCGCCACCTTCCTTTTCTCAGGACACCTGGCAATATCACAGAAATCAAAATGCCAGATATTTACAGGGGATGTCAAATTTACCCAAAAAATAGTGCCGTCTGCATTTTTACTTATAATTGGGGCTCTTGTTGGGGGTGTTTACTGGGGCTAAAAGGACAGGAGTAAATATGACCCCCACCCCCAAAATTAAAAATAACAGTAACATCACCGGTAGCTGGTTTTGTCTCTTTTGCAGTGTGAAGCGTGAATCCATATATTTTTCCCTTGATGATATTTTATATCATCATCATCCTTAAGGAGAATATAAAGGATATAAAACCTTTGAAGTATCTGCAAATAAGCACAATTGTTTATAGAAAGAGATTTACACATATTAGGATAATTTTTATACAGTTTTCTTGGTTTCCTTGTCCGTTCACTACTTGCAATTTCCAAACCCATGGAGCGATTGCCGCTCGAAGTCCGTACCTTTCTGAGTTGTGTTGTGCGCAAGAATAATGCAGGATAGTATACACAGCTTACCTGTACCAGGAGCGAACTAGGAGGTACTCACCTGATCTCACCCATGACCTATTTTGAGGCGTAAAGTGAGGCCAAGCAGAGACCAGTCTAACCTTTGCTGATAAAGACATCATGGCCTGCCCTGTCCACTCTCACGACTCCTAGTTTAACACTGTTAGTGGTTCGGTCAGTCCCTATAAGGCAGTCGACTATAGAGAGGGCTCAGGCCGCCAGACGCAATCCGGCTGGGATGGGGCAACCACCCGCCACTACCTTTCCTTCCTTTTGTTGTAGCTTGCCTTCTACCTCCGAGAGGACAGGACACCTGTGGTGATTGTCAGTGTGATTATACCATCCTAGACTGATAACATGGTGTTTACCTCACCGTGATTTACCAATACTGCATTTAGTAGGCTTACCGTATTGTTAAGGAATTCTTCAACCGGAAATCGCTCCATTCGCTCAGAAAGTGCAAGTCAGAACCAAATATTCTGATTACCTCATGTGAGGATCCTACCATTATCCAGCATAAAATCTCTTTGGTCTATAAACATATCTGCAATAAAAAACTTAAAGAAATTTGTATTAATTTCAGAGATTAGAAAATTCTTATAATATATGGGCGCTGTACATCGGAGCAGACATGTGTAACATCACCTTTAATTCAAAATTCCTGCTACCAGCATTTTCTCCAGAAAGCTCCTTACCCCTCCCATATGGAGAAAGACTACAAAAAATATTCTCACATAGTAAAGAACAAAGACTGCTCTAATAGAAAGAATTTAAGGAGGTGTGGGGGAGTGGTTCACTCCTTTCCATATTTTCAAATCCTTTGGCTTAGCTATGCCTACAAGATATCCACAATCCTGATAAAGGACCTAACTACTTTCTTCTTTCCACCATTTTTTTTTTTTTTTTTTTTTTTTTTCTCGACTTTGTGTTACTTTCTAATCTATACTTTCTGTTGCTTCTCTCATCAAACTTGCTAACTTCCATCTCTAACATCTCACATTGACTCAATTGAGTGTCCCTTTAAGATACAATCTATATTCCTGCTTATCGACATACCTTATACATTCTGGATCCATTAACTTAACAATACCTTCATCATCTTGTAGTTAGATTTTCCTGTCTAATACCACCTCCCCACAGCGTCAATATATATATTATTTCCCCTTGTGCACTCAGTATATTAATCTTCCCTCTAGATAGCTTAATTTTTAAAACACACAACAACCATAAATCAGGGAAAGTTTCCCCCCTGCCATGACTACATCTCTAGCTAAATTATCCCTGTGCTGCAGGTGACTATTGACAACATTCACTCATATAAATCAATAAAAATCTGATTACTATTATTGTATTCAATATTAGGCATTATTATTAGTACTCAACTACCATAAATATGAAAAATCCATCTTTGCCATTCAGGATTCTTGGAAAGACGGGTAAGATTCCAGTCTGCATGTCAGTGTGCAGATTCCACCTTCAGCCCCCCCTCCTCGGTTTTCTCGCTCCCCTCACTCTCTCTCTCCCCTCCTTCTAATACAAGCAAATTCTTTACAAGGTTACGTGCACAGCTGCTTAGATAAGGAACTCAATAGAAGAAAGAAATCCTTCTCTCCCAAACTGAGTTTACAAATTTGATTAACTGTTTCACACTTGTAGCTATATACAACTAACAATTCTAGCCATTATCTGAGACCCCGTGGCTTATTTAATTAACTCTTCATTTACTCTTATAACTTCAAGAGCTTTCCATGACAGGAAGAATAGTAAACTATATTGATAGACGGACCGTGAATAGAGTGTAGTGGCAGTCGGTGTGACTTCAATAAACAGAATAATCTCCACAAGATTATATACACCTTATTCTAATTTACTTCAACCATTCTGAAACTAGGAACTGCTTTAAGAAAAATCTTAGGGAGACGTGGGGGTAGTTTATTCCTCACTACAATATATTGACCTTGAGCTACAAGCTAATGCCTACGAAGCAGCTCACCTCCTCCCCTCCCTCTAGGCTCCAGAAAAACTTTAGTTATTCATCTAAGGAAAGAACCTCAATATTACGGAAAACTGGATGACTGTATGTAAAAAGGCACGCAGCCTCGCGCCCAGCCCCTCCCAGAGCTGAAAACACAGGAGTACAAGCAAAGTCATACAGATAACAGGCACACAAAACAATGGAATGTCTCTTGGACATTACAAACCTCACTTAGGCTGGCTTCACACTTGCAGATGGATCTGCAGCGTTTTGCAGATGCATCTGCAAGTGTGAGCATGCTGACCGCGGCCCCTATGTTTATAATAGGGCGCACCGGGTCTGAACGCTCTCATTCATTCCTATATGTGTACTGTCAGCAGGCGTATGCCTGCTTACAGATCACACTCTCCCGTCCGCACTGTGGACGCGAGATGTAGCGTCCATGCTGCGGGCGGGAGTGTGTGATCTGTCAGCAGGCATACGCCTGCTGACAGTACACATATAGGAATGAATGAGAGCGTTCAGACCCGGTGCGCCCTATTATAAACATAGGGGCCGCGGTCAGCATGCTCACACTTGCAGATGCATCTGCAAAACGCTGCAGATCCATCTGCAAGTGTGAAGGCAGCCTTAACCCTTTCTACTAGGCTAAAAACATTTTATTTAACCTAAAACATTTTCTGCATCTGAACACACTGCATATAGCCTAGTTAAATCCAAATCTGATATAATAATTATTTCTGCACAGCATTTTGTAGGACGGTTAAATAAGCACAGGCTAGCCTGAACTTCATACATAGGAGGGGATTTGAGGAGCCTGTATCAGGTCCGGCGGCTGCAGCAGAGCATTAGAGATCAAGCTGGATGGTACCGGAAAAAGAGATGGGGGAGGGGGAAAGGGGGCTCAGACATCATCATCATCCTATAAATCAGTGGGACCTATGGCTTGGCTTCTCGCCCACAGTGTCGCCTGGAAGGCTGGAGTGGCCACAAACAGGACACACCCACACATCCGAGGACCTCATATCGCCGCCATTATAGGGTGGTGGCTGGGATAGCGTACTCAATAACAATGGCGTGGCGGCCATTTTACAATCCACAAGATTACATTCGGAGACATCTTGTAACCAAATACGGGCTCTACATCATCTAATCCTCTCCATCAACCTCTTTTTATCCCTCATTTTTCAGACTACGAGCAACCTGTAGATGAACCTGCGCTTAATCTAGCAACCCTCTGTCTTTCAACTTGCCTTTTTTCTCTCTGGATAGAATCATTTCACATGGAGGGCTGTAACCTCCCTGACAAAAACAATCCTGCGTGCTTGTACAACCTGTCCACATTCTTAACTGCCTTCTTCCCTTCCCGTGATTTTACCAGTGTTCTCATTTCCACAGCATCTTCATTTAATCTATGGGGCACGGACCTTTTTTGCTGAAAATGACGCAACATGACAACATGATTCACAGAATACTCACAGAATACTACGTCCCTACTGCAGTTAGGACGCTGGTAACAGCGATCAACACCAGATCCCTTACAATCCACCTAACCACGCTCTCAGCACTTAAGTACAACCAATAAACACGGATCCAGGTACACAACGTGTTTCTAGCAATTCCAGTACCTAAGCACGACACCACAGGACACTATTAGTCGTCCCAACTCCTTGGTGCTGACAGATCGCCTTGCCACGGTATTCTGAAGGTTTCAGAACTGCTTCAAACGACAGTTCTGAAAGAGACCCTTCTCTTTATCTCCAACTCATAAGCCACGGAGCTAATACACTACGTGCTCATAATCCTTCACAGGCACGGAACAAACTACACCACGTGCCCCCCTCAGTCTTCTCGTGAATGCAGAGCTATACACAACGCACTCGGACTTTCGAGTCACCGTCTCATAAGCACAGAACCTAGTACACTATGTGCTTATCCTTAAATTCTATATATTATCATGTGTGCGTCTCTTTCACTTTCACTCTTTCTCTCACAGTGCCGGCCCCAATGTGTGAAACTTGAGATGCTGTTAACCTCTCTCTGAATCACTGGCTACTGACAGTCACAGGCAGGGTTAATGGATGAGGAACAATGACTGGCGAGGGAGGCGTGGTGTACACACAGGGACGAGCCGGGGGCTACGTCACTTTGTTGCCGGGGTCCGGAGCCTAGCGTGGGCTCGTGCTGGATTTCACCACTTAATCAATCACCCCCCCAGACCCAACAGACACCCCCAGAACAACCAATAGCGGCTGAGAAGCACAGTAAGGGCGACACATATGAATGCGTTGTCCACTTACCGTACTTTGAGGTTGATCAGGCCTCGAGGTCAGCCGGTACAGGTATCATCCAAGGTATCCAAGCATGGGTCCGTAGGGGCCACGAGCCGCTAACTAGGTCCCTTCGTGGTCGCCAATTGACGGGGAAAATTTTACTGTTCCACTCCCTCGCCAGTCATCCCAAATTGGACTATGAACACGTGGTACCAGATAAGAGTAAATCAGACTGAGAGAGTCCGGTTCACGCTCATAGCGTGTCCAGGTTTAATAATGGCAACGTACACGGCAACAACTACTGAACCCAATATCCGGGTACAGGGCCTTTTGTAGTCTAAAAGATAAGCATGTAAATGTCCATGGCAGGGTGGGAGTTAGGTGGGATTAGATGGAGTTAGGTGGAGTTAGGCTAATACATCTATCTCTGTTAGTAATAATTAGTCCTTTGTCTTCTGTGTTGAGTCCATCCTTCATCACGTCATGATGTCTTCTCTTGGCCTCTGGTATGCAGAATATCTCTAGTTTCCCATGGTACAATCTGGAACCGGCACAGTAGTGACCAATCAGCTTGTCCATTCTCAAGGCTTCTGCACAGCTATATCTTCTTTTCCAGCATACGCATCTAAGAAGACACTTTGTTTACAAAACAGCTCCTTGTTCACAGACTCATAGTGGGAAAGAGGGAAAGAAAGAAATAGATGGAGGGGGAAGAGAGGCAAAGAGAGAAGAGAAAAAGAAGAGAAAGAGAGAGATGTTGGATACGTACCTGAATACAGAAAAAACATATTGTTTCATTTAATACTATATAAGTATAAAAGCTAAGATTAATAGATAAGATATAATCCATCCTTCACAGTATATCCTTAGCGTATATCCCTACCATTCCAGGCTTTAGTCATGCAACCGCGCATGACTCACAGCCCATTCAAAATACCTAAGGTTACTCCCACCACACTGGGACCGTATTAGATCCACAGCTAACAAAGTCTCTGGTTCAGTGCCTAGGTCTGTCTGTCGTTCCTTAAATTCTCTTTCACAGAGCATTAACAAGTAACCCGACCTCATCCAGAAGTCAGAACTCCAACAACAGGCGTCGAGTTCCCTCAAGCAAGATCTGTAGATGACCGCAACAGAGGTACAACTTCAGATCCATCAAAGTCGCTAATGTCTGCACATAAGGTGTAGGACTACCCGCTCCTGCCTCTAGCTCGGTAAAACCCTTACCCGCCGTATAATCTATAGATCGTTTAGAACATGACTCAAGTACGTGTTAACGGCACCCTCTAGTGGTGGTCCAATTCAGAGACTCTCCGGCAGGACCAACCTCTCACACAATAGACTACAGTCAGCTAATCCGGCAGATGTCTATTCATCAACACTGCCAGTCCCTACACCTTCTACCAGCGTTACTTCTTTCCCAAAGTCCCAATTACAAGCACCACCCATCCACACAAGGCAAGAAAGCACTCACATGGTGGACACACTCATCAGCACTCACACAGGGAAAACCACTTCTCCCACCTCGGTGCCTGGCGGTATCCACCGGTACCAGCCTGCTCAAATAGGACAGAGGGGCAGTCTATTGTCAGCACACGACCCACAGCTTCTAGCTGCTGAACACCACATGAGTCACGTCTCCCAATCAAAATTCTAGTGCGGCGAGCGATTTGCTTTGCACTCCAACATCTTCACCACCTTCGGGCTGGTCGCCCCAGTGGCATCCAATCAGACAACGCTATGACGGTGACGGACATCAAACATCAAGGTGGCTCACGCAGCAAATGGCCATTGCGCAAAGTGGAACATATATCTCACCAAACCGAAAAGACCCACTCATTCATATCACAGCCCACATCCCCGAAGTGGATAACTAGGCAGTGCACTTCCTAAGCCGCAAGAGAATGGACTTAAAAAGATGGGTTCCTCACCCGTAAGTCTGTCTACATGGCTGTCGACGCTGTGAAACCCCCGTCGTGGACTTCATAACGTCAAGAATGTACACAAAGGGCCTGGCCTTTGTAACCAGGTCCCGGGACCCGCCGGCCCTGAAGAGTGGACTCACTAGTCCTTCCCTGGCGTCTATTCCAACAATCCTTCCCCCACTCCCGCTAACCCCTCAACTGATCACAAGGATCAAAGCATAAAGGGCTCAAGTAATACACCTAGGCTGACCACAACGGCCAGGGTTCACAAAGCTCGTCCAGCTCCTCGCTGACGCGCCCAGCCGCTCCCAAACCGGCTGACCCTCTTATCCTAGGGCCCCCCTTGACCACCAGAACTCAGGAGCCCCGCCTCTAGTAGCGTGGCGAATGGATCCTGACCCAAGCAGGGTTGACACCAGACGTCATGCCCACCATGGTTAATACCCGAAAGTCAAGGTGCTTACGCTTCAACCACCACACATGGGAAAAAAAAAAACAAACAAAAAAAAAACAACTGTTTTTCTGGTGGCGCGAGGGCTACGACCTCAACCCACCCCCTTTTTCCATCCACGTAATTCCAGAATTACTTTAAGACGGCCTGGGCTCTAGCATGGCAACAAACTCCATCAAAGGCCAAAATCTCAGTCTTAAGTGTCCTTCCCCAAAGGAAGATTGCTCCTAAACCACAGGTCATGACTTTCATACAAGGAGCTTCTCACACACGGCCTCCCTACAGGACATCCGTGACTGTCTATGGCCTAAACCTAGTACTAAGCGCTCTTCAGAAGCCCCCATTTGAACCCCTGAAAGAGGTACCATTATCCCATCTCTCGTTAAAAATAAATAAATAAACAACGCCCTCTTAGTCGCAATCATGTCAATTAGGTGTGCGTCCAAACACCCTATCCTGTCAGCCCCCCCTACCTATCCTTCTTCAAGGATAAGTAGTCCTCCGGCCATCTCCGTCCTTAATGCCCAAGGTAGAATCACACTTCCACCTTGACATAGACATCGCCCGTCCGCCCAAACCCAGTACACCGCCTCGAAAAGTAGCTCTGCACCCTGGACCTAGCAAGGGCCCTCAAACACTACATCTCCCGAACAGCCCCATTCAGCAATACAAAAATGCTGTTCGTCAGCCCCGAGGAGCCTACAAAAGTTATGGCGGCGTCTAAGCCCACATTGGCAAGTTAAACCTGCCCCGCAATCCAAGATTACTGCCGCATCAAGGGCATGCCAGTTCAAAAACAAGTCAAAACGCTGTCAACTCGACCAAGAGTGCCTCATAGGCCATTTGTCCTCAAGGCTAGGCAACTCCGGTTTACAAGACAGCAAACTGGTCCTGCCTGCATACCTTCACCAAACACTACAACGTTCACACCCAGACCTGCACAGATACAAGCCTAGGTAGAAAAATTCGGCAGGCAGCAGCCGCGCATCTGTATGCCGCCGGCACATGATGCTTGACCGCTACTCAATTAATTCCCACCCAGGGACAGCTTTAGGACGTCCCATGGTCCTGTGTCCCCCAATGATGCGACGGAGAAACAGGGATTTTTGTGTACTCACCGTAAAATCCTTTTCTCCTAGCTCATCATTGGGGGACACAGCACCCACCCTATAAGCCTTCAACGGTTTGTACAGAACATTGCCCTACACTATTTGTACATAGTCTGTACATTGCCTTACCTTACGCTATTTGTACCTTATTACCAGCTCTCCTACTGCTCTAGTACTAAACTGAATAGCTACGCCCACGTACGGGTGTATACTGCAGGAAGGAGGGCTTAACTTTTAGTTCTACTTAGTGTCGCCTCCTAGTGGCAGAAAAGCATACACCCCATGGTCCTGTGTCCCCCAATGATGAGCTAGGAGAAAAGGATTTTACGGTGAGTACACAAAAATCCCTGTTTTTCCTCTATAACACAATAGCCTGACTGCTTTATAGATCAGTTGTGTATGTTGATTATCCATATGGGACTAGGTGTTAACATATGATTCATATGTACTAATACAATAATGTGATTATTTTTTATAGACTCTGCACTAAGTGGTTTTCTCCACAGTGAATTATCCCTTGTTTACCTCGTTAACCCTTACCATAGGTAATCTTTTGTTTCTTTATACTAGAATGATATACGCATGTATGTAATGAGTATACAAAGTGTAGATAAAGCCTATCCAGGGACGATTGGCTTCACTGCTTGCATAAGAAGACACTTATTTCTATGGTTATAAACTAAGTGTTTTTGTTATTAACATAAAAGAGTCATATTGATTGATATTTAATTTTATCACTGTTATGTATGCAATATCAGTATGGATAACTTGTTTTGTCTGATACTGTACCCTTTGTTTATTATTATAGATCAGTTTTGATAAAGGTTCGAGTTGTGAACCGAAACGTTAACGATCTTACTTATTAATTCTTGGATTCACTTGGAGTGATTTAATAAAATCATCACACGATTGCAACATTGACTGAAGCTCGCTTTTTTGTGTGCCGAAGTATTGCTACTAATGGTTATACTTATTTCCCTATTCCAAGGAATCCTACCAATGATAACAAAAAATAGGATCTTTTATCTCGTACTATAAGAAATGGAATCAGAGGAAAAAAAACTAGCCAAATTCTTGTACCATAAAAATCTGGTCATACCGGTGTTTTATACATTGCCCCAGATCCACAAGAATCTACACACACCCCCATGCAGGGCGATTGTAGAATCCACCGAGTCAACCCTCTCACCATTGTATATCACCTTGGAAAAAAATTCTTACACTGCTATTTAAAATTAAATCTTTTCTTAAAGACACTACTGATTTCCTATCCTGCATTAATACACAGGGCCTCACTTTCATGATTGCCTCCTTGTAACTATGGAGGTTAATAGTCTATATACCTAGATAGAATATGAGGGGGTATACACGCAGTTGACCTGAACGACCTTTTTTTTTTTTTTTTTTTTTTTTTTCTTAATTTCAGCATGTCTTTGGATGTGGTGGGAACTCCTGGAGACGACGAATTCCAAGGAACAGAAGAGATAGGTAGGAGAGACACATGAAAACTCAACCGTTGCAGGCACTAATTGTATTTCTAGATACGTTATACTTGAATTGCCCCATTTAATTGGGTATTTAGTTTTCAGGTCTACAGGGTACGATATGGAAGGTGTTACATCTTAAAATTTAGCATTTGGGGATGTTAAATTCATAGTATGATACCTTAGTGATCAATTTTATCTCTAAACCAGAGGTACAGCTATGGGCTCAAATGTGGCACCCCCATACGCCAACATATACATGGCAGAATATGAAAACACGCACGTATACACACATCCCATGTTCTCGACTAACGTTAAATGTTGGAAAAGATACATCGATGACATCTTTGTTATCTGGAAGGGTAGATCTAACTCACTTCACAACCTCTTCAGTGATTTTAATAGCTGCGTTTCAGGTGTATCCTGTACCCTCATATCCCCGAAATCATCTGTGTTGCCTCACCTGAGGTACACCGATGACACATGAAACTGAACCACTTTGTCATATAAAATTCATTTTTATTTTTAACTTCATATACATACAATTTATTCAGGTACCAATTACAAGCAATATCATTAAAATGATTACATAAAATATATATATTATATTATGTGAGTGTGCTCTGCTAAGATAATTTGACACAGATGGTGGGATAACTTGTAGCCTTTGTACAGTACAGTTAATGTGGTTATATCACCAGTAAACTTCCACTGTGTGCTCCTATTAGTTTTCAAGTGAGGTGCTCTATTGTTTGGAACAGCACTACCCAGGGGTTTTCTGCACAAAATGCCTCCCCCCCGTTATAGTTATCTAAATTACTGCTGCACCGCTTACCTCTAACTTGTCTCAAAGAATTCCCACGTGTTGCAGAGTGCTACCCACAGAGCCGCCTACGCACGTTTCAATTTTAATCTTCCTCAGGGTGTATTCCTGTACCCTCCCACATTGAGAATCCAATCAATTTTATAGATACCCAAATAACAAAGACACAGGAGGGACATTTATTATTCTTTTTATACACTAAACTCACTGATAGGAACAGTTTGTTGGACTATACAAGTTGTCATTCTAAACACTTGAAAAGTCCCTCCACTTTTCTCAACAGACGAGTGGAAAGAATTGTTTCCGACCCACGGTTAAGGGAAACTAGGCTTTCAGAAATGAGGGATACATTTTAGAAAAGGGGACATCCCCCACATATCCTTGACTCACCACAGCAACCATGTGAACATACACCGAAGGATAGGCTAGCTTTTGTCAGCACATATCACCCCCTCACTCCACTTAACACTGCAATCATAAAACATTGAGGTATTCTCAAAAACTTGTATCCTGAAATTCCTGACTTTTCTAATTTACCGATCATATGCCATAAGAGACCTCGTAACCTTCTGGTACGAGCTGATATAGGCTCAATAAATTCCAGAATAATCCAAAGTTCCTTAGGAGCTTCCTGAAAAGGCACTTTTCCTTGCCATGGCTGAATGCAATGTTCGCATGGAACCACAGGCAATGGATTTCTTTCATCCACGCTCCCATCAAGAATTTTATTACATGTGACTCTTCTTACGTGGTCTATTTTGTGAAATGCCCGTGCGGTCTCAGATATGTTGAGGAAACTACCCAGCATGTCCAATACCGCATTAGCCAACATAAATCCACTATAAATCGCAAACGTAATCTTTTATGCATTCCGGCACATTTTAATCAATCTAGCCATATACCGTTTCCCAATTTAGGTTCCACATCATAGGTAGTGATAGACTTTAAAAATTAAGAGAGAATCCTACTGGATCCACACTTTGGATACCTTGAATGGCCCTTTAGGAATATATTTAATCCAACCATGTATTCATTTTATAGCCGTATAAGGTTCCCATATCGACACTTTTTTCTAACGTTCTTATATTTCTCATGGGATTTATGGAAGTAGAAAACACATGATTCAGTGCTGTATGGTTTTGCTTCATCTAGTCATATACTATATATTGTCTTGATTTAGAAATCACACGTTATGGCACTGTGCTCAATTCCTGATATCTGGATATATAATTATAAAGACATGTTAGTCTATACTGTTTTGTATGTAAAAATATTGTTTATAAGAGATGTTAATTTGTTCCTGTTATTTCTTACGGTATCAGGAATCAATAGTCTCACTTTTTCATCCACTATTTTTCTATTGTATTTGATTCCATCTGAAGAACTCACAGAATCCAGCTCATACTTCGGCTTTCCCCGGACTCTGTCCGGGGAGCTGATGTCACCTTCTGCCTCGATCCTTGTCAGCAATCTCCAGCTCTATCCGAAGCACCGACACTCACCGACATATAAACAGAGCACTTACGGGTAAGCACATAACAGCCACACAGCATTTAATGGCGGTGGGTTTAGAAACACACCGCACCTGCACCATAGTGCAACTGGCCACACAACATTTAATGGCGGCTGGTTCAGAAACACACTGCACCTGCACCATAGTACGACTGGCCACACAGCATTTAATGGCGGCTGTTTCAGAAACACCGCACCTACACCACAGTGCGACTGGCCACACAGCATTTAATGGCGGCTGTTTCAGAAACACCGCACCTACACCACAGTGCGACTGGCCACACAGCATTTAATGGCGGCTGTTTCAGAAACACACTGCACCTGCACCATAGTACGACTGGCCACACATTAATAAATGGCGGCTGGTTCAGAAACACACCGCACCTGCACCATAGTACGACTGGCCACACAGCATTTAATGGCGGCTGGTTCAGAAACACCGCACCTGCACCACAGTGTGACTGGCCGCACAGTATTTAATGGCGGCTGGTTCAGAAACACACCGCCCCTGCACCACAGTGCAACTGGCCACACAGTATTTAATGGCGGCTGGTTCAGAAACACACCGCACCTTCACCATAGTACGACTGGCCACACAGTATTTAATGGCGGCTGGTTCAGAAACACACCGCAACTTCACCACAGTACGACTGGCCACACAGCATATAATGGCGGCAGGTTCAGAAACACACCGCATCGGCACCACAGTGCGACTAGATGCGCGTACACAACTTTCCTTCATCCTTCAGGTAACGCTCTTCTTCCCCTATGGTGGCACTGATAATATTACTTTTCCCTCTATGTTATACTTACAACCTGTTACAACTCTTGCAGGATTTCCCTGTTACAAGCCTAAAATTCAGGTAGCCTGATTATTTTCTACCTGTTCCACTAGCAGACTTTGCTTCTGTATAATTCAAGTGCATGGTATACCAGTAGACAACAGCAGCTCATAAATCATGAGAAAAGGTAATTTTTTTATGTTCAGTAAGCTAACTTATTTGGTAGTGGACCTGTAACTAGTTCCATGGACTCTGCTTTAGTAAGACCTACACCTGGCAACTGGACCAGATGCCCACAACTTTATCATCTGTATATCTATATTGATTTCCCTTATAGCCACCAAATATTTAGGTGATACCTGTTATAGGTCACTAGATTGCTACCTGAAATGTGAAATGCTTGCTGTACCACTCTTTTTCCTAAAAATATTCTGGTTTCCCTAACAGGTATCTACCTTTATCTACTATACTTCACCCACCCAGCAGGAAGTTGAAAGGTCACTTCTTTGTTGAGCCCGTCTTCCTAGCAAATCATATGGTGCATATCTCCTAAACATAAATACACTATACGTATGAGATACGGTCACTTTCTTATTGTTTTTAATCCTGTTTTGTTTGCTGTTCTTTTTCACATACAATGTAATAAAGTATAAACTTTTATATTATGCCTTGAGTGATCATCCCTATTTGGTTATGTGGCTTTTCTCTTGTTGTATATTCTAATACACATAATTAGGATAGATCCTAGTGTACAATTCCAGCGGTGCCCTTAGTAACTTTTTTCTACAGTAAGCAGACTTAATGCCTATTTCAGCAATAATGGTGACATCACTGACACCTTAAGAAAATCTTTGGGGGGTCGTCTGGACGGGCAACTGGGAATTTCAAATTAAGATTAAGTACTTAGGGAGCACAGTTGTCCACATCCTTTCTTCAGCATACCTAGTTGAGAATCAGCTCAAGACCTAGTACAGGAGGCCACTGAAGGTCTGCCATTGGTGTGGCGATCCCATCCACTTTAGCTATTCCTGCACCAAGCAGGTGTGTTTTAGGTGTGGTGCGATAGGTTATCTTGCTGCCACCTGTGGGGACATTAAGTGCCACCTGTGCAGTGAACTGAGCCATCCACTTAGTCGCTGCCCCCGCTTTTTCTTCAATGCCGCTGTGGGTCGGGTAGGAGAGGATCCTGGGAATGTTCCGGGGGTTCTCTCTTTAGTAATAGCGGCAGTTAAAGGTAAAGGTCTATGCGCTGGTGAAAAAATGCAGCGCCAGAGTCTCTCATACCAATGGAGGCAGGAGAAGCATCGTGTGGAGAAGGAGCAGGAAGAACCCCGTGCAGTTGGGTTGATGACTGCTCCGGCCCCGATGACTGCTCCGGCCCCCATGACTGCTCCGGCCCCCATGACTGATACCACTCCAATTGAGGCCCGGGGGGTGAGCTCGGTGGATGAGGAAATCTAGAGGTTGGAGAGGGAGGAGTCCTCTGATTCCTCCCAACACAAAAAAGTTCGGAGGAGAATGAGGAGAGCAGCCAACAGTAAAGGTTGTCTCATGCCGCCAAGGTAGGCACCAGGAGATTTGGGAAGAAGGGGAGGAGAAGAAAGGCCCTGTGCTCCCCTTGCACAAGGTGCTTGGTGTGCCCATGGATCGCTGATTCACCCCTGATCCCGCTCTCGAACCAGTACCAAGCTCTTAATTACCCTGCTAACAGGGCGTTGGGAGTGAAGTGTTGGCCAGGGATCCTCCAGTGGGTGGTGGGTTTACCCGTGAGGGAGGAGCTAACCTGGGACCCAGTGAACAGCGGAGTGATGGATACCTCGGTCTCCCTCAAAAAAGGCGGGGGCATTTGTCGTCCTCTAAAAGAGTGAAAGAAACAAAGGCAAAGACAAGAAGGATAAGAAGGGGAAGACTTATCTGTTAGGAAGAATTCAGGGCAACACTCCAATACCATAAAAATAGATATTATTGCTGCAGGGAAAAGGAAAAGGGAGATGGGGGGGGGGGGGGAGGGGACTTAAGCAAGATACGGTTTATTAAAGTATCACAATGTCGTCTTCATTATGCATTGCAACTTTCTAAATGTATATATATGAATATGAAGTACAAGGGGAAGACCATCTTACTTTATCACTCATGATGGCAGCACCCTCCCCATTGACATTGGCATTAATGCTGCCAGCATAAAGTCTAATGCAGCTAGATTTACGACCTTTGATTTTTTTCACTCAAATTGAGACTGAATATCGTTTCTTGGAAAGGATATATAGATGACATTTTCGTGATTTGGAAGGGGGATGATAGTGATCTGTCACTCTTCCATACTTATTTGAACAATTGTGTTCCACAGGTAACTTTTACCTTACATCAACATACAAACAAGATCAATTTTCTGGATGTAATGGTAATGACCAATGAGATCTCAGTACGGATCTATATATCAAACCCACTGACAGAAACGCTCTCCTTCTTTACTCTAGCTGTCACCCCAGACATGTCAAGAAATCCCTTCCCAAATCCCAACTATCGAGAGTAAAATGCATTGTCTCGGATCCAGCCTTTCAGAATGGTCAGACAAAGAGAAATGAGTGAGAAATTCATAGAGAGGGGTTATCCCCATTCAATTGTCTCTAATCCTGTAGAAAATTTGAAAAAACGACCTAGCACTAAAAGGATGGCTTTTGAGATCTGACAGTAGACAAACAACATTGTCAACTCCTCGAATAGGCAATTTCCCATGCTTGGGATGTCGGCAATGCAGCCACTTGACGAAGGGTAGCGTGTTTACTCACCCAATGACGGGTAAACCATTTTCCATCAAAGCTATTTTCACCTGTGAATCATCATTTGTGGTTTATCTGATCAAGTGTCCGTGCGGTCTCGGATATGTTGGGGAAACCACCCAGCATATATCCCTGACCGCATCTCAAAACATAAATCCACTATCAGATGCAAATACTACCACCTATTCCGTATTATTTTATCAAACAATCATAACATTGCACAACCGAGATTCCAAGTAATCAATCATGTACCAATGGGGAGACGGGGAGGGGACAGAAGAAGGAAACTCAAGGAACGCGAAGCGTTCTGGATATATATCCTCAGAACACTTGAACCCCACGGTCTTAACCGTGAATATGAAATTCACCTGTAATCATTATTCTGGATCCCTACATTATATACCCTGTGCATGCTTTAATCTATATGGCATGAGAGATATATGTTTGTCAATGTTACTATCATGTTTATGATCCATCTGTGCGCCAATGCATAATGATGCTTTGTCTGAAATTTGCCTTAAATTGAATATTCTTATGCTGATATTAATTACCGCTCTCTTTCTTTCCTTACAGACCTATCCCACTTCATAGAATCCCTGTCCTGCACAGAATCACTTTATCTTGAGTGGTCCCTGCATTGTGTCTGCACATAAGTATCCTTTTACCGCACTCACAATCACTTATTCATGCTCTGCAGCCCATTTCTCACAGTAATTCACACTTGCGCTCTAGCGGTGTTTAGCGCTTCATTCCATGTGCCGGCGTGCGTTCCACACACCAGATCCTGCGTTCCACCTGACCGGAAGCAGGAAGCTGGTGCACTCACAGCGCGGCTATAGAACCCTGCAGCGCCAGACAAGCAGTGCCACACCACCAATGAACTTCCCTGCCAGCACAGATAAAACTACAGGACCTCTGGTCCTGCAACACTATAAGGGGGCACCAGATCAGCCTATGCTAATTGCACTTTCCTTGTTATAGGTCGCTACCTGTATATGCACATAATCTTGTAACTCACAGGTAAAGGTTTATTACCCTTAACTGTCTGACCTTTCCTAGAGCACTTATATGAATCCATTGCTAATCCTTTTGTTCCCCATAATATAGCTTGCATTTGCCCATTGACAAGTGCACCAAAGTGTGGCCATATTCACCCTGTCTGTATATGATTACAGGTATACTATATTGTGACACCTAATTGCACCTTTAAGTGCATGTAAGTACTCAGTGACATGTGTTCTATATTTTGGGTTTATGATAGGCTGAACTATGTTACCATAACACCCTGAGGTGAATTCTCATTGAACAGCTAGGATCTCAGACAACAACTTTGGGTACATAACCTCCTTTACGTATATATCTTGATTAATATATCTGACCTGATAGCCCACTTTAGTCTAGCACGTATCTGAAAGTGCCTTTGCATGATAGCAGACCATTATGTTACATAAGGTCAGTCTAGTCTCTAGTTTTAATCCTATACATTTATTGCACTTCATAGAATCTATTTTATATATATCATAACTTGTAGACCTGATAAAAGTAGCTGCAATAATAGTCCCTTTAATTGTATTTTTTCCTTAACATGTATAACAGAAATTGTATATATCACTTATGTAATTATAACCACTGATTCTTGTTCTTTTGTTTTATTTACATATTCTGTACCAGTCTGTAGAACCCCTGATGAAAACCTGGATTGGGTTGAAACGTCGGGTGTAGGACTACATTATTGTTACAAAGACAATTGACAACTGTATGAGATGTTGAACCCCTATTTTTTCACCAAATAAAAGGACATAAAAGAATCTTTTTGTTCATCCTTTTTCCATTTGAGTGCCAGGTCATTTAATCTTGACACAATCTAAGTGGGACTGAAATTGCCACTTCATGATGAACAACTATGTACTTGGAAAATCCACATGTAGGTTTTTCACCCATATTACTAATAGTCAATAGTAGTATAAGTTGCACTACACTGTTTTTTAGTCTTAAAAATGTTTCATCTTTATTGTCAATATACAAAGACATTACATATTACGGGCATGTGAACACACAACACCCTATTGGGTTAAATGATGATCAAGCCTTATGTTTTTATGAGTCAGCAGGTGGTGTTTGGAGATTACTTTAATGCCACCACGAGAGTCCTTGGCAGGGGAGGCTCAAAAGACCAGCTGGCTTATGATAGTTTAGCACTCAATAGTATAGCTAGTGAAGCTTGCCTGGTGGATGCCCCATCCGGGCACACCCCAGGTCAAGGGGGGGGGTTACACTTCTTTTAGGTGTAGAAGCAGTTTAGTTTTTTTCAAAGGAGAACGGCATCTCTTCAACTGTGTCCGTTGTTGAGGTGGAGTTCTTCGACCACTATTTAATTTTCCATTTCCCTGAACATTGCAGAAACTCCCCGGATGGGAAAAAAGCTATGGAAGATGAATTCATCCCTGATGGAAGAAGCAGAGATGAGTTTTTTGAGGATTTCATTCAAGACCAAGTAAAATTATTGGATCTTGGTAAGACCAAGTGTTAGGTGTTTAAAAGAAGAGTGGCAAAATTCTTCCACCAGCTCTTGAGCCTCAGGAGTCTGAACAGGTACTGCCTGTATCAGGGCATAAGGAGAAAACTCGAGCAGCTCGCCTTGACTGGAGGTAGCTGCGAGGAGATCTCCAGAGTGAAGTCTTTATTTACTAGGTGTCAGTACTATAGGCACACATCTTTGGTTTTTGAGAGGTACCGTTCGCCTGATCCTTACAGAAACTATAAAATATAATTGCGTTATAAGATGGTGATGGGACTGATCAAAAGTACAGGATCCCTGAACAGATCCAAATCAAAGATCCTGGAAGTGGTCAGATGCTTTTACTCACATATCTTGGCGAAGAAGGATCTGATTTGAGTTTTTGTTTCAACTTTGTTTTTATTGAAAATTTTGATTTTATAACATAGAACATAAGCCAAAATCAAGCGAATAGACAATCTCCGTTCTTCCATTACATAGAGAAAACATACAAAAAACAAAACAGTAATAATACATTCAGCGTGTCCATTAATCATTTCCCAGCAGCTAGATTTTCAGTTTATTAAGCTCTTGTGTAGAAGATCCCGAACCTAGGGATTGCACCTCAATCCCATTTTCTTTTAGATGCGTAATTATGGCCTGCCCCGATGTTCCCCTCGCTACCCCGATGAGTCTCCTCTAAATAAAGTCCACGGTGCCCACACCCTGTCAAACCTGTCCATATCGTTATGTAGAGAGGCTGTCATCCTCTCCATGACATATACATCCTGGTTTCTGGCATATAGATCCAGTGACGTAGGGGCCGCTGTTTTTTTCCAGTACAGTGGGATGAGGCACTTGGCAGCTGTCAGAAGGTGGGTCAGTAACTTTGTGCTGGGTCTGTCCCATCCCCTAGGTGTAAGGTTTAACAAGAACATATGGGGGTCAACCGGCACTTCAACTTCAAAAACCGTGCTTAACAGTCTCCCCACATCCTTCCAAAAACCCTCCAAAGTCGGGCATTCCCAGAAAATGTGGAAGAGGGATGCCCCATTTGTACAGCATCTCCAACATACATCCGGGATGGACCTGTTCATTTTATGGAGAACCTCGGGGACACAATACCAGTTCATAAGGAGTTTAATCTGGTTCTCCTTGTGAAGGGTATTGATAGAGGTCTTGTGGGCTCTCGACAAGACCACCTGCCACTGTCTCAGTCAGTGGGTGTCCCAACCACGACTCCCATTTCGTCATATATGTGTGACAGCTGAGCGTCTGAGAGCCGGGGCAATGGAGTAGGGTGTATATATCAGAAATGAGCCCTTTATTTAAGGCATTATTTGCACATAGCCGCTCAAAATCAGTCGGTATAAGTGATTCTGGGGAACCCATCTTCGTTCTGAAATAGTGTAATATTTGTTGGTATGAGTAGGACATAGTCTTCTGAAGGCTATGCTTCTGGGATAGTTCAGGAAAGGTTCTGAACTTCCTAGTTAGGGGTCCACTAGGTCTCTGTATGTAAAGAGGCCCGCTGAAGCCCAGTTGGATCCCGCCCCCGAGTCCATGACATCCCCCAAGTGTGGATTATAGAGGAACGGAGTTAGGAACGATGCATGAGAAGCTAGCTGAAATTTGATTCTCAGAGTGGTCCAAATGTCCCTGGTAATCGCCATAGGACCCAGAAGTGCAGTCCGAGATATCGCGTTAGGCGGACCCCATATCAAGGCTGCGGGGTGATAGGGAGCCAGCCACAATTTTTCGATTTCCATCCATTTGCTGAATGCGGGGAGAGTCGACCAGGGGGGGGATGATCCTTAAATGTGCGGCAAAATAATATTTAGTTATATCCGGGCATGACAAACCCCCTTGACATTTGGGGGCGCACATCACCGTTCTGGGAATACGATGTCTCCCCGAATGCCAGACAAAGTTCAGAAAAATCGACTGTACCCTCTTTAGGACCGTCTGTGGGACTTTTGATGAGATTGTTTCGAACAAGTATAAGAACTTGGGGAGAATCGACATTTTTATAATTGCTATTTTACCCAAAAAGGAGACTGGCAATGAGGACCACTTCTGTAATCGTATCTCAGTATCTCGAATCAAAGGGAGGAAGTTTGCCCCATACATCTCGCTATATCGTGGAGTAATATGTACCCCCAGATATTTAATGGAAGATGTTCTCCAAGTGTATCTATGGGACCTCTGTAGGTACCCAAGCTTAGGTTCCGGTATATTAAGTGGTAGTGATTCAGTTTTACCCGAATTCACTTTGTACCCAGACAAACTTGAGTAGGACTCCAAAATTTTACTCAGATTGGGAAGGGTCACTACGGGATTAGTCAGTGTGAGCATGACATCATCAGCGAATAAGGAAATCTTAAACTCCTTAGACCCAATCCGAATTCCAGCTACGTCGGGACTCATGCGCAGGTGAGCTGCAAGAGGCTCAATGCTAAGAACGTATAGCAGCGGGGAAAGAGGGCATCCCTGGCGTGTGCCATTACGAATCTCCAGTTGCCTAGAATGTGCATGGGGCAAGCGGACCGTCGCCATCGGGGCAGAATACAAGCCCCGCAGCACGGTAATGAAGGGCCCCGACAGGCCGAAATGATGTAATGCAGAGAACAAAGTCCCAGTTCAGCCTGTCGAAGGCCTTCTCCGCGTCTAGACTCAACAGGATGGCCTCGTCTCCCCTCTTATTCACCACGTCTATCAAGTCCAGCAGGCGGCGGGTGTTGTCGCCCGCCTGGCGGAACCGAACGAAGCCCACCTGGTCTTTATGGATTAATTGAGGCAGCCAGTTGTTCAATCTCTCCGCCAGTATTTTTGTAAAGAATTTTAAGTCCGAATTTAAAAGGCTTATAGGCCTATAACTTGCGCAGTCTACGGGGTCCTTACCATCTTTCAGAATAACTGTTATATAGGAGTGAAGCATTGAGGCAGGAATTTCCCCTCCGATCATAAAGCTATTAAACAAGGAGACCATATGCTGCGAAAGTAAGGGTAGATATGTCTTGTAGTAGAGATATGGTAATCCGTCAGGGCCTGGGGCTTTAGTAGATGGTAACTTTTTCACGATTTCTTCAATTTCCTCAGTAGAGATCTTATCGTTTAGGTCCTTGAGAGCAGACCGAGGTAGTTTGGGTAGCTGACAGCTATCGAGGTAATCGTTTAGTATTGTATCTCTAGTCTGGTGGTCATGGGGCAGTGGGGAAGGCAGTGAGCACAAAGAGGAGTAATAATTGTGGAAGGCCGTAGCCATCCCTTCAGGGTCATATCTAATAGCGCTGTCAGAGCCCCTAATCCCGGAGGGGTTTCCATTTGTAGCTTTATTCTGCAGTTGCCTCGCTAGCATTGTGTGGGGTTTATTACCATATTCATAATATTTCTGGCGGGAGAATCGGATGAGCTTCTCCACTTTCCCCTGAGCTAAATCTTTTAGCTTCGTTCGTACGTCAATCACCTCCCTTAGACCGCGTCACGTGGGTCTCGCAAGGAGCTTCAACTTGGCGGCCCTCAGCTTCTCCTCATAGATGGAATATTGCAGTTTGCTATCTTTTTTTAATCTAGAGGAAAGAGCCTCTGAAGACCGCCTTATGTGCCTCCCACAAGGACCCGAGAAAGGGGGCCGACGGGGTATTCTCAGCGAAGTAATGTGTCAGTGAGGTCTGTAGGGTCCGTCTAGTCATGTTGTTTGTCAGTAAGGATTCATTAAGTCTCCAGTGGGTCGGCCTTGGGATGTAGGGCGTAATTTCAAGATTCACCTGTAGGGGATCATGGTCTGACCATGTAATGTGTCCTATTTCAGCGTTTTTTAATGTTCGAAGGGTCGGGATATTTCCAAAAAAATAGTCTATTCTGCTGTGAGATTTGTGAGTATGGGAGTAGAATGTGTACTGTCGGGTGGTCAGATTATCCACTCTCCATAAGTCGTAAAGACCGTGGGTGTGGATTAGTTTACGAAAGTTCACAGACTCACTTCCCTCCCCTCGATGGATGCCTGCGGGAGGTTGTAAATGAAGTCTATCGACGCAGCTGGAAAAGGCCAAATTGAAGTCTCCCCCAATGATATGGAGGGTATCTCGTTCAGAGTGCAGTCGTTTTAAAATAGAGGATAAAAATGTTGTTTGTGCTGTATTTGGGACATAAAGGTTACATAAAAGGATCGGTCTACCCTCTAGGTCTCCCCTAAGTATAATAAATCGGCCATGCGGGTCAAGTTCGGTCGATCGTATAAGGACCCTACATGAGCGGGAGAACAGGATCGCAACCCCAGCCCTTTTTGTTTTTGCTGTAGCCGAATAGGTTCTGGGGAAGTAGTGTTGGGCAAATTTAAGTGATCCGCTAGGTGTGAGGTGCGTTTCCTGTAGGAATATAATATCTGCTCCAGATTCCCTCATTTCTCTCAAAGCCAGTCTCCTCTTGACAGGAGTGTTAAGTCCCTTGACATTAAGTGTAAGCAATTTTACCATGATGGGGACGGGTACAGGCCTGCAAATTAAACTCTACCAAGGTCCAGGGGGTCTCCTCCCTCCCTACTACTAGGTCCAAGAGCCCAAAGCCTCCCTGCGGAGGAAAGTCATAGACACGCTGCGAACATTGAAATCTAGAATAGTGTAAAACATCTATAAAAACAGAAATAAATAAGTGATGAACAGTAAAACTTGAATATGTTAGGATCCGACTCATAGGTAACCCTGGGCAAGAGTCAACCCATAAAAATCAGTCTCCAAATTGGAGATCAGAATATCCAAATAAACCACTGCACTCCTCAAAGTGGGTGCAATTTCTTTGGTATGTACTCTCGCCGGGGGCCGTGGCCTTCTGCCTACAAAGGTAATGAACAAAACATCAGCTACAACCTCCACCCCCGGGGACAGTGTGCAAACCAGAATCCTCTATAGGGGATGGGGGGGTAAAAGGGTCTGGGAGGAGAAGAGGGACTAGGAGGGGGGAAGGTAGAGGATAGGGGGAAAGAAAGAAAGAAAAGAAAGAAAAGAAAGAAAGAAAAGAAAGAAAGAAAGAAAGAAATATATGCCCCTCTCATAAGGGCTATTTACATATCAGGTAACCCGTTGGACAACGAGGCATCTAACCAGAAGCCCCTCCGGAAACAGCAGTGAAGACTTCGCATCGGAGCCAAAAAAAAAAAAGGTTCAGGTAACGCCCCCGGAGGTTCTCGCTCTCCGTTTCCTTGAGGTCGCAGTTTGCCAGGTCCGCTGAAGGGTCGAGGGCAGCAACGGCGAGGTCCAATCTGGCAGAGCAGGTGCCTCAAAGCCAAAAGTCTTACAGAAAACCGGGACATCATCCGGGTATCTGAGGGTGGCGGTTGTATTACCTCGACGAGCTGATAAGACTGAACGGGTACTCCCATTTATACAGAATCTCCCTGTCCACCAGGCATTTAAGGAGAGGTCTCCGGGCCCGTCTACGCTGCAACGTGATCCAAGAGAGATCCTGGTAGAGAACTATTTTGGCTCCCTTGAAAGATGGTGGTTTGGTTGATGAGATCTTAGCCATAATGTCCTCCTTTAGGCGAAAGTCTGTGACGTGGCATATTATATCCCTGGGGGCTCCATCCATATTTTTGGCCTTTAATGCTCTGTGTGCTCTATCCATGGGGATTGGGTGGTCCAGGGGGCGTTTTAGTATTGTATTGAATATTGTGTTGAGAGCAGACTCTATATCCTCTTTCTCCCTCACCTCCGGTACCCCCCGGACCCGGATGTTGTGCCTACGGCCTCTGTTGTCTAAGTCCTCAACGTGGCGTTGCATGTCGTCTATCATCCTAGCCTGGGAGTACACAAGCGACTGTAACTGCGTGATAGCCTGCCTAGCCTCCGTGTGTTCCTCTTCCAGCTGATGGAGTCGCTGGGTCAACCCGTCACCTCCTGGCGGACCAATGCTATTTCTTGGCAACATGTAGACTTCACCTCCTGAATGAGAGCCTGAAAGTCCTGTTTAGTAGGAAGGTGCTGTATTAAAGCCCACCACTCCTGGGAAGGCTGCATGGGAGGCAGGGAGTTGTTAGGTCGCAACAAGGTCGTGGGGTCGGTTACATCAGCAAAATCTAGCAAAGAGTCCTGACATGTGCCAGAACCAGCAGCAGAGGGGTCCTCCACCCCACCCCCGCATCCAGAGTGTTGCAAACGTGGCATCTTGGGCGATCTCTGGGGTCTAGGTGGACCCATATAAGAAGCCCCTTGACTGGGTGCAGGGCTCTCCCCAGTGACAAGCCGGGAAGACCCCGGGGGGAGACAGGGAGAGCTAATCCCCAGATGGGTCACATCTGTCAGGTCCTGCAGGGATGAGGGAAGACCCAGCAGATCCCCTGGGGCCCTTTCTTCAGGGCTAGCAGCTGGGGAGGGGGGCACAGAATCCTCCCACCTGTGCTCCTGCTCTGGACAGCCAGCAAGCTCTCCCACATATGGTTCTCCCGGATGTCCCTCCAGAAACCCCTGCACAGGGGATATAAGGAGTGTGTCACCAACCTATGTTGCTTCGCTCCCCCCAGGAGCCACCAGCGACAGCCCCCCGCCCGGGATGCAGGGGAAGAGGAAGAGCGGCCCCCCGCTGTGTAGAGGAGAAATCCGAGGCCTCACGCTGTAGTGGGGAGCTGGAGGAGGGGGGCGGGACCTCCACCACCGGCGCCATCTTGTGGGGCTGTGTTAATGGAGACGCCTGAGTCCCGGCTCCTGTACCTCGGGCCGGCAAAGATATGATCCCCGGCTGTATATGTCGGGCTGGCGCTTGTTGCGGGCTGAGCTCACCAGGGCAGGCAATCCCCGATGTCCCCACGGGGGGTCCGCCATCCACGTGTGTACCTTCCACCCGCTGCTCCCGCTGTCCCCTGGAGAGGAATCCATTCAGGGTGCCTCCGGGTCCCTGGCTGTTTTGGCTGGCCGTTTACGGCCCATGAGAGGGGTTTAAGCTTAAGGTATTGTGCTAATTAGGGTCCCCGGGTCGGGAGCTCTCACTCCGCGCGTCCACACATGCAGGCTTCCGGGCACACCCCCCCCGATTTGAGTTTTGATGTTGAGTCTCTTGGCTGGAGCTGTCCCGTAGCCAGACGGTGTTCCTCTTCTTTGCGTCTTGCAATCAAGAACGAGAAAATGAGAAGGAACATTGATGGGCTTTGGCCCAAAAAAGTCAGGACGGCTTCACGTCTAAGTTTTACAAAACTTTCAGGGACCTTTTGGTTCCCCCCTTGACCGAAGTGTTTTACAAATGTCTATCCTCGGGCATTCTACCAGAGTCAATGAAGATGTCAGCCCCGATTATCTTGTCGAATGTAAAAAAAACTTGTCCTGTATTGAGAATTGGTGGCCCACAGCTCTTCTCGATACAGACTGGAAGGTTCTGGCAAGAGTGCTATTTAATCTGCTGGTGCAGTTTGCGCACATGCTCCTTTCAGGGGGCACAGCATTGCTCTGTTCCAGGCCTCAGTACTTTTAGAGCTCAGGAGGCAATAGAGCAGGGTAGGGCTGGCCTCTAGAAGGCATATCTGCTGTCTTAATGTGGCGCCCCTGCGACCAGGGTGGCCACAGGTAGAAACTGCAGACAGGCAGGAGGGTAGACCGTTTGTATAGCAAACACCTCAAATCACATATCCACTGACATGGGACCTAACCCGGAGCCTGGGACTCTAGGCAGGCAAGGGGTAGTAGGGCTAGATATGAGTGGGTGAAGCGTAGTCATGGTAACAGACGAGTATAAAAGGGAGAAACAGGAAGCAGTTAGCCAGTAGGCGGGTGCCGAGCAGCCAAGACCGGACCACTACCATCAGGTCTGGGGAAGACGTTAGGGCCAGCAGATAACTGACAGAAGAGCCTCTCCTGATATTACTGGGAAGTTACACGAGTAGAGAAGGACCTGGTGATCCCTTGTGAAACAGGCATACTTGAGGTTAGGCTAAAACCAGAGAGTCAGCTCTGAGGGGGACTGAAGATTTAAACCAGCTCTCCAGACAAACTGACGGAGGACACAGATTCCAGGTCTGTGTTCCCAAAACAGGATTGGTGGCACAGCAGCAACTGAAAGGACCCGGCTTACCGCCCATAGACTTAGGGGGAAGTTACTATTGGGAACCGAGCTGCTGCTCCGCAATCCACTTGAAGGGAAAGACAGGGAATCAGCCTGAAAGGACAAATAGTTGAGAGTGAGGAGTCTAAGAGTGACAACCTGGCTGCAGTGGGTTCAAGTGTACCGGAGTCAACTGAGTAAAGCTGTGGAAACTGTATTGTACCGTGCACTGTTTGACTGAAGAATTGGAGAACTAAACCCAGGTGAACCCTGCTCCAGTGTCTGTGTCTGATTTCAGGTATATAGAAGTGTCAATCCTCCATTTTACCCTGTCAGGATCTGTCCCGACCCCTGGTGGGCTTATCCCCTTTTCCTGCAACATCTATATAATAACCATCACAGACTTTAATTACACTGCCCCGGGGAACCAGGCTCTACCTGCGGGGAGCCGTTCCATCTAAAGCTGCCAAACATCATCCCCAGAGGTTCTGCAGCAGTGGTGGTCCTATCACTGACCACAACCCTGTAAATACAACCCTATTTTATTGTGCGAACCCGGGACACGGTCCGGACCAGGAGCGCCGTGACATCCCCACCAGTACGAGCTTTGTATGCAGGTGGCAGACTTTCTCTCTGATTAACAGTGGGATCTGGAAATGTGGAAGATCACAACTTTATCGAGTAAGGTACTCAACAAAAGGGTCCTGTTGACCCATTATCAGAAGCCACTGATGCTCAAAGATTGCACAAGCTTGGATCAGGAGATTGGGTTAGGGCTGTTAAATTCTAATCGGATACCCTAGAGGTTTTGGGACTTTGCACTGCTTCCATGGGAAACTATGTAAGAGACAATCCTAAGTTTAGGAACTCTGGATTGTCCCTGCGAGAAGTGGGGCAGTATGCTGGAACGCATGGATCACTTTTTCCTTCAGTGTCCCTTTAATACAGGGGTTTACAACAGGGTGGGTGCTTCCGTAGACTGGCCTTTTTTTTCTTCTAACCAGAGTGGGCAGATGGCCATTTGGGACCCTGGGTGGCCAAGACCCGCGCACTTTATTCTTAGTTTAGTGACTACGTTCTACACATGGAATGAACAGTGTTTAGTTTCCACACAGCATAAAATCCTCCAAGGAAAAGAAGGTAGTTAGGAACATTTTGGTGACCTGGGAAAAGCGTGCATGATGGAGTTTGAGAGGTATGGGTAATGTAAGGACTCCTTCATGTGGAGGGCTTTTCGATTAACGTGCACTAAGGAATAGGTAGGGCTAATTTAGTCAAAGGTAAGATTTAGGTGTAGGTGGCTAGAGTCAAATAAAGATAGGGAGGGATAGCAATAGTGTTAGGACTTTGTATCTCTATTGATATTCTGTGAATTTTGCCTAATAACAAAACGGCGTCTGCTGCTTCATTCCTGTTTATGTGAACCTCCCTTATGCCTTTATAAACCTCTGCCTACCATCTTGAGTATTCAGTTGAATCCCTGGCTCCCTGCTTTGTGTGATCATTAAGTGAACCTCCTCTGGTATTCCAGTCCGGTTTTTCTTGTTTCTGCATTCCTCCTCCAGCTTCCACACCTGCTCAATGCTTCTCCTGCAAACCTGCTCCTATGCTTCAGACTTAGCTTCAGCCTGGCTGCCTTGAGATATGCAAGCCCTGTGTGCCTTAACCTTCCTAGCGTTATTCCCGAGCCTGACTCGGGGTTAACATTCACTACCAGAAGCGTTAACCCCGAGTCAGGCTCGGGCTTACCCGCGTTCGCGGTAGATGCGGTGAGAAAACCGCATCTGCCGCATCTACCGCATCTGCCGCACTTGTGCCGCACTTGCGGCGCGGTTGCGGCGCGGTTGCGGTAATCTGCATAGGAACCAACCACCTCTGATGACCCTCATACATTGTTAATATGTGCCCCTGCAGCCTAGTAAACCATTAGCAGCACTGTTGTTGTGTGCAAAGTGGCTGCAGTACAAGTGCGATAATGATTTGAGAAACTTACATGCCAGCGTACATGAGGGCGTCTCCCTGTGTGTGCTGGGACTTGTTGTGCTCATCATGTCTGCTCGCCCCCTCCCTTATGCACGCCCCCTCTCAGCCTGCTATAGTGATGTGAGGCTGATTGCGTCATAAAGGGGCGGGGCTACCGTGATGCCGCGATTTAGCCCCGCCCCTTTATGACGCAATCAGCCTCACAGCACTATAGCAGGCTGAGAGGGGGCGTGCATAAGGGAGGGGGCGAGCAGACATGATGAGCACAACAAGTCCCAGCACACACAGGGAGACGCCCTCATGTACGCTGGCATGTAAGTTTCTCAAATCATTATCGCACTTGTACTGCAGCCACTTTGCACACAACAACAGTGCTGCTAATGGTTTACTAGGCTGCAGGGGCACATATTAACAATGTATGAGGGTCATCAGAGGTGGTTGGTTCCTATGCAGATTACCGCAACCGCGCCGCAAGTGCGGCACAAGTGCGGCAGCTATGCGGCAAGTGCGGCAGATGCGGTTTTTTAACCGCATCTACCGCGAACGCGGGTAGCCCGCTTTTAGCAAATAATTCTAGAACTAAACAGACCGCCAGGGAGGTTAAAGTTTTTTAGCTTCCCTTTCAGTTTTTTGCCGTTATAGTTTCTCTGGACTTTGCTGGACATTGTGGGACTTACTTAAATTATACTACACAATATCAAGTTCAGGACTTGTTCTAGTGATTGCCTTCCTAGGCCCTTCCTGGGAGTTTTAAAACCTGATGAGGATTGCTTCTAAAAAGTCTTTCCTGTTTGTTGCCATTTGATTAACTTGCTCACTTGCTGCATTTCAAGTTTAGTAAGTGCCACATGTGTTTAATATAGATTTGCTCACATTTAAATTGGTTTCAGACGGTCTGTGCTCCCACCTGCCATTAGGCCCCTGAGTAATCTTACAGTACATTACAGCCAGATAGACAATTTCTCATATACATAAAAATCCCCTAGTAATCTCGTGCTTCATCTTTATCAACGTTATACCTTACAAAGAATATCAGTGGAACCCGAGGGCCACACCAATATCCCTCCTAGTGAATTAGCACACTAAATTCTCGCTTAGGCAAACAGATGAATTACTTTATTATTAAAAAATATATAATTTCATAAAAAATTCCCAATAATATAATTGCATACACGTTACAGGGCACTCAATTCCCCTATGCACATTTAAAACAGGGTTGGCATTAAATCAAACAGAGAAACCAATACTATTTGCACATGATTAAATACAGCACCATCACTTTTGTATCTGGCCTGAATCCCACCCTAACATGAACAAAAGTGCTCACCATTTATATGTAGTCCAATTGCATTCTATTGCCACATGATAGGGTTAAAAGAATCTCAGACAATACCTGGTGCAAGGCGTGCTCTTTGTATTGAATCACTCTGGTCCAGTCGCCACTGTATCCCTGGAAATACCGCCTACGTACGTTTCAAAGTTAAAGAATATATATAACCTCTTCCTCAGGGCGTAGGTAGTTAGGTAGGGAGTTCGGGACACTGAGGGTGAGGGAGGGACAAATAGGGAAAGTTTTCCTTTTAACCACAGGGTGATAGGTAAGGTGTAGGGCTGATAGGTGATAGAGAGAATAAACCTCTCACCTCTGGCATTCATGCTGGTGGAGTGGTTTGGCAACTTAGTATGTTTTGTTCCTCAAACTTTAAAAAAAAATAAAAATCAGCCTGGACAGAAATGATGGTCCCTTAACTGAATAATATGTAGCACAACCTTTTGAGGCAATCTCTGCAATCACACGATTCCTGTAACGGTCAATGAGAATTCTGCACCTCTCCACGGGGATTTTGGCAACTCATCAAGAGAAAACTGCTCCACATCTCACGATTGCGATCGTTCGTACACCCAAAGACAAATAAGGAGTATAAGATCGAGCAATTCCTTACGTACAACTCCCGAGTATGTAATATATTTACTTGAGTACCCATGTAAATATTGGTATATTGGTGAAACCACTATTGTTTGTAAACACAGCATAGGTATACCATTCATAAAAAACATGGAGCTTCCAATCCCTAAGTATTTTACAGAGATGAAACTTAGAAAAACAATTGACGTTCAGGGTGATAGATCACATACCACCACTGAGGAGGGGGGCAACAGAGAAAAGAAACTTAAAATTTAAGGATTACAGTGGATATATAAACTTGGAACACTCAAACCCAATGGTTTAAATGCTGACTTTAAAATAAATCCCATTCTATAAATATGAGGATAACCATATCTGTAAACAATGCAGTTGAAATTGATGTATATCAGCTGGTTTTTTTTTAGCTATAGTAACGTGTATTTATTTGTTTTTACAGAAGTCAAGTCAGGAGTGATAAAGGAGGACTCATCCATCCATATATATGTAATTTTTGGTTAGTTATATTGATTTTTTAAGTAATGCATTGTACAGTAAAGGCACCAAGGGTGATACATATGTAATGAATACTTTACTTCCATTTATTTAGTTTTCCTGATAGATGGTATAATCCACTAAATATGGGAGACTCAATGGCACATGGGGTCAATGCACACTTGAAGACCCAGTGACGGGTCTTTTATGGTCTGGATGGTGAAAGCAACACACACAGTTGTGAGGTAGCTGTATTAACCCCTGGACATTGGGGTTAATGCCTTATTGCCTGGAGGCGTGATGGGTTTAACCCAGGGACCACAGGGGATAAATGAAGTGTGGAGCCTGATAGTGCTTGTAGTCACCCTAAGACGGTGTTTAAAAAATTAACTTAATATTTTTCTAACGGAGCTATTGTTTATGTATATATATATATAAATGTGATCACTGGTGGTAGTGTGGGGATGGGGGCACTTTCACTTTTTTTGGTGGACCAGAATTAGGTATTTTATACATTTGTGTTTTTAGTGTGTGTGGCATGTGTAAAGTACAGGTAAAAAGTTATTTTCAAGCATAATAATGATAATATTGAGGATAAAGGTTCCTCCTGAATACTGGGGATGTATGAAGGTTATTTACTGTAAATTATTGATGATTTGTCTAATAAAATAGAGTTGCAGGGCACAATGTGCATTGTCTTTCAGAAAAACAGGAGCTGTGTCAAAGTTGACAAACACACAACATGACAAGGGCCTCCGATGACAAATATTATTTAGGTAGGTCTACTGTCATGGTTGGTCCAGTGGACAATGTGCGTTGTCTTGTTGACTTTCAAAAAATTAGTCCTAGAGGCGAGTCATTGTTGACGCAGTAGCTACCATCACAAGCGCCTCCAATGACAAATATTACTGAATGTAACATTGTAAGGATGTTGTTGACCATGTAGTACATGTGGCAAAATCAGTAGTAGGAAAGAAATGTAAGAAGAAAACAGGTTTGTATGGGAAGAGATGGATGTTAACACCAGTACCATAAATGAAAATATTTGGTGAATTTAAATTGGCTTACTGTCTTCAGGAATTATAAACTGAGGAGAAACCCAGCCCCTGTTGAATGTAATCAGAGTCCAGAGCCGCAGTATGAATGCAGCTATTTACTGTATGTGCCCCGCTATCATTGAGTATTTAAGGATTTGCTATAATAAATTATTTATACTCTGTGGGAATGATACATATCCCGAGCTCTATATGGAACCTTCTACTTAACGTTAAAGTCCTATGGGTCTTTATTATGTATGTCTCTTTTTCACCTCATTCCTTTGTATTTTGTATGCACTTTATTTTGTGTATGTAAATACAATTTCTAGTGTTTTAGCCTTAAATCTCCTTTGTTGTCTCCTGTTGAACATGGTGTTCCCATGGAGAAGCTGGTATGGGTGGTAAACCCGGTCTAATCATGATGTATTTGTGTGGCGCGATGTATTTGTGTGGCGCCCCTATGGCTAGGCGCCACAGGGAGGTACTGCACCCTGAATAGAAGGTGTAGTGCCTCCGTAGCTGTGGGTTTGGGGCTTAATTTATGGAGTCTGTACTAACACACAACACTAGGCCCCTTAGGATAGAGGGACTGGATAGATAGTAAGTCTGAGGGGGTGGAGCCTAGGATAGAGTGGGAAATCAGGAGAAAGAGTTTAGTCAGTCAGTGCCGGGAAGGCAGCCTGAGAGGACGTGCCTGACAGCAGTATTGACAGGAGGGCACCTCTCTTCAAGAGGGGGACCCAGGACAGAGGAAGACGATGCGGAACCGGTTGGAGCCGGATGGAAACGTCTGGGGTCAACACTGGCAACACGGAAGCCGAGGCGGTCAGTGGTCTATCCCTGACCGTAAACCGACGAGCCACGGGACCAATCCATGGGAGCCGTAGCACCACAGAACGGTACCTCCTCCTCAGTCCTATAATCGGCCCAAACATTTATATCAAATTTCACCTTTTATTATTATTCCTTAATAGTGACTATTGTCTTAAAATTTATTTATCTTTTATTTATTTTTTTAATATATACTCTTATATTTTATGAATAAAATTATTAGTGTTTTTAATCAAGAATTTTTTATTCCAAATCACGTTGCTTGATGGCAGTCGCTTCGGTTCCTCCGATCCGGACCATTTCTGTAAAACAAAAAGAGCCTTTTTTTACATCTTCGAACAAAACACAGCATCTGATGACCATATAGCTGTCAGCTCAGATAGCATAGCGCATTGAGAGTCTACCCATATTAGTGAACACTTTGATAACACGAGTTCTATCCCTGGGAGTGACAGATGATGCTTTCCTTTTATTTATTTTTTACTTGTTTGATGCATGTATACAGGGCACAATTTAAGAGCTTTTCCGCATGATTTTTCAGAAAGTTTTTTTTATGGTGTTACCAAATCGATTTTTTGGATTTGTTAAATAATATTGTCTCTGTATTTTTAAGTGTTTATAAGGACTTTTATGTTTTTTTGCGCCAAAATATAGCACCTTCCCCATTTTGATGACGTTTTTCACGTCACAAGACAGGGAACACCCACTGATTATGACAATTGATGTGGTTATAAATAAGAGCTGTTTGGTGGGGTGGAGGTATCCCTGATGAAGACGCCAGGAGGGCGTTGAAACGCGTTGGAGAAATAAAAGAAAGGTTTGATTTGGACATCGCCTATTTGCATTATTTACAAGCGGGAAACTCTGGCAGCGCAGACTATCTTCCTTTCCCAAAACTTCTGATTTCGTTTCCACGTGTGGAGACCGGTGGAAGTCCTGCAGCAGCCATCCGGATACTTACTCTATCAGGTCTACTAACCAGTTGTGGGTCTCACAACCGGTATAGGTGAGTGACCCCTTTTTGCTCACCTCTTTTGATTTAGTGTCTAGTGATAAGGGCACTATTGCGCCTCTTGTCCCCCCCCCCCCCCTCTCTCTTTTTTTGTTATAATCGGCCCAAGACACTGATAGATAACGGCCCGGATTCCGCTAGCGCGAGGGTTTAAGTTTCACCGCTCCCGTCCGTATTAGTAAAGGGACAAACGGCACCTATCCGTAACAGGCCAGAGGATCGGCAAGGAAGCTCTGCCTAAGGGTGGTTAAAGAGAGTGTAGGGAAGACTTAGACCCCGAAAGCCACTAAGAAGTAAACATCCTCAGACTCCTTGAGAGCACCCTGAATCTGCAGCTATGTCCCCATTCTACCAGACTCTACTGTGTACTATACCATCTGCCGGTACCAGTAAAGGACGTTCCCTGCTGCCCTGAGGTAAAGCTCCACCTGTGGGGAGCTGTACTACACTAAGCTGCATCCCATCACCTCACTGGCCGGCCGGCAGCGCTGGTATCAATATTACCAGGATCCACAGGGGCGTCACGAACTTTCCCTAAATTCCCCTTCCCTTCCCAACAATGAAAGCCAGGGCACGGAACCGGGAAATCGGCCACCCGTGATTCCCCGTTACAGCCACAAACCCATCCCGGTATCCGAGTACCCCTCTCCTTGTGCTCATCATTTATGGCGTCTGCGAACAGGATATGAACCAGCTTGATAACATCAAGTAAAGTGTGCCTAAAAATATTTTATTGACTGTTTGTGTACTGTAAAACCGGGCAGCCATCACATCGCCTCAGAAACACAACTGCGTCACCAAGCAGGAGAAAAGAGCGGGAGGAGAAGCCCCGCCCTCCGATCTGCCGAGGAGTGACGAAGTATAGTGGCAAGCTCCGGAAAGACCCGAAGGACTGCCCTATAAACTTTCCCTGGAAGGCGGGCCTAAAAATGTAAAAAGACTATGTGCTGGCCTAGGGGCGGACCTCGGCCCCTTAATACAGATGGGCCAAGAAAGAGGCGCCAAAGTGTCTCCCCGCCCCCCTTGCTATTAAACCACCAAGTGGGCAAGTCGAGAACCCGCCCACACCAGGTAGGGGACTATAAGCACCAAACAGGGTGCGGCCGGAAAGCAGAACGAGATGCCCTTGCCAGAATCCGGATCGGTTACCCGAAAGCAATCTGGTTATAATGGCAGCACCCAGGATCTTCGACCTGATCAGAGAAGTGGAGGAGCAGATGAGGGTCGAGCAAGCTGCCCCGGGGATACTGCTGGAAAAAGTGGGCGATGATCTCATCTTCTGGGGAACAGAATTAAGGGACCTGCGTGTTCGCCTGCAAGAGACTGCGGAGTGGACCATCCGGCATTGGAGTGCCGAGATGGTCCTAGAAGTCGGCGGGCGGAGCAGCAGACCGAAGACCAGCAAGACCCGAAGCAGAGGGTGGCGGTACCCACTCAAACCGAGCGCCCGGTGACCAGCGAAGCTTGTACCCTCACAGAGCCAGCGGAGTTTGTCACTGAAGACCCGGGACCCATAAGTCTAACCGCTGGGGAACCCGGACAGGAGTAGACCACCGAGATAAACCTCATTGGATACCCCGAGGAGCCCGAGCTGAAGGAAGAGGAGTTGGCTGATCGCCAGAACGACCAGGTCAGTGTCGGGAAGGAGGATTCGGAGGAAGGAGCCGTTGGTGGTGCAGAGGAGGCCGGGCCCCGCGAGTTATGGAGAGCTCCGGTACCAGCGCTACACATCACAGCTGCGGGAAGGAGTACAGCGCAGCCTTCAGCTGTGCGACAATCATCCTGGTAACCGGTGGGCCGTCCATGTCTCACCTTACCAAACCCGGACGACGAGGCTGAGCGGCACATGCGTCGTGAGGCCTGGTGGGCCAACGAATTAGAGACCCGCCAGGCCAGCATCAATGCCCGCAACCAACCCCCACAAACACTCGACCAGCGCAAGAAGGGGGTAGTGACCATTTTTAACCTCAGCACCGGATATGGTTTCGCCCGGGAGCAGGGACTTTACTCAGAGATCTCATTGGATGGAGGAATGTGGAGGCCCACCTTCCCCAGGGCCACCGGGACAGGGACCTTTATCGTGGAGATCCTATTACATATGAGTGCCACGCAGGCCCTCGAGGGTGGTTCGCCGTTCGGGTGACCCATTTCCATGCGTAAAGCTTACCTGATGTAATGTGTGTAGTTATTATATATGCCTTTTCTTGCATCACATGAGACTAATGTGAACTGTTTAAATGTAAAGCCTGATGAACATTGAATCAGAGACTTGATGCCTGGTCCCCGTTGGGCCGATGAGGACTAAAGAGTAAAAAATTGTTATGGTTTGCAACGTTACAAGCATGGCACCTCCCATAAGGGAAGACTACAAGTATGCATATAGTTGATGTTTGGTTTGAAAGTTACCCGGTTAACATGTTAATAAAAATTTCAACTCACACCCGCTTTGGTTTAAACACCCGCAGACGGGTGTATTTCACCAAGGGGGTGTGTGGCGCCCCTATGGCTAGGAGCCACAGGGAGGTACTGCACCCCGAATAGAAGGTGTAGTGCATCCGTAGCTGTGGGTTTCGGGTTTAAATTATGGAGTCTGTACTAACACACAACACTAGGCCCCTTAGGATAGAGGGACTGGATATTCAGTAAGTCCCAGGGGGGTGGAGCGTAGGATATAGTGGGAAAACAGGAGAGACTTTAGTCAGTCAGTGCCAGGAAGGCAGCCAGAGAGGACGTGCCTGACAGCAGTATTGACAGGAGGGCATCTCTCTTCAAGAGGGGGACCCAGGACAGAGGGAGACGATCCGGAACCGGTTGGATCCAGCTGGAAACGTCTGGGGTCGACACCGGCAACACGGATGCTGGGGCGGTCAGTGGTCTATCCCTGACCGTAAACTGATGAGCCACGGGAGCCGTAGCACCACAGAATGGTACCTCCTCAGTCCTATAATCGGCCCAAGACACTGTGGCCACCTGTGGGGGGCTGTACTTCACTTAGCTGCATTCCATCACCTCAGTAGCCAGCAGTGCTGGTATCAATATTACCAGGATCCACAGGTGGTGTCACGAACTTTCCCTAAATTCCCCTTCCCTCTCCAACAATGAGAGCCAGGGCACAGAACCAGGAAACTGACTACCCGTGATTCCCCGTTACAGCCACAAACCCATGCCGGTATCCGAGTACCCCTCTCCCTGTGCCTATCATTTATATCTTATGGAAGGCTTTTTATTAAAGTTCGGCTATGGGATGAACTAGATGGGCTTAAACTCTACCTTCAACCCTAAAACTATGAAAGTATATCATAGAATTAGATTTCTTAATAGTGGATTTATTATTAGGTGATATTCAGGGATTTGTACACGAGGAGGCGACAGAGGAAGATGGAAAACGCAGCGCAGAAAACGAGCTCTTATCATTGATTTGTGATATTTCACGTTTGTCTCCGGCTTTTGCTGAAGTTTGAGAAATTGACAAACATTTAATAAACTGAATCGGTGCCAAATTATCAACGAGCGACGTTCAAAATAAACTTGGGGTTATTTAATTTTGAAATACAAAGGTTTAAGGGTGATCTTATTACAATGTATAAATATGGGGGGACAGTACACAGACCTGTATAATGAACTTTTTACTCTTAGGCCTAAGACAAAGGAAAAGGGGGCATCCTCTACATCTGGAGGAAAGAAAATGTAACCATAATCAGTCACAGACAGATTTTTTACTGGTAAGAGCAGAGCAGTGAGGCTGTGGATGCTTTACTGTAAGAGCTGTGAGACTATGGATTCTTTACTGTAAGAGCAGTGAGACTATGGATTCTTTACTGTAAGAGCAGTGACACTATGGATTCTTTACTGTAAGAGCAGTGATACTATGGATTCTTTACTATAAGAGCAGTGAGACTATGGATTCTTTACTGTAAGAGCAGTGACACTATGGATCCTTTACTGTAAGAGCAGTGACACTATGGATTCTTTACTGTAAGAGCAGTGACACTATGGATTCTTTACTGTAAGAGCAGTGACACTATGGATTCTTTACTGTAAAAGCAGTGACACTATGAATTCTTTACTGTATGAGGAATAAGACACAGAATTCATTACTGTAAGAGCTGCAATTACAGCCATCCGGCTGCACACAGGACCGGAGGGCACATTTGGCCCTCCGGTTCTGTGTGCTGAACTGGTCCGGGGCTGTCAGGTTAATGCCTGACAGCCCTGGACCGGACCTTGCCATGGTGTGAAGCCAGCCTTAGTTAACCTTTTAATTGATTCTGAGAATGTTTTCCGGATTTTTGGGAATTCTTCCTGATTTTATGAATTTTTGACTCCCTTTTGTAGTTGACTTTTTTAGTTGATTTGCACAAAACAATTAAAGTGATTTGGGGTATATTTGTTTCCTCACTGAATATCAAGTTAAGCTTTTGGCGTTTACTTTTGGAGCTTACAGCTTCAGAAAAATTGAATTAAAAAAACAGTGTTTATTCCTGATATCAGGAATTCTTCCTGATTTGTATGTATTGTTGCCCCTTTCACACCACCTACCATTTGTGGCAGATTTACAGTATCTGCCGCATAACGACCGCTATTGCGGTAAACACCATGCATTGTCTATGAGGCTTACAGCAGATGCAGCTAGTGCAGTATAGCCGCGGTCAGCAGCGGTTTTTTTTGCAGCCGCAACGCACATCTTGTCGCAAGCCCCATACACAATGCATGGGGCTTGCCGTTAAATCTGCTGCAACTTGTAAAAAAACGCCAGTTTGAAAGGGGCTTTATGGATTTTTCCAGATTTTGATTTTTCTATTAATTTAATGAATTTTGTCATTATTTTTGTGATTTTTTTTTGTTCCTAAATGTGAATTTTTAAGATTTTTTACATGCTTCCTTGATTTTTATTTGTGCTTTTTTGAGTTTTATTAATTTTTTCCTGATTTTAGGGACTTCTGAGTTTTATGAATTATTTCCTGACTTGTTAGCTATTATTTTTGCTTACGTGTAAACATTTTTACTAATTTTTGTGAATTCTTCCTGATTGTACCAAATTTTTCTCTTTTTTGTGAATTTTTCAAAAATTTCCGATTTTATAACATTTCTCCTTCCTTTGTGAATTTTTTCAAACTTTTCCGTTATAATATTCTTACTAATTTTTGTGAATTCTTCCTGATTTTACCAAATTTTTCTCGTTTGTGAATTTTTTACATTTTTCCCTGATTTTCTAACACTTTTCCTCATTTTGTGAATTTTTTCAAGTTTTTCCGATTTTCTAAGATTTTTCCTCGTTTTTGTGAATTTTTGTAAATTTTTCCGATTTTCTAACATTTTTCCTCATTCTTGTGAATTTTTTAAATTTTTCCGATTTTCTAACATTTTTCCTCATTTTTGTGAATTTTTTACATTTTTCCCTGATTTTATAACACTTTTCCTCATTTTGTGAATTTTTTCAAGTTTTTCCGATTTTATAACATTTTTCCTCATTTTTGTGAGTTTTTTCAAATTTTTCCCTGATTTTCTAACATTTTTCCTCATTTTTGTAAATTTTCCCCTGATTTTCTAACATTTTTCCTCATTTTTGTGAATTTTTCCATGATTTTTGTGAATTTTTCCATTCGTCCTTGATTTTGATGAATTCTTCCTGAGATCTTATTAGAGTTTTGTTAATTTTTTCCTGATTTTAGTGACTTCTCTCTGATAAGACATTTTTTAAGATTTCTTTCGTAATGTTTGTGAGTCTTTGAACTAATTTAGGGGAATTTCTCCCTGATTTTTCTTAATTTTTCCTGGTTTTATTAAATTTTCCCTCATTTTAGTGAATTTTTTCCTGAATTTTGCTAATGTTTCCTGATTTTTGGTAATTTTTTCGATTTTGAATGGTTTTTCCCTCATTTCTCCCCTTTTCCGGCCGCTGTTCGGCCATAATGGAGGAGCCGCAGTCATCAGCACAAAGGACAGTATGAGGGATTGTGTGGCCCCTGAGTGCGGCGGCTCCACACACTGTGTCCCCCCCTCAGCACGGCTCCGCCATTATTATCTCCTCATGGAGTCTGAGGCGCTGACAGACTATCACTATCTCCCCAGTCCGCACACGACGCTGCCGAGCGTCAAAATGGCGAAGAGTGATAATGCGCCTGAATTTATAACCTCCTGCGTAGCTCCGCCCCCTAAAGTCACGTGCACACTACACTGGGTTCATCATCAGTAATGCGACACGTTAGCTCCACCCCTTGATGGCACATGACAGGGCCTAAGCCAATCAAGGCTCAGCACATGAAAGTGATGTAATCGCAGGTCCTTCACCTCCAATTCACTAATTACGTGGTGACGTCATCACAGGTCCTTCAGTTTCCCAGTAAAGCAGCAGCTCTTGTTCTCTGTTATCAGCCAGCAGCAGGTTTTCCTCCATTGGGGACTCTCTGTGAGAGGAGAGTGTGGGCTGAGGACAGAGCTGCTGCTGCTCCCCTGGGGACTTCTGGGGGATGTGCAGCCTCTCCTCATCTAATGTCCACCTCACATAGTTACCAAGGCAACCAGCCTCCACTGCCAACGTATTAATAAGTGGTCACATATTACAGAGCTAATAAACAGGAGATGGCTGAACCGGGGGTCACCGGTGATATCACACACTGAGGATACACTGGTGATGGCTGTACCGGGGGTCACCGGTGATATTACACACTGAGGACACATAGGAGATGGCTGTACCGGGGGTCATCGGTGATACCACACACTGAGGACACACAAGAGATGGCTGAACCAGGGGTCACCGGTGATATCACACACTGAGGACACACAGGAGACGGTTGTACCGGGGGGTCACCAGTGATATCACACACTGAGGACACACAGGAGATGGCTGTACTGGGGTCACCGGTGGTGTCACACACTGAAGACACAGGTGACGACTGTACCGGGGTCACCGGTGATATTACACACTGAGGACACACAGGAGATGGCTGTACTGGGGTCACCGGTGATATCACACACTGAGGACACACAGGAGACGGTTGTACCGGGGGTCACCGGTGATATCACACACTGAGGACACACAGGAGACGGTTGTACCGGGGTCACCAGTGATATCACACACTGAGGACACACAGGAGACGGCTGTACTGGGGGTCACCAGTGGTATTACACACTGAGGACACATAGGATATGGCTGTATCGGGGGTCACCAGTGATATCTCACACTAAGGGCACATAGGAGATGACTGTACCAGGGGTCACCGGTGATAAATGTCAGGGTTTATATTGCTTGATCACTCTCTGATATTCTTTCCTAGATACTTTAATAGTTTATTCTGATTACCTTTTGTACTCAGTCCTGAGGAATGCATTCTCACTTGCTATGTGGTCTACTAATTCTAAATCTGTGAGTTTAGTATATGGCTGCTCCTTTTATCCTCCCAGTGTTTCCTTTTCTTTGTTGAACCTATCTCTGGTCACTCCACTTCCCTTGGTTTTCACTGTGTGCTGTTTCAGGTTACACTTGGTTCCTGCCTATGCCTTCACTGTAAGGTGAATGAGTGTTACATAAAGTCACAGTGTTTGCATGTTTCTGCATACAATGGTGTACCTGTGGTGTTTTAGTGTGGTCTTACTGGTTCTGATGTGACAAGGGGGTCCTGGGATTGCTGCCAGGTTGTACAGTCCTTCAGTTCGTAGTCTGCGTCTCTTCCTGTGTACTGCAGCTCAGTGACGAGATTTCCGGGTTACAGCTTGCAGCTGCGCTCATCTGCCTCCTACGTCAGAGCTAGTGTCACACATCATGTGTCTAGGTGGGTGGGCGGGGAGTCAGGGATTGCCACGCTGTGATTGGCCTCTGTCTCTGTCACTCTGCGTGTTTCAAGGGAATGCACGCCCCTCTTCCTCAGGAGAAATGTTCATTGGCCATCTAACTTTCCTCTTTATACATACACCTCCTAGTCACCTGACTTGCCACAACCAATCACACCACTTGTTATATTGTCCTGATTACATGTCTTATATCCTTTCTCTCTGTGTCGCAGTTCCATTGTTTTAACCCTTACCCTCCCAGTCTTGCCTGGTTTATTACCGATCAAACTGATCCCAGCTTGTGTGCATAGACTAAAGTGGATGATTACCGATCACCTAACATCAGCTAGACGTTGTTATGTACAATAATACAAATGGCATCGGTGAAGTAGGTTCCATTTTAACTCATTCAAGATCCCCTGCGGGGCATTCCAAGGGGATGTACGAGGAAACACATTATGCTGATGGTTACTAAGTTGCGGGGATCCCAACTACTATATGTGGTTGCTATGGGTTATTGAAGTGTTATAAAGTGCAAATCAATAAGCAAAACTGGTGCAATAAGCGGGGTATAACTTTCTATCTATAAAAGGAATGGCACGTGCTGTTTAATGGAAAAAAAAAAAAAATGGAATATGGTTGCCATTCCATTCTATTCCTGTTTTTATACAATGAAGTGTCATGGCTTCCCCTGGACCGTATTATTTCTATATAGTTAGTGTTTCACTATTGCCCCGTACAGCTTTCCGGGGCAGCCCCCCACTAATGCGTCTCAAATAAGTGCCCCATATAGGTGACAATTTTTTTTTCCAGAACCATAAAGCCTCCTGTAGCCTTTCACCTTTAATAAATGGGGTGAAATGAATAAACTAGTCTCCTAGCGGTTTACCTAGAGTCCAAATCAATTGTTCAAGCATTTTTTACACTGCCCCTGAAAAGAAACCCAAACCAAAAAAGCTACAGAAAGCCTCAACAAAAATACCTATTGAGGATTAACCTCATAAAAAGACCGACATGTCTATTTTATCGTTAAGACCTCCCGGGCCTTGGACATAAGTGGGGATAATCCATTTAGAAATAGAGAAGGTGTAATGATCTAGCGCGTACCGGAGTTCTAAATGTGCTACCTCTTCAGCGTTCACAATCTGTCAAGTACGTACACAATTTTGTGGTTTAAGCAATTAATTTGTATCAAATATGAAATCAAAAAATTGCAAAAATAGAATTAAAAATGTCCAGGCTCTTTTGTTAGACCAGTTAAAGTGCCAGTGTTAATATCTAAAATCAGGGTTATTCTTTCCTTTGCTTGTTGCAGTGAAACAAAGACGACTTCAGGCTGGGATGATAAGGTGTAGCTTGTATTGTCATTGCTTGAAGACTAGCTTCTATAAAAATAATTAAATAGCGCTCATTAGTTACATTTATTGGTAATTATATTACCGTATGTGCTTAAGGGCCACGTCACACACACACAGATATCTGTGCAGATATTGTTGGCAGATCTCTGGTTGCAGTGAAATCATGGACACATTGTTCCATTTTGTGGCCTTATACAAATGGAAAAATGTGTCCATGATTTCACTGCAACCAGAGATCTGCCAACAATATCTGCACAGATATCTGTGTGTGTGACGTGGCCCTTAGAGTGGCAGGACAATTCTTATCTACACAGGGGTATCTATAGTGTTGAGTTAATCTTCTGGGTTTGTAGTTCTCGCTTTTTGCCAATAGGCGTCGCTCTATTCCTTTTTTCTAAAATACACATATAAAGTTGGATTTAGTAAGTTCCTAGTACTACTGGTTTGTGTATCTTTTGTGTATCTAGTCCGGTAAGCGCTAGATCAGTACACCTTCTCTATTACTAAAACTACACCTAGTGAAACAACCGTGCATGGTTTTCACTCTTTGATCCTCAGCAGCTACCACAACTACTCCTAGAGGGTTAGTTGACACCAACAGGTTAGCTCCAGTACCCCCCAAATATATAATCCATTTAGACTCCACTTGTAGAAGATGTCTATTGGAATCTCTCCCTCTTGGTAGGGGGGCTGGTTTCTCCAAGCCCATAAATAACAAAATGTCGTGATTACTGTTATGGCAGTCTCTGATGTGTTGGATCAACCAGGGACTTCCCTTGCCCGATCCAATCGAGTTATAATGCTTTCTAAATCTATGAAACAAGGGGCGCACAGTTTTACCAATATAAAAGTGTGCGCAGGGACAGGTGATTACATATACCAAACCCTTTGATCTGCAGTTCATATGTGTTTTAACTGATACTGTTATCCCATTTAAATTCAAGGTGGGGCCAGGCTTGAAGAACTTACACCACGGACAATTTCCACATCTGTAATTGCCTTTTACTGGTCCACTAGATAGCCATGTAGTTACACTACAAGTGGTATTTTTCAGGCGTTTTTTTTTTTTTACTAAAAGGTGTCCCATGTTATTGCTCCGTCTGTATGTCATAACGGGAAGTGACGTGTTCAAGGCTATGTTGTCTGATTAAATCACACGCCAATGTTTCTTAATACAGGACACAATACGATCGAACGCGGGGCCATATTTAAAACTGAAGAAGAACTTTTTCCTCTTACTTAAGCCAGGTCTCATGTGGAGGGGATGAGCACTGTGATAGTGAAGAAGTGCATTGGTAGCTGTTTTCTTTCTGAAAACGGATCTGATAATTTTTTCCTTCATGATTTTCCAGACGAACATCCAGGAATTTTCAAGGGTTTGGCCCCCAAAATTAGAAGTAAAGAACATATTGAAGGTGTTTTGTTGGTTTAAATATTTCACAAATTTCTCAGAGATCGGTTTGTCTCCGTCCCACACAATGAACACATCATCCACATACCTTACGTAGTATTTGATGTGTCTAATGTATGGGTTGGTTTCAGAATACACTAGATCCCTCTCCAATACAGCCAAATACAGATTTGCTAAGATACATGCAACAGGGGTACCCATAGCGGTACCAACCTGCTGCAGATACCACTGGTTTAGAAAAGAGTAAGCATTGTGTGTCAGTATGAAGTTTAATGCTCCACATACAAAATCGACTATTTGTTGCTCAACTTCATTTTCTATCAAAATACTTCTGAGGACTACTTCTGCTTTTTGTTGGGGAATTTTTGTATATAGGCTTTCAACGTCAATTGACGTTAGGTTGTAACCTTCTTTCCAGATCACTTGATCTAGATTCTGAATGAATTGTTGGGTATCACGGGTATAAGAGGGTATACTCTCTAAAAGGGGATGGAGAAACCAATCGATGTATCTGAAGATCGGCTCTGTTAAAGAACCCACTCCAGACACTATTGGCCTCCCCTGGGGCTGTCTTTTGTCTTTATGGATTTTAGGTATCTGGTACCAATGTGGACGCAAAGGGAAACACGGGAACAATTGTTCCCCTTCAAATTTCGTTATGACCTTTAATTCTACGAAATTACGCAAAAAAAGAGCGTAGTTTTGTTTGAAACCTGAGGGTCGGGTCTGTTGATAGATTTATAGGTTACGGTATCATTTAATTGGCGCATACTTTCTGCAATATATGCATCTTTTGCAAGCAAAACTATCCCACCCCCCTTCTCTGCACTTCTAAACACCACGTCTTCCCAACTACCCATCTCTTTCAAGGCTTTCTGTTCATTGTGGGAAAGAATTTTAGAGGGTCGAGGAGAGATTAAAGCCCTGATATCTTTCCACCAGCTCTGAGAACAGATCGATACTGTTCCCGGGACTGGTGGGAGGCATATATTGAGATGTTACGTCTTTTAAGGGGTTCCTTCTCCTAACCCAAACCCTGAGACCGGATCAGACTGAGCAGCAGGTCAATATTGGCCTGCAACTCGTCAGTAGTATAAGCCCTTTTATAGGACTTTGGTCATGTCCGATGATAAAGTCTTTCCACACAAGTTGTAGATTCGAAGAGGTTATGCAGTAAGTCCCTCCAAGATACTTGTTTCCTTTTCCCTGGAGGGGGGGTTACAAAGGCCTCTTCTACCTCGTCCTCCTCTTCCTCGTCGTATCTTGCACCTAAAGGGTGTGAACCTGTGGAGGGCGTGCGTCCTCTAGGATTTCTGTCAAAACTATAGTCTGTATCTGAGGATGGAGACATGTTTCTTGGGGACTAATTTTTGGATTTTCCTCCAGATTTTTTAGGGTTTGGAGTTTTTGCGCCCCCTGATCTTTTCTTTTTCTTTTTATTAGTGCTGGGAGTGCCTGGGGTTTTACCCCAGGAAAAGATTGTGTTCTTCATAATCGAGTTTGTCACAGAGAAATTTATCTCTCTTTCTGGTTTTTCACCACCGATTGCAAGGGGATTTTTTTTTTTTTTTCTAAAAAAAACTTTCCATGCAGACTTACTCAATCTGGATTCTAAGTTCTGTCTCAAGGAGGATTAATTCTTTCGTGATTTTAAGATGTTCCGCCTCATTTTGCTTGAGCACTAAATCTAGGAACTTCAGAGCTGATTCATTCTGTATTTGTTCCCATACTTTTAAAAAATTGGGGTTCGCATTATTTATACCGGGGTTTTTACCACTCTTAATCCTCTTGAAACCCGTTGACAGGATTTGTATGATTGGAGTGACTGTACAGTCCAAAAGAGGCGCACCTCTTTTTCTGCCAGGTTGGAGATTCTTAGCTGCAGATTTTTGTCTGTTAACACTGTTGCTAGATCTTCAGTGTTGCAGTCTGAAAAGAAGGATGCAACATTCTCCCTCCCTGCTAAAATCCCATTAGTGGAAGAAGCGGTTTGTTCACCATCTGAGTCTTGATTAGCCATGCTTATCCAGACAGATTAATACTGGATGTTAGAGGTCGTGCACATCGGTATATAATATAGTCATTCAGAAACAGTCAAAAAGGTGTGAAACGGGGGCGTGTCCTGCAGCTGATGGCGACGGACGCGTGGTGAGAGCTCTCCGCCACCTAGACCAGCTAAAACGGCTCTAAACAGCGACAACCAAGCCAGAATAAACCCCAGAGGTCTGCTCCGATCATCAGCTGCCTCCGGTCATGCCGAGGGCGAACTCCCGCCGCCGAGACACCGACAGCAAACTCACCAGCTTCTTCCCGCCGGAGAGTCAGAGATATCCCAAGATGGCGCCCGCGAAGGAGACTGTGCGTGCGTCCAGCTCCCGGGACTCGGCTCAGTCTCGCGACTCGCCACATTCTCGCGACTCGCCACATTCACCTCGCTCGCCCCGGAGGTCCGCAGAGCAGGACGCAGTGAGTAATGAGGATTCCCCGGTCACCAAGCGATACTTGAGGGAAATGCTGGGGGACATAAGAGACTCCATGATAAGTGAAATGCGGAGCATGAGGGAGGAGATGAGAGCAGACATGGCGGCCATGGGGGAGAGAACCACAAAGCTGGAATCCAAAATGACTGACTTTGCGTCTGCACACAATAACTTAGCAGACAGCTATGATACATTAGACAGAGACATGGGAACAGTACAAGCGAAACTATGCCATTTGGAAGACGGTTTACGGATTAATAACATAAAACTAAGAGGGGTTGCAGAGGCCCAGGACACGGAGGATTTAACAGCAGTAGTGACAACATTCCTGGCAGCAGCTCTGCCGAAAGCCCCTCCAGACATGCTTGAGGTGGTCAAACTCTACAGACTTCCGAAACCCGCCTCGCTACCAAAAGAGACCCCCAGGGACATACTGGTTTCTTTCCTGAGACCGGGTTTGAGGGATCTCCTCTTACGTGCCATGAGAGATAACCCCTCACTACCACCCCCATTTGAAGCGGTTGCAACCTACCCGGATTTATCCCCGGGAACGTTGGCCAGGAGGCGCGAGTTTACCTCCAGCTGTCGCATTCTTAGAGAGAAGGAATCCAGTATGCCTGGGGGACACCTACAGCAGTGAACTTCCGATACAAAGGATCCAGACACTCGTTTGGCTCCCCCACCCAACTTAGGAAGGCACTAAAGGCATGGAACTTAGCTTCATCAAACCCAAATTCACCTCGATCCCCCCGAGACGAACCTTAGGAATCACATCAACGGGACCATAACTGATAACATCTCAGCTTGGGAGAACGAACTGTTGGTCTGGATGGCGAAGTCTCCAGTTTGGCTGTCTGCCATACCCTGAGCCCTGTTCTTCTTCTGTAGGAGCTTCGGGGGTGCCTTTGTTCGGGAATATTTCCCCCCCCAGGACTTGGGGACCACTGGAGTACCCCCGAGCTGAAGGAGAAGGGCCTAGTGGATTTATTAAATCCCCCCCCCAAGGCTACAGACAACTTAGTCTGTCCAGAGTTACGTTTACATTTGTGTTTGTGTATTCCCCAACTGTTTCTTGCGGCTGATGTTGTATTTTGATTTCCTTCCCACAATTATCTACCCACCCCACATTTAACCCGGACCCGCTCTCCTTTCTCTACCCTCCCTCCTACCTTCCTCACCTCCCCCCCCTCCCCCCTCCCCTCTCTCTTTACACTTTCTTTCTATCTAACTATTGGCTTCTCAAGCCCTATCTCAATTCTTACAAGTGGTGACTGTGGCTCGCTGCTTGAACACGTCTTGTCATGTCAGGTTCTGCTTCCAACCTACAGGTGGCGACACTAAACGTAAAAGGACTGAACTCCCCAATCAAGCGATCCTTCTTATGGAGGGAGACAAAGAGGTTGCGGGCGGACATAGTCTGCATCCAGGAAACACACTTACTGCAGGAGGATAATCATAGGGTAAGACACTCCTCTTATCCGCATATATTCTTTGCTAACAACATAGTTAAAAAGGCGGGAGTCTGTATTATGGTGAGCGGCAGAGTCCAGTTCCAGCTGAAGACGCTAGAGGCTGACCCCCAGGGGAGATACCTAATTATAGGGTGTCTTATTTCCGGGGAAATGTATACCATTGTAACACTATATGCCCCAAATTTTGGTCAAAAGAGATTCCTTAAGTCCCTGTTTAAAAAGCTAAGAGGAACCACTGTGGGTTCTTTGATTATATGCGGTGATTTTAACCAAGTCATGGAGGCGAGACTGGACTCTTCTGCGCCGTCGGGAAGAAGGGGAGGAGGAATAGTGGAGCTATGTAGGGAATTCAGACTCCATGATGTGTGGCGGTACCTGAATGCGGAGGAAAGGGACTACACCTTTTTCTCTAATAGTCATAAATCCTACTCCAGGATTGACTTTTTCCTGGTGGGAGATGATGTTCTGCCCCGCTGCAATGCAGCTACAATAAGTCTGATCTCATGGTCAGACCATGCCCCTGTTACCCTTGGTATCAAACTGGGACATCCAGGTGGCGCCTCACGTAGCTGGAGAATGAATGTAGCTCTCCTATCAGACCAACAGGTCCTCGACTCAATAGACGACGAATTAGACAAATTTTTTCGTCTTAATGACAATGGGGAAGTGTCAGACGGAACCCTGTGGAGTACGCATAAAGCTGTTCTCCGAGGCCTCCTCATACAGAAAGCATCCCAACAGAAGAGGACAAGAGAGAAATTTTGGAGGGAATGGTCCGAACAAATCATAGAACTAGAAAAGGTAAACAAAGTTAAACCCACGCCCCTTCTGGCCTCTCAAATACTAGATTTACGTATGAAACTTAGAGCCCAACTGCTTTTTTATCATGAACTCCACTTGAGGAAACTTAATACTCAATTCTACTCTTCTGGGGATAGAGCTGGTAAAATTTTAGCCAAAAGACTCAAGAAACGAGTAGTACAAACTATGGTGACCTCCATGACCTCGGCGGAAGGTAAACAGATTAGAGACCCAACCGGGATAGTAAGAGTCATGGCAGAATACTATTCTAGTCTGTATAATCTAGCTGACGACCCCCAGACTCCGCAGCCTTCAATGCACTCCATAAGACACTATTTATCACAGATTGACTTACCAGTAGTCCCCCCAGACGTATTGGCGGACCTAAACGAACCTCTTACACTCTTAGAAGTAACTACCACCATTCAAAGTCTCAAGTTGAATTCCGCTCCGGGTCCAGACGGATTTGCCAACGAATACTATAAGTCGCTCTCGTCCCGGCTGGCGCCCTACCTGCTCCGCCTCTTCCAACATTGGCAATCTGAGGGAGAGCTCCCGGCCGAGGCTTTGGAGGCCACAATTACCACCATCCAGAAGCCAGGGAAGCCCCCGGATGAGCCGGGCAACTATCGTCCCATCTCGTTATTAAATACGGATGTGAAGATATTTGCCAGAATTTTGGCCTCCCGCTTAATGAGAGTGATGCCGCGCTTGGTGGACGCGGACCAGGTGGGGTTCGTGACGGGACGACAAGCTAGACACGGCACTAGACGTATGTTGGACTTGATTGAGGTGGTGGAGGCGAGGGGAACCCCCAGTGTATTCCTGTCATTGGACGCTGAGAAGGCCTTTGACAGGGTGCACTGGGGATACCTACATGGTGTCCTTGAGAGATTTGGCTTTTCTGGGCCGATCTTGAGAGCGATCCTAAGTCTCTATTCCAATCCTAGAGCACGTGTTTCCATGTCGGGCTATTTATCACAACCTATTACCATTACCAATGGGACGAGACGGGGATGCCCCCTGTCTCCCCTGATTTTCGCCCTCGTAATGGAACCCCTTGTCGCATCGATCAGGTCCAACTTACAAATCTCAGGTATACAGGTTGGAACTAAGCGCCACGTCATAGGGCTTTACGCTGACGACGTTATTATCTCATGCACGGTCCCTACCAAATCCATCCCAGCTGTGGTGAGAGAACTGGAAGCATTCTCAGAAATATCCTATTATAAGCTGAACTTAGGAAAATCCATGGCGCTCCCGGTTAACTTATCAGAGAAGGAATTGGGAGATCTGACAACGAAATTCACATGTACATGGGCACCAGACGGCATTCCCTATCTGGGCATTGTGCTGTGTGCTTCTCAACATATAGCTCGAGTCAACATACAAACATTACTAAGCTCACTGAGGGGATCTCTAGACTCCGGCCCACTTCCTCCCTTATCCTGGATGGCACGCATCAAGGCCTTTAAAATGATTTGGATGCCTAAAATGCTATCTTTTTCGCTGCCTCCCGTTGGCCTACCCGACTAAATTACTCTCTCAGCTACAGGGACTGATCAACAATTTCATCTGGGCAAAGGGGAGACCGAGAGTCCCGAGACACACGATGTACCAGAGACTTAAAGGAGGAGGCATGGGAGTCCCGGACGTTACAGCATACCTTAGAGCCACGATACTTGAAGCGTCTAGGGAATTGTGAAGACGGCAGTCCAATTTAGGATGGGTTCAAATTGAGTCGGAGATTCTTCCTGGAGTGGAGCCTGGGGAGCTTCTAGCGGGAGCCGGTCTTGGTAAGGTCGGGGTAGTTCATCCGCTGACCACTATCCGCTCGTTGAAGTCGGTGTGGGAAAAAATTCCGGTTGCCTGGACCAGGTTTCCCCCGAGAGGATCCCGCTGAGAGCCCTCCAAATACATATTCCTGCCTTGAATATATCCACATGGGGTGACCTGGGAATTGAGACTCTTGGCGATTTATTGAGGGATGGTAAGCTACTCACCTTTCAGCAGTTTAGTGATGGGAGAAGGGAACTACTCAATACATTCTTACAGTACTCCCAGGTACGACACTTTCTCAGATCTTTAAAATGTTTACACGACCTGAAACAACCTTTGCCATCACCACTTCAACGATACCTCTTCTCTGAGAACCCGCTCCCGAAGGGGATATCTCTCATTTATGAAAGTATACTAACCCAGAACTTAACAGGAAAACTGCCCTCAATGACTCGTTGGGAAGGTGATTTGGGTTTCACAGCGGATGCAGAGGAGTGGGAGGGTGCGATTAGTTGTGTTATACAAACCACGAAATGCATTAACCACTTGGAGTCCCTCAAAAAGGTTCATTTGCGTTGGTATACCACCCCATCCAGGCTAGCTAGATTCGGATCAGGGGGCTCACCGTTGTGCTGGAGGCAATGTGGGCAGAAGGGGGACTTGGCACACATGTGGTGGTCGTGCCCCAAGATAGCCCAATTCTGGATGCTTGTAGCTGGCCTGATGGGCTCGGTCACTGACACCTCTATCCCCCTGTCACCACAACTTGCAATCCTACATATAGGAGCAGAAATCTTCCCACCCATCCTTCGCCACGTGATTACGTACATCCTAATCGCAGCCAGACTGTGTGTTGCGGCAGCTTGGAAGAATGTGTCCACCCCCATCTATGGGAGATGTCGTCAGAAAACTGAACCTCATTTACTGTCATGAATACCACTTAGCATTGAACGCACCGAGACGTAGGTACATTGCGGAGGCATGGCAGATGTGGGCAAAATATCCGGCGGCCATGCAGCCACCGTAAGTCGCAACATTCAAATATGGAGTGCAATGGCGCTACTCTCTGATCTGACCTTCTCCATCTGACAATCTTCTTTTCTTCTCATTCTTCTCTTTCTCTCTAACTATCTCTAAGTTCCTTCCCCCTCTCTCCCCCCCCCCCCAATCATTTAGTTAAATTTCCCCCCCCACCCCCTATGTTATTACCCATAAAAAATGTTTGATTTTGCATTGATATTTGACGATTTGATTATTTGTAACAATACCACTTGTATACTAATTCACATTATAATAAAAATTTATTGAAGACAAAAAAAGGTGTGAAACCGGGCACTGACCTGTATTCAATCCTTTACTTCACCGATGGTGTCCAGGCACACCTTGCTCAGCCCCAGCTGTACAGACTTAATCCATAGGAAAGAGAGGATGAAGGCACTTGTGTTTCCTGGTTGCAAACCGACTTTATTTAATGCATATTACATCCAAGGGAGCAGGGAGAGAGGTGCTGAAGCGACGGTCTACGGGCTCTGTGAGTCATTGTCAGGTCCGCCTTTACATAGGCGGTCACATTAAAGCCTCACAGCTTGTGCTCATTAAAAACCAAATGTTAAAACCTTGCAAAATTTAAGCGAAACAACAAAATATAGCAACAGAAGCATCAAAACAAACATTATATTGCAGCTGGTAACAGAAACTCACCATTACTATAAGTTTCTGCTGCAGCTTCTATCATTGCCTAGATGTTCAGACCTGACAGATTTATTATCGATCAAACTGATCCCAGCTTGTGTGCATAGACTAAAGTGGATGATTACCGATCACCTAACATCAGCTAGACGTTATTATGTACAATACTACAAATGGCATCGGTGAAGTAGGTTCCATTTTAACTCATTCAAGATACCCTGCGGGGCATTCCAAGGGGCTGTACGAGGAAACACATTATGCTGATGGTTAGTTGGGATCCCCGGAACTTAGTACTGTGTGTGGTTGCGATGGGTTACTGAAATGGCATAAAGTGCAAATCAATAAACAAAACTGGTGCAATAAACGGGGTATAACTTTCTATCTATAAAAGGAATGGCACGTGCATCTGGCCTCCTTCCACAATCAGCCATATCGTTCAAATTTATAAAGATAAGCCCCAATAGATCTTATACACTAATGTCCATTGGAACTATGTCTGGGCATCTAAAGCCTCCCTTGCTCCCTTGGATGTAATATACATTTAATAAAGTCGGTTTGCAACCAGGAAACACAAGTGCCGCCTTCCTCTCTCACCTTAGGGTGCCTTCACACTGCGGCTTGATCCGGTCCGGGGCTGTCCGGGATGACCCAGACAGTCGCGGACCGGATCAGCACACAGGCCTGGAGGGCTAATATGCCCTCCTTTCCGGTGTGCAACCGCACACAACTACAGCCGCTGACAGGTCAAGAACACGGGCGCTGCGGTCCTGGTTTATCAGCAGAGGGAACTGCGTGCGGCTGCACACCGAAAAGGAGGGCATATCGGCCCT